>CM023485.1:4793981-5393981 GCA_013339685.2 Hyalomma asiaticum | reverse complement strand
TTGAACAATTACGAATGGGGTGACACTTCTTTTTTCTTAATAGATCGACAAGACCCGCAACTTGCATTCACGCATTCGAAACTAAATGCTAAGAAATTTTCTATCTCCTTAATCTATTGATAGCTTAATCTATTTATAAATTATGTGGAGATATCCTACCGTACTTTTCTTATCGCAATTGGAGACAAAATGAAAGCACGCTTTCAATGTTCTCTCCGCGTCCCGTTGAATTGTTGGCTTCTCGGCTGTTTCTCTGCAGTGGGGAAGTACCACCTATTAAGAAGCAAGCGAGCAAGCAAGAGCACCGCAGCAACGGCACCGAACGTTGCGAGCGCAGAGAATGCCCGCAGAAAATAAGCCACCCCAGGAGGCCGTGCTGTCGGCGACCACGCCCACTGAGAAGCGCGGGACGCACGGGAAAGTGCACGGTGCGAAGCGCACCTCTAGGGAAGGACACGTGCGCGAGGACCAGGAGCACGCCCTGAAGGCAAGTAGACATCTGTCAGCGTGACAGAGGCGACGATACGCGATTGCCGTCAGTGAATATCGTTGCCTAAGGCCCGACACTGAGAACTCAGTAAGATAACACGACACCATGTTGGGCCCGTGGCTATGGGCCTACATAGTGTTACGCTGTCTAGCTGCACTTAACCATGGTGTTACGGTTTTGTTCAGTCACGCCTGCAAGTGGTGCTATGCGAAGGAAGTGGATGCGAGAGATCATATGCAAATATACGAACAAAACTTATATTTCGACACAATCGTCACAAATAGGGCAATCATAAAGCAAAAAAGAAAAAAAAAGCAGACAGCTCACAAGCAAGGGGACAAAAAGAAAAAAAAAACGTATAAAGCGTCGGGGCAGTACAGAGAGTGTTCAAGAACAAATAAATACACGTCTCACGGCTTAAATGTCCATCGTCCGACGCGGTGCGGCGATGCCCATAGGTCGATGCTGAAGCCGTGGCTTCTTGTCAGGAGTGGCTTGACCGTTGTCGTCCGAAGTGGCAGCAACTGGCGGAGCTGGCAGTGACGCGTCTGGCGTCGCGCAGAATTGCGGGCCGCCTTCGTTCATGCGGGCCTCTTCGCGCCCGCCCGATCCGGATCTCAACGTGTCCCGTGCCCAACTGCCGTTTTCAGGTCGCAGCCCTGGGGTCGTTCGACGCCCGGCAGGGGTGCGGCGTTTCCCTCCGCATACTTTTCGTCCAGATGCCTAGGGCCTAAGCACCTTTGTTTTAGGATGTTTCTTCGTTTCTGCTTGGCCGTCTGGAGACGGTCTTCCCAGTTTCGTCTGGCTGCTGCTTGGTGGGGTAGCACCTGGTGGCTTGGTGGCTTGCGGAGAAGCACTATATCAACTACACATGGGAAAAGCAAGGCAGCCTAGGCCATGAGCCACGCAGAAGCTTCTGTAAAAGCAAACTCGAGCAAAGTGCATTCCTTTGTAAGCATTGGTTAGCTGGGCTGCACTCTGTCCAGCATGCAGTCTGTGCAGTTTCTTGCAGTACATTCGCGATTTCGTGAGGCTTTGCGTTCTCAACCTATACTCGCTGTTTCTATTGGCCGGAACCTGCTATAATGAGCAGTGCTGCTATACTTACAATTCCGGCCATCTAGCCAAATTATGTGAGGGCGGCATGTTGAGGCAATCAGGAACCCCTAGCAGGCCAATCACATCTGTCAAGATGGCGGACCTGACAACATGGCGGAATTTGGCAGTGCTCAGGAAAGCACTTTAGGACTATAGCATTTCGGGTTGTTTTGGTCATGGTTAATTTTACGCGCTTTACACATGCCAAAATGTTCTCAACCCCTGTATGCTCTTATAGACCTCCTGAAAGACTCTGGTTCGATGACGGTACTGTGCGAATCTCGGATTTTGTAATCGTTTACAGGGCTTGGAGTGCACAAGGAGCGCACATTATTTCTTTCTCTTTCTCCTCTTTTTTTTCTTTTGTGAGCAGACTGTTTTCGACGTTGGTTAGCGGTTATTGCTTGTGGACACCGGGAAGGCAGAAGGCTTCCATTGGCACGCAGGCACTTTGTTCGCATCAGTGCGCTCCGTCCTACTGTAAATGTGTACATATACTAATTGGCGCAGTTAACCTCACAAGCCGTAGTGGGCGAAAATCTGCACTTCGAATAATGATAGGAATCGCGTAAAAATAAATAAACAAATAACTAAATAAAAGAAAATTGACTTCATTGGTGAGGCGAGGTTCGAAGGTGAGGGTCATAAGCACTTATACACCAGCGCTTGCAGAACACGCATTATTCATGGGAACCATATAATTGCGTTGTCGGAGAACTTGCTATGGGCGACAGGAAGCGAAACTGAAAGGGGCAGAAGGACACACACACACACACACACACACACACACACACACACACACACACACACACACACACACACACACACACACACAGAGAGAGACAGACAGACAGACAGACAGACAGAGCGAGAGTGAGAGAGAACGAGATTGGGTGGGTGAAACTTCTATGGGCGACAGAAAGAGAAACTAAGAGAGAGGGAGAAAAGGAAAGAGACTAACGTCGGGGTCCCTGAGGACGAAGCCGCTTTGCTAAGCCCCACACAGCAGGTTGTTGGTGTTTTCAATAGGAAAGCCATGCCTTTTCTTTCTTTTTTTTTAACACGAAAGTGTTTTATGCCGGAGTCCACCAAGAAATCATTGACGTACTCCCTGTAACGGAAGTGGATTTTTGAAAATGAACTTGCATTCACTCTGAAACAGTTCCACCCTGGCGGACTCGTCTCGAACCAGCTTCAACCGGGATTTGACGAAAGGAGCTGGATGCTCTACCGATACACACCGCAACATCGCTCATACAGGAAACAGATTGGCGTTATATCTTCACCATAGCCTTTAGAAGTTACATTTAATTGTCGTCTGGTTAAAGCAAAGGTGTTTAGTGCAGTGAACTGGTGTTTAACAAGCAAAATTGCTCTTAAAATTATCATTGCGTCCCTTATATTGCACTCTTGGTTCTCTTAAGTTCGCTACGGTGGTATACCGCATCTAGGAATGATAGATAGAGCGAAGCAGATTGTCGTGCTGATTCGCGCCGGCAGTCAGCGCTTCGGTAGTGTACGCGTCTCGACCGCCGAGGAAGTTAGGGTCGTGGCGACGTCGTGATGGCGCGTTCCAGGGGCAAAGTACGAACGCGGGCGCTACAAAATTTGTCTTGCGTGGTTGAGTTGCGAAGCGCACTGCTCCAGGATCGCAAAGACGGCCGTAGACAAACAAATGATTGGCCTTTCGTTGCAGTGGGCTGTGTTTTCACAAAACGGTCCGACCCGTTCGGTTTCTCTTTCAAGGTGTCACCACTTGCGGACGATCCACGTTTATGGCAGGCTTGCGCAGGGCTCTGGCGCGTGCAATGCAGTTTTTCCAGAGCAAAGTGAGTCGCTCGAAAACTTTCGTGTACAACTGTCGAGAATTCCCGTACCGTGTCGAGGTGCCTCTGATGTCTAGATTTAACCTGTTCACATGTTCACAGTATCCAAGCTATCTCTCGCCCCTTGATTCGCCAGATTGCCACTTATGCACTCCACAACTTCGCGAAGACAGATTTCACTTTCGTGTTAGACAGATTCCTATGACAGAGGGATCAACCGCATTTTTTGAAGGCACCTGAAATCAGCTTTAACTTCATGTGTTATGAGTGTTAAGTGGACTGCGTAAATCGCTCGAAATATGTACAAACACCAACCACTGCGAACACCATAACATTATATATCGATCGATAGCTAACTGCATAAAAAGTAAAACAGTAATGCGTGATCATGACAGTCAGAAAAATAATTATAATAAGGAGCATGAGAAGCCGGAAAGTTGGCTGAGAAAGCCCAATTGTCCAAGAAGCGAGAAATATAATTGTCGTAATGGGTACAAGCAAGGTTACGATGGTAATGATAATGATAGAAGATAGTATTGACTCAATATAATGACCATAACTCAGCAAAAACGACAATCATTCGGCGAAAATGATTAACCCTTAAAAAACAATGGTATGGGTTCGGGCGGGGCAAGCGAAGGAAATGCTGAAGGATGATCGTAAAAGTCAGACATGAGCATGGCTCAGCGAAAATGACAATGCCTCAGCGAAATGGCTTTAGCACCCGAAAACCGATGGAACGGTTTCGACTTGGGTACTAAAGTTAAGGAAACAGTAAAGGGTGGTGGTTCAAGAGCATGGACCTGACAATGACTCAGCGCAAGAATAACGCTCAAAAACCGTCGAAATGAGTTTGACTGTGCATATTGGGTTAAGTAAACACTAACGGATTGGGGTAGAACTCGTACGCATGACCATTACTCAGCAAAAATGTGAATGAGCCAACGAAAAGGCGTTAACACTAAAAAATTTCGTTCATCCCTCTATCATAGCAATCAGTATAACACGAAAGTGAAACCAGTCTTCGCGAAGTTGTGGAATACATAAGCGGAAACCTGGCAAACCGAGGGGCGGGAGATGGGTTGGGTACTCTGGACATGTGAACACGTTACATTTCGACATCAGCGGCACCTCGACACTGCAGGTCAGGGACCCCGTCAGTTGCACACAGCCGAAAGTTCTCGAACGGTTGTCATTTCTGCGGAGGCACTGCATTGCACGCGCCAGAGCCCTGAGCGAACCTGCCATAAACCAGGAGCGTCCGCAAACCTTGCAAGCGGAACCGAGCGGGTTGTCAGCTAGGGAAAGTTTTGTGAACACGCAGGTCCGCTTCAGCGAAAGAATCATCATTTGCTTGTGGACGGCCGTATTTGCGTTCTTGGAGCAGAGAATGTCGATCAAAACACAACTGATCCCCCAAAACAAATTTTGTAGCGACCTTGGTTGTACTACATTGCCGGCACGACGCCGCCGCGTCGCTAACCACGGCCGCGATCGAGACGCTAAGACTACGGAAGCTCTAACTGCCGGCGCGCATTGGCACGAAGATCTGCTTCGCTCTCGTTCCTAGACGGCGGTACCACCACAGCGGACTGAGCGCAGTGAAAGGGAGGCGATGTTAATTAAGGAGTAATTTCACTTACTAAACACATTTGCTTTAACCGGTCGTCAGTTAGATGCAAATTGTAAAGTGGTGTAGTGAAGATATTAGACCCGTCTGGTGCCTACATCTCCGACGTGACGGTGGTGCGATCGGTAGAGCTTCGAGCTCCTATCGTTGCATCCCGGGTGATCGTGGGTTCGAGTTCGAGCGGTTGATACTCTTTCATCGTAGATGTGCGCTCATTTATCCAGACGTCCAGTTCCGTGACGGGAGAACGTCAGTGATATTTAGTGGACCCAGCATAAAACACTTTCTTGTTAAAAAACACTGAAATGTTTTCGAATATGGATACTGAAGAAACACTGAAGGATGGTGGCAGAAGTGACAGTCATGAACAGTGCTAAAAAACGACAGTGGCTCAGTGAAAAATATTCACTCTCAAAAACCGACGGCATGCGTTCCGACGTTGGTACTAAACTGAGCAAACACTAAAGGGTGGAGATTAAGTCATAGTCACTAGCATAACTAAACAAAATGACAGTGGCGCACTCACACAGACACACACAAACGATATAAACTCATACGCTGAGTAAAATGTTTCGGCCCCATTCAATTCCATGGAGTGGCTTCCAGGTTCGAGTCCGCACATTCCGGGTTCGACCACCAAAGTTCTTGGCTTTTGCCTTCTCATAAAGAGACCCTGTAAAACTCTTTCAACATAGTCTGGAAACGGTGCACCCATCAGTCGTGGAGGCGCCCGTGAAACAAAGAGTCAAATCTTAATGCGCTGCGCCCACCAGGGCTTTGCGATTTGGTTTCGAATACGGCTGGACACCGCCTGCACTTCTTTCGGCATGTGACGTCACAAGGAACGTTGGCTCCACCGCTTGCAGTAGAACTAGCGTTGGTGATTCCGTCATCGCAGAAATGCCCTCGGCAACGCTTCATTTGTTCGTTTTGAGTTCAACAAGTAAAGAAAATGTGTGTGTGTGTGTGTTTATAGTCGGGGCTACTTGTGACGTCATTTGTTGACAGCAGAGCAAGTGATTTACGCCTAAATTTGAAACGGAACTGCGAATTCCCTGTTACGTGCAGCACACTGATATTTGGCTCACGTGTTTGCCAGGAGTGTCCACGACTAATTGGCACGGTTTTCAGACTATGTACAAAAACGTTGCAGGGCCCTTTGAGCAGCAGCTAAGGGCTCCTAGGAATTTTGTTTTTATTCTCTCCTTATTAAAGCAACCTTTAAGAACCAGAACAACGCGACGCGACGAACGTTCTTATTCAGACACCTCTTGGGCAACATTTCTCCCCTCGTACAGACCAGCAGAAAAAGCGGGACTCCTGCCACGAGAGGGATACCGGAGCAGCAAGACGCAAGGGATGTGCAACCGGCAGGCGGCGAACTGGCAGGTCCGCATACCCATATGCCAGCGCTTTATTCCTTTTATGCCAGTGTTCATCGACGATACGTAAGGGAAACAAATAACAGGGTAGCGCGGAAAGACACGGACGAATAAAGGAACACAGCTCTCTCTCGTCGTCCTCTCTCCGTCCGTGTCTTTTCGCGCTGCCCCGTTATTTGTCTCGAGAATGCACCAACTTTCTCAAAGAAGAGCATCACGTTTCTGCATTCGAATTCACGTCGGTCACAGATCGCAAGGATACTGAAAATGATATCGAATGCTCAGGCCCACAGGCGAAAAAGACAGTTCCGAGCAGCTAAATATAAGCATTGGAGTAGTAACCGTTTGTGTACATAGTTCACGTAATCAACCTTATAACGTCAGATTGCGCCAGGCTGGCTCCGTAGGTATAGTATATTGTGGCCATCTTCATGTGCACCAGTACCAAAAATCTGCATGGGCCCGCCACGGTGGTCTAGTGGCCATGGCACTCGGCTGCTGATCCGAAGGATGCGGGATCGAAACCCGGCCGAGGCGGCGGCATTTCGATGAAGGCGAAGTTTTGAGGTCCGCGTACGTGCGATGTCAGTCCACATATTTCGTGAGCCCTCCACTACGGCGTCTCTCATGGTCAAATCGTGGTTTTGGGATGCAAAACCCCAGAAATAAATCAGTCAAAAATCCGCCCGTTATTCCTTTGCATATTATTATTATTATTATATTATTATTATTATTATTATTATTATTATTATTATTATTATTATTATTATTATTATACAATTTCCGCCCAAGCTTTGCACTGTCTCAACGTAGTGTCGCACATTGTACGAGTTCTTCGTCTTTCAGCCTACCCAGTTCGGCACAGTTGTGCAAGTGCGACCGTCATCTGTCATTGTCCTTCCATGTTGCTGGCTTTGTGTTATTGTACTTTTATAGTATGCATACCGTCCCTATGTGTTGAATATGCATTTCTGCACTGTTTAATTGTATTTTTTTTCTGAAGATTGTCATTACAGTATCGTTTATTGTTTATTACTTTACTTAATTTTTGTGTGTGTGTGTGTGTGTGCGCCAGCACGAAGACCTGCTCCTGGACACGTTAAATAATTAAATAATTGATGGAATGATAGATCAATCGATCGATCGATTCACTGTTACAGGAATTCATTTGAATCGTTTGAAATTCCAAGTAGCTTCCGCCTGTTCTCATGTATTGTCTGCAGACAACATTTACATGCGAAGCAGGCTATCTAGGTAGCACTTCTATAGCTTATTAGACGAGTCAGCCCGACCCAAAGGACTGCAGTTCAGGTCCCACGGATACCAGTTTTCTCTCAGGTGTCACGAGACGTCAGTGTCGTCGCGGCCCAGATAATATGTTGCCGATTCAGCTACAGCAACGCATAATAACGTAACGTAATCTTATTCTAGCCTGTTTCTTTGTAGAAAGCACGACATCGATGATAATGACAATTCAGTGTGTGTTGTTTGACGAATGTGCAAACTGACGCTACCTCAATTCGGGCAGACGCATACACAGTGGAAGACCGCAGCGAAGCTGCCGTCGGAAGGGTGATCACCTTGAGACTCGCCTCCCCATCAATCCTTGACCAAAAGCACGCCCGTGTCTCAAATCCGAAGGAGCCCACCAAACCTGGTGAGTCCGCTTACCACGAAGAACGGAAAAAGATTAGGAGGGGTCATTAAAAGATTTAAGAGCCCCTCACTCCATCGTAAAAAGGGGGAAAGCGAAGCTTGGCGTGTACGTGCCTCTTTGTCTCTCTCTTTGTCTCTCTCTCCCTTCCTTTCCCGCTCTCTCTATTGCCACGGCCGGTCTGGACGCGCGCGCTCGCTCTCTCTTTTACGGCCTGCGCACGGGGGGCTGTTGCTACCTATCGCCGCAACTTGGTGGGGGCGCTCCGAGCCAACCCGCTCTAAACCAGCTCCCGGCCGTTGCGGAGGCTAGCGCGCGCTGGGAATGCTCGGCCTCAGACTTGCCGTGTCACTTTCTGATGCTCCTCTATATGCTATGCATGATACCAATGCGATGAGAATACGATAGCAAGCATATATATGGCAACTCTGGTGCTTTCCGCTTTTCCGGGGGAGAGGCACACGCCACTGATTCGCCCGCTTCTGCTGCTTGTGAGAGGCACTTACAGATGCGCGTCGCGCTCAGAAGGCTCGGCCGCATGATTCGTCACCGACCGTCAGAACAAATGACACGAAACATTCTTTTTTGAAAGAAATTGGTTTCCAAAACGTTTACGTCAAATGCACATATGCCAACC
Organism: Hyalomma asiaticum; assembly: GCA_013339685.2. NCBI lineage: Eukaryota > Metazoa > Arthropoda > Arachnida > Ixodida > Ixodidae > Hyalomma > Hyalomma asiaticum. The sequence continues at coordinate 5,385,264 of CM023485.1, read as the reverse complement.
ATTAATGTACTTGAAAATGATAAAATATGGTCATTTTTATTCAAGCTGTCACAATTCTTGCTTTAATATTAAAATAAATACCTCGAAAAGGGGAAAGTCACACTCCCCACAAGTAGCCGTGATTCGCAATCACAGCAGAAGGAACATAATAATAATAATAATAATAATAATAATAATAATAATAATAATAATAATAATAATAATAATAAAAACTCGCACCACACCCCGCTGAGTCCCTGCATGCATATAAATTCCCAAGCTCTCACGTGTCCAGACGCGGTCTTCAGCGTGCAAGTAAAGAGATGAGAAAAATCTTTTTATGCAATAACGTATGCCGCAGGCGAAGAAAAATAAAGAACTTTCACAGAAACCGTTCAGCATCATACAGAATGCTGTCCTTGGTACCAGTGTTGTACACGTTCCTCCAAAAGAGGAACGAAAGCTCGTTCCTCGTTCCTTCCCAATTTTGTAACGAGTTCCCGTTACAAGTTCCTTTAATCAGAAAGGAACGCGTTCCAGTTACATTTCCGAAATTGGAACGTGTCGTTACATTTACGTTACATTTGATTTTTAAGATTCAAAATAGTGTCGGAAAATTGTGAGCTGAAATTAAGTGACTTAAACAATTTAAATTCACTTCGAGCTACGTACATTGCGCGAACTTGAACCTTACCGGCAGCAGATTATCTGGAAATAAAATATATGAAAATAAATGCTTCTAGACATACTTTCAGGGAGCACCGAACGTAGTCACGACATGTTCACAGCGACTTGGACTCTAGTCTATTACAAGTGCAACACATAATGGGCCTTCCAATGAGCAGTCAGAATAGTGCGCCTCAGATGTGCAAATAGAAAGTCACTCACATTCACCAATGCATGTGAGTACCAAGCGCGCATTTAACACTAAAAGCTATAAATGCTGTAGACCTGTCGATTTACATTGGCATATAATAGCTTGTGCTTCAGCCGCGCCTATAAATACTGGAGCAAGATTTCCCGATATGTCGTCATCATTTCCTGCCCTAAACTTCTTGCCTCAATATTTGTAGTCTTTTTAGTAGTTTAGTAGTCTAATTGACAGTTCTGAATATATTATTTCGCTTAGTTCTCACAATTTTAAAGCATTTGTGATACTGTTCTTTCGCACTTATTTATCGTGGTGCGCAGAGTGTGTCGGTGTGAAGAATTCAAACTGCATGATCAGTTGAGGAGCTTACCGACGACTTATCTAACGTGGGAGTATATATATATATATATATATATATATATATTTTTTTTTTTTTCTTATGGCGTCCTAAGGAGTACGCTTTGTCTGTTCAATTTGTACAGCAGCCCCACTCTTATGCAATGGCGAAATGACATTGATATGCGGGGAATAAATAAATAAATAAATAAATAAATAAATAAATAAATAAATAAATAAATAAATAAATAAATAAATAAATAAATATCGTGCATCATTTCATCGGACACCAACCAGTAAATGATGTCTGCAAGCAAAAATGGCGTATGTCAAGCATTCAAGGTTCGCAGCAGCACAACAGCACAACCCAAGTAGCAAAAACTTGCGCACGTGCTACTGAGCGTGGCTCTAGTTCCTATGAGATCAAGACATAGTAGAAATCATACCTAATGTGAACAAGAAAGTAACAAATGGACCGATTTGCACTTAGAACACAAAGCTGTCTTTTCGTTATGCGAATAGGAAAGAACAATAAATAAACCATACCTGCACGTGCTTCTTTAAGTTTCTCGCCGATCTTTTCGACACTCCACTTCCATTGTTTGATGGAGCACAAGTCATACATTGGGCTAAACACAGGCGCGCGACGTTGTATTCAGTCGGTTGAAACATAGGGGGTAGCCATGGCCAGGGAGCAATCTATAATTCCACATCGGCACTCATTGCAGCAGAATCTAGATAGCACAGGAGGCAAGATGGTGCTCCGTGATTTTCGAATGCCAAGTGAAAGATCTCTGCAGTGTGTCCAGCCTTCAGAACGACCCTTCGTTGCTGTTCAGACTGGCTCAAATAAAGCGAAAGGCTACTACCCCTCCCCACATCGTTGGTGTCGCCGCGCGCACTTTCCTGCGCCCCTGCTAGCGCCTGAAAGTTGTTTCGCCATAACTAGGGCCCTTTCGTCGACCCCTTTCCTCACAGCAGGAGGGCCAAGTTTTCCCGTTTTCGGCAGACGTTGTCGCCCCATCAGCAGAGGCCGGCAGCGTGTCGAGTAGAGTACGTCGCGTTGGAACGGCCGCTTGCTACACGACTTTCGGAGAATCGTACAATCCCCCACTCAAGCAAGCCGGCAGCGTCCGTGGAAACACAGCAGCCGATGCCTTCTCAGGGATCTTCAGTTGGACGTTTGACAAGAGACAGCGCCGCCCTTTTGTTAACAGGCCCCAGCCGAGTCGTCGTGTTGGCTGGCGCTGTAGTTTTGTTCTCCAAACTCTCGTGGTTTACGTTTCCGGCTGCTATAGGTGTCACTAGCCCGCACACAGCTACTTTGATCGAGACCCTGCCTGCCTGCTAGCCACGTCACATTATCTTGATTGATTTGTGGGGTTTAACGTCCCAAAACCAGCTCTGATTATGAGAGGCGCCGTTGTGAAGGTCTCCGGAAATTTCGACCACCTGGGGTTCTTTAACGTGCACTGACATCGCACAGCAGACGGCTCTCAACATTTCGCCTCCAATGAAATGCAGCCGCCGCGGCCTGCATTCGATCCTTTGACCTTCGGGTCAACAGCCGAGTACTATAACCACCAGACCACCGTGGCGGGGCGACACGTTATCTTGACTTCACAACAGGGTGCAACTATAGCCTCCGTAGTGTAACATTTGCCGCTGCTCGTCTGCTTTGTCGAGCGGTCTCCTGCGTAAAGAATGCCATTGACGCCGAGGCCCACACGTGTGAGCCGTAACCGCATTCTCAGAACTTATGCACTGAGCAAAGCGCGCGTTGACAGTGTCTTAGTTCGAAGGGAGCCTTGGCGGCGCGATCTGAAGGGATGAACGGAATTTCGCGGCTGGCTGCGGTTCGGCCTGCGTTGCTGTAGATAGCCGTAAACTTTTCGTCCAGCCACACGGTGCGGCCACCGTAAGGGAGTAACGAAATACACTTATGTATAGTGTACTGGCGAAAGAGAAGCTTCGCCCTCGTCGAAGCCTCGAAGAGGGGGAATAAAGGAATGGCGTTTTGCGTGTGGTTTTCTTTTGAGTGAAGGAGACTGCTAACAGGGAAGCGGGGACTCGAGGCTCGGCATCGGCGGTTGCAGCACGGCCTATCCGCCTTGCATGTGGAACGCCTGTGGAACGTTTACAGGAGGAACGTCGTTCCCTATGCCGTTACTTTTAAATGTAACGCGTTACCGTTACAGTTCCACCAACCTTTAAAGTAACGGTGGCGTTCCTTCGTTTCTCCAAAAAGGAACTAGTTCCAGGAACGTCGTTCCAAGGAACGACGTTCCGTACAACACTGCCCTGTATGTCTTCGAAAACGTCAGTCCGAATAACGCCTTTTTTTTTTTTTCGTTGGGGTCTTTCTCAATGTTCTACATATGCCTGCACCATTTCACTGGCCATTCCGTTTCCATCTATTTGAGGTGTCCAGTAACGTCTCGCTCTCTCCCTCGTTCACTTCATTCATTCATTCATTCATTCATTCATTCATTCATTCATTCATTCCGTTTGTTCGTTCGTTCGCTCAAACAAATAGCTCTTCGCCATTCACGTCACACGAAGGCAGTTCTTTCTAAACGTCTATCATGCGGAGAGTACGAGCATAAAACGAAGTGCGCGACGACCGTGACCAGAGTGCCACTAAATAGAAAAGAGGCAAGCTCTTGAAACGTCTGTAGACGAACGAGCTCGCATGTATATCCTCAAGGATAGAAGAAGTGCCGGCATATCAGCGGACGCGTCTCGCTGAGATTGAGCTTCATCTCACCACTGCCGTTCTGCACTTCCAAAGCTACGGGGTGTAAGCAAGCCACATGTTTGCTCAGCAACACATAATTGTATATGCAGTGTGACGTTATAATTGACATATGGTTAAGACATTTACGCTTGTTGGGCCCGTGTTACGACCCATGGATACGTGATACGTTTATTGCACTTTGTATATGCGTCGTATACCTGAGTCTTTATTACAGACATGCATACATAAATACATGGCTGAGGAGAAGGGGGAAAAAGCCGCACAGTCACGGCTTGACGATGCTCCCTTCCCCCCGTATAGATCGGTACTGCGGTATATGTACAGAGCAGAAATAGCACAGGCATGAAAATTCATAACTAGAAAAAAAATCCACGGTGCACAATAAAATGGACAATACTACAAGTACATTAAATCTCCGGATACATTCAAAGCAAGTTGCGATCACAAAAAACAATTACAGTGGCGGGGGAATGCACACATTAACTAAATAAGTTTCGAAGGGAAGTTCGCGTATCGAAGTGTGAGAAAAGCCAAACTTGTTTAAGCAGAGAAGGCAGTGTATGTAGCTTAGGGTTGAGAGTTGTGTCGGTAATGTACAAGTGTCCACGCGCTTTAATCCATACTCACGCTTGATAGTTGCCCACTGTCCTGTCAGCAATAAATAAATAGCAAGAGCCGCCACGATTTCGCATCAGCTCACGCTGAGGACAAAACATCAGCTATCTTTTCTCGCTTATGATTGAAATCACTTGTTCGTTCAGCTCCGCCTACTGAGGCTACAGCACCGATAATTTGAGAGTGATTATGGAAACCATACAGAGTGATCGCGTATACTTTGCTATGCAGGCGTCAAAACACATCAAATTCAAATGTAAGTTCCGAACTTGCGGACCACACAACGCACAAAGGCAATCGCCTCCTCGATAGATGCTGCCATGTCTTTTTTTTTTTTTTTTAAACCGGCGCCGCCGTCTGTTCGCCTTCCCTCGCCCTATGCCTGCGTGGATGGAGAAGCCGAGCGGACGAAGAAACACAAATAAACATAAATTAAGCTAGCAGAAAGCTGTCATGGTGAGCTTTGTGGTGCGCACGAATGAGCGAAACCGCTCACGCCGTAATTTATATCGTATATACGCGTTGCTTAAACACTGCCATCACTGCAAATCTAGTATAGTAAGAGAGAAACGCTGGGATTGCCAAATTATTTGCGGCGATCATGACTCTTTGGCCCTAGCTCTGAAGACTTACTGTTAAACATGCGCGGCATGCGCACAGAGTCATAAAATACATGGCAACTATGAGACAGGTTGTACAGGGTACAAGTGAGATGTCGCTCATAATGTTCTATTTTTGCGACACTCGTGTGTCTTAAACGGATACTAAAGACATAAATATTACGTTGGAGCAAGATTGAAAGGTCATGTTTGCGTGATAACCGGTTCGCCATTGCTGGCCAGAACCGAGCAACCAGCTGCAAGACAGAAAACGAAGAAAGTGAGAAGTGGCGCCATCTGTGGGTACCTTCCTGAAGTAACGTGTATTTTAAACACTCGACCACCGCTCCAGGTTATAAACGAAGAATTGATTATATAAACCTTGACAATAAATAAACGTGCAGTAAGCACAGCTGTTGCTACATAAATTGCGGCCGTGCATGAGCTCACTGTGTCGGCAGCCGAGATTGTGGCGTCTTCCTTCGGCGCGGGCGATTGAAATTCAGCGGCGATACCATGGAGCTTCAGCGGCTTTTCCCGACACAAGAAATTCGTTTATTGGAACGTAGAAAGCGGTGATAGACTCCAGCACAGCTAAAAAATAAAAAAAAATTAATCTGGCCAAACTTAATGCTTTCCTTTAGTGTCCCTTTAAAGCAGAACTACATTTTAGTTCTGAGAATAACCTTGCGTGAATTGCTTGTTTTAATTTTTTACGTCAGATTATAACAAACATATAAGGCAGACAATTTTTACGCCACGTTTTAAAGGGCCCCTAAACTACCCCTGATATTTTTTTGAACATTTCAAGTTAACGCGCCCATAGAGTTTCCTACTAAAATATTAGAGGGAAAACTGGCGCTGCGATCGTGAAGCTGCCATGGGAATGATGCAAGCATCTATTTGTCGTACATCCCACCTTTTGTTATGAGCTTCTAGGTACCTAGGGACAGAATGTCTAGGGATTTTCGCCAGTGGCGCCGTCACTTGTTGGCGGCGCTTTAGCGTACTAGAATTTCTCTTGCGCGCTTGTCAACGCCCACGTCGTCCATGTGCGCATTAATTTTGGCCAGTGTTGGCCGCTTCTGCTGTAAACTTGCCGTCAGTCGCTGACGACGGGTTGCTCTTTGTACGGCGACCGATGCCGATCGCGCGTCGTTCAGCTTTATCGGCATTTGGCCACGTAGTATGCGAAATGCTTGCCCGTAGCGACTTCGCTATGTATACGCCGCGATGTGCCACCTTGCCACAACACGTAAGTAATGTTCACTCTTTATTTGGATCTTTTCCCTGTACGAGCGAGAGCACTTGACATCAGCCATGCTACCATTCTATTGCGACTGCGGAGCCTGGTGTTGAGGCACACTGACGATAGCTGGGGAGAAATTAGCTGCGAGTGTAGCGATCGTGTGTGTGCCTCTCGTTCTGTTGTGCTAGGTGTTTAAGCACGACCGGTCGACATGGTTAGCTTGTATATCAATAGCTACCGATTTAACATTCGGTTCTGTCTGAGCGAGACTTCCCACTGGTGCCGGCTGATCAACCAGAGGGAGTAATTTCTCGCAAATTGGGCTTGAGCAAAATCACTGCGAGTCGTTGTGGAGCAGGATAAGGACGTGGTTATGAATGACATTACCGGCAGGAATGAACGAAGGTTAGCTCAAGCGACCAGTGAGCCCGCAGTCCGGAGGCCTGTGGTTTCCTGAGCATGCCTGGCATTGCACTCCTATTGACGCACTCAAAGCTGCTTATATAACGAACTTTTAGTTGGCCAGACAGTGGTCCTGGGTTCACCATCTACAAGAACAACACGACAAACTGCTTGCTTTTTTGTGAGCAAACGTTCTTTCTGTGTCACCTGAAAACAGGATTACAACATGCTTTGCAACTTTGTGACACAGCACGGTTACCATGCAGAATGCAGTGCCTTGCCGATAGTTGTTCAAAGGTGCATGCCTAGAGGTGGTGTTATTGGCACTTTGCTCAGAGCAAGCTGCGAGGAACGTGGTGAAAATGTTCTTAAAAAATTGTGCAGCCATCATTAATTTCCTTGGAAATTGCTAGGGCCGAGGCTTGGGCTAGTTGTTTCATGTTTACACAATGCGAAATTTTTCAAAAGACACAAATCAAGTTGTCCTAAGTTGTCCCATGTGTGGACTGCACCTATTCGGCTGGGTTCAAATCTGCACAGGCATGGAGTTTATCATTGTAAGCAATGGCTGTTAATGACAAACGCAGGGACAGCGGACATTGTTGTTACCAAGTTCAGCCCTTGTAACGTGCCCATATCAGCTTGCGCAGTAAATAATCAGCCGGCATAACGTAGGGTTAATGGATCAGTGCTCAGCAAAATGGAACACTTCATGGTTGAGAGATCACTGCCGCTACATTCTATTGTGTTCCAGCTGGAACATGTCAGCCGTGCTTGGATAAGCATGTTGAATGAAGCCTCTTTTAAGGTTCAGGACGCCTGTGATCAAGTAGAATATCACGAATCATTGTATGCTGTAAATAATGACGTTTAATTTCCTGTTTCAGAAAAGCCAGCCAGACTAAGGCTTGTGAGTATCATTGCAAGATATTCTTTGCCCAACACTTTGAGAGAACATTGCAGGTGTGTCCTGTACAGTGGAATGGTGAACCTTCATCCGGAGTCCTCATGTGGAGATCTCCATAAGAATATTCAACTCTCTTGCCACCTGGAAAAAGGTCCCTGCAAATTATGCCATCTCTGAAAGAAAAGTACATCTTCAATGAGTCATCCCTCTGTCAAGTTGAAAATAAATGCTGTAGTGATGTACATTAACTCTCTAGCACTGGCACTGAGAGAATGAAACTTGTGTAACTACAAACGACCATGCATTGCTAGCTTAAAACAAATACACATATCTTTGTGTAAAGGAGTAGTTAGTAATATTTTGTCACAAGAAATACCAGACCACTACCTATGCTGTGCCCTAGCACAATGACACTTTGCCACAGTGCCAGTGTTGGAAAGCGCAACTTGAAAGTTGTGACATCTCATGGTGTGGCCAAATTTCGGCTTTTGTGCACAGAAGTAGCACATGTGCGCTCGCTGAGCAGAACACAGTCTCATCACTTTCCGTGTTATATCCATATTTGCTTCTACCATGGGCTTCCTTGCAGTGTAGGGTGGCGAAGCTTCACAGGGCAGTAAGGCTTCCATATGAAGTCGGGCAATTTGTGAAAAAGCTTAGCAATTGCAAGTAGGAGCCTTTCAGGGCTAGGTTTTATAAAATGTAATCGTGCAGATGACAGGAAGTCTGGATGCATGAAATAACAGCGAAGCCATTCCTTGAAAAAAACTCAAGTGGTACAAGAATATTGCAACACGTATATGCACTGACGATGCAGCAGCACACATCTTTTAGTTTGCACGGCACATTTCAGTTTGTACGCTGGGGTTTCTTACGTGCCCCATTGGGGGGGGGGGGGGTACCTACTGCAAGAACTTTTTAAATTGGATCATTATTATCAGAGGTAAAAATGTTTGATGCGGCACTACACCAGGATATTGGGAGGCGAATCACTGCCAATACGACACGTGGCGATGCTGTGTGGCGAAGCAAGGGAAAAAAAAAAGACTAAGTGTGCTTGCTATTGTGCCCGCAGTTGGTCATCCTCTCCAAGAAGCCAGGTGCCTCCCAACTGATTCGAGCAGCCACTGCATGATCTGAACAAGTGTGACGGTTTGTAGCGACACAGGCGCATTGTGGTGACATGGCGTGCTGCGCACGGTGCGTGGCATCATCGTCCACCATTTGGTGCATGATGCTTGCAAGGGGAGGGTAAACAGCACTCAGTCTGAAATTTGAGCACCTTCCACAGCATGTAACGATGGAGTTCTAGGCAGATATGAACACGAACGTGCCATGTACTTGTCACCTCAAAATGGCCAGGCCTGTTGAGGGGCTCATTGAGAAAATGGTAAAGATGTTGCATTTTGGTATTCTCTACCGATTTATTAGATTATCACACTCAAGGCACTGGTATTACTTCATGCCACACACATTGTCCAAAACCATCTTATCAATTATCCAGTATTTGCAAGGTCTCATGCACGAATTTAATCCTCTGTTGCATTTAACTGCATTAGTGTGCTTCCACCATGGCCATGTCAACACCTTCGTCTTTTCGTATGGCTATAATATCCGTATTGCTTTAATATGAGCAAGGCCCTGTACATGTGCATGGCAATATGGTTGTGGCAATATTTAAAGCCATTGCTCATTTCTACCCGCAAGGTCCCCCCACTTCTGCAGTATCTTTTCCAACACACTGCAGTACTAGCCACAGATAATGACGAAAAGTGGAGGACGGCTCACGTAATGTTTCCTGCTCGCTCCTGACACGAGCAGAGGGAGACAGCGTGACTATGGGGCAATTCGCTGCTCAGATGCTGGTAATACAACTAGTACAAACTTTTGAAGACAGTCATTAAATAAGACTGAATGGCTGGCAAAGACAAATCAAACTCTTATTGACATCCTTGGACAGCAACGGCAAATATGCTTTAAGATTTTCAAGGTACAGTGGATACATGCAGATTGTACTAATTGTGTTATACCCCTGTACACAACTAGAAAACTACAGTGTCGTTTTGAGCAAGTGCATTGTAACACACGCTGTGTCACTTTGGAAGGGCACTGCCACATGTGAAGAAAGTCTTCGGTTACATGGTAATGCTGATGGATAAGTTAGTAGGTGCAGCAGTACATGTTTAGGCAGTGTTCGCTAACACAGTGCTATGCTGTAGCCAGAAGTGGTATGAAATATAAATGAAGGAAATTAACAGCAGCCATCACCATGAACTTTGGTACACATGTCACTCAAACCCTGCCACCTTTCTCTCTTGCAGCAATGGCTTATTTTGAAGGCGCCTCTTCTTTCACCACTACCAATGATAATGGGAGCATATATTTTCCAAAGTGCTGATAATAAAGACGATTAACAGCCCCTGGTGTACATTGCCACTTTCTTGAAGCTGTACAACTGCTGCCCGTTGGGTCTGCCCTTCCATTTTGTCTCTCTATATGGGAAATCCTGAAATAAAGAGAAGCACAGAGCTACATTTACCATTAACAGAATTTGCAGCCTGATTTACAATGCCCCCAAAACAAGCATGCAGTGGTATGTGTGCTGAAAATGCAATCTTCTGCAACAAGGATTCCAATTTGTCGGGCCACTCTTGCATGTAGGAGCATGAATCGTTGGGCTAGTCGATGCAACATTTGTGGGACAAAGAGCAAAAACTGCATGATGAAAGCTACATTTACAAAAGGGGCACATACATGAAAGACTCAACGTGCAACTGAATTCAATATGTATGTAGCTCTCGTCAAGTTCGTCCCACAAATGTAAATTTTGCATGCTTTACTTATCTACTGCAGGTGTCACAAATGAAAATTCTGGCTATTACATGCGACAGCACGTAACAGCGCAAAGCTCCGAATAACGGGGATTATTACTTACGTGTCGTACGAAGTCGTCGATCTGTCAAAGGTGGCCACGGCAAAGTAGGCAAGGGTAACCAAAGCTCGCTACCTAGGCTGTCAGAGCCCCAATGAAGCTGTACGACGCGCGGTCAGCACGGCCGCTCTAGACACGCGCGATAGGCATGGGATCGGCACAGGACCTACTTGTAACTCGGCTAGAGTTACGTGGAAAGGCAGCACATCACAATCTTCGCCCTCGATGTTCATAGATAAGGCGAACTCGCTACGGGGCACCGGACTGCGTTGACGAAACGCACAAGCACTGGAGCCGTGTTCCGAGATGTGCACGCTCCATGGCACGGCGGCACGGCCGCGTGTCTTCTCGGTCGCTCGGTCTCGGTACTTGGTCAGAGAACACCTGACCAGAGAACACCTATATACGCGTTTTCCTGACTCGGTGGTTCGGTCGGTTTAGGCGGCATGCAAAAAAACCCGCCAACAAGTGACGGCGCTACAGTCGAAAATCCCTATACATTCTGTCCCTAGGTACCTAGAAGCTGATAACAAAAGGTGGGATGTACGACAAATAGATGCTTGCGGGAATGATGGGTATGACATGGATTTGTCTAGTCTTCGTGCCTGCGGCTTCAAACGTTTTGGTGGATTTGTTTATTCCTGTTTTTTAGCTTCAGTGACGCGAGTGACGTTACTACACTTTTTTATTACGCGACGAAGGCAGCGGCTGTAGTGTAAGCTTTGCTGCTAGAGATCATCAGATTATCGCACGTAAAAAAGTCGTTTGCAATGACAAGGTGCCATGCAGTGTTTTGTTGTGTTTGTTGATGGGTGGCTACACAGGTTGTTTGCGGCGGTATTTTACCCAACTTTAGAAATATTCGCGCTGCGTCTCACGAACCTTATCGATGCGGTTTTGCTGTTCTTTTTTTTCTTTTGTATCAGATGCGATACAATCTGTAACCGTAGGGTCGCTTTCACGGCTGAAATACATCCCTTGTCAGACGGCTGTTCGTATATCTTGTACTGCGGCATTTCAATTCCGCTGTCTGATGAATTCTACGGCGACCGAACGCGCCAAGCAGGCGCACAGTTATCGTGCGTATAGTAGACGCCCAGTGGACGATAGGCAGACGCGCCTGCGGACGACACTCAAAAAGTCAGCTCAGATCAAAGCTCAGGCGCAGATTCTGACGGAGTTTAACGGCACGGTTGTTTGTTTAACACCACGTTTTTTCACAAAACCAACCCTCAAGCCATGGGCGATACTGCGTTCCTGCTACGGCCTCGCGCAGGGGCTTGACCCACGCATATAGTTTGTAAAAATACAGTGGAGAACTTGCCCTGCACTAAAAGAAGCGAGCGAAAGCCCGTTTGTTATATTTGGAAGACACATATACCTTTTACATACTTGAAAATGTCAGTACGTCCCTTACAAGAGCAAAAATCTTTATTTTAAAGGAGTACTGACACGAATTTTTGACATCCTCGTATTAGTGCTTTAAATGAAAGCACTGCCGTGGAGAACCCCAAAAAGAGTACCATGGTGCTTCGCAAGGCAATGAATATATTTTTAATACGGCTTCCACAAAAGCCCACTATCGGTTTCGATTTCGAGGGGGCGGTTTCCTAGTGACGTATCAACATAGTCGGACGAAGTCTGAGTCACGTAGGGACAGAAATTCGTGATAGCATCGCTGCAACTCCGTCGTCTGTGGTTAGTTGCACGTGGGGCACGCAAACAAGGACAATTTCACGGTCGTCCAGTGACTCTGATAGCGATTTCGGCTATTTTAAATAGACCGTGCTCATACGTCATCGTAGTGTCGATTGCGCTAGGGCTGGTTTGCTGTGCTGGGCGGCGAAAACTTTAAAACCAAATTAAACTATTTTGTACGTGTTTCCTGGCTTCCGTGCGCGGAGGGCGTTAACAATACACGGCTAGAAAACGAAAAATGCACATTTTGAGACGCCGCAGAATCGTGTCAGTACTCATTTAAGTTCGAACACAACTAGATCTGGAACTTAAACCTGTATGGACGCTGCTAAATCTGGGCACAAGCAGAGGAGGCAACATTGCCATATCGCACAATATTGCTAAATTTCTGAGCGTTCCGTACGTTCCTAATCGCGAAAGAGCAACTAGTACCTGAGCACGCACATAGTTATTCCAAAATCTTCGTTTTATTGCAATATTTTGTCGTAAACGACCAACATTTTTGAAGTCGCAAAGCCGTATGAAGCCAGAAGAACGAAGACTAGGCAAATCCATGTCATACCCATCATTCCCATGCTGGCTCAACCGCCTTCTTTGAAACTCCCATAGACACTAGCGCCAGTTTTCCCTCTAGTATTTTAGTAGGAAACTCTATGAACACGCCCATCAAGTTGAGAATGGCGCCACGATGAACGGTGTCAAATGCGGTAAAGCTACGCGCCGCGGCCGCGCCACAAACTCGAAAAACAATCCCGTGCACCTCGCCGGCCATTTCCGTCATACCAAAGTTAGCTGCGACGACATTGTGGCTTTTGGTGACGTCACAAAAGTCCGAGCTCCGCTGATTGGTCGAAGGAAAAGTTCGACTTCCGGTTAGTCTGCTAGCAAACGCACGCCCTCCCTGCCTGTTTGTTTTTCCTCGTCGTGTGTCGTTCGTGTGGTGTTCGCGTGTGCACGCTTGATAATTCGTAACTGCGCTACGCTACACAAGAGCAAGTCAGGTATAGCCAACGTTTTTAGATACTTGGGTATAGCCGACTAAAAACTGCAGCAACTGTCAGAACACGACGGATAGCGCTAGCAGAGAGCGTTGGTACAGCACCAAAGAAACTTGTACGAACACGGGAGACCGGCGGAGGCGCGTCAACCGGATGCGCGTCATCGGCGATGTATGTCACGTGACATTCGGAGTAGCACTCGGCGAGGAGGTGGCACCGGCAAGCACTGGCCGGCAAGCGGCCGGTGCTGACAGGAGAGAGCGAAACAAGCGAACGCGTGTAACTCCGCCTTTTCGGCACCGTTTCGAAAAATTCTTGCGGCTGCGGGTTCGTTGCGCACACCGGCACAAAAGCGACACCACAACTTAATTTTGACCTATGGGTGGTTTAGGGGCCCTTTAAAGCATAATCATGATCATCGAAGCACGATTGATTGATTGATTGTGGTTCGGTTAGGAAAGGACGCTAATTTCTGCAGCCCATGTAGGGAGCACGTCTAAGCGTCCGTAGGGGAAAGGGAGTGAAAGAGATGGAGAGGAGAGAAAGGCCGTAGTGGAGGTCTCCGGAAATTTAGACCACCTGGGGTTCTTTAACGTGCACTGACAACGCACAGTACACGGGCCTCTGGCCTCCATCGAAAATGCGACCGCCGCGGCCGGGATCGAACCCGCGTTTTTTGGGTGGCAGCCGAGTACCGTAAGCACGAGAGTGCGGCTGCAGCGCACAGTTCGTGCTTTGACGGTGGCAATACGGCGTGTCGCCGCATTTTCTCAAACTAAGCTAATAGCATCAACATTCACAGTCATCTTGAGGTGGTTTTCGCCGGAATTCACGTCGATATGTTTTCGCACGCGCTGCTTGGGTATACTATTCAACTGAGCGCCTTTATATTTGCAGACACGTTGGCTGCCCACTCACAGAGTCCCGTGGAAATGTGTCCGGAAAACGCTTCCCCTGCAGCCAGTGAACCAGGACGCACGCTGAGATCCGTGGTCAGCACCGCGGTCTGCGCGACCGTCGTCCTTACCATCGCGTCGATCCTAGTGGCGGCGGTGATCGCCACCAACTTAGCCGTACGTTCGTACAGCGCGCTAACGATGAGGATGCACCTCGTCCGTGATCTGGCCCAGGTCTGTGAGACCCACGGATGCAGACAGGCGCTGTGGCTCATCAACACGTCGTGCCTCACGTCTGCGGACATTTGCCACGACTTCTACAGTTTCGTGTGCGGCCGATGGGATGCGAAAACGCCGATCGGCCGTAGACTGCCGTACGCAAGGATGCTCCACTTCAACTACAGCTCGATGGTGGACGAAGCCCTTGCCCGCACACTATATTCACCGCAGGCAAGAGGCACCGCCAGTTATAACGTGGCACTGGCCTACAGTTCCTGTGTCAGTTTCCTAGCCAACACGACAACAAATCTCGAAAACATGTTCAAAGCGGCCAAGGTAAACCCTCGATCTTTCACCGAGCAGAAAGGTTTCCCGGAGCTCTTTTCCCTGGCAATAAAGACCACCGTTGAGACCAGGTTAACGTCAGTCGTGAAAGTTGTCTACATCGTGAAGAACGCAGCTGTAGGCGTCGTGACAGGAACCTCTATGCGCTCGGCATCGTTCATACCAGAAATTCAAGAAGCCCTTCTCGAGCAATTGGCATCGTCACTCGGAGACAAAGGCGTCTTGAAAATGGCGGACGCGATCGAGAAGCTAGACAAACAGATACAAAACATCACCGATCCCCATTTAAAGGACACCGCGCTCAACGAAGCCTTGACGACCAGGGCAGACCTTCCGGCTCACGGCGTGCATTGGCAGGACGTCTTGAAGAAGTACGCCCCGCCCATTGCGTTTAAGCGCCGTGCCGTCGTGGTACGCACGAACAGTGGAGACGCAATTCGAAGCATATTCCAGAGACTGGCCTTGGCTCCGTTAGATGTCGCCAAAGTGTACCTGGCGATCCTTCCTTTTGCGAGGTACGCCAGCTTCGAGCTCAAAGCCGCGTCTCGACGAAACTTCTTGCCGGATGCGATGAAGGCCAGCGTTTGCGTTCGCTACCTTTACGCAATGTTTGGATCTAAGGCGCACGCCCTCCTCATGGAAGTCGTGGGCACTGACAAGGCCGCGGGCCGGCGTAATGAAATGTGGCACAATTTAAAACAACAGTCCGAAGTTCTGCTCAACGTTGGCGCCGGCTTGACGCTCAGAAAAGAAGCGCTGCTGAACGCAACGCTCAAATCTCACAGTAAGTATGACGTGCGCAATGCATGATTAAATTGTGCGGAAATCACCAGATATGTGGCACGGGACAGTTCAGAGCCGTTACTGCTTTCATTTTGAAAACATATTTTTCCCGAGTGTTTCGCATTAAAGCCACTCAACGTGCATCGCTCTCGAAGGTCCGCAAACGCCTGATCACCAGAAGTGTTCAAGGCAGATCATGTGTTCTTCCTGAGCTATAGGCGGCAACGTAAACATCTCAGATATTGCGAAATGTGTGTATGTAATGATAATTGATATAATTTTACGTTCCCACTATGAGGCATGCCCGTATAGTCTGCGGAGCAGTTTTGACGACGCCTGGGGTTCTGTAATGTGTACCCTAAACGTAAGTACACTTTTGCGCCCCCGTCAAATTGCGGCCGCCGTGACTCGATCCGGCCACCTCGAGACGGTTTTTTGTTCGTAAGGCATGAGCTTTTCAACGGTCCCGCACACCGCGAACATGCAGCGCTCCAGGCCACTTGCCCTTGCTAGCGCTGACAAACTCAAGAAACCCGAAACTCTTCAAATTACAATTCGAATAAAATTCCATTTTTCAGAACGTCCGATGCAGCATAGGCCCGACACTTTAAAGGGACATGTTGTTCATAGTAAAAGACTCACCACTGCACACTTTTCCCGACCTCAACGTAATCACATCGTACTTCGGGTGGGTGGGTGGGTGGGGTTGGGTGAACCGAGATGCGTGGCGATAGTGAAACACATCTCCGATCTTCATTTGCAGCAGACAACGTCGAGCCCGGCGGCATACTGCAGGTGCAGTACAGCAACGACTTCATGGCCAACCTCATAGTGCTGGCGAGGCACACGGAGAAGCAAACGGAACTGCGCCCGTTCATGCTGCCCACTGAGAACGAAGCTGAAGTGGCGACGGAATATCTAGTGCCAGATTTCTACTACCACGACGCCAGGGAAGCCAGCATCAACTATGGCACTCTTGGCGGTTACATGGCCCGGATGCTTTTTGTCTTTGGCCTTCCCAAAAGGTATTCTCCCAAGTACGTCGACTGCTTGGACGAGTACGCAGCGCGCCACGGCATACCGTTCGACAAGGTGGACTGGCAGCGCTACGTGGCGATGCAGTGGGCCATGAACGTGGCCTCCGAGTCGCTGCGCAGAGAACTGACGGAGGCCCGCTACCCTGTGCTGCAGGAGCGGCTCTTCTACGTGCGCTACGCCCTGTTTCTCTGCGGCGAGGACACGCCAGTGAACAGAAGTCTCCAGTATGCAGTGAGAACTTCTCCTGGCTTTGCTAAGGCTTTTGACTGCTACAGCCCGCCCAGAAATCCCTGCGCATATTAGCTCCAGGCACAGAGTTATGGATTACGAATATTATATCAGCACTGTTACGAAGCGTTTAACGTTTTGTCGCGGGTTTCACGACAGCCATATTATGTAAGCGTCGAGGCACGGCCACTATAGATCCTGTATGTGCACTCGACTTATGCGTTACGGTTTATTTTGATTGCGCCCAGTTTGGCTACCTCTTTATCGCAACTGCACGCCTGTCTTACGCGTCCATACATGTTTAACCAATAAAAACAACACACTCGGCAATGCAATATTCTCACGTACTCCTGCGCATTGCCAATTGACGGAGCGCCCTCTTGCACCTGAATCATGTAACGCGAACTGCTCCCCCCCCCCCCCCCCCAAAAAAAAAAAATTAAAAGTTTCTGGCGCAGCAGCAGCACAGATCGTAAACTAACAAAAACATCGTGCTGCGTCGAGCAACTATGGACGGAGCCACTGTCACTGCTCTTGTGACTGACCTGCCTCTTCTGCGGCCACCAAACCTGGCTTTAATCATTTCTTTCGAATGGGCAAAACATCGAATTGTATTGGTACATGGACGTTTACTGTCCGCATGCACGCAACTAAAAGGTGGCTGCGTATCTACGTGCTTCGCTGCAAATGTCGTCGAAAGAACAATCAAAAGACAAACTTCCTACAGTTGTATGGCCTCCAAACGTGTCGCTCCTGGTGCCACCTCGAAGAAAACGTGCACTCATCAGAGAAGATCACTTCCTTCCATTCTTCCGCCATCCAGTGTTCATGCGCCCTAGCAAAATCAAGGCGCTGGCGTCTTTGCCGCTCCGTCAGGTGTGGTTTTTGGGCGACAGTAAACCCATTAAGTCCGGATTCTCGCAGGTGCCTTCTTATTGTTTCTTCACTGACTTGAAGGTCGAGAGCAGTCTTAATTTGCTGGGCGCTCTGGAAAGGGTCCGCAATTGCTGCAGCAATGATGAGGCGGTCGGACTCAGCCGACGTGCATCGGCCGCGTCCCATGGTCGAGCAGCATCTTCCAGTCGGCCGTCTTCATTCTTCTAGGCCTGAATAATTCTATTCACGGCACTCATAGACCTCTGCGTGAGGCGGCATATCTCGCGTTGAGGAATACCTTGAATAGATAGCTCAACAATCCTTTTCCGCTCGCCGATTGGCACTCTCTTCAGCATGATGTCTCGACAGGAAAGGGGTGGAATTTCGTGACAGTACCATGGTTTTTATGTCCTTGTATCTTGTTATCAATCGGGTGCGCAGACTGCTCACGAATACGTCGGTCGAAAAGTGCAGGCTTTTACCGCGCCATTCACAGTCGCAAAGCAAATCTAGTGAGGTGTCAGGCCAGGCGCTTTTAAAAAGATAAAAGTGTCAAAGAGGAAGAAAATCAGTAAAAGTCATGTGCCCTCCCCCTTATCGATTGTTAAGACAACTTTGATGACGACATCGTTGACATTCGAACTGTTTCCTTCTTTTGGTTAACTGATCGACTCTTATTTGAGCATAATTTCGTTTCATTTATTCATACTCGCTGTTGCGGATTTTTGAATTGGTTCTAATTATTACCCAGGTAAAAATATTGCAACTGGAAACAACTGGGACCAGTTCAAGTCCCCACTGGGAATTTGACCATGAACCACTTGAACTGGTCCCAACTTGTCCTCATTGCTACTGGTTCCAATTGGCCCGCTGCTACTGACCTAACATATATGTGAGGCCAGTAGCAGCGGCGTGAAACTTTTGCCCCTGTTACACACGTGTAACAGAGACTGTGAACTATACTCAGCTGGAACCTTACATCATTCATTAATAAGAGTGAAGAGATTGCTCGTTGCCATCGCATGTGACCGAGTTGGTAACTGTTGTCCGCGAAATCTACAGAACAAGTCATACAGCAGAAGCACCTTGGTGCTGAAACGTGACATTTAATAGAAATTTTGTAGCTTGTCTGGCTGGGAATCTTCTTGTACGCTTTCTTGGAGACGCGGCAAACTCTTGCATATTTCGCAGGCCGTGCACATGTTTCGTCACCTGAAAGCAATTGTATTTCCACACTGTTAGCAAAGTTAAAAGAAAATCACTACTATAAACATGCAACTTTACCAAAAACGCCAAACGTCAAACAGCCACTGGCTTATACTTAAAAAGTGGTGCCGCTAAGAAGCTGAACTGGATGCAGTAACTTACAAGCACTTTTCGGTGTAAAAACTCATAGACAGAGGCATCGTACAGTGCTGTGTCAAAAATATTGATCACTGTAAAATGTTCCACGCTGTCAACAAGCCACTGGCAAAATTTCTGCCTCCAAAATACAGAAATTGCACCCGAAATAAAATTGTGAGATCATCATCATCAGCCTGTCTACGCCCACTGCAGGGCAAAGGCCTCTCCCATGGATCTCCAATTATCCCTGTCCTGTGCTAACTGGGCCCAGTTTATCCCCGCAAACTTCCTGATCTCATCTGCCTACCTAATTTTCTGCCGCCCCCTGCCACGTTTGCCTTTTCTAGGAATCCACTCTATTACCCTTAATGACCAACGATCGTCTTGTCTTCGCATTACATGGCCCGCCCAGGCCCATTTCTTCTTAATTCCTATTAGTATGTCTCTAACACGCGTTTGTTCCCTAATCCGCACCGCTCTCTTCTTGTCCCTTAAGGTTACACCTACTATTTTGCGTTCCGTAGCTCGCTGCGTCGTCCTCAATTTAAGCTGAACCTCACTCTTGGTTAGCCTCCAAGTTTCTCCCCGCAGGTGAGTACCGGTAAGATGGAGCTGTTACACACTTTTCTCTTCAGAGGCAATGGTAAGCTACGATTCATTATCTGGCGATGCTTGCCGAATGAACTCCGCCCCATTCTAATCCTCCTAATTATCTCAGCCTCATGGTTCGGATCAGGCGTCACCACTTGGCCTAAGTATACATATTCACTTATTACTTCCAATGCCTCTCCATGTGAAGTACTCGCCTTCAAATGGGAAGTACTCACCTTCAAATGCTGGCATCAGCACCAAGGAAAGCAGCGCTGGTCGTTGACACACAATTGATCCACAAGCGCGTTGTCACAGGCGAAAACAATTGTCATGCGCTGGTATGAAGTATCATCTCTTCCACAGGTGAAACGTTCAACAATAACTGAGCACAAATTAAGTACACAAGCAACGAACATCCACACGTTCCTCGGCGCAAAACATCACATGTGCCACAGCAGAGTGGCCCGCACCTATGCCTCGCCTTGACGAAATTGTCAATAAATATTGCGGTATTTGTGCACACTAATTTTATTTTTTAGGAGCTTGCTCGGCAAGCTTCTTATGCTCGCGCCTTGTCCGGCGGTGGTGACGGCGGCGGCGGCGTGTACACGCCGCTCAAGGCGCCGGATTTCCGGTGATTTCAAGAATGCTCACTAAATGGCGGCGCAGCTCAAGGCGACGCACACCACTCTCAGCACGTGCGCTTCCTTTCTCCGCCAGGAGCTCATCGTTACCGCTCAGCCGCGTGAACACCGCACAAGCCAAGGCAACAGCGCGGCGGGCTCGCAAAGCAGCAGCTCGGGCTCGCCAAGACCCTGCGGTGACAGCCCGGGAGGTCGAAGCGAGCAGGGCTCGCCGTCAAGCAAACCCGGAGCTGCGGGCCAGCGAAGCAGAAGCGAAGAGGGCTCGCCGTCAAGCAAACCCGGAGCTGCGGGCCAGCGAAGCACAAGCGTACAGGGCTTGCCGTCAAGCATACCCGGAGCTGCGGGCCAGCGAAGCAGAAGCGAAGAGGGCTCGCCGTCAAGCAAACCCGGAGCTGCGGGCCAGCGAAGCACAAGCGAAGAGGGATCGCCGTCAAGCAAACCCGGAGCTGCGGGCCAGCGAAGAGGGCTCGCCGTCAAGCGGACGCTGCGGTCACAGGTCGCGAAGCAGAAGCGAAGAGGGCTCGCCGTCAAGCGGACGCTGCGGTCACAGGTCGCGAAGCAGAAGCGAAGAGGGCTCGCCGTCAAGCGGACGCTGCGGTCACAGGTCGCGAAGCAGAAGCAAAACGGAAGCGGCGGCAAAAGAACCCCGAAGAAGTGCGGGCGCGGGATGCCGCGGCCAAGCGCCAAAAGCGATCGCTACCTGACGTATAACAACGTTCTCACGTCTATATATGATGGTAGATGTGTACGGAGGATTCGCGGGTTACCCGATCATCTCCCAGCAAGCTCCTCTAACATCATTCACTTTGTGGATATTTCGGTGTTTTTTTTTTTGAATATCTTCTTGCGCATGCATTTGTTAATTGTTTACTCAATTCTGTTCGAACAAACCAGATACGAAACTAATAATGGTCGTCAAGGCAACTGGTTCCATTAGAACTGGTCATGGCTCCTGTTGGTGTCCAGATGGGCTTAACGGGAACCAGTTGCCCCTCACTTCGTTTCTAACTGGTAACATTTGGCCGGCAACTGGGACCACTTGGAGTGGTCCCCAGTTGGAGTGGTCCCAAATGGAACCAGTTGGTCCCCAGTTCACCTGTAACTTGTACCAGGCACGTAGCCAGGATTTTTTTCAGAGGGGGCCCAAGGCCTAAGTCTTCGCAAAAAAGCATCATCATCATCATTTATTGACTTTTAGAGGCCCTTTTCAGGGTATTGCATAGGGGGGGGGGGGGCAATGGCATCAATAATAGCATTGTCATTATTATACAGTGCTAAGAAAACTTGCCTGGGAATATAGAAGGCGCTTAATTATTAGACGAGTATGAGAACAGAGTGGAATGCAGCACAAGAGGCGAGTTAATCCGAGATGGAAAGCGAGTATTTTGACACTGCATTAAAGGGACTGACAACCGATTTTTAAGGACCCTTCTTTTTTATGGCGCAATGGAAAGCTCGCCCTCTGTGCTATTTTTACCTGCAGCGGTTACTTCCAAAAGCGCGTGGATATTTCGCACGCGGAATTTTTCGATCTGAGAAGCCTCTAAAAAAAGGCAGAGTGCGCACTCTAACGTTGAAAAGTGATCGCGATGCCGATAATCCGCCTCGCTTCCGGACATCGTTCCGCTTTCGCAGGAGTGAGCGTAGCTGTGATTAACCACCCACACTTTGACCTGTTCAATTACTTTTCGAAATAAAAAGACGGTGCGAAGAGCTGGCATTGTTTGCCAGGCCGATCTTGTATTTGTAAGGCGTTCTTTCGCATGCCCGAGCCTACTTCATGAATGGCCGGGCTCCGGCGCTGCCACTCTGGCCATAGCCGAGCCAAGCCAGCTAGATCCGAAACCACGCCTTCGCACGTGACGGCAGAAGCGTGCAGTAGCAACGCGCGCCACAAACGAAGGGTTATCTACACATTGTAAGTGACAAATTGGCACTCTTTGGCCTAGATGCCCTTGTGCCATTAAACCAATATCAATCAATCAAAAGCTTATAATACCAAAAGTTTCATGCGGCACGATAGTAATAAACATAAAATATTGCGTAAATGTGTAGAAGGTCACGTGACCGCACTCTAACTCTAGTTCGTATGTTTGCCGCGTGAGTTACCAAACGTCAGTTTTCGCGACTTTGCATGGAGAAATAAAAACATAAACCCGTGTTTATTGATGAAAAGTGGCGTCGTTTGAGCCAATGCAACACACAATCTTTCTGCCAGTGGGGTCATCTCAATTCAAGTTTTGGGTGTTTGTCTGTCCCTTTAAGGCTAGTGCGTGTGCACGAGAAAGAATACTTTCCAAGCAAATAATCTCGACGAAGAATGGCCAAACAGAGTCAGTGATGGAAAGAGGAGTGACAAAAAAAGAAAAGGGAATGTAAAGGAATCCGGCGCCCACTTACGGATGTGCAGCAAATAAAAAATAATTTTCAGATGCTTCCTCTCTAGCCAACTTCTCACATTCTGTCTCAACAACAGGCGTGTGAGAAGAACGTGAGACACTTTATGACAGAAACCTTAAAAAAAAAAAACAGACATATTCGGGAAAACAATTTTATTGAACCACAAAGAACCAAAACACGGATCATGACATAAAAGATGCAAAACGCTAACATTCGTTTTAGGAAGCAATATTAAAGAATGGCATTGCGAGTGGTTTTGCAATATAGTAAATGTCAATGCAGACAAAGAAAAAAAGAAGAGCATGCAGCTTTGCCGAAAAGAGTGGTTCACGCTGCAATTTTCATGCGTCGCGGTTTCTTCATAAACACCCTGATAACTTCGTCGACACCGACTTGCATTCGGTGAATGGGCATGAGCCAGGCCATTAAGCCGCCCTTCAGCTGTTCTGTTCCTCAAATGTTTTACGTCTTGCTCCCCTTTCCCGTTCCCGCCCTCGCATGATTCTCTCTGGAATCAATAAAGTTGCTTACCTACCTACCTACTCTTTTCAGTGCCGAGAAGCTGCGCTCTGAGGAGCTGTACTCACTGGGAGAGTTGCCAATATCTTGAGGAGTGCGTGAACGTTCGGGAAGAGGGTTTCGTCGCATAAAGCGTCCGTCGCAGAGCGTGGAAGTTCCTCCTCTTGCCATTTACTTTTCCAGATTTCCCATCCACCTTTCAGTGCAAGGATATGCGCTGTTGTCATCGCTCTGAGGTAAAAATCGAAGGCCGGCTGCACAGATTCAAATTTCCCCTTGCAGGCGTGCTTTGGCAACACAAATTGCAAACTTAGAAGTGTTTTCCGGTGGTTTGCAAAGCGCCGTTTGAGGCAAGCTTTCAGGTCACCTATGTATGGAATCAACGTGGCTTGCCTGTAGTACCCTTCCGTAGAACTACAAGCACCCTGTTTACTCCTTCCGCCACGCGGGCGCATGGCCCACGACACAGGCAGCGGACATAGGGTGGTGGGATTCGCAGAAGTGCCAGCGGAGTTGAACGGGTAATATGGGTCGTCGAAGCCGTCGCTTCCATACAAAAGTACCCTTTTCCAAGCTTTCGGTTAGCTTCCGCCGTCCGGTTGTGGAAAAACTCGGCGTCTGCGGCAAAACAAAGCCGTACGCGTGCGTGTTCCCACGCCGCGCAGCTACACACTATTAGCACGGTAACCTTTAGTTTGTTTTATAAGTACACAAAAATGTGAAAATATGCTCCGTTACTAAAGGTTGTATATTGCGGGCGTCATTTATACAGTCGCGTAGTGGTGGCAACTTAGGGAAGATTCAGTGTGCTTTGTTTGACTGATACACTCTTAGCACGGTAACCTTTAGTTTATTTTATAGGTGCACGAAAATGTGAAAATATGCTCCTTTACTAAAGGTTAAAGTACTTTAACCTTTACTGAAGGAGTAAATTTTTCACATTTTCGTGCACCTATAAAATAAACTAAAGGTTACCGTGCTAAGAGTGTATCAGTCAAACAAAGCACACTGAATCTTCCCTAAGTTGCCACCACTACGCGACTGTATAAATGACGCCCGCAATATACCGCCTGCTAGCTCTGCAGCAACAAAGACACCGCTCCTCTTGTTAAAAGAAAGACATCTCCTCGGGGAATCCACCGGTGAAGTCAACGCTATCCTTTTCTGTATGTCCTGTCATTCTTTGCACTGTTCCTTGAAGCAATCCAACTACCGAGCGCCTCGACCGTGTATGAGAATCCTCGTTTCGTGCAATATAGCCATGGTGGCTGTTGGTCCAGAAAACCCGACACAATTAAACAACCAACCATCTTCCTAAACAAACATTTATCCACAATAACTACAGACACACAGACTCGCCAACTATGCTCCTAAACGCATCTAATCTAAAAACGCTAGGAAAAAGAGCGAAGGAAGCCCGCTTAATATTTCTGTTTCAGATCCTTAACAACGGCTTCGAGATAAACGCATCGAAATACATTTCGTTTTCTGAATCTCGTCCTACACGTCAAAAGCATGCGAATAAACTAACAGAATATTCACATAGTAATGACACTTTCAAATATTCATTTTTTCCACTTGCCGTTAGAGAGTGGAATCTACTACACCCATCAATAACAAACACCAAATCGTTCTCGGAATTCGCCATGAAAATTGAAGAAACAAATAACTAACGTTGTCCCAATCAAACACCATAATGCATATCCCCATACCCCATTTACCCTTCTCGGTTGCAACCCCTTGCTTCCTTTGTTTTGAATACTTATCATATGCGATGCTATATTCTTGTATTATTGTGCACATGGTATTCAACTTTACACAATTGTATGTATTTTACTTCATTGTACGTATTTATATAACCACTGTTTGTTGTTGATATAGTTTATAATCTCTCGTTACCTGCATTCGTTTGCACATTTGATTGTTATCTAAACTTTTCAATTGTTGTACTGACTTTTTGTATCGCCCTCCTGCTAAGCTCTCAGCTGAGAGCAGTAGTATTGGAAATAAATAAATAAATAACTGATGCGGCGAAGAAGTCGCGCGAAGTACGGACAGACAACGTCACTTTCTCAGGTTTCGAAACCGTATGGCAACATTTTGTTCGTTCTGGTAATTTGGTTTCCAACAAGCTTGTCTTACATATACGAAAATGTCCTGCGTTGCACAATTTTCCGTCTCTTTCCGCAATCACAAAGCGGTAACTGTTATTTTCAGTTGGTATGACCGTTGTGTCAGGAAGATTAATACGGTGGTCGCTATCTTGGGAATGTTCGGCTATCGGGTTGCGATCTCTCGCAAAATTGCAGAGGTCATTCCTGTACTGCGGAAATGTTTCTTATAGGTCTTTCGCTTCGCCGATGTAGCTCGCATCACATATATGTATACAGTGCCGTGGGCTCACTCCTTCGGTGAACTGCCTTTGGCAATATGTATAGAATGTGTTCGTAGGCTTGTGAGTCACTCCGATGCCTTCTTTTCTAAAAATACGGGCGATGGTTTCGCTAACGCCTCGGACATACAGGAGAGTGTGGCGTTTCTGTTGTGGTGTTAATTCAGGAGCCGAACGCTGAACTTCTCGACAAGCGTAGCCGCACTTTTGGAATTGAAATGCTTTCGGAATAAAGGTTCTTGGGTAGTTGTTCTTGGTGAGTTCTTTGACTAACGTTTGTTTTTCATTTGTTTAAATGCGCACGGCGCTACTTGTACTTGTGCCTCTACACCCCTGCTTTAATGGCTGACTGGACGAATTGCGGGGGGGGGGGGGGGGGGCGGCCTGGGGCCCCCCTTGCCTACGTGCCTGACTGGGGCTACTTGCTTCCCATTTAGCTTCCAAATGGGACCAGTTGGCTTTGAACTGGGAACAGTTGATTCCAGTTACTTCCTGTTGAAACCAGTTAGATTCTCAGCTCTACATTTTCACCTGGGTATGCTCTAAACTTTGGAACTCCCACTTTGTTTTAACTTGGCGGGACCATGTATTACCACGGAGTCTCGAATAGATGCTCAATATTCTGTGCTACCATTCATATCTTAAAACCTTTTAATTAATAACTACGTATATTTGCTTACTAACCCACATTAGCTAGCCTTAATAAAGGTGCCATGGGATTTCCGTGTTTTCGTCTTGTTAATTACTCTAATTACTTTAAATTAGCCTTGGGACTTTTGAATCAGTCTTAGTTACTTAGAGCTTAAAGGAGTACGGACACGAACCTATTTATAATGTACATTTGCTGCCTCATATACGTTTGTCAAAGATATTACGTGGGAGACCTATGCAGTTGTTTACTACTCATTTTTTCTGGGGTTTACCCCCAGAACAGTTTCCTGAATTGTTTACCGTATTCCGATGTCGATGCGGCATTTATGCAATGACCCGCAGTGATATTTGAAATAGTGGCTAGGCTTGCGAAGCTTGAGGTCAAATTCCGCCGCAACGGCGGCTGCGACCCGATAAGGGCGAAATGTTCAAAAAAAAAAAAAAATGTTTTGCTCTTCTGATCCCTTGACTACGGGGCATGTCTCCTAAACATACCGTGCTTTTGGCATGTAAAACCCCATGAATAATTATAATAATAGGAAAGTTTATGCAATAGTAAGGCTGGTACTTTTACTTGCTATTGTAGCTAGATACCGGTAAAGCTGTTTCGGTCGGATATCTTTCGTTAGGATGGATTTGTTTGTCTGCTATTCGTTTCTTCATAATGCCTGAATTTAACAGAATTTTTGTTCCGGACATGACAGACGTCTTTCCTGCACGCTGTTTCTGAACTGAACTAAGCTCACGTTGTTGCGGCGCTATGGCCATCTCTACGCCTTCTGCCGAGGCTTCTTGAGTAATTGATGCGCTAGTCAAGGTGACCTACTTAACGAATGAACACATGCGTGGATGTGGCTGTAACCCAGCGTCGAAGGTGACGGAAAAGCTCTAGGCCAGCGGGCTGTCACAACATATAAGTGTCGCACTTGACTAGCATTTTGATTTGTTCGTTACTCCTTGCATGCATGATGGTTGTTATTAGTTTTTTTTTTTTTTTCGGCTTACCTATAGTACAGTGGCTAGAAGAGGGAAGTGTGCAGAACGCGCCGCCTGCACTGACGCCACTCCGCGATGCGCGGGAAAGGAAAATCCAGTGGGCGCTGAAACTCTTTACGCGTTCGCTCTCTCTCGTCTGCTCGCCGCGTTCGTCTGCTCGCCGCGCAGAAAACACAGGCCCAGTTTGGTGACGTGCGCTTATACACCGCAGCGTTCGTTCTGTTTCTTTTAGGGGCGAAGCTCCTTAAAGCGGCACCCGTTCGTCCCTCGTCGTAGTCGTAGTAGTGCGTA
This sequence comes from Hyalomma asiaticum, assembly GCA_013339685.2. Classification (NCBI taxonomy): domain Eukaryota; kingdom Metazoa; phylum Arthropoda; class Arachnida; order Ixodida; family Ixodidae; genus Hyalomma; species Hyalomma asiaticum. The sequence goes on along the minus strand of CM023485.1, from coordinate 5,357,707 downwards.
ACCAGTCTTACGCTTTGACCTCCAAGGTGGTGCCGGTGGGAGATTTCTCCTGTGCGTTGTTGAACAATAAAAAATTCGCAGCGTGCGCGTTAACTAAAAGCCGAATTCTTCTGTCTCTCATTCCCCATTAGCAGCCATTTCGTGCATCCCCGATGTATGTAGTAGTAGTAGTAGTAGTAGTAGTAGTTAGTAGTAGGTAGCCACCGGCGCGTGCCTGCTGGAGCGCACGCACGCGCCGAGGGCGAGCGCGTGGCACCTGGCGCTCGCCCTCGCCGCGAGCGCCGGGAGCCACGCGCTCCCCGGCAAACTCGACACTGCCCCGGCAAACGCGAGAGACAACGTTGGCGCAGGCAGCGTCTCCTAGCGAGTTTCTTGATTGAGAAATACCGACTGGCTCGCGTTGGAGAAGCGTTCACCGGCAAAACCCATATATATATATATATATATATATATATATATATATATATATATATATATATATATGCACTGGATCTTGACTTGCAATGAAGTGCCGGTGGGAGATTTCACTTGTGCATTGTGCATAGTTGAACCGTGAGGATTCGTAGCATGCGCGTTAACTAAATTAATCCGGAACTCGGCACGATCTACGATGCACATCCCGAGCTTCGCCCACTCATCATCATTCACTCCGTGGATATGCTGTAATTTTTTTTCCGCTACTTGCACATTGTTTTTGTTGTTTTCCTCAAATCTGGCACATACCCACCCTGGGGGATTGGCCAAGATGTCAGAAGTTCAAATAGTTAAGCCTGAAGTACTATATAATAACAATCATAATCGATTAATCAGGATGAAATTAACAGTGAAGAGTACGAATTTATGAAAAGAACCGACCTGAATCAATTATGAATTTCGAAACAGTAGAGCACACATCCCTGTGGCAATGTCATAATGAGGAGGCTCCCAAAGACAGAATATTAGAGACGGTGAATTGCAACCCAATCCCAGGAAAAGAATCTTCTAATGTGTGTTTTCTTAACGAAGATAACCGCGTTCATTTTAAGAAATAATGTTCGATAGATTCGTTTTCGCCGCAATATGGACACAAAGGCGATGGGGCCTGACCAGCTCTGTGCATATAAAAGTTTAGTTTTGGAATACAGTTTTGCATGTATGCCGTTTTCTTCCCCTTTTTTTTTTTTTGCTTTTGTGGAAACGAGCCCTTGAGGCTTGGTCCTTCCCTTCCAATATGACTGAAGACGTTCGTGAAGCGATTTTTTTTCCCGTTTTGATTTTTGTTCTTGCGGGCTATTTCGGGTGTCGTGCTTCTTTTTATATAACGGCGCTTAATCGCGGGTGCAATGATATTTGTGACATTTAGCCGAAGTGGTGTAGTGGTGCCGGTATCAAAAGTCGCGGCGCATAAATATGATAAGGAACTGCCGAAATATGTTCTTGTGAGAACGGTACGTCTGTTTGAATGTTTATCTGGTTGAGTTGTTTATTTGGCTACGTTCTTCTATGAACGGATAAAAAAATATTTTTATTCCGCACATGACTCACAGTATCAAAGAATTTTTTTTCTGAATACATGCTCGTACAGCCTTTCTTATAATGGGGCTTATTCAAAAATCTATAGGAGTATTAAAACGGGAAGAGCGCCAGACACTGGACAGGTGGGGGAACGACAGACAGGATGGCTTAGAAGTATTTCTGGAAGGGATGGTTGGTAAAGCAAATTCAAGAAAAGGGGCCTTTCCTTTCAGGGTTCGAAAATCCATCTTAAAGCGTGCATTTTGGTAATTTTCACTGTACAGCATGGAGACAGATGCATAGTAGCTTCTTCTTCTTTTTTTTTCCGGGACGTTAAAGGGCAACTCCGGCGGCTTTTTCACCATGTCCTGATATCAACGTTTTCGAATAGTACTGATAGTCCTGTAGCAGCCGCGGTGGTTCAATTTAATTGCTCATAAACACACGAATAATTTTAAATAACCGACCGAAAGACGTGTTCAAACCGAAACCGAAACGGGTAGACGCTTCTTGCAACGTATGCGATGACGTCACAGCCTTCCCACCATATGAAATATGGAGAAAAATCACAGTGGCGAGGTCATCCGACGACGTGTTGAGTTATGCCAGCTTTTCTGTACTTGACAGCGACGATTTGAACGCTGAAGTATGGCCATTTTGCTTTTGAAGGCCCGCTGGCTCGGGTAGGCAGTGTTGAAGGTGATGACGTCAGAAACACAGGGTGGCCCGCAGGGGAATCCGCTAAAAAATTTTAAAATTCGTTTCCAGGAAAACTAAATGACTTGCAGCCGCCTGGTTTGGAATATATTATTACAGTGCCGAGGGGAACACATATTGAAAATTTCATTAAGATCGTGGACACTGAAAAATCGCCGGAGTTGCCCTTTAAGGCTTCCGGTCTTTCTCTGAAGAGCGACCGATTTTTCAACTTTCTCATTCTTCGTTTCATATGCAAAATTACTTCATCCAGCAGCGTCACTTCGCCCTCCAAGTGCTGCACATCTTGAGTTTCAGCTTTTACATTTCCAGAACCATTTGGTCCTTTTTTTTTACATTTTTCATTCCTCTTTGCAACATTTTTTTTTACTTCGATCAAGATCATTCGGAGATATTTGCAGGCTAAAATTCCTGTGCACTTTTTGTGGTGAAGGCTTCTAACGAAATTTACAAATGATAACTCGATATCCTTCCTCTAAAAATACACGTTCATAATCTTACCAGCCTGGGGAATGAATGGGGAGTTGCGCTTCCAGCCTCGGCAGGCAGTGGTGAGGCTGGACTTTTCTGTCTTTTTTGGGGAGGGTGCGGAGGTTTTTTTGGGAGGGGGGTAATAATGGCAGGCACAACACCAAACAAAAGTCCCAGCCTACATTCTCAAGACGCACAGCTTCGCTGTCATGTATAGTAATGGTCGATATGGAGTGACACGAACTGTTTGCTGAAAGGAAGCTCGCAATATTATTCTTGCGCTCAGTCTCTCTGCCCTTTAAATATTCCATGCATTGTTGCAATACTTCCTCCCTTTTCGGCACAACGAACAACTGCTATACCTATTAGGATGAAAAGCTGAGATATGTGTTTGGTTTGCGTCCATGATATGATTTGTGCAGCGCTTACACAAAAAGCAAAAAAAAAAAAAAGACGATCAGATGGGTACAGCACCCGCATCCAACTCTTTCTTCATTTTTATGCATTATATTTACACTTCTCGGAGCTACATATGAAATAGCAACTCTCGGCGCACTGTCACTGCTCAAGGCAGCAAATTTGCACAAAAAAAAGAAAGAAAAAAAAAGACGCCAGGAGCCCGCGCCACGCACGCAGATGGTATACAAGTGCGCATTTTACGCGGCGGCCTGACGTGGATGGATGGATGCTATGAGCGACGTCCCCTTTGTAACGGGGCGGTGACATGTGCGCCACCGGGCTCGTAAGAAAATTTAAGAATTTTTTTTCTCTCTCTCTTTAAATTGTCCTCATGCCTTTTAAATCTACTTCAGTCTACTTCAACGTGTATGCGGGAGCGCGCGCCACCTAGCGGAAACATCGCCAAGTGGCGTCAACGTCACCCATACGCGCCGCTTGGCGGTAATCACACTTCCCTATTCTAGCCACTGTTACGGGGCGAGGAGGAGCGCTCTGGCAACACTCGCTGGGTGTTGGCTCTGGCAACCCGCGCGCCCGCCCGCGCCTTCCTCCTCTCCTGGCGTGTGCCAAGCGGTTTGGAGCGCGTGCGTTGGATGTGTGGAGCTGACGAACAATTTGTGCGTGTCGTGTACTAACCTCGTGGTTTCCTTCTCTTTTATCATGATTCCAGACCACATGCCAGTGTGCAGTTTTCATGGCTGTGCTAACAACTACAGCAAAAGGAAACTCTTGTCGGAGAAATTATGCGACGTACATGACCAGACGCGCGGAGAGTTCGCGGCCGACTACATTTCAAGTTGGATCGCTTTCCTCTTCATAAGGAGCAGCGGAATTCATGGATTACATGCTTAAACGGGAAAATTAATACAAAAAAGACAAAAGCCGTGATTTTCAGACCTAAATCTAAGCAGATAAGCTGCGATCACACCACCATTCTTTACACACATGAAACAATTGAAATAGTGAGTAGTGTGAAAATACTGGGAGTTACCATCACACAAAATATGCTTTCGGATGTACACATCGAATCAATTTTAGGCAAGCTATCTCGTATGGTTGGTATGATGGCGCATCACAGATTGATATTACCTTTTAAAATAAAGCTTCTTGTTGACAATGCGCTTTTTTTTCTTCCTTGTATTATTGCTTTTTGGTATGGGGTACGACGACATATGTCAATCTTGAAAGACTTCATATACTGCAGAAAAAATTTCTACAACCACTTTTAGACGTACCCTACAATTCCCATAGTTGAGATTTATTTTTGAAAGGAAATATCATCCGCGTGTTTAACCTTTACAATTGAAAGTCAAGTCTAGCGTTTAAACGAGAGATAAAAGAAAACTTAAAGTTTTTCCATGTGTTATCTAATCTTGCCAAAAACACTCATTCATATGGCACTCGTCACATAGAACACTGCAAGGTGGTCACTAAGCGGGCAAACTATTCTATGCAGAAACTATCATATACGCTACCTTTTAAATTCATTTCACAAGTTACACATTGAATTGCAAAATACTTCTGCACGAACACTGCGCGAGCATTTCGTCACTCCATACTCACGTGGTAAATGAGTGTAAAATATTGCCTTCTTTATCCCTTCTTACTAACGTGACTGTTTTTTGTATGAGATTGCAACAGGGAGGCGCGCGGGCGGGACCACCCTCCGCGGCCCAGCTTTGCCTCTAGAGTCAGTATATTAACTCTATGGTTCTAGCCTCTGTAACAGTGCGCCGGCGACTCGTGTGCGCGCCGCCAGGTGCCGCGACGATGCCGTTGGCTGCCCTTCAGTGCTCGTGACGTCGCGCGAGTTGAAAACGCTTCGAGTCTCACAATGTGCTTATTTCAAACTTTGTAGTAAATTACACGCTTAACGCAGAGTGCTGATATTGTTACGCTAATGATCAGAAGGACTCGGGCTATCGGTTGTACGGCTATCGGTTGCAACGCATTTGTACAAAATCACCAAAATCGTTTCAGGGTCCCTTTAAAATCAATGACTATCACAGGCTCAAAACTTGTTAGGACGTTGCAGACTCATTTCCTATATATAGAGCCGCAATTTAGGCGAAATTGAGCGCACCAGAACTAAAAAAAAAAAAAAACGACGAAAACTGCATTTGCCCCCATATTGACCACGCAAAAGCGAGCGTTTGCACAAGCCAGTGGGTTGCTATAGATCGGAGACGGCTGCGCCCGCTAGGCAATATGACGGCGCCCACGAGAAAACGGTCTATACGAACTGTTTTTTTTTTGTTTTCTTGTGTCATTTTGTGCATTTTTTTGCATTCACTTCCAATATCGTTGTTACTGTAATCTAGCAGCAGCACAGCGTAGCGCCAAAGACGTCTGGCATATGATTTTGTATGACATTGCTGCCGAAGTGCTGAGATAACGCTTAGAAATGGGTAAGTTCCATGTCCTACCACACCATGGAAACTATACATAGCCTTCCAGTGGCTTGAGTCAAAACTGAGAGGGAAAAACTGCAGCGCGTAGCAGACACTCCTATAGCCTTCCAGGTGCTTCGCGAGCGCACAAAGCACACGTCCTAACAGGGACCTAACGGGTCCGCGGTGCCGCAGTTCCTGGCAAATGGGGCACGCGGCAGCCGGTGCTTTGGCCACTCTCCCAATAATTCTAGTTCACTCTAGCCGTGACCCTGGTAGCCATCTAGTGTTGCCAGAGGAAGCAGTGTTTCCTGGAGCTGCAAGAGGCTAATAGCAGTCTTCGATTTTTTTTTTTTTTAGGCACGTTATGCTGCCATCGTTCAAGGGATCTATATTCCATCCTTCAAAAAGCTTCGCCAGATAAGTACCACGACATGCATGTGAGCTGCTCGTTATGACCCCGACTGGCGTCTACTTGAAACCAGAGTCACCTTTCGACGTGATTTGAAAAATTGTTGACAAGCGCTCAGTCTCCACATATTACGTGCGGTGGTCTACACGGCAAGAGCGCTTTAGTGCACAATGCTGATACCAGCAGCGGAGGCTCCGCTTTTCCAACGAAAATGTCCCCTGCGGAAAACTGGCGCACACATATCGTTGTAAATTCAGAGCTTAACAGTTAAAGGAGTACTGACACGAATTTTAGACATTCTCGTATTGTTGCTGTAAGTGAAACCACTGGCGTGGAGAACCCCAAAACGACTACCATGGTGCCTCACAACGCAGTGAATATATTTTTAATACGGCTCCCTTAAAAGCCCCCTTTCGGTTTCGATTTCGAGGGGGCGGTTTCCTAGTGACGTGTCAACAGAGTCGGGCGTACGTCTAAGTCACGTAGGGACAGAAATTCGTGATAGCGTCGCTGCAACTCTGTCGTCTGTGGTTAGTTACACGTGGGGCACGCAAACAACGACAATTTCGCGGTCGTCCAGTGAATCTGACTGCGACTTCGGCGATTTTTAAGAGACTGTGCTCGTAGGTCATCGCAGTGTCCATTGCGCTGGGGCTGGCTTGCAGTGCTGTTCGACAAAGACTTTAAAACCAAACTGAAATATTTTGTACGTGTTTCCTGGCTTCCGCGTGCGGAGGGCGTTAACAATACATGACTAGAAAACGAAAAATGTACATTTTGCACCGCCAGCAGGCTTGCCGCGTGTTCCGAAAGCGGCGTGATTCTGAAGTTATGCTTGAGCTCGCTCGTCTTTGTGTTACGCGTGAAACCTTCATTAAAGGCCCACATCAAATACATTGGGCTCAATTAGCCATCTCGCTTGAATGCAGCTGCAGAGATTGTGGAACTTTTCGACTTGCCCTGCCGAAATGCGGCTTCACGCACCGATAGTTTTCCATGGAAGAAATAATTGCGGCCACATTAAATGGCATGTATCTTAAAGAGAACTACGGTTCTGGAGCTGTTATATCTTGCTTAATATATGGACATCATTATTTCTCTCTCAATGCGCTCCTTCACGCACACTGATTACGTCCGAACAAAGAAAGAAAGATACTTCGAAACCTGCGGCTTCCACAACAGACATAAAATATTCTGAAACTAATTCCCTGCTGCAACAACCTCTACACATGTTTGTAGCACACACACACGAGATTACACGACACAAATCACAACCGCGAACTGCTGAATTCGGGTAACGCAGAAGTGTCCACGCATAGCAAATTACTTTCATTCTACGCTGAAGAGTAGTCATGGAACAGGAACGAGAGACACAAGATAAGTTTATTTATTTGCAAAGTCAGCACCTTTTTCTGCAAACATTTATTGTTTCTTCCCTCTTCCATTGACACTGCGCATACCTTAGTCCGGATGAAGAGCCAAGTTTCTGCATAGAATTCCTGACAACGGTTATAAAGCAACATATATTATCCATTCGTACACATCAATTTAAATGAGTTCGCGATAAAGAGCAGAAATCCTTTTAACTATCGTCGCTCAATTTATGCCGGTCAGATATAAGTAGTAGATGGGTCACGTTCAGTCAACACTGCGGTCGCCCCGCCCCGCCACTTCGTCCAACACTTCACGAAGCGCTGTATAGCCTCCTTGTTTTGGTCTACGACCGCCTTGGTATCCCTAAAAATGACCTCGCGAGCGATTCTGAGTCGCACTGTCCCTCCAGTTTTCCCCATCGTTGTCTCGGGGGCGCGGAGCCGGGATAGCCGCAAGACGCTTTTGCGTGTCGCGGTCGCTGCCCTTTTGTGGTCGGCACCCTGCCGTCCGCTAGATTAAAACACCACTACCCGCATCACCACATGCATACACTTCTTACAGAGACGTTCATAGAAACCAGAGCAACGCTGGAAACTGCCCCGCGTCGTCAGCTGCGACAAAAAGTAATAATCAGGCCTGCTGAGCATGTGTTAGACGCGTCCGGCACATGACTGAAGAAAATAAGCAACACGAAAAAAAAAAAAAAAAAACCGCCGTTTCGCCAGAATGGCGAACATACTATAATACGAAGTAATGCGAGGTAAATTTTGAGGGGCGATGTGCTCCCAAGCTGACGTATTGCGGCTGTGCTTTCTTCCTGCTTGTAAGAAACAACTTAATGAGCAAACAGACAATGAAGCCTAGGAAAGCATAGGGGAAGTTACTTATGTTATCGTAATTGTGGAGAAAGTAGACAGGAATTAAAGTGGACGAAAAGACAAACCTGCCTTCGGTGGGACCCGAACCCACGACCTTCGGATGTCGCGTCCGACGCTCTACCAACTGAGCTACAAAGGCGGTCGTCCCCCCCCCGTCCACTTTATTGTGTATTTATGTACGGATTATCCTGGGAGTGTTAGGCAGCGCCACTCGTGGCCAAGGCGGCGTGTGTAGAACACGTGTTACACACGCCGCCTTGGCCACGAGGAAGAAAGCACAGCCGCAATACGTCAGTTTGCGAGCACATCGCCCCTCAAAATTTACCTCGCATTACCTTGACCCCTTCCCTTTCGCTACTTCCTGCTTGTAGGCACACATGCGAGCGCGCGTTTCGTTAGCGTTTCGCAGATCTCTTCGAACCGAGCGCTTCGCCTAACAGGAGGAAGCGCTACGACAACTTTGCGCTATCTCGTGATCTGTCGTAGAAGTTATATCACGGAGAGCGCTGTCGGGGGTGCTGCCTGCTACAAATAGTAGCACTGTCGGGAAGCATTGGCCGAGTTGTTCGAGGCGCTCGCTCGGGCACCGAGAGGTCGTGGGTCAATTCGAGTACCAGCCAGGGCTCCTCGTCAAATTTCTTTAGCAGGGTTACTTGTATTTTGGACATATAGCGAATCGAGTGCCGCCTTTGCAACTAATACGCTTGCTGATGTGTGCCAGCTGTACGCATTGTAGATAAACCTGAGAGATTTTTTGAACACTCTCCAAGTGCGCAAGATATTCCGTCGTATGCGGATCCCACACTATAGGTTTATGTGCATGTGAAGTAACTCGAAGTGGTCGAAATTTGCAGAGCGCTAAACGGCGTGACTTAAGACTATATATCGCTGTTCTCGCACGTAAAGCGCCAGAAATGAATATGACTATAATGAGCAGTCGATATATATGAAGATGGATACTATTCGTGCTTCGTTTATGCGTAGTGTACTCTTTGTTTTAAATTTGTATATATATATATATATATATATATATATATATATATATATATATATATATATATATATATATATATATATATATATTGTAACACACAGTATGTGAAAACTCTTTAATAAATTAAATTAAAGTGGACGAACTTGTGTCCAGGAAGCAGAATGGCTTAGCAAGCGTCCGCCTAGTCTCTCTCGAGAGCACCGTCTGCACGAGCTCCGCGCCTCGTCGTCTTCTTGCTCCTTTTAGGGACAACTCTCGGAAAGCGCGCGACTGCTCTGCATGCACGTGCTATGATGAACGCTGTCGCTCTCCTTTGCACGTAGGCCGCAAATGAGCGGGCGGGCTTCGGAACCGACCGGGGCGCGTAGTTTGAAGCCGGCTTGTGTCATTACCCCCCTTCCAAGAATGCATCGTCCCGATGCTCAAAACATTCTCGCTTCCAGGCGACCGTAGTGCTGCTTGGTTATGCCAGTTATCAGCGATGGGGGGGGGGGGGGGGGGGTGGTTCCTCGACTGTTCATTGTCTGTCGTAGTAAGGCTTCAGCCTTATGACGTGCACAACTTCTGTGGGATGTCGCCGTCTTGGTGAGACGTCTTGGCCCTCTGGAACCACTTCGTAGTTCAACGGGCCAGTTCGGCGAAGCACTCTGTATGGTCCAAAATAGCGGCGAAGAAGTTTCTCCGAGCGTCCGCGCAGTCGAATGGGAGTCCACACCCATACTCTATCTCCCGGCGCGTACTGTACGTCTCTTCTTCGCAAATTATATCGATGCGCGTCGGTTCTTTGCTGTTGTTGAATACGATACCGCGCAAGCTGTCTCGCTTCTTCGGCTCGTGTGATGTACTCGGTCGTATCACAGTCATTCTCCGATATCTGGTCTACAGGGAGCATTGCGTCTAAAGGTGTGACAACTGCACGGCCGAAAACGAGCTCGAACGGTGTCTTTCTGGTCGTCTCTTGCACTGCAGTATTGTAAGCGAACGTGGCGTACGGTAATATGTTGTCCCACTTTCGGTGCTCGATGTCCACGTATATTGATAACATATCAGTCAGCGTCCTGTTGAGCCGTTCGGTTAATCCATTTGCTTGTGGGTGATACGCCGTGGTCTTTCTATGGCTGGTATGAGTAAGTGTGACAATGGTCTTGAGCAAGTCAGCCGTAAATGCGGTTCTCCGGTCTGTAATTAGCACTGCGGGAGCACCATGCCGCAGTACAATGCTGTTTACGAAGAATTCGGCGACTTCAGCGGCCGTTCCCTGAACAAGAGACGCTGTTTCGGCATACCGAGTTAGGTAGTCAGTTGCGACTATGATCCATCGTTTCCCTGACGATGACGCAGGAAACGGGCCAAGCAAGTCCATTCCCACTTGTGCAAATGGGGCTGCCGGTGGCTCGATAGGCTGAAGAAGACCTGCTGGTTTCAACGGTGGTGTCTTCCGTCTTTGGCACTCCCGGCAAGTTCTCACGTAGTGCTGCACAGAACTCAACAGCTTGGGCCAGTAGTATTTTGTGCGAATGCGCGCTACTGTTCTGCTCACTCCAAGGTGTCCCGCTGATGGGTCGTCGTGGCACGCCTCCAAGATCTCCGGTCGCATCAGTGCAGGGACAACAAGCAGGAATGTCTCCGCAGTTTGCTCGAAGTTTCTTTTGTAAAGGACGTTGTTTCGCAGGACGAAGGATGACAAGCCACGGACAAACGCTCGGGGGACGTCGGTAGATTGTCCTTTTAAATACCGGATCAGTGGGAGTAAATCAGGGTCACATTGCTGGTGATGAGCCATCTGCGATGTTGTAACAGCTCCCAAGAATGGGAAATCTTCTCCATCGTTTGCAGAAATAGGGTCAGCGTATTGAATCGGTGCCCGTGACAAGCAATCGGCGTCACTGTGTTTGCGACCAGACTTGTATACGACAGTTATGTCGTATTCCTGCAACCGTAGGCTCCACCTTGCAAGCCGCCCTGACGGGTCCTTCAGATCAGCGAGCCAGCACAGTGAGTGATGGTCACTAATAACTCGAAAAGGTCTACCGTATAGGTATGGCCGAAACTTGTTGATGGCCCATATCACTGCAAGGCATTCTTTCTCTGTCGCTGAATAGTTCACTTCAGCTTTCGAAAGGGTGCGACTGGCATACGCAATGACTCGTTCTTCTTCATTCTGCCACTGAGTGAGTACAGCTCCGAGACCTAAATTGCTCGCATCCGTGTGGATATCCGTTTTGGCTTCCTCATCAAAATGTGCGAGAACAGGATAGTTCTGTAGACGCTTCCGCAATTCATTAAAGGCATTTTCCTGTTCATCAAGCCAAACGAACTGCGTATCTTCTTTCGTCAGCCTGGTTAGCGGCTCAGCAATTTTTGAAAAATTTTTGATGAAACGTCTGTAGTAGGCGCATAATCCTAAGAATCGTCGAACGGCCTTTTTGTCAGTCGGCTTCGGAAACTTCTCCACGGCTGCGGTCTTCTGAGGATCTGGACGAACGCCTTCCGCACTGACGATGTGGCCGAGAAAGAGGAGCTCGTGGAAAGCGAAATGACATTTTTGTGGTTTTATCGTCAGACCTGCTGCGCTAATGGCTGCCAGCACATCTCGCAGTCGTTCTATATGCTGTTCGAAGGTAGCAGAGAAAACCACAACGTCGTCGAGATAAACAAGACAGGTCTGCCATTTGAGTCCGGAGAGTACAGCATCCATCATCCGCTGGAACGTGGCGGGTTCGGAACAGAGGCCAAACGGAAGCACTTTGAACTCGTATAGCCCGTCCGGAGTCACAAACGCCGTCTTTTCGCGATCCCTTTCGTCCACTTATATCTGCCAATAACCACTTTTTAGGTCTAGTGACGAAAAGTACTTTGCGTCTCGTAGCCTGTCCAAAGTGTCATCAATTCGGGGAAGAGGGTAAACATCCCGCTTAGTGACGGCGTTCAGTTTCCGGTAGTCGATGCAGAAGCGTAGCGTTTGATCTTTCTTCTTTACAAGGACGACAGGGGACGCCCATGGACTTGCTGACGGCTGAATTACATCGTCTCTAAGCATTTCTTCAACCTGACTACCGATAGCTTCTCTCTCTTTTCGTGACACTCGATAGGGATGCTGGTATATAGGCCTCACTGACTCATCCACAATAATACGATGCTTGGCGATAGGTGTACGCCGTACTTTAGAGGACATCGAAAAACATGCGGCGAATTCTCTTACCAGGCTTTCTATTTCCTCCTTTTGGCTGGGCAGCAGTCCGGTTTCGATGTTGATGGATGCGAGGACCGAATCCACATCTTGTAAATCAGGTGTCGGGGCCTCAGGGATGCTCAGCTCAGAAACGTGGACTAAGTCATTCAGGCTGGCGACGACAGTCCCCTTCGCAAGGTGCTGCACCTCGTTTCCAAAATTGGTGAGCAGGACGCTAGCACACCCGTCACGCAGGTGCACAAGTCCTCTTGCCATGCAGATCCCTTTTTCGAGTATCAGCCTGGTGTTGCTGTCTGCGATTCCTTCGAAATCACTGAACGCCCTGTTTATTACGGCGACACACATGCTTGATCTCGGAGGTAGCGTGACGTCGTCGTCTGCAATACAGAGCTCACTGAAATCTTCTTCGGTGTCGAATGTCGAAATAGCCTGCCTTGTTGAGAACGAAACACATGATTCCCGCAAGTTGATCACAGCACCGTTGGATTGCAAAAAGTCCATACCAATAATTAATTCCCGTGAACATTCCGTCAGTACAATAAAACTTGCAACGTACGTGAAGCCCCTTATGCCAATACTAGCGGTGCAGATGCCCCTCGGGTCGATGAGGTGTCCACCTGCGGTGCGAACTTGTGGTCCTCTCCAGGGAGTCAGCACTTTCTTCAGCGTTTTCGAAAGCTCGTGGCTCATTACCGAATAATCCGCACCAGTATCCACCAGCGCCAGCACTTGGAAGCCATCCACAAATACACGTAAATCGGAAGTAACAGTACAGCACCGATCACCGCGTCCTTCGTCGTTTTTCGGTGTCAGCAATGGAGGTTCTTCTTCTTCAGCGTCGACAGCGGCCTTGCCTCCCCAGGTCGCTGACTCTAGTTTTCCCGACGCGGGCTTGGCGAACGACGCCTGGGAGAACTTGCTGCCGGACGAGGACTCGGCGACCTATACCTCACTGACGCTGTCGATCGAGGCTGATGCTGAAAGTCACGGGAACCCTGACGAGCAGAAAGGTACTCCTCGATCTCGAAAGGACGCTCACCGTTGCGCGACCGGGGTGCGTTTATGGGAAAACCGCGAAGTCCCACCTGGCGATATTGGCACATCCGGTACAGGTGGCCAGCCTCTCCACAGTGGTAGCAAAGAGGTACTCTGTCAGGTGTGCGCCAGATGTCGCTCTTCCTCAATCTCCTCTCTGGCGGTGGCTGCCGTGTGATAGGGTACATCGGAGGCTGCATAGGGGCAGCCGCTGCGACATCCGCACGCACAGGAGTTGCCCGCTGCAGCGCATCGGCATAGGACGTAGTCGTCGGCTGTCGAAGCAGTGGAACTTCTGGAAGTACAGGCTGCTGGGGTTCGCGGACCACCTGCCTAACCTCCTCGCGAACCACGTCGGCTAGGGACGAAAGCATCGGAGTATTCTGGTCGAAGCGCATCCTCTGAATCTCTTCTCGTACGACGGAGCGCACCAGCTCCCGCAGCACTTCCATGTTGTTCCCGAAAGCTGTTGGTAGTGGTTCAAAAGAGGCGACACTCATGTCTCTGTTGTAAGTTCTTGCTCGCTGTTGTAGCGTCCTCTCCATTGTAGTCGCCTAAGAACGGAACTCGGCGACGGTGCGCGGCGGGCTCCGAATCAACCCGGCAAAAAGCTCCTGTTTTACGCCTCGCATTAAATGGCGCACCTTTTTGTCCTCGCTCATGCTTGGATCCGCTCGTCGGAATAGGCGAGACATGTCTTCCACGTACATCGCCACGCTTTCGTTGTTCCGCTGGTTTCTTGTTTGCAGTACAACTTCGGCTCTCTCTCTGCGGTCTGTATTTGGGTAAGCAGCGAGCAGCTCCCGTCGGAAATCATTCCAGGACAGGATCGCAGCTTCGTGGTTTTCGAACCATGTTCGGGCGCTGTCCTCCAAAGCGAAGTACACTCTTCGCAGCTTACGATCGTCATCCCAGCCATTCACACCCGCGACGCGCTCGAAGCGTTCCAGCCAATCCTCCGCGTCTTCGAAGGAGTCGCCGTGAAACGGCTCTGGTTGCATTGGCGGATTTACCACGATGTGAGCTGGCGCGATCTGGGATGTAATGTCGGTAGCGTTCCCGTTCATGGATGAGGAGGTTCTGGCCGGATCCGATAAAGCTGAGAACTCTGGAGCCTCACCACGTAAGCGACGACTGCAACGCTGGTGAACAGGAGTCAGATCGATGGGCGCGGACCGTTCTGCTAGACTGCGTTCAGTCACGCGAGAAGGGCTTGACATAGTACCCAGCACCTCCACCAGAAATGTAACACACAGTATGTGAAAACTCTTTAATAAATTAAATTAAAGTGGACGAACTTGTGTCCAGGAAGCAGAATGGCTTAGCAAGCGTCCGCCTAGTCTCTCTCGAGAGCACCGTCTGCACGAGCTCCGCGCCTCGTCGTCTTCTTGCTCCTTTTAGGGACAACTCTCGGAAAGCGCGCGACTGCTCTGCATGCACGTGCTATGATGAACGCTGTCGCTCTCCTTTGCACGTAGGCCGCAAATGAGCGGGCGGGCTTCGGAACCGACCGGGGCGCGTAGTTTGAAGCCGGCTTGTGTCAATATATATGCACGCAAGGGTAGCTTGGGTTGCTGCAGCTTATAACTGAATTGACGATGCGCCTCTGAGAGAATGACGGTTTATTGGGTCAACGTTTCGGTCGGCACCCGACCTTTCTCAAGACATGTTAACACGCGCGCGCGCGCGCCGCACGCACACACACACACACACACACACACACACACACACACACACACACACACACACACACACACACACACACACACACACACACACACACACAGACTCCCGATCTCCTCTGTAAACTTACGCGCTGCCCATCGTCGCCGCCACCCATACGGCGGCGCTTGGGCCTCAAAACTGGCCCAAGCGCCGTTGTCGAGCCGTTGTCGAGGCAAACAAAGAGATATGGCGTACGAGTCGAGAGAAGGGTTTCGAAGTAGTGGAAATAAACAGGGAGGTTCATAGGTGGGGGGGTTTCCAAAGAGACAGAATTCACTTCGATAGGAGGCTTGGTCATGAGGTGGGTTGGCGACTTGCAGGACGTGCAGTAGCTTTTTTGGGGGGCACGCGGGCCCTTCGGAGTCCGGGATAGCAAGGAACAAAGGAAACAACCAGGGGTATTTTCGGGCAGGTAGCACTGAGAAATGCCAGAAAAGAGGTAAAAGGAAGAAATGAGCGAAGGCACGTGTAGCCATTAGTTACATAAACATGCAGGGTGGCAGAAAAAAGGCAAAATGGTTAGAGATTGAGGAACAGTTAAACAAAGAAAAGATAGGCGTTTATGCGGTTACAGAAACACACCTTAGGGATCTGGAAGAGCCACCACATATTGAAAATTATGTTTGGGAAGGGTGCAACAGGATCGCATCAGAAAGAAAAGGTGGAGGTGTTGGAATGCTTATTCATAGCGGAGCCAAATGGGAGAGAGTAAAACAAACGTGTTCAGAGCACCTCTGGGTTTCGGGCACGGTAGGTGGAAAGAAAACGTGGCTAGGTGTAGCTTACATGTGGACGGGAAATAACTGTAAAGAAAAGAATCTGGAGATAAAGCATTGCATAAACACCGATATTAAAGAATTTGGTCATGGGGCCGAAATCATGACAAAAAGAAGGGCGCGCCTAGGATATTTTGGAACCACATAAAAGCGCTAGGTAAAAAGTCTGCCACATTGCAACAGCATATTGTTGATGAGAGAGGAAATCAATTGGAAAGGTACGAAGCGTTGGGTTACATCCAGAAGGTAACAGCCGGTTCGTTTAAAAAGATCGTCCAAGAGATTCCCCCAGTGGATAAAACCATGACGGTGAGCGAAACTAAGGAAGAGCTAGAACTTGAGTATTTCAACTGGAAAAAGGCCGAAGGAAAAATTCCAAAGCGCACTGCTCTGGGTTTAGATGGGGTCCCCGTTAGCCTCATTAACGAATTAGGACAGAACACTAAAGAAGCACTATTGAAAGCCGTAGAAAAATGCTTACAGAAGAGGCAAATACCGGACAGTTGGCGAAAAAGCAGAATGAACTTAATCTATAAAGGCAAGGGGGAAAAGAATAACATTCGCTCGTATAGACCGCTAACCATTACATCGGTACTATACAGGATGGCTATGCAAGCAGTAAAATTAAAAATAGAAGCATGGGCAGAACGTAACAATATTTTGGGAGAACTTCAGAATGGATTTCGCGTAGACAGGCGTTTAGACGATAACCTATTTGTTCTTACTCAGTGTATAGAAATATCTAAAATAGAAAGGAGGCCGTTGTATGTGGCTTTTCTAGACATCACTGGAGCGTATGACAATGCTAATCAGGAAATACTGTGGGAAATTTTGGAAGGAATGGGCATAGGCGACGATTGCGTACAGCTTTTGAGGGAAATATATCGAGAAAATACAGTTTGCATAGAATGGGAAGGAATCAGTAGCAGAGAGAAGGTTGATATTAGCAAGGGGCTGAGACAGGGATGTCCTTTGTCGCCGCTGTTATTCATGCTGTACATGGTTAGAATGGAAAAAGCGCTAGGAGATAGCAACATTGGTTTTAATCTGTCACACAAACAGGGCGGCATGATGATTGAGTGGAGGCTTCCGGGTTTATTTTATGCTGATGATATTGTCTTATTCGCGGACAGTCGAGATGATATACAACGGCTGTTGAATATATGCGGGAAGGAAGGCGAGGCTCTAGGACTAGGATTTGGTGTAACAAAATGCGGACTGATGGTATTCAATGACCCCAACGACCAGGCGGTATCCATACAGGGCCAAGAAATACCGAGAGTAAGCGAATACAAGTACCTTGGCGTATGGGTAAATGAGGGTGATATATACATGAAGGTACGCGAAAAAACCTTGGCAGCAAAGGGAAAGAGGAACGCAGCAATAATGAAGCACAGAGCGTTATGGGGACACAATAGGTACGAGGTGCTTAGGGGTCTGTGGAAAGGGGTAATGGTACCGGGGCTTACATTTGGGAACTCAGTGGTGTGCATGAGGCCAGAGATACAATCAGGAATGGATGTGAATCAAAGAACTGTGGGACGCCTCGCGTTGGGTGCCCACGGGAAAACGACAAACGAGGCTGTAAAGGCGATATGGGATGGGCGAGTTTTGAGGCAAGGGAAGCGCAGAGCAAAATAAGGTTTGACAGAAACGAACTGCGCGAAAAACATGGACGAGGAAGACACATGCACAAGCGCAGACTAGCAACTGAAGATTTATTGGAAAACCACATATATATAAAGAACATGATAAAATCACGTGAACCGGTTAAAGATTGGCGGTTAAATAATCAATCTCCAGATGGTGCAACAGAACCGAAGGCCTAGCGACACACATATTGCCATACTTATGAATGTGAAACGTCTCAGCAATCTCTCGCGCTTTCCTATCTTTATGCCGGGACAGCACTTTCGTTTTGCGCAACAGCGGATGACATTCACAATCTCTGCAATGTAAGCATAAATTAGATGAAGGGTGGGCCTTCAATGAAGCCCTGTGATCCATCAAACGGTTGTTCAGACATCTGCCGGTTTGTCCGATATAACACTTTCCGCAGGACAAGGGAATCAGATACACAACACCCTTCCCACATTCAGCCAAACCGTCCCGATCTCGGTGATTGACATCACAAACACTCCACTTTTTTGCTTTACCTTCAGCCTTCCTATCAACCATTCCGCAAATTCGACCCAACTTGTTCCTTGATGAAAAAACCACCTTAACACCAAATCGATTTCCAACCTTTTTCATACGGTGGGAAAACCCATGTAAATACGGAATGCTTATGATTGGCACATCTTTATCTCTGGCCGCCTTGTTAGCGGCGTCCTTGCTCACCTGCTTGAACTTAATCAATAACCTTTCGCTGAGGGAAGCCAGATTCCCTTCCGGAAAGTTTGATAACCTGAGCCTATTAAGCTGGTTATTGAAAGCCTCCGACATTTGATGTGGACACGATTTGCGCAGAGCAGATTCTAGGCACGAAATGGCAATACCATTTTTTACCAGCTTGGAATGACAAGATCTAAAATCCAGAATGGGCTTGACCGACCTAGGCGAATACCACCAACAAGTGTGCTCCTGTACCATCTTGATTTTCAAATCCAAAAACTGAATACAATTCTCTTTTGGGACTTCAAAGGTATAATTCAAACCCCGCCCCTTTTCCTTGAACAACTTGAGCAAATTCACCCTAGAAGTTACACAACTGTTCTTCTCCACAAAAACAAGATAATCGTCTACATAACGCAGTCTTAAGAGCCACGGAACCCAAGTCCACTTCCAGGTCACAATCAATCCTGCTCAGAAACGAACTGCTCGCGCAGTTCGTTTCTGTCATGCATTACCAACTCGCCCAGCGTTCTATCCTTCTAAATTATATTACTAGTTGTTTGGGCTCTTTTTCTTGTTTTAACCTTCCCTCAGCTAACCCTGCTGTTTTGGTGGCACTTTACGCTCTGTGCGTGTGCCGAGCTAGAACCGCATCGTGGTATGTTAGGGCAGGGGCTTGCCCCGAAGATGTCCTGAGGTTGTTCGGGTGGTGGGAACCATCGCCTGGGCATGCCAAACGGATCTGCAAGATACTAGGGTCAGAGTGGTGGAGACAAGCGAGGCTCTATGATGAGTGTCTTCGGACCCAATGCGGTGTTGTGGCTGGTAGCCGCAAGACGCCTGCCTACCGAGAATGGTGTGCTACGAGGTTCCGTATTACTGAGTTCCTTTGGAACACTGTGCGGCCCACGCTTCCTAAAAAGAAGAAAACAACTCAAGGGCCCTCTGCTAAAGTCCTATCCCTCGATGATACCGTCTTGCCGGAAGCCCACCTGAGGACTTTGGGATTGGGTCCGAAATTCTGCTTCGAGCCAACTCTTGGGCCTCCGGATATTCTGGCAGTGGCACGTTCAGTCACAAAAAGGGTTCCTGAAGAAGAAAGGGGAAGGTGCGTCGCTGAAGGAGCAGGCGTTGTGAATGAGCTCAAGGAAAGGCGGGGAGGAAGAAGCAAGGTCCATTCACTGGTTGACTTCTTGACGTCCAGTAGCATTAGGTGCTTGGTCGCCGACAAAGAAGGGGGCTTCGTGGTCCTTCATGAGAGCACCTACACTGAGAAGGGGATGACTGCTGTGGCGAAGAACCTGAAAAAGGTGACAGAAAACCCAAGGGACGTGAAGAAGAAAGCTATTGCCCTATTGGAAAAGCTGAACCTCGATAAGTTGTGCACAGGAGTACGAGGTGAGAAAGGAAGCTCACTGAGCCTTTTCTTTACTGTGAAAACGCATAAGGAAGGCAATCCTTTCAGGGTAATAGTGTCTGAGCGAGGGACTTGGCAGTACCTGGTATCAGGCTTCTTGCAGAAGCACCTGTCGACTCTGCGCATCCGAGATCCCTTCCGTGTGAGGAACTCGGACGATGTTATCGAGTTCTTGAGGACGAGGACACCAGGACCCATGTCGGTGTTTAGTATAGACGTGGAAGATCTTTTCTACTCGCTGGACCATGACACCCTGATGAAAAGTGTAAAGGACTGCATACAAGAGGACAATGACGAACTAAGGTTCCGGAACGATAGTGGTATACCTGTAGCGGCGTTCCTAGAACTATTGTCCGTGTACTTGAGGTCAACTTTGATTGATTGGAGAGGTGGAGTGTACAGGCAGAAATCGGGTGTGTGTATTGGTTCCAGGGTTGCACCTATACTGAGCGAGGTTTACCTGAGCAGGATTGATTGTGACCTGGAAGTGGACTTGGGTTCCGTGGCTCTTAAGACTTTGCGTTATGTAGACGATTTTCTTGTTTTTGTGGAGAAGAACAGTTGTGTAACTTCTAGGGTGAATGTGCTCAAGTTGTTCAAGGAAAAGGGGCGGGGTTTGAATTATACCTTTGGAGTCCCAAAAGAGAATTGTATTCAGTTTTTGGATTTGAAAATCAAGATGGTACAGGAGCACACTTGTTGGTGGTATTCGCCTAGGTCGGTCAAGCCCATTCTGGATTTTAGATCTTGTCATTCCAAGCTGGTAAAAAATGGTATTGCCATTTCGTGCCTAGAATCTGCTCTGCGCAAATCGTGTCCACATCAAATGTCGGAGGCTTTCAATAACCAGCTTAATAGGCTCAGGTTATCAAACTTTCCGGAAGGGAATCTGGCTTCCCTCAGCGAAAGGTTATTGATTAAGTTCAAGCAGGTGAGCAAGGACGCCGCTAACAAGGCGGCCAGAGATAAAGATGTGCCAATCATAAGCATTCCGTATTTACATGGGTTTTCCCACCGTATGAAAAAGGTTGGAAATCGATTTGGTGTTAAGGTGGTTTTTTCATCAAGGAACAAGTTGGGTCGAATTTGCGGAATGGTTGATAGGAAGGCTGAAGGTAAAGCAAAAAAGTGGAGTGTTTGTGATGTCAATCACCGAGATCGGGACGGTTTGGCTGAATGTGGGAAGGGTGTTGTGTATCTGATTCCCTTGTCCTGCGGAAAGTGTTATATCGGACAAACCGGCAGATGTCTGAACAACCGTTTGATGGATCACAGGGCTTCATTGAAGGCCCACCCTTCATCTAATTTATGCTTACATTGCAGAGATTGTGAATGTCATCCGCTGTTGCGCAAAACGAAAGTGCTGTCCCGGCATAAAGATAGGAAAGCGCGAGAGATTGCTGAGGCGTTTCACATTCATAAGTATGGCAATATGTGTGTCGCTAGGCCTTCGGTTCTGTTGCACCATCTGGAGATTGATTATTTAACCGCCAATCTTTAACCGGTTCACGTGATTTTATCATGTTCTTTATATATATGTGGTTTTCCAATAAATCTTCAGTTGCTAGTCTGCGCTTGTGCATGTGTCTTCCTCGTCCGTGTTTTTCGCGCAGTTCGTTTCTGTCATGTATTACCAACTCGCCCAGCGTTCTATCCTTCTAAAATAAGGTTTGAAGAGAGGCTAAGGAATATGAAAGAGAGTAGGTGGGCAGTGAAGGTGTTCCGCTATTTATATAGAAAGAGCGTTGACACGCAGTGGAGAAAGAGAACTAGGAGGCTCACCAGTAAATATACGGCTCTAAGAGAACTGACAACAAAGAGCGTAAAGGGAAAAGTCAGAGAGGCGGAGAAGATTTACTGGAGGGCAGCGATGAAAAAAAAACCGACTCTGAATAACTACCGAGAGGGCAAAAACGAAATAAGGAGGGAGGCATTTTATGATAATTTAAGAGGAAGCGCTTTATTGTTTGAAGCGAGATCGGGCTGCCTTAGAACGCATATTTATAAAGCGAAATTCAGTAAAGAAGAGGAAAAATGCACATTCTGCGAGGAAGATAGGGAAACGACGGAGCATGTTCTGATTGAATGCGGAAATATCCACCCAGGTGTACGTTTGGGCACCACCCTACAGGAAGCCTTGGGTTTTAGGGCGAACAACGGGAAGCTGAACGTAGCCGCGATTGAAATAAGTAAGAGACGGTTAGAATACTGGTGGCAGAAAACTAGAGAGAACGGACAAAAATAATTATAAAAAAAATATGGACTTTCTGCCATAAGGGGCAGGGAACTGGGCTATGAATTTCCGTTTTTGCTATAGTATGATCGATTTGATTGAAGTAAATTTAAAAGGCATGAGGAAAATTTAAAGAGAGGAAAAAAAAAAGTTCTACGAGCCTGGTGGCGCACAAGTCACCGCCCCGTTACAAAGGGGACGCTCATAGCATCCATCCATCCATCCATCCATGGCGCCTAGGGCCTGTCTTGTTACAAACGCCGTGCTGTCATTTCCGCATCGCCTCAGCTACCCGTGTTATGCTCGCAAAAAAGAAAAAAAAAACGTGGCTGATACCTCTGGGGTCCGTATAGCACGAGAGTGACGCATAAGCAGGTGAATGTTAATTGTTACATCGAGGTGAACTTGCCCATTGCTATCAGCGTTTCTCTGGTACGACAGCGTTCGTCGTGAATGAACCCACGTCCACGCATCGCCTCCATAACATCAAGGACCAACCCCTTGTGGTAACTGGAGTAGTTTACGTAATAACTGGACACAGTCCATAGTTAGTGCCACGCGACAAAGGTCATACTTACCTACGCCACATTAACCCGTAAACGTCGTTGCAGTGCTTGGGCGCCTAACGCAGCAGTGTTCGTGTTGCCATCACGCTCGAAGAGCGATCCTCGGGGGAACCTTACCCACGACGAAAGGTGACCGGTACTCTACCACTGCGCTATCGGCGCACTTAAGCTGTACGAACCAACACTGATACGAACACGGGTATGTTCTTATCACGCTTCTTCCTGATGCACGCGCGCATCGAGGTGGACTATGGAACGCGCCTAGAATGGTGCTTCCATCCAGGAGAGGCGAAGCTGCAGTGATTCGCTTCGCCTCTCCTGGATGGCAGCACAGTTCCGGGCAATGTGCGCCTGGATGCGCTCGCACTGAGCCGGGAGAGAGCGTCGCAGAAAGAAGGAATATAAGGCACGTTCGTACAGCGTCGGGCATGTGCGGAGTTAGCGCAGTGGCAGAGCACCAGCTACCTGTCGTCGTAGAGCAAGCTCTTGTGAGCCCGATTGCCAGCGCATCAACAGAAGTTTTCCTGAGTGCTTTCTTTGTCGTTCATGTTTGTTTTACTGCGCCATATCCGTTACGGTAGTGACGTATGTGGTGGTGGTGGACCCCGGCATAAAACCCTTTCGGGTTAAAAAACAAAAGAGACGGCCCACTGGACATGTCGTGATCAAAGTGCGGAGAATGTACGGAGACTTCGGTTGTTTTAAAGGGTCCCTGAAACGGTTTTGGTGATCTTGTACAAATGCGTTGCACCGATAGCCCGAGCCCTTCTTATCCTTAGTGTAACAATATCAGCACTCTGCGTTAAGCGTGTAATTTACTACGTACATCGTGAGGGATCGACGCGACTCGACTCGAAGCGTTCTCAACTCACGCGCTGTCACGAGCACTGAAGGGCAGCCAACGGTACCGTCGCGGCATACCGTCGAGTCGCCGGCGCACTATTACAGAGGCTAGAACTGCCGAGGCCGGCGACCTCAGTAAAGACATCGTGGCGCTATGTCGCTACGGAGGGCTCTGCACAGCGGCTGACGTGGGCGGCGCAATCGTCGCTAGCGCGCACTCCACAGCTGTTCTAGTTGAGGAGGAACAGCAGTGGTAAGGAAGAAGGCGACAGAAATAAGCCCGTAGCTACCTTAGCGCAGGGTGCTTCGCTTTATTTATGGTGTGAATGATCTCACAATTGTGTTGCCTAATCAATGACACAATGTCAAAAAGACGTTCCAGGGACCCTTTCATGCCACTGTGCTCTTATGACAAACAGAACCACCAAAATTATTGCAAGAAAAAGAGACGTGAAACGAAATAACCTGAGCGTGAAAGCTGGAATGGTATTGTATGGTGAGCATTTCAGATATTTTGCAAGACTCGATCGATACTGCATCTGTGCTTTTCACAGATAGTGGGCAAGCCAGAAGCTCTGCCTGCATGCATGTGGAGGCGTCCCATTCCTTACATCCACTTCGATTAAATTATATGAGTGTACTTGTGTTTCGCCCCTATATAAATTTGCTGCAAGCAGGAATCTCACCCACATGCTCGAGCACAGCAGCGTGGCACAATAAAAGGACATGGTGACGGTATGCAAGACTGCACGCAGGCATGGATGGCAGTTGTAGACACAAAAATGTTATTAGTTTTAACCCTAATCATTCTTGCTAATCATTTGAAAATTGTGCCAGCAAGTGAACACAAACGCCGCACTACACAAATACTACAATGTGAGCGCATGTTTCCTAGGCCCACCACGGTGGCAGCATCTGCACCCTCCCACCAGGTGGCGCAACCCCGACTGCTTGGGACATGTTTCCAGAGATTCCTGTGGAACAATTGCATGCCCAGTAACAAAGTTTATAAACTGCACAGCCGGGAATGACTGGCATGTTCCTGCCTATACTTGCCCTTTCTTCAGGTTGTAACAGTGCACTTGGCAGGCTACATATCACATACAGAGTGAATTAACTGTGAAAACTGTATAACTGTTTACACAACGCCAAATCAGCCACTCCTAACATACCTGCTTGCAGCCAAGATCGAGCTGGATTGCTTTTATGCCCTATAGTTTCTATTGTAGTCTTTGAGATCATGTGGGCCTCACTAGCCCTGCAGATCCATTTGCTAGCTCTGCAGAATGTACAGTTCCTCCTTTCTGTGGCTCCAAGCAATTAAAATGCAAGGGCACTCATACACCGCACCGGCTGGAACTCATGGTGTGAGCAAAATATTCATCGCTCGTCTTCTTCATCTGTATATAACCATCATCACTGCCAGCGTCATCTTCGGGCAGCGCGTGGCTCAGCCGAATAAAGGCTTCGTGGCGACAGCTGTGCTCCTGCTTTACAAAGTGGTGGAAGGTGCTTTCGATCCCTAGGTCCTCTACGATTTTCCCTGGAGCTTCGTTCGGGTCGCCGTTTGCTCCGGCTCTCCACTGCCATGAGCCACGAACAACAGCCTGGCCCCTCCGGCGTCAATGCTGCCGCGCACCTGGCCGCCCCGCTACCCCTCCATGGACCGTCACCGCCCAGCAGCGAGAGCCAACCATATTCTCTGGTCTTCCGCGTGACGATGTAGAAGAGTGGCTGGAGGATTACGAACGAGTGAGTGTGTACAACCACTGGGATGACCCTCAGAAACTTCGGCACGTCGGCTTCTATCTGTCCGACGTCGCAAAAACCTGGTACTTTAACCATCAGGCCAGTTTTGCCGATTGGTCTGCTTTCCGCCAACAAATTCGGCGGATTTTCGGTATACCTAACATACATTCCGAGGTATCGAAGCGCAAGCTCTACGGGCGCGTGCAACACCCAGGGGAGACGTACACTTCGTATATCGAAGACGTACAGGCGCGAGCAAAAGTATACGGACCACGGCATCGCGTGGCTCACAGGCTCTTCGCGACACTTCCGTCACGTCAGCTGCGATCGACAGCAGCGCTACGTGCAAGAAGCATCCCTCCTTAAATCTAGGGCCTGTCTGTTTTTCCAACTGCGAACAAGTATTTTCCACCTTTCTCTTTCTAACGCTAAGCGCTCTTCAGTATCCGAATCCACGGGTTCATATGACGATAGGGCCATAGGGCTTCGCGAAACTGATATCTCTTCATCGGCACACCGGTCGATGCAGGCTGTGACGGCTGTGATACCGCTATCAAGGCAGATATGTGGCGTTCTTACCGCCGACGAGCGCTGTGCGTGGAAACAGCAAACTAACAATGCGGTGCACGGCACTGAAAAATTGACATTCTAGCGGGTAGCGAGTAGACTAATTTCCGGTGGAGCTCTCCGGTGGCCGTTAGGCGGCGCTCCGCTAGGTGGAGCGGGAAGCCAGTTGGGCACGCTCTCGCGTGGTCCGTATACTTTTGCTCGCGCCTGTACTTGCCCTTTGCCGCCGCGTGGACTCGGCCATGAAAGAATCAAATCGTGTTCGACATATCCTCAAAGGGATAGGGCACATTGCATTTAACGCCTTGGCAATTAAGAACCCAAGCACCGTGGACGACATCGTTGCAACTTGTCAGCATCTAGACGAACTGCAAGCCATTCTGTTGCAGCCAGACGCCTGTGACACCCGACCTTCTACGGATGGAGATTTGCGTGCGCTGGTCCGCGCTCTGATCCGCGAGGAACTGCAAGCGGCCGGGCTCTCCTGTTCGCCCGTACTTAAACCACCCTCCTCGTCTACTAGTCTGCGCGACATCATCAAAGAGGAGCTGTCCGCTATGGCGTGTCCTGTAGCCTCTGACCCACCGACGCCGTCAAACCCGCCCGCCACTTATGCACAAATGGCGGCCATGCAACCCGCTTTTGTGCAGTCCCCGCCGCCTGTTCCTGTCCAGGGCAACATAGCGGCGTTTGCTCCCCGTGCACCAGTCCCTGCATTCTACGGACCCTGGCGCTCGTCCCGACCGGTATGTTATTATTGTGGCATACGAGGCCATATCTCAAGGTTTTGTCGGAAACGCCAACAGGACGAACGCCGCGGCTACGACGTCTACGAAAGGGACGGGGCATCCTCTCCAAGCCAGTACCATCGCCGCCCGCAGACACGTTCTTTCTCACCGCCTCCTCCAAACGACGCACCTCAAAGCTACCGTCCAGGGCGCCGACGCTCTCCTTCCCCTCTTCGACGCTCAACGTCGCCCCTGCAACCGGTCTCCCACGCTACTGACTACCGCTCGGAAAACTAGATGCTGCAGTTTTTGGAGGGAAAACTGCATCGCTCGGACAACCCACAATACCTCCAGAGTGCCCGGCTAATTCGTTGTTAGTGTATGCTGAAGGTATCCCCGTACAAGCTTTAGTTGACACGGGAGCCGCTGTTTCTATTATTCGCGCTGATTTGTGCTCTCGTCTACGCAAGGTTACTACACCATATAGTGGACCTCCTTTACGTAGTGCGAATAATGTTGTCATTCGGCCGTCGGCACAGTGCACCGTTCGAGTTTTTATTGATGGAATCCGCCACCACATTCAGTTCGCAGTGCTGACTTCCTACGCCTATATGCTAATTCTGGGATGGGACTTTCTTTGTGATGCCGCCGCCTTTACATCTTGCCGACAACGCCTCATGTACATGTGGGAGACTGATGATGTCGACAACGGAGTGCAGTCCGGTCACCGTATTCGCA
The DNA here is from genome assembly GCA_013339685.2 of Hyalomma asiaticum. Classification (NCBI taxonomy): domain Eukaryota; kingdom Metazoa; phylum Arthropoda; class Arachnida; order Ixodida; family Ixodidae; genus Hyalomma; species Hyalomma asiaticum. The sequence goes on along the minus strand of CM023485.1, from coordinate 5,330,614 downwards.
ACGTATCTGATTGTGTGGTGCCACCTGGTCACGAGCAACTCCTGACGGTGGCGTCAGATGCAATCGACTGTGGTGACGTTCTGGCAGCTCCGTCAGCCCGTTGCCTATCCAAAGGGATTGCACTAGCGCCGAGCCTTGTCCGCTTCATCAACGGCACGGCCCTTCTCGCCGTACTCAACATGACAAATGAGCCGATTCTGCTTCCTGAAGGTGCTGTTGTAGTTTCCGGTGTCGATACCCAGCCTGTTTCTGTGATGGCCGTGAGCACTAGTCCGAAGCAACAACACCCAACCCCTGACAGTGCTCCTGCCCCTGCCCTGGCTAGTACCATCAGTGCGGACCTGACTCCGCAACAGAGAGATCAATTGCTCGCTTTGTTGTCTAAGCACAAGTCTTCGTTCGATGTACATTCTCCTCTTTTGGGACAGACCTCGGCGGCAACTCATCGCATCCACGTCGATGGATCTGCTATTGTGCGCCGTCGGCCGTATCGCGTCTCTTCCACCGAGCGCGAGATCATCGACAAGCACGTCGAGGACATGCTCGAGAAAAATGTCATACGCCCTTCCTCAAGCCCGTGGTCGTCACCTGTCGTTCTGGTACGGAAGAAAGACGGCTCAGTGCGCTTTTGCGTTGATTACCGTGCCTTGAACAAAATCACTCGAAAATATGTATATCCTTTGCCTCGCATTGATGATGCATTAGATTCATTACAAGGTGCGGAATATTTCTCCAGCCTTGACCTACGCTCGGGTTACTGGCAAATCCCCATGCATGAGGCCGACAAGGAAAAAACAGCCTTTGCGACGCCTGATGGACTTTACGAATTTAACGTCATGCCTTTCGGCCTCTGCAATGCCCCTGCAACCTTTGAGCGAATGATGGACACTGTGCTGCGTGGCCTCAAGTGGAAAACTTGTTTGTGCTACCTTGATGACATAGTCACATTTTCTTCAACGTTCGAACAGCACTTGCGCCGGTTAGACGAAGTGCTCACGTGTCTGTCTACAGCTGGTCTTCAGCTGAACACCAAGAAGTGCCACTTTGCAAGCCAAACTATTAAAGTACTGGGCCATCTCGTAAGCAAAAACGGCATTCAGCCTGATCCCGAAAAGATTGCCGCCGCCCTCCGCTTTCCGAGGCCTGAACGCCCCAAGGAGCTGCGTAGCTTCCTTGGCCTCGCGTCCTACTTCCGCCGCTTCATCCGCAACTTTGCCGTCATTGCAGCACCGCTCCACCGACTCCTCTCTTCCGGAACGAAGTATGTATGGTCCGACGAGTGCCAAATGGCTTTTGACAGCTTAAAACGCGCCCTCACGTCTGAAACGGTGCTCTGTCATTTCGATAACACCGCGCCCACTCTACTACATACCGATGCCAGTGGCCATGGAATCGGCGCGGTTCTTCTACAACGACACGGGCATTCTGAAGAGCGTGTGGTCGCATATACAAGTCGGACGCTGACAGCGGCGGAAAGAAACTACACAATAACCGAGCAAGAGTGTCTCGCCGTTGTTTGGGCCATACAGAAATTTAGACCTTATCTCCCCGGCCGTCACTTCACTGTCGTGACCGACCACTACGCTTTGTGCTGGCTGTCAACATTAAAGAATCTATCTGGACGTCTAGGTAGCTGGATACTACGTCTCCAAGAATATGACTTCGACGTCACATACAAATCCGGCAAGAAGCATAATGATGCGGATGCTCTCAGCCGTTGCCCGCTGCCGTCACCTTCAGACATCCCCTGCACACCACATCCCGTCAGCGAGCCTGCGAACGAATCGTCAGCAGTTCTTTCACTCGCCGCTCTCGATGTGCGTCCTTCTTTCCACCCAGACACGTTTGCGGCACACCAGCGCAACAACACTTATTGCCGCTCCATTATGGAACGCCTTCACGGATCATCTCGTCCTCCTAATGCTCGGACCCGTCGACAGTTAAAGAACTTCAAGGTTGCGAACTCCATCTTGTACGGCCACATCTTCCATCTTGAAGGACAACGTTGGGTTCCGGTCGCCCCTCGGTCACTCAGGGCACAGATCTTGGAGACCTTTCACGACGACCCTACGGCTGGTCACCTAGCATTTCATAAAACTTACGACTGCATCCGCACTCGTTTTTTCTGGCCTGGCCTGGCCACATGCGTAGCAAAATATGTCGCTTCTTGCTCGCTCTGTCAGCGCCGCAAACGACCTACCTTACCACCGGCTAGGCTGCTGCAACCTCTTCCTTGTCCTGACACTCCATTCGCAGTAATTGGGATTGACCTGTACGGCCCGCTGCCAACATCAGGTGGCGGCAAGAGATGGATTGCGACTGCTGTCGACCACTTGACAAGGTACGCTGAAACAGCGGCGCTACGTTCTGGATCTGCGGAAGAGGTAGCTAATTTCTTCTTGGACGCAATCTTTCTGCGGCATGGAGCTCCGCGCGTGTTACTGAGTGACCGTGGCAAGGCTTTCCTGTCGAAAGTGCTCGGGGACGTTCTTCTCACATGTAACACCATCCATAAGACAACTTCCAGTTACCATCCTCAGACCAATGGCCTCACGGAGCGCTTCCATCATACCTTCTCCGATATGATATCTATGTATATCAACGCCGACCACACCAACTGGGACACAGTACTGCCATTCGTAACGTTTGCGTATAACACTGCTGTCCAACGCACTACTGGTTACTCCCCCTTCTTCCTGGTTTATGGCCGGCAACCAGCACCTTTTCTCGACGCCTCCTTTTTTGATGTTCCTGTCAACTCATCGTCATCGCTAAGCGAGCAGTTTTTGTCTCGCCTTGCTACTTGTCACCGTCGTGCCCGCCTCAACACCGAGGCAAGTCAACAAGAACGCAAGGCTCGCTACGACGCATCTCACCGCGTCGTCTTGTTCCACCCCGGAGACGAAGTGTTGTTGTCGACCCCAACCCGAGTTCCTGGTCTGTGTGCAAAGTCTCATTCACGTTTTATCGGACCTTACGTGGTGCTTGAACAAACTTCACCGGTGAACTATCGTGTCACTCCCGCTATCATGCCTTCTGACGGCCGCTGTCGTGGCACTGAGGTTGTCCATGTTTCCCGTCTGAAACCTCTCATCCTACGTACCTCACCGCTATAAACAGCGGCCAGGTTGGCCGCTTCCGCGCGGGGGGGTATTCGTGTGAGCAAAATATTCATCGCTCGTCATCTTCATCTGTAATAACCATCATCACTGCCAGCGTCATCTTTGGGCAGCACGTGGCTCAGCCGAATAAAGGCTTCGTGGCAACAGCTGTGCTCCTGCTTTACAAAGGGATCAATTTCTGTACAGTTACTGAAACTTCTCCCACACAATGCATTTTGCATAAGATGTAATTTCACAAAAAAAAAAAGCCTCTTTCTTTCTCAAAGGCTTGAGCAGATAGTAAAAATAACAAATCTGCTTAGATTCCTTGTATGCTCATTATTGCACAAACACCAGAATTAAACGCACTTTGTGTTGAAAGAGAAAGTGAATGTGCACAGTGCTGCGCAGTGTCGCATGGCTGTAACAGTCAGTTTTCACCGGGAAAGTCTTACAGAGTGAACAAATAATGAAAGCGCATACTATAGTATGTGTGTACCCCCAGAGCTGCAAGATCAGTTCTGTGGGCACTGCGGCCAATGTAAAGAAGCAGGCATCAAGCGAATGTGCCCCACTCAGGTAGCGAAAAAATACAGCACAAAAAATTATTTCGCAGGGCTTACTGACACAATGAAAAAAAATAACGGCCAGTCAGGAACAGCTCACAGCAAACATTTGTTTCAGCTTTTCTTCTTTTTCCCCGGAAGTTCAGATCCGGTCTGTGCATCAGTATAACCAGCAATTATGCATATCCATGAACATAAGCTTTATATAGAAAGATATTATTTAAAGGTTCTCACTCTCAATGAATGTACTCATAACGTGGAAGGAGCCATGCCCATTGTTCAAATCATGGTAAACGCTCCGCACCCAACGTCGTCGGCGTGCTGTCCAAGGCATTGAGCTTCGTTTAAGCCCACTGCCTCCATAACACCCAGTCAGCTAGGCATGCCAGAAGGTCACAAACAAGCGCTGCATTTGTTGTCTTACCAGCCAACACATTATTAACAAATGAAAGAGCTATAAAAAGAAAAAAAAAAAGGAACCAGAAGCTTCTGCAGAACATAAAAGAAACTGGCTAACCTGCAAAAAATGTACAAAAGGGAAGAAGGCTGAGCAAGCTTCCTGCCTTTTTCTTCACCTTTTCAAGAAAATTTCTTACTACTCTTCATGTCTATACAAATAATGGCACCAAGTATATTTAAATCCATCTGAACGTGGTACTACAGAACATGCCACATACCTAAAAGATAAATCAAAATAATGCACTTCTCCCTCTGCAAGGAACACCACTCACAAAATGAATTGACCTTCATCAACACAGTCACAGCTTTTCCAGTGTGGCCCAGTGCCAATTAGTTGGAAACAAAGCTCGTACTAGGGAAGAAAAGAAAAGAGAGGCATTTTCAGCATGAGCTTATTAATGAAGAGTTCCTTTGTAGCATGTGTGCTGACAGCCATTTACTGGTCACAAAAAACATCCTAGCAAAGAAAACAAAACAAAATCCTTTTGGCTACAAAGTCTTGTATGTGATAAAAACAACAAACTAAGCCATCATAAATTTTTAAAGATGGATGTGAAGAATTTAGCTACGGTGATAGTTGTTAAATGTGGCTGCAGCATGTTTAAATAATGTGCTGAATCAGTGTAAAGGTCAGTTATTGTTAATTTGACTTTTTGAACAGTCTTGACCACTAATAACCTTGGCTACTACTAAAGGCCTAATCTATCTTTTTTTGGACTGATTTGGCTTGGTCCTTGAGCACCAATTTGAATTTTTTATTTGACTGCACACACATTAAGAATTATAATAAATTCACAAATGAATTAGGCACCGTCAAAAATGCTGTGCCCACCATCAAGCTTCATGCAAGACAGATACAGTGAAACTACATGGGCAAAAATTAACGTTTCCGCCTATTCAGCAAACACACACAGGTTTTGTTGTAGCAAGAATCGGTCATGGACATCTTCGGTTAGAAGACACCTGAATGGCATGCCACTGCATTGTTCCTGCAGTACAACAGAGATTGCTTTGCTTTAGATAAACCAGCCTAACTGAGCTTCGAAACATCTACCTGGCACCTGTACAATGGTTTGACATGGCTAAAATTCAATGGCTTATTACGAATAAATTTTTTCAATGCATGCTTGGCAGGAAAAGCTTGTGGGTCAAGTAAGCGCATCTGTGACTGCACCTCCTGTGTGAAAGGCAGAGCCCTGTTTGAATACAAATGTGCATCTGTGTGCACATACTAGCAAAGCATCTTTCACACGCATGGCAAGAAGCAAGCAGTGGTACAGGGAGAGCATTTTTATGTGAAAGTGCCACCTCCAGAGATAAACTTCATCCTGAAAAAAATATTAGCCCATTGTCAAGCGACAACACATGCCATTCCTTTCAGTCTTTGGCAACTTATCTTCCATGCACATCGTCATAAAACAGTAACAAACTTTGTCCAACAGCTTGCTTTTATGACACAAAAATGCACACCTGCTTTTACTACATCCTTACCAAGCCACAAGTACACTGCATCAGAGTTAGGGCAATAAGAATTGCTGGATAGTGAATAATTCATACCCCTGTCACACGGGACAACTTAAGTGCACTTTGAGAGAGTGCACTTCGCCGTTAGGGTCATTCGCACGCTGTCACACGGGAACGTTTAGTGACACTCGCTGCAAAGTGCACTTGCAGGCAAGTGCGTTTGCCGAACTCACTTCGCGGCGACGGAGTGTGCAGCCTCGGCAGCAGTGGCTTTCAACCAAAGACGCTAATGCACAACGCGACACCCGAAGTATTTTTAAAACATTGTCTTTGTTATTATAAACACTGCCATGTATTAAAACAAATCATATTTCAACAAAAAGCTCGCTATTCTCGCCCTTGGGCAGTTTGTGGCCATGTCCACTAGGGGAATGCACATTTCCAAAGGACACTCCTGTTCCTCGTGTAGCAGCGTGGGAACGTAAGCGCAGTCTGCGAGCGTAAGTGCACTCGCCGAAAGTGTACTTAAGTTGCCTCGTGTGACAGGGGTATAACCCAGAGTGTCAACTGATGCACTTTCACCCTAGCCTTTGCTCTTGACAGTAGCCATCACACTGAGAGACTGTGTGCGTGCACATTTAAGAAGTTAACGAAAACTAATTTTTAAAGAGGCACTGACACCAAAATTTCGCTGCTAAGATAGCCTGCGGGATTGATTTTCGTGGACATACAGATGTCACCTACCAAATGTCAATGGCGAACACAGCTCCGAAGGTAATTTAAATGAATATTGAAGTTCGCATGCGCAGTAGAGCGCTAGACGCCGTACATCGCGGCATCGACAACAGCAAAGGTGACCTGAAGGGGACCCCCAACTTCCGCGACGTCACCACGGCAGCCGAGCTACGACAGTGCAGCTAGCAATGATGACGTCATAGCCGCCATTGATTATTCGCTGCGGCTGCGTTAGTAGGCTGCCGGCGATGCCAGACCTCAAGAAAATAGTTGCCACCCAACAACGATGACAGCAACAGCGACAACAACGCGCAGGACATGCGACAGGCGAAAGAAAACGAGCACGCGGCAGTTGTTGTGCGGAAGTGCGTCACAGTTATGTGTGCTCACGTGGTCGAACTCGTTTACTGCATTTCGAGCGCTAGATGGCGCCAGCTGCAACGGGCGCCTTGTCGTTTTTTGAGCTCTCCCAAAGCAAAACTGAAACTAGTGGCTAATAAACAGGCCATAAATAATTATCTGACGCGCGCAGGGGCAATTGATGTGCCGTGTCATGGCTAACAGGTCCCCAGCTACGTATTGCAGCGAAAAAAACAGCAGACGAAAATTTTGGTGTCAGTGCCCCTTTAAAGAAAGGTGCAGGGAACAATGTAGAAGCAGGGCGTGGTCAGCATTTGTTGCCTGGTGAATTATATGTGTAACAATAAGAAAAGCTTTGTAGAGCCACCACATTTCATTTACAATGGTATTCTTAGGATCTTGTTTGTGCGCTCTCATTAGGTTAAGCTAATGACAACTGGCCTCCTAAATTGACCATTTAGGACAAACATGCACAATATTCCTTCCCAAATGAGCCTGTTTTTCCATTACAGCATCACTGTGGGCTCCACATGACTACTGCACAAAGGCACAAGGTTTATCAAAGAGTGGCTTGCAGTTTCAACTGCAATAAAGGAAATGCTAACTAATATACGAGCAGTACCACCTGTGCCACATCTAATTCATGTTGAATTTAAAAAGGGTCCACTCCCCATCTCATATACCCACACGTGTATGTATATTTCCTTTTGTACTCCTCCCAGCTACCCTTGTGTGTGCAGTCAAGGTAAGGCTACATCTGCTGAGTGGAGTTCCCGTTCCAGGTGTTGGTGTCGTCATCCTCATCACTGAAGCGCTGGTTGGAGAAGCGGTACACATTTCCTTCACGCTGATACACACCCTCACCCTGTGGCTGTGCTGCTGTGCGTCGTCGCCGTGCCCCCCTGGAGGCAGCAAGGCATGGACAGAAAGAGCCGAAGTGAGTCAGCATCAACATGTCACTCAAATAGAGCTGCTGCTCTCTTTTGATGACCTCCACTGCAATCGATTACCACGCTTATGACACGCCGTTGTCACATAGTGCAGATGACAGCATACATTCTACCTTCACTCTTATTTAGTTATATATAGCCCCCATACATGCAGACATGTTAAGCATCCTAACCGTATGAAGGCATGCAATCGAAAAACAGCCAAAATACTAGCCTTGTTGGTGACACTCATTTCCTCAATGAACGATACTGCTCGCAAGGTAAGTAACAGGATGCTGCCATAGGTACTACTGACTAGATGTCTGTTCACCTTTCACACTTGACACAACACCAAGACCATATCAGATATGCTGCTGCAAACAGTGTGCACAGTGATGTTCTAGGGCGCCTACATGCTGTCCTCCTCTACCACTACAGCAGCAAGAAGGTCAGCTGCTACCATAAACAATGCTGCTCTACATTAGCAGTTGCTTACTGTCGAAAGGCAAGTGATTTTAAATATATGCTCATAAAGACGGCAAGAAACAACTTCACCAATGACGCTACAAGTAGCTTCAACTTATTGCCTCTATTTCGCACTGTCGTAGCAAAGAGCACTTTATTAGTGAAAGTCACCCCAATTTAAATTTGAAATCAAAAGTTGGGGGGTCAACTCACAACTGAAACCAAGCCATGTTGCACAAGTCATGGCAGATCAAACAAGAAATGAAGGATGCTACGGCATGGTCACAACTTCACTTTCTTGATCTACCCATCGCATGCGACTTTCCACACACTTTCACTCAAACACCATGGTGTCCTTGTGGGAGTCATTGACGAAAGAATCACTGTTCTAATATGCAATCGCACTCTAGAAGAAAAACAGCGGCACGGCACGTGGGCTGTTTGTTCACAGATTACTAGTGTTTGATGGAAAAGCCTCCCTTTCTTGGTTCCTTCACACATTTGTTTGATGGCTGCATGCAAGTGTTGTGCTCAACCCCTTTGGCAACAGCGCTACAGGCTCAAAAATTCAGAGCAGCATTCACAGCAGCAGCTAAGACCTTTCTGTAGTTGCAGTATATGTGACCAAACTGCGAAATCCGTTTCTACTGGTGACATGTGATTTTGGCAAGCGTGACACCCACATCCTTGAACTGGAAGTGAAATGAACGAAGATGCACTTCAAAGCCGACAGGGCCCGGGCATTGAAGGTCCTGAGCAAGGCTGTTTTGACCGTGACAGCAGTGAGACCAGGCAGTCAGCCTAGCAACTACATTGATAAATGCCTGCTGTGGAATGTGCACACAGTCTTTTCATTTATGCGTTATTTTGCAGGGTCGACTTACAATAGTGCAAACAAGATATTTACACTAAAAGTGCAAATAAACATATCTGTTTATATGAACCCACCTAAGACAACTTTTGCTTGTGACACAGGAACCCATAAGACACTCACAACATGCACAGATTTTGTGTATTGGGTAACAAACTTCTGTTCTTTCTGCTGCTGTCAATTTACCACAAACTTCAGTGATACATACAATGAAGGGGCAATGCAGGATGCTAGTGTTCATTACAAAGGGGGTGCAACTGCATATTGAAAACTCAAAGCATGAAGCATGTTGTATTACTATCTTTAAACATTGCAAAACATGCCTTCACACTTATGTGCATGGGACGGCGTTCACTCACCCCTGTGCTTGCTGTTCTTGGGACCCAAAGGAAGCCTGGTCATTGCGCTGAGCTGAGGGACCAGAAGTGCTGTCAGTAGCTGAAACTGGAGGGTCAGGCGATCCAAAGATGAGGCCCACGAAGAGACTCCAGATCACACCAAATGGTGTCAGCAGAGACCATAGGAGGTTCATGAGTGATGCTCCCGATTTGCTCACTGCTGCTGGAACCACCACACTTGGCGTCTGCACAACCAGGAGTCGTATTCTGCAACATCACTCGAGGCAACAGATTGGCTTCTTTAGCCAACTTACAAGGTGGGTACGCTTCTATTTCATAAAGGAATCTTCGGTGCCACCATGAAAGCGTTGCTACATACCGTACAACTTGGCAGTTCAGAAACAGCAATGTGGTGGGTATGCAGAGCTGCAAATTTCCCCTGTCGCATGCAATTTTGATGTGTCAGCAAATTATTGCCCAGAACTACTTTCCACTGTACAAAGAAAAAACAACCTTGGAATTGGGGATGCCATGGTGAAGTATTGGTGCTATGATGACACTGAGTACTGAGCGCAGTTGTCAATCAACAAGCTGTGTCATGCCAATACTTCAAGTATGTGGCCACCACTTGCGAGAAAAGAACATGAGCTACAGCTTTCTTTTTTTGATGGTTAAATAATGCATGCTAGAATAAAGTTTTGCATAAATTGTACATTTTATACAAAGCTACGTTTGCATATAACGTATAGCACCTCAAAAGAGTTATACTTTCTACCTCCTACTTTCAGCCTCTGCCAGCCCACTTGTAGAGGGGACAAGCGCATGGCACCATGTCCAGCCACCAATGTGGGCACTATGTGCCTTAATGCACACAACAGGCAACAGCTGTGCGCACCACTAGTGAGAAACTCACTGAAGTGTATGCATGTGAACAACTGCACGGAGCCCCACTAGCACTCACACCAAAGACTGCAGGTCAACAGGTAGACAGGCTTAACCCTTGAACATCGTGGTGAGTAGCCAGGAAGGCAGGGTGGCATTGTTCATTTAATTTCTAAAAAAGTTGTATTTAATAGAACAAAGTGCTACACACTGCATTTCCATAGACTGTGGCACTGCCACATGCACTCTACGCTTGTGGGTATTGGGCTTGCGTCTGTAGTCAAAGCAAGACACACAGGCCTCTCATCAAAAGTCAAACAACCGATTTAATGGCGACCTGCCAACTCACGCAAACAAGAATCCGGGAACAATAGTTCTCCATTAACGGTGGTGACAGGCCAGCCCAAGCGTTGGGCGGGTTGCTCCTTATATAGTGCTTCGATTTGCTGCGTGCATCACCACGGCGCAGTGGTGCCATTATCTTGTCCGAGAAGACATGTGGTGAACGATCAGACACGTGTGTGTTGTTCCCACACCCTTTACTGTCATAGATGTTTGGCCATCCTACGGTCATTCCAGTTGAAGGCCATTGTGGATGTATTGGGCTCCACACAGAAAAAAAATGCCAAGGTACACAAACAGAGGTTAAGGAATTTATATGAGAAAAATTCCTAGGCGCAACTGGTTGCCAGTGACACTTTATTAAGCTCATTAAGGTAGTGTTTGAAGCAGTAACCAGAGAAAAGGACAGAATTTGCACTCCACATCTAACAGTAACAAACACATTCTTGCTGCCTTTCTTATTTGAGTAAAACAATGTTATTCAGATTTCACGGTAGTGCGAGAAATGTCCAAATTATACGGGGTATCAATAAAACAATAAACAAATGTCTACTACATCGGTGGACAGTTATTTTCTAAATAACTACACAAGCTCTGTATTTATTTTGAACAAAAGCAATGTAACAGCTGCCATTCGCCCATCACCTAGCAACTTCTTTCAAGATGTGACCACACTGAAGAACCTCTACGTCTTAATTTATCCGTGACCTCTCCCCCTCTCCTTTGTTACGAGCACCACCAACCCCACCACGCACAAGTGATGATAATTTTATTTGCTGCTTTTGCCCACTGGTGATGTAACTATGTAACCCATCAGTTTGACGCCAACATGCAGGCCATTGTTGATCTTCAACAGCTTCCCTCGTGCTTTATGACACTGCAATGGATCACAACTGTATGCCACACCTGCTGTGGAAACCGTGGTGGTGGCCATTGGTAGTGTCCGTGCAGCAGTGAAGGCGTACGCAAATGAAACTACTGATCGCCGAATCCGGTACACGTGCAACCAGTGGCAGCTGGAGATGTGATTCATTCATTTATTAAGGCAGTGAACGGGCACTGCTTTGCAAATGGAGCCAAAACAATACTAGCCAAACGCATCATGTGCCACGGATGAAACCATGGCCAGTAGCAGCTAGATGCAGTTCTGCAGTTGCAATGTAACAGCTAGCGATCTCACCAAGCACTTCACAGACGCTGTCAAAACAAAACTAGTTTGCTGCAGCCACTGCGGGTGAACACTTCGTCACCAGCAATGCAATAATAGATGGTGACCATGCATTCATGTGACGTCCAACCCGTGTGAAAAGGCATGTACACCAAGGGAATGGCCTTGAGTCAACAGGTCACGTGAACGGGCACATCATGTTCGTTGCATTGGCCAAGACAAGGTCACTGGCCGAGCAAATTGCGTGCATAGTGATCGCCAAAGACAGCAGGTTCATCTCTAGGTGCTCCAAAACCTACAGCTTTTTATAATTTTTTTTAAACCTGCAATCCCTTGACGCCACCACTGCAATGCTTGAGCTGACAAATGAATGTTAGTTTATTGGTGAACTGTTTCTGTGCTGAAGCGATTCCCTGCTGTTCAAGTGGTGCATGAGAACAGCACGTACCAAATGAGACCTGCGCATCGCCTCCACAACAAAGGCAGCCCAAAGCACACGTGGTGCACTTTCGCCAGATTGTGGATACGTTGGTCACTCAACACTCAACTACGCTGGGCGAGGTAACGTGACGCAATGCATTGATGACTCGTTCATTTTGACGCGATGTGATCACCCGCACGATATAACCACCGGCACTATAACCTTGCGATAACTGCATCCTCTTGTTCGCTCATAAAGCAAAGGATACGCTTTGCCTGGCTTTGCACTCCTTTGCACTCCGTACGCGTGTTGGCGTTAGAAAGTGCCTTTTTTTTTTTTCTCGTAGTGACCGTCGACTCGCAGTTAGGTAACTGACAATCGGAAATGGTGGGATCGACAATATTTCAAAGCAATGCCGAGAGAATTCCTCTGGCAGTGTTTGTGCACTAGTTAACTACCATGCCAGAAATTTTTATTTGCATTTTTTTGGTGCGGTCGTCGAAGGCCAGATGAATGGGAAGTTGGTGGTGCTCGTTGGGGTGAGACGAAAGGCGACCTGCATAAACACCTCTGCACACAATGTGCAGAAGAATCGGTCATACTGAAGGAAATGGCGGCGCATTTCAATTACTGACCATTAAAAGCGTGCAGTACATGCGCTTCCAACAGTTACCACATGCACTAAGATTGCCTTTATCGCGACTGTGTTAGTGGCATAGCACTGAATACACGACGCAAGCATGGTGCCAAGACAGCATGGCGCCTGTTACGAAATAAAGGTTCGGGGAGCAGGCTCACAGAGGCCAGCCAGAGGAAGAGACAGAGGTGTCGGAAGTGCTTGTTGTACTGTGCGCGTCAGGCGTCGGAGCATTCTTCGTACCCGCTGCTGTTCTGACTGTACAGGACTGCAGCAGGACAGTGGCGAGTGTTGGGGCACGGAGACTGCTTCCATTTGATCAAGTTAAGTGCACTTTGCATTGCCACACTGGCATGGAACAGTGGTGTGCTTGGATTGCGTACTATGCTTATCGCAGCGCTGTTTTATGCACAATGCCGATCAATGGGTGAATATCTGTTATGGTGATGAGTTGTCAGTCGGTACTGGTGTGTTTATCCTTTTGTCATTGTACTCGAACATTTGCCACTTTTGCCGAAATTCAGCCAATTTTGAATATTCAAGAATATTCGAGCATGCGTTTTTCGAATCGAATATGCTTTGAATAAGTCAAATACAATTCGTATTTAAAATTATGAATATTCGCACACCCCTACTGAAAAGTACATCTGTAACCAAAACCCTGAGATTTCCGGTACATTATTCAATAAAGCTTCCAGTGCATTCAAAAGAGATGACTGACTAAAGACAACTTCATTCAGTACAGAAGGAAGTCACCTGTGTCATCATGCCTCTGTGAGCACTGCCTGTTCCAGGATGGCTTCCAGTGCTGCCAACAACGTACATCTTTCGCACTACGTTTGTGGGTAGTTTGTAGCTTTATATTTACTCAGTTTTATACACCCTGCTAGGACAGTTAATATAGCATTCATCATATTTGTTACCACTCTGTTCATCTGTCCACATTTGACAATGTTCAGTTGGGTAAATGTGCACTTGACCTTCACATTCGCCCAGTGATTTTGTGTCAGAGACATCCCTATAAGTGCTCACTTCATCCCAGAATGCAGCATACCCTCCAATGACGAGAGTGAGCTTTCCTCACTGCAGTTCCGTGGTAGCAGTGTTTTTCTTTTTGCAAATTCAGAAATTCTATTACGTCTGCCAGCTACTCCAACTACATCCATAGTGTTCCCAACTTGGAGAATTTTATACTTCTGTATTCTCTCGTGGAAAAGAGTGTATATGTTACAAAAAATGCGGCTTAAGAAATAAAAATGAAGAAAATGTTGAAGCATTTCTCAATTTTGCTATATCCAGGTTTAACTGTATTCACACACAGCTACTGAAATGAGCAGGAAAAATGCTGATGGCAGCTCACGAGTTGCATTATGTAAACACCAATGACAGCTGAGTATGCCAAATTGTGGTGTGCAAGCTTGTTTTTTGGCCTCAGCAAATTTCATCTACATAGATTCCCATGGTGAGTGAAAACTCCAGTCATTTTTCTTCAAGCAGCAAAAGATCTTTTAGAAGAGTGCACTACATGGATGCATGCTTTTTGTTTCTGATTATTCTGGATAGCGGACAGGTCTGGTTCTCTATAATCAAGACCAAATTCTAGAAGAATACCTTCTCGATCTCGCACTATTATGCTTTCTATTTCCATGCTAGTCCATCACAGATAGGGCACACACCCTTTAGTTGTGATCTTTTTTGCTCCTGTCCGAGTGTCATGAGTAAAGGGGCCCAAAATACAGGCCACACGGCGGAAAAGAGCGATCGGCAAAGTGGTGCGGAAAAGCACGTGCCGTAGACACGTCGATGCACATCATTGGCAGACAGGGGGGCTCGTGGCACCCGAGCAGCGATTGGTGCTGGAAAAGGTTGAGCTGGCATTCTCTGCGTGGCACCGGTCGACGAAGGTTGTCTTGCCAGCTACGGACGAAGAGATGAGGGCGCTGGGCTCCGGGGGGCCGTCGACCAGGCTTACGGTCGAGCGTGAACTTCGGAGTGGCAGCGGCCGAACTGCAGCAGTTCCCGGTATACCCGCAGCGCTCCACCTTCGCCAGCAGAACGGGACGACCGGCAGAGCAATGGCAGCAGAGGGCCAGGTCATTTTGGAGACCGGGCACCACTTCGAAGGAGAGGCCGAGGCTGCAGCTAGGCCTAGCAGGGAGCCGGTGATTGCCACGTCATGCGGGAAGCAAGGCGGCAGAGACTGACAGACTCTACGTAAGTGGCGGCTACCACAAGCACCGTTTGTTGACGATGGCTACGTGGATGCGACACCGCCGAGAGGACACCGTTTCTGAACCCGCTCCGCACTCAATGTAAGAACGTCGAATTTGAGTTTGAGCAGCTAAAGCGGACATAAACGGGAGGCCCATTGTTGACGGACTCCCGTTGGGACCTGTGCCCAACGCGGATAAACTTCAGAGGTCTCCCGAATTAGGTTGCCGTGACGGTTTACTTAACTTTCTTTTTCTATTTGTGTGGGAATTGTCTGTTTGCCAGTGTGGTATATGTCTCGATGCTCTTGTGCTTAAAGATAACGTTTCGTTTTTTTGAATGCCACCAGTGTCTCTCTCTCTCAATCCATTGAAGCAAGCGCTCCCGAGATCTCCCCCTCACACTCGTGACACCGAGCATTCGTGTTCTAAAGACGAATGCTAAATAAAAGTATCTGGGCGAGCTACTTACACTGACAGGTACGACAAGAATCACAGCTGATGGGGCCAGCTCCAGCTCACGCAGGCTGCTCAAGTACTGCTCTTGGGTGAACTCTCGGCGTGGGAATGTTGTTGACAGGGTGAAGTTGGAAAAGCTCGGCTGCACCGTCTGTGTAGAGGACAGAGCCATCACTTCTGAGCAGGCCACTCACAAGACCACATACACATGTCAGATTATATTAATGCTGACTGATTCCCCTTCGTTAAGCACATAACCTCTTGTATAAATGTGCAATGTGTGCCAACTCCCATACCTCGACAACGTAGTTGTGGAGGTCCTGAAGTGTGGAGTCAGCGTTGAAGGTGTGTGTAGCAGATGACCCATCTGGCAGACGGAACTGTATCCTTGACACTTGGCTGCAAGAAGCAAATTGAAATCGTGATGGTTACAAAAGGTGAACTGGCCATGCCGGGTAGCATTCCTGTGATGATACTGTGAGTTCAAAAAACTTTCTGAAGTATCAGATATTAAAAGAATAGCATTAAAGGGGCCCTGCGACACAAATTGAGTAGGCCGTTTTTATCACTGATTCTAGAACTGTTGCACGCGGGGATGTCGCAGCGAGAGTAGAAACGCGGAAAGCAGTGGTTATAATTTTATTTTAGCGAACAAACCACCCAAAATCGCCTTCTGTTTGAACTGAGGCGACACATAACGGAGATTTTTGTTACAGGAAGTGACATAGAGTGACGACATAGGAGGGGCCAGGCCGGATGTTCTGATTGGCTTGACGCTCCAAGGTGCTTGTTACACACGTGTGGTGTCTGCTTGATCACGCTATTCAGTACCAAAATGTACTAAAATAGTTTTTATGCTTCGTAAGATAGAGAGACAGTATCTGACATTACTTGCAAAACGACACCAGGTTTGTTGACGGCCGGACGCTATCTGCGCGCGCGCGCTCTGCTCCCAGCGTCTTCCGGTGTCGCTCTATAAGACACGCGTTGCTATTGGACGCCTCCACTGACGTCAGTGGAGAATGAAATACGAAAGGGAATGTTGGTTTCATGCTGTCTGCTCGTGTTTTGAACTTCGAGGGCTAATAACTCCAGTTCTAGACCACCGATTTGCATAATTCTTTTTGCGTTCATCTCAGCATTCGATCCTACACACACTGCAGTACTGCAGACGGCAGTTGAAAAAGTGTCGCAGGGCCCCTTTAAGGAGCTCATTTCAGAGAAAATATGACATTGGCATGCGTACATCCCAAAACGCCCCAACAACGCAGGTCCTCCACAATGGCACATATGCGTTAGTGGACAAGATGAACTTCTCAAAGAAAAAAATTAAGTTGATTCTCTTTCTCTCTCAAAGTAAAATCCATCAGAAAAATTGTAAACAGGGTACAGGCACACTAAAATGAAAAATTATTTTTATCGTATTAGTAAGTCACATCTCCATAATACCAACGACACCACCCTCACGCGGAAAAGATGCTTGGTAAGATAGAATGTGTGCAAAAAGAAAATGCAAGTGTAGGCACCTGTTCGGAGGTTCCCGTACTAATTTGTGTGGTCTCACAATCTTTGACAGCACCTACAAAGGCCTACAGGGTTACTTATGCGCAAAAGGGGCATACATTGTGTTCTAAGGAACCCAAAGAGTTAACATAGCATGTTTCAAACAAATTGACTGAGCCAACCGGGCAAGAATAGGAAAACAAGATAGCGTCTGTGAAGTCATCTCCTCAACGTTTCGGTGCCGAAATCAAAACTAAATCGAGATCCTTGATTTCGATTTCCTCTTATAATACTGAACATAAGACAGTGAAATTAGTGACAATAATGTTTCTGAACAATAATTTATCAATAATAAACCACTTTAGTGCTTAGCTTGAGCATCCCTTTAACTACAACCACGGTGCTGTAGTGGTTATGGCACTTGGCTGCTGATCTGAAGGTTGCGGGATCGAATCCCACCTGCAGCGGCTGCACTTCGATGGAGGCAAAATGTTGAGGCCCGTGTACTCTGTGATGTCGGTGCACGTTAAAGAACGCCAGGTAATCAAAACATCCAGAGCCCTCCACTACGCTTTCTGTCATCACCATAGCGTGGTTTTGGGATGTAAAACCCCACTAATCAACCAAATCAATCAACTACAACCACAGCAGGACTGGATAAGCACATGTGGGGTGCTTTGTGCGGCCTTCACTATCAGTTCAGACACAATGGAAGGGCTTCTTCATGGGCAACTTATTACGCGTTGCATGAGGCGCTGCATCCCTGCTGTAGCTGTAACGGCTGGCGGCCAAATGGGAAGCACTTGCACGTGCCAGAGAGTCTGCGCACCCTCTCCAGTTTAGCTTGCGACTGCCCTTCCCCATTTTTGCGTCCTGTGCCGCTTGAGGAGTGCACCACATGCAAGGTGCAGGAACTGCTGCTCAGGTCCGTTGTGATACTAAGACTTTGATTTGGGAGAGTTGGTTCATACTTATTCAAAGGTGCAGAGAGACTTAGACAAGGCACAAACTACCACATTAGGGATGCCGACTAACAGCTGCTTTCTTTTGCATCAAGACCATTACGTGCAAAGGTTTGGCACAAGACAATGTGGTTAACAAAACACAGGATCAATATACAGTCGAACACAGATATATTGAACCCACATATATCGAATTTTCGGCTATATCGAACTCGTATATTATCCGCTTGAAAATCCTGTGTAATAGTATAGAAATTCACACATTTATATCGAACGGTATTTTTACCCGCCATCAGATACATCGAACGCCACACGAGCTGGAAAGTGCGCTTTGGCACTTGCTGCACCCCGCGACCTTCGCCACCTTTGCAGCACCGCGCCTCTGCCGACACCCGAAAGGCTCGGAAAACGTGAGGGCGAGAGGGCTCGGACTGTACTCCTGTTGGGTGCGTCCTCCAACTTGTGGAACGGCGTTTTTTTTTTTCTTTTTTTCCTCTCTCTCTCTTCCTCATGCTTTCTCCGCATTACCATTGGCTCAGAGAGCAGAAACGAAGGAGCCGACGACCTCCTCCTTTTGCCATTGGGGACGTTGCTGTTTTGTGAGTTTTGATCAGCCAACCACAGCCTGCGCCTTTCGTATTAGCTCAGCCAACCACAGCCCTCTCATATTGCGACTATGACAAGTTGTCCGTTTTAGTATTTTGTTGTGGTTGAACTCGGTACTTTCATATCTATTCATTGCATTTTCATGTGTTTGAGCATTTGAAATTATTTCTGCTTCGTCAACTGTGGTGTGGCATTTACTTATTTGTGTATTTATTTGCTCATAGACATATCTTGAATTAATGCAGAACTGATGAAGGAAATGAGCAGTTTGTTTTGTTTCTTTTTCTAGCTTTTCTCAGTTCTCATGCGTGCATAACACCTGTTCGTCAATGGCAACAGGCTTTTGTGCTTTTGAAGAATGACAGCGGTGCAGGCTCACCTCGGTCGCACACCAGTTAAGTGCTGTACCTTGAAAATTTTGACATATGCAGGAATGCTTAAGACTGTAAGCTTGTCCTCGCTGTTATTTTCCCGGTTTCACCAGGAACTTTTCAAGTCGACTTCCAGGTGTACATCTACATTGTTTGTGCTTGTCAGAGGCTTTGGGTGAGCAAAGGCAAGACGCGGCTATCTTCAGCGCTCAAGGCCGCTCACCTTGGACACTAGCTTGATAATAAAAGTGGTGCATCACCATATGTATTTGGTTTCGAACAGACACAACGTACACAGGCCAATGTTGAGGCCGAACTTAACGAACGAAAGCTTGCTTCGAGCATGATCCGCTGCCATTTTGCGACCGTGATGGTTCGGTAATTTCGCTGCAAGCATGGCTTTGGTTTCGTATGCAGCTCATTTCAATGAAAGAAAGGAATGTGTGCGTACTGATAAACACAGAAAACTCCACTGAGCCTAGTTGCCTGCATGTCGAAGCACGTGCAAGAAGCCATAATTGAACATTACAGGCCACGTTGTACCAACTGCCACTCTATTGTTGCTATCACAGCTCTCGGTCTTTATGCGGTCCAAGTTGGCATGAACAGAGCACTGTACGCCACGCAAACGGTCAATGACTACTAATCTGCAATCGTGAGATCGCAGCTGGCTTTGTTTGAACAGCTGCTGATAATGAATCATGACGACATTCAACCTCTCGAACACCGTACTCTTCAATTGAAGCGATACAGCTCCCAGCATGCTCCGCCAGGCACAATTGACTCGTAGCACCCAAAAAAAAGAGAGAGAGAGAGAAGCCATTGCAGTGAGTGGAGATTTCAAAGATGCGTGGGCAAACTCTTCCTCAGCGGCTATGCGCTCTCCCGGAAGTGCGGTGTGCCCCTGTGCCTCACATAGACAAAAACCTACCTCACTGAATGGCACGAGCGATGAAGCAGTTTCCAGTCTGCAGCAATGTTTATTTATCTGAACAACGGTGTTGTGCAGAGTGTTTATTTTTCATTCATACCATTCCAGGGTATTTTAACTTCAAGATGTACCATAAAGTGTGGAATATAGGTCACAATTTTTCTGAAAAGTGTCACTAAAAAGTTGCCCCTCGTCCTATACTCCAGTCCTTGGCACAAACCGAGCAAATGTCTGGCAGCAGGGAGCGTCATGTGCTTCTTGGGCATCAGCATCAACATCACTTCCATGGGGCCAACGCCCGATGCTGCCGACGCCGTTTTTCTTTTCTAGTTCAGCTAGTGTTCCTGGTGAGTGGTGACCTTGCTGTGCGGGTCTGCGACCAGCTGCAATATGAATACCGGGGCACGGCGCCAGTCCACCGTCGCGTATAAAAGAAAAGTTACTGAATTCGCTGAAGTGAATGGTAACATGTCATCACAGCAGCAGTTTGGCATCTCTGAGAAAAGCGTCAAGTACTGGCCCAACCAGAAAGCCCAATTGTCAGTGTGTAACGCATGGAAGACATAAGTTTGCGGTCACCGAGCTGTGAACTTGGAACTTGAGAACAGAGTGGCGGGTTTTGTCCACGAGTACTGTGCCAGGTTCCTGCCAGTGAGCGCGGAACTCATTTGAACAAAGGCCATCGAGCTCGTCCATGACGCCAGATTGTTAAGGCATCAATTCAAAGGATTCACCTATTGGGTTCGACGCTTCATGCGACACAAAGGCTTTGCCCTTTGCCGGTGCAGGTCCATCTGCCAGAAGCTGCCGGAGGAATACAGGACAAGTTCGTTGAGTTCCAACATTACGTGAATAGTCTCCGGCAGCAGCATGGCTACATGTTAGGCCAAATTGACTATGCCGATGAAATGCTGGTGTGGCTCGACATGCTTTTGTCCACGACAGTCTGCAAAAGCAGGGCAAAGGAGGTGAAGCTGCTGTCGACTGGAAGCGAGCATTCGTGCTTCACTGTCATGCTTTCCTGCATGGCTGATGGCAGTTGCCCCCGTTTATCATCTTCAAGCGGAAGACGCTGCCAAAAAAGGGCTTCCCAAGGGATGTCGCTGTCTGTGTGAATGAGAAGGGCCATATGGACGAGGCCATAATGCATGAATGGATCCGCACATTGTGAAACTCACGGCCCGGAGCCCTCCCGCAGTGCCGGAACATGCTCGTGCTACACACATTTCATGGGCATTTAACGGCATGCGCAAAAAAGGTGCTTCGCAATGGGAAAACAGACCTTGTCGTCATTCCGGGAGGAATGACGTCAACATTACAACTGCTGGATGCTGTCCTTAACAAACCCTTTAAGGACCGTATGCGTAAACTGTACATGAATGGATGGCTGGTGACAACCCGTGGACCCCGACAGGCCGGCTGCGCAGACCACCTCTCGTGACGGTTTGTTTGTGGGTCTCCCAGGCATGGAGGTCTCTGCCTGATGAAATGGTGTTGCACGCTATCAAGAAGTGCTGCATCAGCAACTCTCTCGATGGCAGCGAGGACAACATGTTGTGGGAAGCGGCCGGCAAAAAGCAGTTGTCCTCGGACGAGAGCTCCGGCAGTTCAGATGGCTGAAATACCTCAAAGGGACCCTGAAACGGTTTTGACGATTTTGTGCAAACATGGTGATCCGGTAGAGCGGGTCACTAGGACCATTACAGGACAGATTTTAGCGCTGTGCGTAAAGTGTGTAATTTACAATAAGGTTTTGAACACGCGTATCGCAAAAGGTCGCAGCGGCTCGCCAAAAAGCGTTTTCAAACGCCCCCGCCATCGAGCGATCGAATGGGAGGTCGCTGATTGGCCCCGACCCAAGTGACGTGCGCGTAATTTTCAAAACCTAGCTGCGAACAACGTGCTTCTACAACGTACTCCTTCGTTTCAGCCAACGGTATCATCGCGGCATCTGGCGGCGTCACACGAGTCGCCGGCGCTCTATTACAGAGGCTAGCACTGCCGAGGCGGGCGACCTCAGTGAGGATATCGGGGCGCTATGTCACTACGGGAGGCTCGGCAGAGCGGCTGACGCGGGAGGCGCTGTCGTCGCTAGCGTGCACTCCGCAGCAGATCGAGTTGAGGAGGAACAGCAGTGGTAAGGAGGAAGGCGACAGAAATAAGCCCATAGCTGCCTTAGCGCATTGTGCTTCGCTTTATTTATGGTGTGAATGATTTCGCAATTGTGTTGCCTAATCAGTGACGCAATGTCAAAAAAACGTTTCAGGGACCCTTCAACAAATGAAGTTCTATGCCTAAATTTTTTTGTTGCTTTTTCTGCATCAAGGTAAGAGGGTCGACCTATATTTCGCCTTGACCTAAATTCCACATTAAATGGTATATTCTGGATTTTCTTTATACTACTGTGTCTATTTATTATTGTTTTTGACAAATTGCCACAAGAAAGGCACATTTTCCCAATTTTTAAATCTCCAATAATATATATTTTGCTTTGCTTTCTAACCTATGTTTCATAGAAAGCGCATTCGATTACCTACGCTTTGGTGTGCTGCATGTGTTCGAGAGTATTATTTGTACTCGCAATAATTTTTTCCCCAAGACCTATAAAGGCAACCATGTTGGGACAGTAATGAAGGAGGTAACTCACCCAGCATCCCACGCCAGTCTTCTCTGTTGCGACCGCCACCACCACGTGTACGACGATAATTTTTTCACCAGTAAAGTGGCCGTCAATAAATTGTTTGTCCATAGACTAATTGATAGTTCGATGCCAGCGTAAGGAACATGGTCGAGTTGCTAATCTTCAACTGCTTCCCCCCATGTTTAGTTTCAATTGGAAAGCAATCCATTTTATCATTTAACGTAGTGAGCTTTTACTGTACTGTAAGTCGACTTTCCCACTAAAAAGCTTTTGAACAGATTATTTATGAGTGGTGTTTCAAGTGAATCCTTGAATGTGCGTGTTTGCACACACAAAAGGCAAACGCTGTCTGCGGCACACCTCCGTGCAGCTGCTTCCTGTGCAGCCCTCTGTTGCTGTTCAAGGAGCCGCTGTGTTTCCCGTTCCCGCTTGCGCTGCTCCTCCTGGGCTTTCTCCTTCTGGTACTTTTCGGCACGGTCTGCCCTGCATGGCGCAAGGAAGTGTTTGGGACATTGCTATGGCAACGTGTCCGCCTATGGCTGCCTGGCACACTCATCAAACAAGGGCGAAAATGCAAGAAATCAAGTATGCAAATGACCACACGTCATATTTCATCACAGTAACAGACTGCTGTCTATCAGTAAGTCAAGTTTGATTTTATGAAGACAAGTTAATGGAAGCCAACTGAGCACTCAAAGTTCGACAGTTATAACGGATGGTGGGTAACTGCAGCAAATTCTTAGTCTGAAAATAATGAATGCCTAAAATTTAATCATAATGGAATTTGAGGTGTTCATTCCTCTGACATAAAGGGAACAGGGGACAACATTTACCCGACAGCATCAGTATTAATAAGGGGCCCAGACACCCATTCCTATTAAAGCCCCTAGATTTTTCACTTTTTTATAAGTAGGGACAACTACATCCTCTTCCAGCCCCCTTTCACACACGGCCTTTGTCGGCAGCAGTGTTCTTCCTAAACACTTGGAGAGGAGCATGTGCGCACAGATAGCGTCCGGGCACCAGCATACAGTAAAACCTCGTTAATATGTACCCGCTTACGACGTAGTTACGGTTAAAACGTAGTTGCTACAGTTCCCCGGCCGAACACCCACTGAAACCAATGTATTGACTGACCGCTTATGGCGTAGCGCCTCGTAGAATGCGTACCGGTTTGCGCGTACGATTTTCACTAAGTCACAGTATGCGAACAGCATGTTGCACTGCAAATTCGTTTTTTTTTTATTTTCGCTTTTGAAAAAGAAATGCGGAAACCGCAATTCAGTCGGTGTACCGACCGATGCTGCGTATCGACGGCACTATGGACGGCGCCATGTTGGTGATGGTGATGGAGATAGGGCTTCCTCTTTTAGATTGGGTCTCCAAACGCGGGGAGCGCAGCCGCAGCGTAGCTAAAAGCTCCATTGCCGCAACCATCACAGAACACCTATACTATGCAACCATCACTCTCGTGTTCCGACCTGCCCATACTGCTGCTGCTTCGCAACTGGATTGTACATGTGACCGCATTGCACGTGTGTCATTGGCGACCGGAGCGCGCAAGTGACTTCGTCCTGAGTGTTGCGTGCATAGTGGTGCCGTTCATGGTTGTCGATCATCGACAGAATATTTTCGCGAGGTTTCGTCCAGAGAAAGGAAGCAATGCCAAAACCGGGACAAAAGAATCGTGTACTATGCATGAGGGAAAAGTTGGACATCATTCGTAGTATTGAAAATGGAACTACGAAGACCACTGTCGCGCGTGCGTGGGGACTGCCCTTAACAACAGTTTGCGGCATATGGAAATTACGCGAAAAGCTACGGAGCGGTGCCGCATCGAATATTAAGAGGTGCCGCTTGCGGGGATCCACCTTTCCCGAGGTTGAAGAGGCCTTGGTGTTGTGGTTTAAGAAAGCCAGGGCGCAAAATTTGCCAGTCGGCGGCCCCCTGCTCGCCGAAAAGGCAGAAATATTTGCGAGTCAAATGAACTGCAATAACTTTTCTTGCAACAATGGTTGGCTAGCAAGGTTCAAAGCGCGCCACAAGGTAAGTGCAAGGGTGGTGTGCGGAGAGGCAGCACATGTGGACCACGAAGGTGTCGCAGAATGGCAGAATGGGCTGCTGCCGGCAACTCTAGCCAACTGCGCCATGGAAGACGTCTTCAACTTGGACGAGTCGGCACTCTTCTACCGACTTCTGCCCAACAGAACGCTGGCGTCCAAGGGTGAAAATTGCACTGGTGGCAAGCATGCCAAAGAAAGGCTGTCGGTTGCTTTCGCAGTCAACGCGACAGGAAGCCAAAAGCTGCCACTGCTTGTTATTGGGCGGTTTGCGAAACCGAGGTGCTTTAAAGGTGCCCACCTGCCCTCGGGCGTCATATACAGAAGCAACATAAAAGCTTGGACAAAGCTTTTCGAAGAATATGTCAGGCTTCTGAATCGGCGTTTTGCAGGAGAAAAAAGAAAAAGTCTTCTTGTGCTCGAGAACACGTCGGCACACGTTGCGCTGGACAACTTGAGCGCAATCGAACTCTTCTTCTTGCCGCCGAACACCACGGCGCTTGCACAACCCCTCGACCAGGGCATCATCCACTCAGTTAAGCATTTGTACAAAAAAAACTTGCTACGCAGAATGCTGCTCGCAATGGAGTGCGGCAAGGCGTACTGCATCGACATGCTAGGTGCAATACACCTGCTAGCCTACTCGTGGCAGCAGGTGGAGTCCACCACAGTGCAGAACTGCTTCACTCGAGCAAAGTTCGTGGTGCGCGAGAACACTAGTGAAAGCGAAGAGTGTGCCGACGACTGCGACAGCCTGCTCACGGAAGTGTTGGAGCGTCAAGGTAGTGCCGAGGCTCTGCACTTTGAATCCTTCCGTGACCTAGACAGCGATGTGGCAACATCTCCTGACCTAACAGACAGTGAGATTGTTGCCGCCGTTGTGCCACATGAAGTTGAAGATGACGAGAGCGACGGTGACGACGTTGAAGCGGATCCAGATCCAAGTCCGTCTCTGACGGCAGTTGCTGACGCCGTGGCTGTGATGAGGGCATTTGCCGAGAAAAAAGGCCTCATGGCGAAGTTGGCCCGCAGTCTCTCGGAATTCGAGGATGCTGTTGTCGCTGCAAGGCCTCCGCGGAGGCAACTGACACTGACCGACTTTTGGTCAATTGCTTCTGAATAAAGCAAGCTGTGTACTGTGAATATTACTCATTACCTTTTCTTCACTTTTGAAAGGTAAGTCGCAGCTAATTCGTGGTTTTCGGTTAAGGCGTACAACTGGTTAGCATGTATTTTTCCCACGTCCCCGCCAACTACGTGTTAACGAGGTTTTACTGTACATGTTCCTATCAAATATGATAGTGAACGTGTCAAATATAAGGAAACGCCAACTGAAAAGCGCAACTTTCTTTGAAGTTCTCTCGGTGCAGCCTTTGAGTAGCATCTTTAGGAAGAACATGGGTGCCAAAAGTAATACCGGTCAATCAGATGCGTCAGCAGCACTCCAAATCTTTTAAGTACTTAAGAACGGAAAGAAATATCTAGGGACATTAATTTTTACAACTAAAAGTAAGAACAATGACATTTCAGAAACATGCATGCTGTCTTTTTGCAACAGAGTGGCCTTAAACTTCGCAAGAAATGCACAAGTGACTGAACAATTGACTTCATAGACAGTACTCAATACATGTCAATAGCTTAACTTCAGGAAAATAGTACCCACCAGAATGGTGTCGTGTAAAAATGGACATCACATGAAAAGTGATGTTCACACTTAGCATCTACGCAGATTCCGATGCAATACAAGTTCAGCTCAAACCCACAGATACTAATGACATATGGCAAGCTGGCTTGGCCAGTTTGGTGAATGTCATTACTTGAGTGTATGCGCAGGCCTAAGGCATTGTGCAACTACAGCATCACTGGTATGAACTCTGGTTACTACATCACCGGTTACTATGAACCCCACATTATTGAAACACTCAGAATAATGGGAGTGACAATTGAATTTTAAGGTGCCAGTTTCCTTAGTGCAGCAGAAAGCTCACCGGTCACATTGTCTAACCATGGAATATTTATTTATTTATGTATTAGTTTTACCCTCAGGGCCAGAGGCATTAGAGAGGGGAGTGGAGCATACAAAAAAATACACACACAATGCAGGCATTGTTCTGTTAATACAATATAAGCTGAAAAAGATGAGATCAAAGTGGGAAACAAAAATATTCAAGCAACTGACTGAGAACGAAACATAATTGGGTACTTGGTTAGTTACATTGCAATACACTTGTGTTTAAGACATTCTGAAACTGGGAATAGCGGACAGTAGATGTGACTGATCCCAGAAGGTGGTTCCAGTCTTGTGACGTGCGGGGTACAAATCATTATAACATGCTTGCGTTAAGCACGACATTATTCCCACCTTTTGCGCATGATCTAAATGAGGGGAAATGTATGCTGGAGGAGGAATAAAGTCATTGTGCAAGGTGGGACTGTAGTATATTTTGTGGAACAGACATACCGTATTTACTCGATTCTAACGCGCCCTCGATTCTAACGCACACCCGTTTCCCACGACCAAAAAAAAAAACGCTCCCATTTTACGCGCTCCCATTTTTCGTGACACAGAAAAAAGGGCCCTTAATAATCAACCTCCTCACATTCACAAAAACAAATACCGTACTCGCGTAATGAATGCACTCGCATAATGAACGCAACGTCAACTTTGAGCTCCTTCAGTCCCTCGAACGGCCGCGCTATGGCTTTCCCGCTTCACTCGATCCGCGGTGTCTTGAACACGTTTGGCGCGCCGATTCATAACTCCTACATCCCGATAAAACTACCACATGTTGCCGGGCGTAGCCGCGTGCAAGCGGCGATAACATCATATGCTCGCAGTGCTGCGTTCCTCCGTGCTATCGCAGTTCCCTCACGCCTGCTGCCGCGTGCTGCCATGCGTGCTGCGCAGGCTGGCACAGACAAGCCTAAGCATGGTCGGGGCGTGGTCCCAGAGATTGCCGCGATGCAATCTCGGATGTCATGCAGCGCGCACGACTGAGAGGCTCAGGTGGCTCTGGCTCAGCAAAGATTTGAGGGATAAATGCGATGATGAGCCGTTTTGTGTGTGGTGATGGGAAGCATCTCCCTTACGGCTACCCGCGAACGCTACCGAAAGCTGGTGCGGCTGGGCGTCTCAGAGACTGAATCGGCGATGCAGCGTCTGTGGTTGGCCGCAAGACAGCCAAGCCGGCGCGGCGAGTATCGTCGGTTTACGCATCCTACACATCATGGCATCGCTCCAACGCGCGACCGGCGGCGACATAGAAACTACAAAAACTATGCGCGCCAAAGACCGCCGCGCCGCCAGTTCGTTTTTTCGCTGGTGACCGTTAGGCAGCACCCGAACCTCTTATGAGGCGGCCATTTTTTATGCCGACGGCGATATGGTAATGGTGTCGTTCATTTGCACTCGATTCTAATGCGCATACGATTTTTGGACCAGTTTTATCGGAAAAAAAGATGCGCGTTAGATTCGAGTAAATACGGTAGGCGAGAGAACTTGCAACGACAGGCGAGCGACAATAGCTGTAATGACTCTTTCATTAAGGTAACACTGGCAGTACGACTGTAGTTAGAATAAAACGGACAAAGTTGTTTTGGACAAGCTTGAAGGCAGACGTTAATATAGCAGTTCTGGGGTCCCAGATGGAAGTGGCATATTCGAGTTTACTTTGGACTCTTTGGACTAATGTTTTGTAAAGGAGGACCTCTAAAGGAAGAGGAACAGATGAAAAGTTGTGCCAGAGGTAACCTAATGAGCGGTTGGCATTGCTAATTATTGTGTTAATGTGAAGAGACCAAGTAAGAGAGGAAGTTATGTGCACACCTAGGTAACGATAGGATGTTACGGATTTGAGAGCGGAGTTCTCGAGCAAGTAGGAAGTGGGGCTAGAAGTTGTACGGGAGACACGTAATACCTTACATTTCGTTGTGCTGAGTTCCATCAACCAGACTTTGAACGAGGATGATATAGAGTTGATATCTTTTTTTGAAGGATTGTTACATCATTTTGGTCAATAATTTCTCGAAAGACTACACAATCATTGACGAATAAGTGAATGTTAGACGTCACACATTGGGGCAAGTCATTGATATAAATGAGAAACAGGAGTGGGCCGAGCAATGAACCTTGGGGCACCCCAGATTGAACTGGCCTCAGTGGGGAATTAAAAGTGTTGGCATACACGAACTGTGAGCGTCCGGCCAGAAAATATTCGATCCAAGAGAGGAGTTTCCTATCACTGTTCAGTTTACTTAATTTAAGGAGAAGTAACCTGTGGCAAACGTTTTCAAAAGCTTTAGCAAAATCTAGGAAGACACAGTCAGCTATAGAACGACGATCAAGGATGGTATGTAGTTTGTGTGTGACAGAAGTGTGTGACGGAGTTTGTGTGTGACAGAAGAATGGTATGTAGCTTGTGTGCGACAGAAGTGACAGAAGTGTCTCTTCATTACCACCTCTCGGATGTCCACAGGTGTGCCAAGGGCAGACCTAGGCTCAGCGCTATAATTCTTCCCACTGTCTGAGCACCTGTGACCTGAGTACAGATACTTCAAGTTACAGATCATGTCTAGGTGCATCGGCTACAGGATTTCCTAGGTATTCTGCTTGATGAAAAGTGCAGCACCAAACAGCAGAAAACTTCTCAGTGAATGTTGAAGATAGCACACAGCAGCACAACACAACACAGTCTACAACAAACCTCGCCAAACAGCGCATGAATGAACATAAGGAGATTAGGCTGGAACTATGGCTGACTATGGCTAACAACAGATTGGCATTCGCTGGTTGGGGGCTTTGAGGGTTTTAATATGTTAAAGCGACCGCAGTGCTGCAGGTGGCTACAGCTAGTTTGTCTTGCAGTGCAAGAGTGGGTGCTCGAGGCTGCAAAATAATCAAAATGGCAGCACTGACAGCTATTTCAGGCCTACAGTTAACGCTAAAAAGTCCGGAAAATTAGACAAAGAAGCTTATAAACGTCCAAATTTTTGGACTTTTTTATTCATTGACTCTTTGAGGGACCTCATGATGCTGTGAATCCGAAATCTCAGGTGTCCGGCAAAGTGGATGTTGACTATGTTGTGGTTCTCGTACAATGGACCCCAAAACTGCACAGACACTTTAAATGTTTGTGTGATGCAAAATATTATGAAAAAAAAAAAGAAAAGGAAAAAGCAAGAAAAAGTAGGACTCTAGACAATCGTTTCCTGCTGGCACTGTGGATCGAGGCATTGATATTTTTTTCTCCCTCTCTCTAGCATGTCCTGCGCCCATACTATAAGAAAAGTATTCACAGCCAGTGCATTACCTGTCCTGTGCAATCTGCGCCTGGATGCGTTCACGGTGCCTGCGTTCTTCTTCTTTCTCCTGCGCCCGCTGACGTGCCCATTCACGGCGCTGCTGCTCCTCCCGCGACTGCTGCGCCATCTGCAGCTCCCTTGCCACCCGTCTGCGTTCCATTTCACTCTGCCGCACTGCCTGGAACATCATAAATCCCAAACACAATTTGAAAGTCACGAATAAAGAGGAGACTTCAAGCGCAACTTACATAGCATTTACATTTAAATAGGGATAGAATGTGTTTGAAACACCACTGTCATAGTTCGGGACTAATCTTGGCCATATGAGCATGGGTTCTCTAACAAGCACCAAATTTCAGTGCATATTTCCTTCTTTTTTTGCACTTTGCCAGTGGCACTCCATTGCAGCTGAGTTTAGTTACTTACAATACTGTGGTGAGTGGCAGCAGCATAGTAGACAGAGCCGACACCAAGCATACAGTGCGTTTCATCGTCTATGTTCCTTTGACTCGGCTGAAGACCATCTTTTTGTGATAAAATAGCACGATATTTAATTGCAACACAAAAAGCTCAAAACTAAAGTTGCAGAGTATGGCATGCGCAAATTCATGCAAAGTGGCTTGACTACACTGCAAATCAAGGTAGCAGTCACAGCGACAGTAAGTGAAGATGATGGAGTGGCTCTGGTGGCTGAAACTGAGTAAAAATAAGGCTTTTGGGTGAATTTAGATAAGAACAAACAGGTGGTCCTGATAATTATTGATTTTGCTGAAATTTATTTGTTCACTTGATGACCAGGTTCACCAAATGAAAAACTGTAGTTTTGCAGACAGGGCCTCCAGCACAATGCACATCCTCTCCTCTGATGACCAAAAACAATTACATCAACCTTATCAGCAACAGATGACCCATACAAGCCTGTGCCATTGCCAGAAAGCTACAATACTTGATCAGGCCAGGTGAACAACTCAAAGTGCAGTTTTATTGCTTCTCATACTGAAATATTCTTTTGAAAAGGGCCCCGCCACGGTGGTCTAGTGGTTATGGCACTCGGCTGCAGATCCGAAGGTCACGGCATCGAATCGCGGCCGCGGCGGCTGCATTTCGATGGAGGCGAAATGTTGAGGCACGTGTGCTGTGTGATGTCAGTGCACGTAAAAGAAGCCCAGGTGGACGAAATTTCCGGAGACCTCCACTACGGTGCCTCTCACAATCAGAGCTGCTTTTGGGACGTTAAACACCACAAATCGATCAATCAATTCTTTTGAAAAGGGCGCTGCCTTAACAGAATGCTGTCCAAGCTATTTACATAATAAAATTCTTCCAGATGCGGACCTAATAAAGTTTTTCATACCATACAAAACTTTATTCTTGTGTGTCTGCGTGTATGTATTCAACCAAGCCACTTGTTTCAGGCAATATATTGTGGCTTTGGCAATCAAAGGAAGAAATACCAGCACACTGTACTAAAAACCACGATTTGATTACGTCGTCTCTCGTAATCAAATCGTGGTTTTGGGATGCAAAACCCCACATATCAATCAATGGATTACAGATGTGCTGGTCTCTTTTGCCATGCTTGCTATTATTTTTCTCAAGATGCCTTCTGCAGCCAGGTGTAATAAAACACTCGTAAGCTAGTATTCTGCTTGCTCTTTGTTGGGGAAAAATATTGTGAGCAAGAAGTGCACCATTTTGTTTTATTTATTTGTTAAGTGGGCTGAAAATTCAGGAACCATAAAAGTGGAAAAAAAGAAAATAGGAGATGACTTCAGAGGCTGAAGTTTGTGTATTTTTTCTGAGACAAACAAGTCTTCCTTTTTTTTTTTTTTCAAGAATAAGTTCAGGATCATTGTTTTGAGCCCGAAACCTGCCATTGAAGTAAATTTCATTGAAATCAGGAAGTGTAACCAGGACCACCTGTTTGTTATTTGTATGTGCACTTTTGCAGTGTGTGAGCATAGTTAATGTGAGCCTTTTATGACGCGTGAAATTAATTTGCATAAATGAAACGTGTAGCTGATGGTGATATGCGGGGATCTTTTCTCAATTTTTTTTTTTCCTTGTGTTCTAATTCGAGGTGTAGGTTGGTATTATATACATGCAGGGCTGGGTTGTACTACACAAGAAAATATGTTTTACTGTATGTCTCTTGCCCTCAATTTGCGCCCAGAAGCCCTAGCTTCTCTCAAACATGTGAGGTTGGCTTACACAAAGAGAGGTCATGGAAAAGTGCCACCACAACTTCCTATCCAACTGTTCACAACTTTTACTAATGTAAACATGTTACTGTGGTTCTAAATGTGTCCCTGAAAGCAGTGCTATTAGAAGTAGCCATCTATCCTGAACTGCATTTAAACTAGGCCAATGACAATGATAACCACACACTCGCTATTAACTGCGGTGACGCTAAAAATAAGACTACATCGCTCAAAATTCTTGCAGGGTGAGCGCAGCTTTTACCACATTACAACATGTGTACAGTGCTTGAAATATGAGCTACATTCTGTTCACACTGCCATGCACAAGCCAGAAGCCAAGAGCAGTGCTGTTGTTTGGCTGTACATGTGGCATTTTATGCTGTTTTCTGCCTATCTTTCTCATCTGTTGTGAATGTTTCTACAGAAGAAGTGGGGAACTGATAGTGCAAAGGACATTCAGTAGATATCTATGAAGCACAATACAATTGAACGTCATTATAATGAAGTCAAAAAGAGACTGAGATCAAACAGAGGGTGGCCGGTCAACCTTTTAGGTTTATTTGAAAATTTTATGTTGTTCCCTGACGAGTGGAAAGAGAAGATCCGCAATTGGCCTTGCCGCAAAAAATTTTTTCGAAGCGCCGTAAATCAATAATGACGAAGTGGTGGCATTTCGTGCTTACCGACTATGCTGTTTTGGCCAACTTTGCTTACGAATTTCACAAATATATTACTTAGGTAGCTGAATATTTTGGTAACTAGATATACACACATATTTTCACTTATGTTCAGTGCTTTGTGGTTTCTATGGGTGGTGTAATGATTTTATAAAGAAACCTCAAAATCAGCCCAGTTAGCGTTTTTTGTCTACTTTGCAGATCTCTGTCTAAAGAAGACTTGTGGCATAGCAGTCAAAATTACGCATTACGTCCTAAGCATACTTATTTATCAAATCACTAAAGCTTATATTTATACTTTTCAATAAACAGATAACGAGATGCAAACATAAAGAAAACACCGAACAATGAAAATTTTGCCATTTTTGAAATTTTTTAAGCTTTCTCCAATTATTCTCCTCCACATCCACTTTCAAATTCATTAAAAACATCTTGTATAATTTTGTCGGTTATATCCACTGAAAGGTTAACTGTACCTTGTCAAAACAGGGTTTCAAATGCCCGTATGTGTATAGGTATTTCAAGTATTTTATACATCCATTATTTCAAGATAACCCATTACGTTATAACGAGGTTAGAGTGTATTTTCAAGGTAAGCAGCCAACACTCACCACATTACCCGCCAAAGTTAGGTGCTAGTCAACATTGAATCTTTGCTGTTTCACAACAATCTGAGGTACAGTTACATCATGTCCACTGAAAGAAAGCCAGTGCACTTCCTGGTCTTGCTTGCTTTGAGTTTGTGAAGTGCTCAAGCACCAACTTATATATAAAGGACCCAATAATATCAGCTTGGATACCTCGAATCCAAGACACCATACAGGTGAGTAGCAAGGGTGACATGGGAAAAACAGAAAGCAATGAACCAACCTGTGCTGGAAAAAAAAAGAAGCAAAAGAAAGAAAAAGGAAAGAAAGCCAGCGCCTGGGAAGCTCACCTCTTCCTCTTCTTTTATCTTCTGCAGGCGCCGCTCCTCAACCAGGCGCTTTGCCCTAAGTTTATATAAATGACATGTTAAAACATAAGCGTCTATGAAAATACATACTGACCCAAAACGTTGAAGACACACAAAACATTGATATCTGAATGAACACCTTGTGTTCAATACACCACTTCCCAAGTGCCAACTGTCACTAGGGAAACTAGGGGCCGAATACCAATAGGCCAAGTTACACTTGCAGAAGTCAAGCTGAAGATGCATAATTTAGTAGCATGTTTAATAGCTTAAAATCCCCTGAGCAGAAAATCTTAAAGGCGCTTTGCAACACTTCTTTTAAAGTCGCCAATACCTGCTTTACATCTATCTTCAGGATGTAAAATAACGAAGAGCAAGATGAATTATGAGGATCAATGGGTACTAATTGACATTGTAAATCAGGGAAACTTCAAATATCAGTTACATGAGCATTACGCCTTAACAAATTCTTGCAGCCCCAGATTCATCAAAGTTAGCTCATGATGTATAGGGCGCTGTTAATAACAGCGGAGTATTATCAAAAGTCAGCACACTATTTTTACCAAGCTTGCTTAACCTGTTCTAGCGTTCCTACTGCCTCTGTGATTGGATTTCACATGACCATAATGCAACCTTCATGACTAAGACAGCTCTCATGAGGTGGTTGCTGGGTCCAGAGCACTCAGTGTGCCAGGTGCATCATTCCTGCATTTGCAATATCCTGGCTGTCAATGTGTGACACTTAAAATGTTTGTTTGACATTATGCTGCATCTCTTTCTCCCTAAGGATCTGAAATATTGTGGGAACTTGAAGAACATATATTCCCACCCAGTGACTATAGTTGCACTCAGTGATGCCAGCAAAAGCGTGGGAAATTGCCACACCACGATTCTGCTATTGGATCTGGCCAGCTAGCCTTGTCGAGTGCATTGCAGAGCTCCTATCTTGTAAAAGGACTTGCCATTTCAGAGGAAGCGCTGCACCTATGCTCACCTTTCAACTCTTTCCTCCAGGGAAGGTGCGTCAGGCAGTGTGGCTTCCGTAGAAGGCACGGTCTCAGCCTGTAAAGGACTGGGCGCTGGGTCAAGGCCGACTTCAGCTGGCAAGCTACCATTGTCACCAACACAGCTAGGTTCCTGGACATGGGAAAGGATTTACATGCCCGAGCTTAACAGCATCAAGTACAGTAAACCTCATTCATTTGAACTCTGTTGATTTGAACTCAGAGTTAATTCAAACTGACGCCTTGATGTGCAGAGCCCTGCATGTTCCAATGGGGGAAAACTCCCAATAATTTGAATGCATTAGTGTCCACAACGATTAATTCGAACTGGGAGCCCTTGGTTCACGTACATCACCCCGTACAGAAAAAGTTCGATAGGAGTTATTACAGTATACGTCGCAAAACTGAACCAAACTATATAACCTCTTACATTTAGTTTTGATTGTGTTAACCTTGCCACGTAAATAAACAGACTTTGGAGCACAAATAACTAGAGCTGTGCGAATAGCAAAATTTTGAGTGCAAAGCGAATTCAAATATTTATGTTCAAGTGCGAATTGAATCGAATATTTTTCAAATAATCTTCGAATATTTCTTTACTAAACCATGTCAAATTATGGAGGCGTGTTCTGCTAAACATGAGAAAAAGATTTATTTCATGACTAGTGTACTGCCACAGTGTCATTCCAAAGTCCTGAGGAACAGTCCAACAGAGAATTGTGCAACAGAAAGTTGAGCTAACTTTGCAGCAGTATGTGAGTGTTAACTTCGCCGCAGTACACGGGTGTTATGCGGCGAAGCGGACCGCATGCGGGAATGGGCCACTTGACATGCAACACAGAGTATTTTTTCACTTAGTTACTAAGTTATAATAGTAAAATTTTAGTGTAAATCGAATCGAATAGCAAACGCTATTCGAAAATTATTCGAAATTTTGAATATTCACACACCCCTACAAATGACTGTACATTTCGACATCAGGCTCGCTACTTGCATGAATGCACAGCTGTGCTTGTTTCTAGCATATAATTGACCAATTTCATTTGCTGTTCAAGCTGCATGAACATAATTTATGAAATCACCAGTCACACATGCCAGTGCAGTGTGGCATGATGTTTGTTCATACTAGTGCTCACCCTCTGATATCAACTATGCTTAATTCAAACAATTTTATGGCCCCTTCGAGTTTGAATTAACAAGCTTTTACTGTAGGTGCATGAAACGTCAGACTAAATGGGGCGGCTCACTGCCACTTGATTTCCAAATGATGATCTGCTCTAAAATGAGACTGTACAATGCTGTCTTTGATTTGTAACTTGCAAATCAACAGCAATTCACCGTCATAAAAACCTTTACACCACAACATAGTTGAAAGTGGCACAAGCCTGCATGTGTTTCTTTTGCGGACGTCGTTCAGTCACACTCTCTCAGTCTGCAATGAATTCTACCCAACTACTGTAGACTCTCGATAACTTGAACTTTCACTTAGCTCAAACAAATTCCAAATTTTTGGTTGGCCTGCTACGTTTTCAATGCATTTATATCTCCTTAATTCAAAATGCACCATTTGGCAAGTTCTGTTAGTGCACACTTTTTTACCATTACCAGAAACATTAGCTTCTTTGGTTCCTTACAGCTGAACATTCATGCTGATATACTTTTTAACAGCCAGAAATAAAGCTAATCGCCTGTCAGCACTTGCAAAAGCATACAAAATTACTAGCCAGAAAAAAAAAAAGACTGAGGTGGCAACAATGAACGTAACTGGCCACCTTTCTTTTTCCTGGTATGTAACACCTGGTATGTCCATCATTTCAATAAATCAGCAAATCCCAGCCACAAGTTAGATGCACACAAACAAAATGCCCCTTGCAAGGATATTGGCCTCCAGAGGTTAATTCAAGTGGTGACGGAAGACTTCAGGTAAGTGAAAATAGTGTTCACAGGTGTGGCAGGAAGAACAAAAGACGTCCACAGTTATGATAATAGAATTGCGGTTATGCTATGATTCATGTCTGCCTAAGAATGCACATTAGAATGACAAAAGGCACGTGCACAGCATTGTTTTTTTTTTGTGCATTTATTTTTGTGTGATGCCCTTAGCATGCTGTATGTACCCAAGCCTCAACTATATCACCTAGGCGACAGTCTTTTATTTCACATTGTAGTAAATAAACACTTTTGTAAATGTGTTTTTTCATAAGTCTGTCCAAATGCACAAATGATTATACCTATAATGCAAATATAACATTTTTTTTTTTCTAAATTTAGGTGTCTTTATAGACGTACAATGCTTATATCTACCTTAAGTGCACGGACTGTAACATGCAATGGATTGTGTAGCCTGATTGCAGTGAACTCACTTGTGCACAGAAAAAGGGCAACGTAGTTATGCTTTGTGCTGTCCCCATGTTAATCTAGGCAAATGCCTCTCTCACATTCAGGTGAAAGGGCAAGCAACATATTTCATTTCCCACAAATGTGACACATATAAATGACACACATGTTGTGATTCTTCTGGCCAGCTGGATAAGCTGCCTACGTGCACAGACATTCAGTATTGAGAATGAAAAACGGGGCATTTTTACTCACCGGTGCACATGCCCGTGAGCTGCTAATCCACTTTCGTAGAATGGCCATGCTACCTGATAAATGGCGCCAGCTGAGCAGCCATTAGGCCGCTCCGCTAAACACATAGGGCAAACCGCCACTGCTGAAAACAACTTGCTGCGTTGACATGCGGTTCCCGCTGTAGCAGCGATAGGGAAAGTATGAGGCGTAAACTAGCTGTGGTTAAAGTGGTTAGAACGAACCTGTGTGATGCGCTCAAAGGAAATGACCACCATGCCGCCATGCAATTATAATCAAAGAAGGGGCCAAAATGCAATCGATACCAATGGGCTGCGGCTTGTCGTATGTTTGTGAAATCTGAAAACGTGTATTCAAACAATCAAGCTCATAACTTATCTCAAGTAAAAAAAAATGACTCTTTTACTTGTTCTCAGGAAAATGATGCTAAGTATGTTTGTCGTACATATCAAATACTTTTTTACATTAATTTTTGGCCTTGTTGAGCGCCCTAGCAGGAAAATTGCAGACTAAGATATACAACCATGTTAGTAGTTCCACTTTACGTGCAACCTGATGGAACACGACGCGGTTGATTTTTACGATATCTGCGGCAATCGCTCGAAGGTCATGCTTTCCGGTGCCCGCCCTCACCTGGAAGAGCTTGTCAATGCGGTTCAAGAGCTCAGGTGGCTCAACGCTGCCCGCGATCACCTCCAGAGGAATGCCATTGCAGCCAATGAAGAAGCTCGATGGCACAACTACAACAGGGTCTACAGATGTCTTCGTCAAGGCAAACACAGTAAACCAGCCTTAATGTGCATCTCACAAAGACACAAGAAGGCGTGGTCAGTCAACTGTTCAATAAATAACAAGGTGTACTTCTTATCATCCCTTCAATACTACTTTCGTATCCCCTCCTGACACATCCCGCACTGCTTTAACTTCTTACATGCCTAATGTTTCGCAGCAGTGCACTTACAACTATAAGAGACAAAACAGAATAAAAACTGAATTGCTCAAGGTTTCTTAGGTGGGCTATGTGGCTGATGAACATTATGGCAGAAGAGAGCAAACGACAGGAGAGTGAAGAAACACAGGACACAGCACTGCTTGCTGTACTGTTTCACTGTCCCACGGTATGCACTGTCCTGCCATAATTAATCACAAGTCTCCACAAAAATGACATGCCTGTATCAGAAGCCACTTACCATTCACTCATGGACTTACAGCAATGCCAGCTACAGGTGTTGCCAAAAGAGGAAGTTGTAGCACACCATCTCTTGTTTTCTTCAAACAACAGTCTATAGCAAGCAAACTAACGAAATGGTGACATTAGCTGAGACTTGAGCAGGTACTGGAACACCTTTTTAGGTAGTAATCATACAATGAACTTGTCAATAAACTGCACTGACTTACATATGTACAAATTCGTATCCGAAGAGGGCTTATACACTGCTGTCACATACAGACCACAGCATTTTTCTTAGAGCCCACTAGGATGCTGGAAGCAACAAAGGCAGCAAGCATCTGCTCAACACTGTGGTGTTCAATTTTGGGCAGGTCATTGCCCTCAGCAGATGTAGTGGTGATTTTCCACAGCTTTGCCAGACGGACTTTAGCAGGACCAGAATGATTAGCTTCTTTTTTTCTTTTTTTTTCCTGCCATGACAATTCAAGGAATATGGTTATCCCTAACAATGATGTGGTGTGTAATGGAAACAACAGTATAATCACATCACATTACAACAAATGCCAGACTGGAAGCAACTAAGGTGCTCTCGGGATGCACAGAGACTGTCAGTAGGAGGAAAATTATCATGGCTGTCTCATAGTTGATTAATAGCAGGTTATCTGTGTGAATAGATGACCTGGGTAATCTGCATGTTAAATGGCAGGTGATCCGAGTTTTTAAAACAGTGGGCAGCTGGGAAGTGGGTTGGCAGACCGTATGGGCACTTTGTACGAGAGATGAAATTGTAAGCTTCAAAAGCAGCGGTGGTTACTGACGAATCCTGGTAGCTGCATGGACACAGATAGAAATGCTCTCCGATAGAAAGTGGAAGCTGCCCCAGATGGGTTAAGGTCTTTGCACACTCCTTGTCACATCAATGATGGCATATTGGAAAAAGGGACCACATCAACACCGCATTTGTGGCTTGGCAGTTCTTGGCTGAATTTGAACTACGTAATGGCAAATACCGTATTTACTTGTGTAATGAATGCCCTCGCATAATAAACACACCCCCAACTTAAATGGTAAAATTCCGGATTTTTGTCTTCTCCCACGTAATAATCGCAGCCCCCAACTTTTATCCCCTGCAGTACCACAAACGGCTGTGCTGTGGCTTTGTCACTTCACTCGATCCGTGGTGTGCGGGAGATGTTCTGCACGGTGATTCATAACTCCCGAGTCTCGAAAAACTGCCGCACGTTGCCGCGCGTAACCGCGTGTGAGCAGTGATAAAATCATTTACTCACACTGCTGCATTCCTCCATGCTGTTGATACAGCGTGCTGCCATGCGTGCACCTAAGACTAAACATGGTCAGGGCGTGGTCCATGAGACTGCATCGTGAGATTACCGCGATGCAATCACGACAGAAATGCGATTGTGAGCCGCTTTTGTGTGTTGGTGGAAAGCATCTATTCTCCCGTTACGGCTAAAGTCCCTAAATTATCGAGGGACTTGAGTTATGGACACCCATGAACGCTACTGAATGCTGACGTGGCTGGGCATCTCCAAGATTTCACTGGCGACGTAGCAACCATTTTTTTGGTTGGCCGCAAGCAGGCGTGGCAAGGATCATTGGCGTACGCTGTCAAGGGTCTCGGGCGAGTTTTGCCCAGATAGACTGAGGCACGCTGGACGACGATGTTGGCAGAATGAACGTTACTTTATAAACATGAGGAATGCATAAACAAAAGAGAAAGCAAACAATTCACACACAGAAAGCAAAATTTAACAAAACGAAGTGTACAACTTAATTTGTCCTCAGTGCTAAATGTTCCTCTGAGTTAGGCTAAGTCCTCGCGGAGGTCCAATGACAATGGGGCACAAGGTGCCCGTTTGGAAGCCCCTTACATTTGCCTATGCCGGCCCTGTCTTGTCAGAGTCCGACACCGATCTCGGGCAAACTCCTGGTCGACGATTCGAAGTCGTCGCCGTCCTTGCTTACGGCAGCTGGACGTTTCCGCCTGCCTCCGTTGCTGTTTTCCGGTCGTCGTTGAAGCCATCGGCAAGATGCCTTCCTCATTAGGCCTAGTCTTGACCTTGACTGCTGCTTCCTAGTGATGACATGGCGTCCCGTGGATTGTGCTGCCAGTCGATCCGTTTTGCGGGCGAAGACGAAGCATCACTGGTACACTGGGAACTGCTGTGGGGATGCAGCTGCAAGTCCGAGGAGCCTCGCTGTGTTTCAGCCAAGGTCTGCACGCCGTCAAACTTGATCCCCAAAGCCTCTAGAACTGGTGCCTGCAGCTCCTGTCACCAAGGAGTTGCTGGCTTGACCATCTTCACCCACCGGTGCCACACAGACAATGACCGCGCTGCGTTGTCCATCTTCAATCGCGGCTCAGGTCGTACGCCACAAGCCAGCCATCCACCAATTCAACGGTGGATGGCTGGCTTGTGGCGTGCGACCAGCCATCCACCGTTGCCAGCCATCCACCAATTCAACAGTGGATGTCAATGGCACGTGCTTTCTGACACCTCTCCATTCATTCACGCTCCATCTCTCCTTTTCGCAATGTGGCGCGTGCCTTAGGCCCCTTTACTCATGACTAATTGTGAGTGTCATTACGGGCGGGACCCATGGCAACATAGAAACTATATGCGCAGCAAAGACAGCTGCGTGCCGCTCGTTCGTTTTCTCGCTGTTGACCATTCGACAGCAGTGTCGCCATTTTCCGGTTTTGTGGCGCTGTGGGTTAACCATGCGTTAAATGGAAACACGTGGTACCGACGTCATAGCGTTCTTTTACTGCATTTTAAATAAAATTTCATCGCATGCATGGCTCTAAGCATTACAGCATGTTGTAACACTGTCTTTTTGTGCACGTTAAAATGCCTTGCTCACCTTGAAAAAGTTTTGTGAAATTTATCCCATGTAATAAACACACCCCCCAACTCTGCTTCTGTTTCTTGGAAAAAAAGGTGCGTTCGTTACTGTATATACCATGTTTGTTCCGATACTCATTTCTATGGTGGCCATGCGAATTGAGGCATACCCTAGAGCTGCACTTTTATGTAGGATCTATCAAATTTTCAAACATCAAACACTTGTACACTTAGCTGTGTCAACTTAGAAGCACGCTCTCTGGTGGTGCCCTGCATTACGGGGCAACGAAGACGTTACGTCGTCCAAGTGGGAGGCTGCTATACGCAGCCTTGACTGTGAAACACGACTATGGGCAGTACAATCCAATAGGACCACCTTGTGGTGGAATGGGAGAGCAGCCTGCTACATATTCGTACACATTCCAAAGGACTTTTCTATTGTAAATAGAGCAGTCAAACTAACATTACCATGAAAAGAAATAATCTGTGCCTCAGACAGTGCCCTTACTAATTACATTTATACTTCTATCAACCATGCTGTGACAACCAGCACCAGGCTGTAGTCATCAAAAAAGGATACAGATCTGTGAGAACTGCTGGCATGACTCACTGTAAGAAAGGTATGGAAGTGGAAGAGCAAAGAGTCAATACAAAGAAACTTGCAATGAATTCTTTATATTTTTACAAGACAGCTTACAGGCTTTATTTGTTCAATGTCTGAATCAGTCATTTAGTATTTGTTCCTGAACAAGTAATTTTATTTTACTTTTATCTATGTGACAATGTACTTCAAACTTCATCAATGTTTCTCATTTATTATTTTTTCACATAAGGGCATACTTGCCCTTCTATTATGTTTAAATTTTCCAGCGGAATGATCCACAACTACAGCACATCATTCAACTGACAGAGCAAGAGATATGATGGGCAATAAGTGCAAGCCTGGTCGGCATTGTTATGGGACACATGCAGGAAGCATATAATTAGACCATGCAATTCAGTGATGAGTTTGATGACGTTTGTTTCTAAGGGTGATAGCTGCTCTTATAGTATTCTATAAATGTTACAATGAGCTAAAGGGACACCAAAGTGAAAGATGATTTTTCTCATATAAGTACATTACCTCTTCACTATACCATAAGCACCACTCTTGTGAGAACAAGAGGCTTAGTAAACAACAATTCATAACGTAAAGAAAAAACATGCAAAACAGGGACACAAGGAAAGAGGGAGTGTTTTGCACGCCTTTTCTTGAGGTTATGAATCCTTACCAACTTGCTGAGCTTACTGCCCTTGCAAGCTACAAAACATGCAAAATGAAAACACAGCCGGTGACGTGATCCAAGGTCACCAGACTGATCATTGTGGTGTTATAAATTAGTTACCAGTAAAAATCTTATAAGTACAGTGTGTTCTATGAAAGCCCCAGGTCCAATGTGTGTTTTTCGGAATGTTTTATTTGGCTAATGTGGCCAAAGTATGCAAAAAAAAAAAAAAGAAAAAAGAACGGGAGTTTTGGATGTCATGTGCTCTAAATTCTAGTGTGAAATTCAAAAATAAACCTTTGATCTTCATTTTTCTTTTAACACGGAACATAAAATAGTAAAATCACCAAAAACAGTGATCCCAAAAAACAATTCATCAGCCTAAAGCACTTTTATGTTTTTTAAACACTTCTGTAAACTGTGAAACAGGTACCAATAGCCCGAAAATTTCAATCAAAATGACCCACAGCTGAACATTTACACATGAATTTGTTACACGCCCTTCACTATTAAAGAGGCACTGACACAAAATTTTGGAGGCGAAATAATTTGATAAAAGATTTTTGTGGACATAGTACATCATCTGTCAAATATAAATGGCAAATACGGCCTATAAGATATTTAAAATCAATTTTAAAGTTTGTGAAGTGCAACCGAGCCGCCGACGGAAGACCTTGGGGAATTGACAACTAAAAGGTTGTGTTGTAAATGAGCAACCACCATCCACGACCAGTTTACATTGGCTGCTGCCACTTCTGCTGAGCTCTTCGCTCTCCCTGCTAGGAAGCTTTACTGCTGGGGGACCCAAGAGAAGGGGGCCCCCATTCCTGCATTCCTTTGTCGTCTCTCCCCACCTTGTATTGTCCACCAGAGAGTGAAGCACCTGCACACACTGCCGAGCGTGTCATGCTCACTAAGCTTTGTGGGGTTGTGTGGCCAGCCGCATTTACAAACAAATCAACCTTTCCCCGCTCTCTCTGAAACCAAAATTGGCCGCCATAAAAACATCTCTAATTAAATAACAGTTGCACACTGTTAGCAAAGGAAGTTACAACATGGTGTGAGTGGGTCATTAGTTACTTTTTGCAATTGAAAATACAAGATGCAAAAGAAATAGTAGGCAAAATAAAATGTAGTGATCGCAGGTTAGTAACGGTGAAGGCCGTACTTAAGCTAAAGAAAACAAGAACTAAATTAGTTGCTAAAGAAAGAAAAAAAAACGTAAGCCAAGAGGTAATTCTCAAAGCAAACAACAAAGAATTTAAAGTCGCCCTAAAAAAAAACAAGTTCGATGCCTTGGGCCAACACAATGTAGACTTAGAGGAAGTAAACAAAACCATAACGAAAGTAATCTTTAAAACAGTGATAGAAGTCGGGGATAAAACAACAAAGAAAGGTGTAAGCAAGCTGTCCCAATCTACTAAGGACTTAACACCAACAGATGAAAATGACTTTGTCAAGAGGTAAAATAGAAATGGCACAAATATAAAAGCTGATCAGTAAAGCCAGGCAAAGAGATGCAAGGAACTTTAGGAACTTTAACATGAGAGGAATAGAGACAGCAGTAGAGAAAGGTGCCAGCGTTAAATCGACCAAAAAGAAACTGCATGACAAAACAAAATGCCTGCGCTAAAAGATAAACAAGGTAACGTTAGCAACAACTTCAATGGAATAGTAAAGGTAGTAGAACATTTCTACTCTGAAGTGTACAGCTCTCAGACAGAAATCTTAGCAGAAATCAGATCAGAGAACAGCAAGGTTCCATGTATAACCACTGACGAAATCAGAGAAGCCATCAAAGGCATGTCCCACGGTAAAGCAGCAGGTGAACACGGAATAACAGCAGACTTGACCAAAGACAGCGGAGACATTACATTTGAAAAACTTGCGTCGCTCTTCACGAAATGTATAGACACATCTAGTGTACCAGTCAACTGCAAAAACGCTAATGTAATCCTAATACACAAGAAAGGTGACATAAAAGAGTAAAACAATTACAGACCGATTA
Organism: Hyalomma asiaticum; assembly: GCA_013339685.2. Lineage (NCBI taxonomy): Eukaryota > Metazoa > Arthropoda > Arachnida > Ixodida > Ixodidae > Hyalomma > Hyalomma asiaticum. Next base: position 5,286,095 of record CM023485.1, on the reverse strand, counting down.
GCCTACTCTAAGGAATTTACAGGCTATTTATGAAAGTAGTTTCTGCTAGGATAAGAGAAACATCCAAGTTAAACCAACCAAGAGAACAAGGTGGTTTTAGGAAAGGTTACCCAACGATGGACCGCAGCCATGCCATCAACCTAGTAATTGATAAATTCGTTGAATATAACAAACCTCATTATGTCGCCTTTATAGACAATGAGAAAGCATTTGACTCCGACAAAGCATTTGATACCGACAAGGGGTACCTGACATATACGTGCGAGCCATAAATAACACCTACAAAGATTGCATAGCCACAATACTCACACATGAATAGAGCGAAATTCCGACCAAGAGAGAAGTCGGACAAGGAGATACAATCTCGCCGATGTTATTCACTGCATGCCTAGAGGAAGTGTTCAACAGTCTAGACTGTGCAAAAAAAAGGAATTAGAATAGACGGAGAATATCTCAGCCATTTAAGGTTTGCAGATGACATTTCACTCTTTAGCAATGGCGGTGACAAACTACAAAACATGATTGGGGACCTAAAGTGGCAAAGTTAAAATAGGGCTAAAAATGAATAGGTAAAAGAAACAAACTTATGCTCTACAGCCTGGCTAAAAGAGAAAAATTTAAAATTAGCAATCGGCCTTTACAATGTGTGAATGAATATGTATATCTAGAGCAGTTACTAATAAGGAAGCCAACCCATGAAACGAAAATTCTCCACAGAATAAGAAAGAACAGGATGGTGCGCATATGGGAGACATTCTCAAATCATAACTGCAAACTTGCTGCTGTCATTAAAGCGAAAATTATTTAATCAATACATTCCCTACACTAACATACAGAGCAGAAACCTGGAGGGCAACAAAACGTCGAGATGAAATTAAGGAGCATGCAGTGTGCAACAAAAAACGAGCAGAATGGATCAGGGAACAGACAGGAGTCACTGATATTTTTATATATCAATTAAAAGAAAGAAGTGGACGTGGGTAGGACATGTCATGCAGAGGATAGATAAGAGATAGACAGTAAGAGTGAAGGAATGGATACCAAGAGAAGGAAAACGGAACAGAGGCAGGCAAAAGGTTAAATGGAGCGATGAAATTAAGTAGTTCGCAGGCATAAGTGCAACCAACTCGCTCAGGATAGAGCAAACTGGAGATTGTTGGGAGAGGCCTTCGTCCTGCACCGGGCTTAAAATAGGCTGATGACGATGATGGGGATGCTCCTTTAACTGCAAGAGTATCAGTCCAATGTTAAATGAATTATGTGCAATGCTTTCTATGAGCAAATGCGAAGGGGAAAAAACACTGCTGTAAGGCTTGTGCAATCAAGCTTTTCAAATGCATTACAGTAGGCACTGCTCATTTTGCAGTGCTGTAAGTGCATTGTTTCACAACAACTATAGACCATTTCAGAAGTTCCCCACAGCAGAGCTAGGACATCACAACCATCAAGCACAGATCCTTGTGAAGCAAGGTGCAGCTCCAGTGCTTGAAAACCTGCGATTGTCATAACGGTTTTAACAGCTACCATCGTTGGAAGATGTTCAGGCTCCTCTACATGTAACAGCTGCAACTTGTATGGCAATTTTACACTGCTTTTAATATTTATGATACTGAAAACAAAATTCTCACTTGCCCTGGTCCTTAGTTGCAAAGAACAAAAGAAATAATGCGACTGTGCCTTGCAGGGACTTCACATTGGCCAACGCTTTGTGGGACTGACACAGTCGCATCACTGCCACAGCAACGTGGAGGGCCCCCCATTTGGTGATGATTCGGCCCTCGCAAAAAATGGTGGCTGCAGACTTGCCTACGCTCCCTGATGCAGCTAGACGACTTCGGCCTTAGTGTCCCGTGCAAAGTCTTATGTGACTTCTACAAGAAGACATTCCAGCAATGTGCAAGCTCACTGTGCACTTCAAGTAAGATCAGTCACTCTTAACCACACGACAACGATTCACAAGATGCTGGAGAAGATCGGCACCCACTTTAAGACGCATACTAGCAATGCACTCGTAACTGAAGCCACACACATTGCCCAGCAGCAACACTAGCATTCGCACTTGAGGTGACTTTTTGTTGGGTGACACAATACTTATTGGGAAACGGCGATATTCTTATTCGCTTTAAGGCACTACAAAATGCAAACCATGAGAGAGGACACAGGACAGAGCGCCACTAACAAACTCTTTTATTTTGTAGAAAACATGCATACAGTAGAATCCCACTGTTACATTCCCGGCTGCTGCATTTTCCTGGCGTCTACGTTGTTTTTGGCCGGTCCTGGCATAGCTCCCATAGGATTCAATGCAATAGGAACCCTGCTGTTACGTCGTAAGTGTGGGAACGTTCCCGCATGCTACGTCGCAAATCAGCACTCCAAGTGGCCAGTACTGACGGCCGTATTGACTCTTCACGTAACTTGACTTGGACTGTCTGTAGGATGAGCTGCACACTGGGCGGCCGCCGTCACATTTTCGGCACAGTGAACTCGGCGCAGCGATGCCAACTGTTGGTAACGGAATCGCGTACAGTGATTATGTTTCCATAGATGACGCCGTGGCCGAGTGGGCCAATGCATGCAGCAGTGAAGCCGAAGTTGAGGAGGTGGAGGAGGAAAGGGAGCAGCCACCGGAGCCAACCTCCTCATCGGCCGCAATGGCACTAGATTTACTCAGAAGATACGTGAGCTCAAGTGACAATGTTGACTGCCACACGGCACTACAGCTTCTCGAAAAACGCCTCAGGCTGCTGGGGCATGAGAAAATGCGCCAGACAACGCTTCACGATTTTTTCAAGTGCTAGCACTGAAACAAAATTGTGTGCCGATCACCACTGCTCTCATTTTTTAAATTTTTCCCATTTCTCGGCCCTTATGTTCCCCGGCTCTTACAGACTTTTTTTTTTGTTTTTCTATGGTCCAGTAAAAACGTATCAGCGAGTTACTACTGTATATGTTTCTTCTGTCAACATTGTCACGAGAAAGAAGGCAGGCGCAAAAGACAAAGACAAAGCGGCACAGAGGAGCAGTCGAAAGGGGCACGAGATGCCAGAAGTAGCAAAGAATGTGGCACGAGGCACATGCTGAAGACTGAATGATTTTGATGGTGGGTGCCACGCAGTGGCGCACCGACGGGGGGGGGGTTTCGGGAGTTGTAACCCCCCCCTGAGGCCGACCTATCCCCCCTCCCACTCCGTAACTGCTCCTATGTTCTAGAAGAATGTGGCGCTAATGTCTCCTCAAAATGCTGAAAAAATAATAAAAACAATCATTATCATTGAGGTTACTATTATTTGGCATTTTATTTACTTTTTTTACACAAGCAACAACTGTGTAATCGCATTCCCAGCCCTTCGTGAAAAATTGAACCCCCCCCTGGCAGAGATTCTAGGTGCACTACTGGTGCCACGTCCAAGCACATCATTGCTGGTAGAAGTGCTCGAGGTACGCAACCAAGGTGAAGAGAAAAAGATAGAGGAAGGTAGAGGGGGGGACTATTTGACGTGGCATCAACGAGAAAGGTTGGCCCGTGAACTACGCTCTCACGGTGGGAACCTCTGGCGACTAGCCGTTACGTGAAGTTGGTGACTCAAAGAAGCGCCATCGATGCCAACCCAGTTCGGTAGAGGCACTTCGGCACTGCAGGAAATCATGGCGGATTCAGACGAGCTGATGATGAACCCTCATCCGAAAATGGCTGGTAGTCACGGCATAGTCCTCGGAGCGACATTGCCACACTGAAGCGTGGTGACGTGGCACTATCGAGCTAGAGCCTTAAGGAGAAGGGCTATGACTGAGTCCTTGGAACGACACAGCTGCGGTGAAGCGCAGTGACGTGTAATTGGCGAGTGAGGTTCGAAACAATGAGTCGGTTCGAAACAATGAGTCAAAGTTTGATCGAGAGTTGAAGACAAGTCCTAATGGGACGAAGCTACTGCAGCAGCTCGAGAGAAACGACAATGGCATTCAAGACACAAATGACCAGTCTACAATGTGGTTTCCCATGACACTACCACACTGGTGAAGCAGCGAAGAAGTAGCAGCGAGACGACACCTGCGACAAAGGCAACACTAAGGATCGAGTGGCCGGGTTGCCAGACTTTGGTGACCAGAGTCAATAGATAGAGACCGGAGACAGCTTCCTTCTTTTTTTCGCTGATAAGACTTCTATTATTAGTTATAGTTATTTCTGTGAGAGTGTTTAAGTATTTATGACGTAAATTTCTATGTGTGTGGTTTGTAAAGAGTAAAAATCATGTATGCTGTGTTTGTCAGTTGCTGCCATCTATCCTCTGAACGGGCATTGCCTCTGAGATCCTTGCTTCGCCCCACTCCCTCCAAAAAAATTTTTGCGGCAAATATCTATGCAAAAACACATGTTAGCGTCAATTGCGTTTATGGTAATGCATGCACAATAAACTTTTTCAGAGATTTATACAGTAGTACAGAAGTGTCATTGACGCACAGGTCACCTTTGTTTTGCTGATGCAAAACACTGCTGTCAATTCACTGGCTTTTGTATCTTTGCTTCTGGCAATAATCCACACATCAGAGGGCGGTTCCTAATAAGCTCAGAGAAATTTGGGACCTCTTTATTTTGCTGGACATTTTGTTCGTGCTCCCTGGTCCACTCATTTAAAGACCAACTGGTTTGTCCTATGTTGGAACAGCCACATGTGAGGAGAATCTCATAGATAGACTACACCATCAGCACATCTCTTGAATAACAGCTTACGCTGAATTCCACAGCCTCTTGCGTTTGCTTTTTATATTTCAGAGCAAAGCCCTCCAGGCTTCCTAGAGGCTGAAAAATGAGCAGAACACCATGGCTGCTCTCTTCAGGTCAGCTTGTGCTACGCCTTTGCGAACAGCAACATACTGGATATGCTAAACTTCTCTACTGAGACGTGTTATACACGTGACTGTATTCATGCATCTCAAAGATGTGTGCCTTTCTGTTACTGCAAGAAGAGGTGATCTTGCTGCTTAGTTTCTGCTGCTTCCCCTGCAGCACGTGGCTAGCGGACGACAGGGTGCAGAAGGACACATTTAAAGGCCTGCACCTTCCACAGTGCTGCATGGAACTAGTGAAACAGAGTACAGAATGCTGGAATTCATGCTTTTGGTATTACCCAGTAGTTTACCAGATAATGTTTCTTTAGGACATTTTCAGGGAACTGACATCAAACGCCAGCCTCCAGAGTTCATAATTACTGGCCCAGCAGCATTTCACCATTTCGGAATGCCACTTTTCAGATTATGCTTGCAGTACAACTTCCAATGGGAGCTGCTGTTTAACTTGGCCCCAACAGGTTGGCCTTTTATAGCAAGAAAGTGCATTTACTGCTTCAGTTCATAATGAAACACTCGACGATTTTCTTGTGAATGGATGGAATGGGTATTATGAAAAGAACAGTCATAAAAACTAAACTTTTCTGTTAAAATATGAGGAGAAGCTTAGTGATTTTTAGATAACAACAATATTAAAAACAAAGGTACCAGACACTTGCCTGCCAGCCTGAAGCTTGATAGCAACACACCGAGAACTCTGCAACTTGGATGAAACTGCTGCATCCTCATAAGTTGTCCCCATGGCCTTTGAAAGTTCATCATTACCTGGAGGAAAAGCATCACCTTAATTAGTAAGCAACTGCCAAGTGGTGTTGTCATTCATTAACATGCATAATTAAATTGCCCTTTAGTGTACCAATATTACTGAGCAAAGAGGGCGTGATGACTGCGTGGAAAGCAGTTAGTTCAAAAGACCATCACCTAATAAAAGGTGAATCCTGTAATTCCACATTAGGCATAGATATTTTGCTAAAACAACCAAGACACCTTGCTGTCTTGTTCACTTTTCCACAAACAATATCACTATTCAAATCTGCAGAGTAAGCACAGAGGTTCGCATGCATTTTCTGCCTATTCTTGTAATGGAGGTTTCAAGTGTTCAACATCCATAAACTGCTACATGCGACTTTTGTTCACTGAAGCTGCCTCAAGAGGACCTAAAATGATGTCACTGAACAATTGAGTGACATGAGCAAATGACTGATGATTTTCGATCAATACAGGTATGCAGAATATTTTAGGAAGACCTCGCATGAAGGAAGCAACAGAGTTCAGTGTTCAGCATCATCATTTCTTTTCATCTGCGTTGTCATGGTATCCCAATTCTTTCAGCTATCAGTAAGCTACTGAGGCTCATGAGCCACCAAGGTGTCCAACAATGCTAAATGGGTCCAGACAGGATACACAAGACATTGTAATTATAGCCACTACTCAATTCACAGTTTTGGAATACATGTGCCTGCAACCTTTTCCTTGCAACTAATGTGTCGTCACAGACTCCAACAGCCAAATAAAAGTGGGGACATCATAAGCCACAGGAGAACCAGGAAATGCAGGCTCACTGCAGCAAAATATTATCTTGCTCAAACATTCACCGATGCTTTGTTTATGCAATGCACACCACATTAAAAAAGTGCTTCAATGCCCCTTTGAAGGGCCCTCGTGAGGCCCCATTGCAGGTTTTTACTACAGACAGTAGGTCACGAGATGCTATCTAGGAAAGGCTTTACCAAAGTTTTCAGTTAATTGTTGTGCAAGCTGACAGAAATTAAATGGCAATGTTACCAAGTATCTAAGAGAAAAGCTTTGCTGCCAAAATGGGCACTGCCTTGCCTAGCACACATAAGCAATGTGTGCACCCAAGTATTCGAGGTGGAAAAGCACACTACATTAATGTGATGAGAAATGCCTCCTCTTAAAGCACAGCTCCTTAACACCCAACCTGCTTGTTTCATGGTGGTGGCACTGATGTGAGCGTAGCTGAGCGAGCTATGTAATGGCATAGGGGAGGATGTAAGGGAGAAAACATGGAACACAGTGGAGGATTGAATGTAGCAACAGTAAGGAGAAAGAGGATGAGAGCAGAGGAGAACAGCCGTGACCAAGGAAACAGGGTGCAGCATGAACACGCATCTGCATGCCACAGTTAAAAGATGGCGACAGAGTAATGTGCCATTACTAGTCTGTCGTCTGCATTGAACACATAAGCTGCATAACACAGAGCATTCCCTTGCTCGCCGTGGTGGTGTAGTGGTATGGCGCTCGGCTGCCACCCCAAAAAATGCAGGTTCGATCCCGGCTGCAGCAGCCGCACTTTTGATGGAAGCGAAAATGCCAGAGGCCCATGTACTGTGCGTTGTTAGTGCACGTTAAAGAACCCCAGGTGGTCAAAATTTACGGAGCCCTTTGTGGAAAAACTGCTTGAGCGCCTAGTGGCGCCCAGTGAATGAGAAGCAAAACCGAGCATCCATGTTGAAAAGAGCGTGTTCCAAACCAGTCCTACCAAAAACTATAAAAAGCGCTGCGCATGCCACATGCTCCCGCATGCCAGTCCTCTCTTCATCATCATCGTCGTCATCGCAGGGTCCGCCCACTGTTCACTGCGGGACGTTCAAATGCAATTTTTACAACACCCTCTGCACCCAACAAAGTTCACATGCCCACCTCCAATGGGCACAACAGCTGCACTGGCCTTGTCACTTCTATTCTTCCTGCTAAGACGACCCTACATGCCCTGATATGGTTATCCTTAGACAAGTACACAGCAGTTACTCTTCCTACTTTGCAAAATGTTATGGGCACCTTGTTGTCCTTAATGACGACCACATCGTTAACGTTGAGCTCGTTACTAGGCTGCACTCCTCTAATGTGTGCACTCCTAAGAGACAAAAGGTATTAGTATTTATACCAGGCCTGTAGCCAGGGGGGTGTGCCCTAGGGGCCCAGGCCCCTTCCACAATTTCGGTTGGGGGGTAGTCTTAACATGGTGTAGTGCTAATAACATAAAATTTAAGCCTATTGATAACATTGCACATCAAAAAGTCACTTAATGTACATTTTGCAATTTAAACAAAAATAAATAATGAAAATTGATGTTTTTCTTAAACAGTCAAGGCCATCAACAAGTGGGCCCCCCCCGAAAAAAATTCCTGTCTACAGGCCTGATTTATACCAACGCCTCCAAAAGTCTCTGAGTTTTTGCTGCCTGTATAGCTCCACTGCTTTAAGGTATCAGTGGGACTTCCGTATGGTTCAGCAGTATCGGAGCTAGACAGTGCAGTGGACTTCCTGCCTGTCAGAAAATGTGAACGGGTAAGCAACACTGGTTAACTAACTTCAGGGAAGAGGTAGGTTAGTGGCCTAGTCTATACAACATTTTCTACTTATCTGAGCACAGTAACAAGCTGCTTGAAAGCAAAGCAACCTTTTCCTAGCATTTTCGAAAGACTGTTTTCCAAAAGTGTGAATCATTCACTCCCGAAAGACCATGTTCAGCTATGAATTTCCAGGTAATATGGTTAGTAGAGCACAAGTCCAGAACTTGGAAGTCCCGCAAAAGTCAGTACATTGCTTTTAACTCATGACTGGCTCATGAAAAGCTAAAGGGTTGTCTGAATACATCCCGCTAGGCAAACCATGTCGTGACACAAATCATCAGAAAGCCAATAAAAATGACTGCACAGTCATGTGACTGCATAGCTCTAAATGGATGGCTCGAACGACGGCACATGTGAAAATCACTACATATGCCTTCGCACCACTGTTCCCTCGGACAAAAACAGGACCATTGAAATCAACACCCATAACTTGAACCAGGCGAGATCTGTCCACCCTGTCGGTTGGCACAGGTGGGACAGGGGCTGAGGCAGGCTTGACTCTGAATCACGCACATACTTTGCACCTGAAAATCACCTTTTTCACACACTGGCGGCTCTTAAATACCCAAAAACACTCGCGTAGCTCCACAAGGGTGTCATTTACGCCACTATGCAGTAGGCGCCGGTGCGTGCTGTCGATGACGAGGCAGGCGCAGCGGCGGTCAGCTGGTAGCAAGACCAGACACTGCATGTCTTCTGACATCTTCATGTTATCAAGGCGGGTTTTGATCCTCAGGGCTCCGCGAATGTCCACGAAAGGATGCAGGTCACAAATGCAGGATGCCTTTGGCAGTCGTGTGTGCTTTGACAGTACAATAATCTCAAGTCAAATGCTGCAGCTTGAGCATTCTTAATCCAAATAGTCTCGCCATCTTTTATCTCTTCAGCAGTGAGTGGACCTGTTACTTGGCGACTGGTGAGTACTTGACACTTGTGGACAGATCTTTGAATCCAAGCTGCGATTCTTACAACACAGCAGCTGGAGAGCTGCTGTGCTTATCAAGGTTGAAAAGTGGTTCTGCAGGTGTGCACTGACAGGCCAAAATGGCCACCCCCTCGCTGTTCCTGGCTTCAAGCAACTCATCTAGTGACTAAGGAATGGCTTCGTGAGGTGGCCACAATTATTTGGGACCAGCTAACCAGTCAAGCTCATTTCAAGGAATCGACGTGTTGTTAAATTGGTCTAAAGCTTCTCCGTCGCGTTGAGACACTGGTGTCTAGCACCGGAAATCTTTCCAATGGGAAGACAACCCTATCGGTTTCGCGGGTTTGGAGAATGTACACCTGGCTACTCGCCCTGCATGCACTTCCACTGCCAGGTAACGGGCCTTGCAGAGTCCACCCCATTTTGGTACTGATGGCGACCAACGCAGGATTTTCTTCGTCCCACTTGATCATTTCTACTTGGCATCAGCCCCTTTCCCCTACACTCACAGATGCTTAGCTGTGCTCCCGGCATGGGCTGCAGAAATTAGTGTCCTTTCCTTAACAAACCAAAATCATCATCATCTTCAGTGAGTGATGCAAACTAGTGGAAGCAGTTCATTTGCCACAACCGCTAAATGAGCTGCCAGGTAGCGACTCAGCTACACCAATGACAGAACGTGAAAGGTTGTACTGCCACAGCAGTACCTATAAGCTCCTGCAGAAAGTACCTACCTGTTAACACTCCGAAGTGGAAAGTCATCACCACAGCCAAAGCATAAATGCATGCCTCTCTTATATTCACTGCCTAATATGTCACAATGTCACAATACTTAACCAGGTAAACTCGAATGTTGCTTTACAGAGTACTTTAATTGTCAATAATCTTTCCTTTCCCCGTTCCATATTATACAATTCTGCTTTTTGGCAGAGGTGTTGCATGTGCACACTGCAATAAGAAACATACTCATGGGCCATGTTCACTGAGATTCTGAGGACTATGCGTTAGATACTCCTCGGAACGACTCTGCCAAAGCAATTTTTCTTCAAAAATGAGGGTACGCATCCTTCTGTTTGAAATTCTTCTTCAAAGTTCTCGTGCTGCCCAAGCATGCTATATTTCACCAGCCTTGTTTACAATGCCAAATAATTAAAAATGTACAGAAGAATGCAGAAATAACTAAATCAGAAAGCAGTACTATGTAATTGGACAGTGAAGGGTTGATAGTGCTTCTGGTGTTCGCTACATTGAGGTTAAAACGGGCGTGAACAGATAAACTGCAACAAATGTTCATGGGGTGGTTATACGAGGCAGAAAAAAAAAAAAAGAAAAGAAAAAGGAGCCCGACCAACTGTACAGTGATGAACGTATACTTGCAAAAGCTTTTATGGCAGTAAACATTGCTAGCACAGTCTGTAAATGACAGGACTCCTGCACACTTCATTTACCCAGGTTCACATGACTACAGCAACAAAATTGTTGTTAAAGAGCTAATGTCACAAGGAGCAACCAAAGGTCGCCAGCACCTTAATGCCGCATTGCAAATAAAGTTTAAAACTGTGTGGGAAATCACTGTACATGTGCACTAGTATAATGATTCTTGTTATGTCTTGGAGTTACTGCAATGTAACATGCTGTTCCTTTTGTAGAACATCTGTTCTCCCCAGTGCTGATTACATTACGTAGTTACATCTTGTCCTTATACCCCAGTGCATTGGGTGCTGTGTTTACAGAAAGCCTTGTGGTTGATTACATTAATGGCAAAAAATGCATTTGACAGTTTTGATAAATACATTTAAAAAAGCATATTCATCTGCATTATGGTGATTTATGTTGCATTCGCACTATAGTTGAGGACCACCTTGCCCAATCTTACCATAACTACCTTAACATTCTAATAAAATCCTTGGCCACATACAGCAAAATCTCCCTGATACGATCTTCATGGGAGTGGGCCATCATAGCCAACGTCACCTTTAGTGGTCAGGTTCATAGTGAACTGACGTTATAACGAGCAACTTTGTGTTTTAGTTCGTACATTTCAATGTTTACATATCGTGTTCCTTTCCTTGAGCACTGTACACACTTTGTAGCGACACCAGTTGCAATTATGCACCTGATTCAGCTGCTATACACAGCAATAACAGGCTGGCCAACAATTTTCGTAATCAGCAGCATTACCACTGAACACTGTGGCTGGCGAAATTACTGGACAGGAACCTCCCAAATGGATGAAGATTTTAGCAGAGGAATTATTTCTTGTAACATGGCCCTCAGCACTCGCCTGCTTTGCCGCTACTGTTACAGCTGCAAGATTGTCCTCCTAGTATCCAAGAGTCCTAGTATCCTAAGATTCTTAGTAAACCAAGAGTCATTTGAACGTTGACATACAGAAACACACCAGAAATGCTTTATTCTACCATAAGAACATGGCATAAGCCCCTTAGACCACTGGTTCGCTTTCACATTTAAGAAAAACCGTAAACTTGTGCCCCAAAACAGCACTGCGTCTGAAGAAATGGTCGGTGGAATAAATAGGATCGCGACCCCACCATTTCAGTCGACTAACTCCTGGTAGGGGCGATTTCCTCATCAATTATGGAGGCGGCCAATCGCAACTAGCCGCAGTATCGCAACGTAATCCGCTAAGAACGGCTGCGGGCGCCGCCATGTTTGATGCAATTGCACCTAGCTAATTACCAGAAAATGCACACCAGCTAGCTGCCTGGATTAAAGTCTGCTATAAGCAATCTCGCAGTCTGCACTAAAGCCGTAAAGGTGTCGCGTATAGAAACGATCATATGACACACGATTATGAATCCAACTCGAACTTTACCAGCAACGCACGTCCAACGTGAAAGTGTTTAGCGTTGGCACTGCTCATCGTGTCTCGATTTGTCTGAGCGGCTGTATGTACGCAAACTGTGCAAGAGACGTCGATTACCTTCAATGAACACCAGGAAGAGTTGTTGCTTGGATTTTGCCAGAGCGATCGCCTCGGGAATAGATCCCTCGAACCACTTCATGGTCGCACAGGTGAGAGCCGAGAAGGCTTTGGTATCCCCGATGAATTCTTATACAACTCAATCGAACCTCGCACGCACAACACGAAGTCAGTAAAGTCCGCGCTGTTTACACCAGAAAACGATGATGCACGTCATCTCCGACCGCAGGCTGAACAAACCGAAATAAAGAGCAGCTGCTGTGGCCAACGTTGCCGGGCCTTTGCATCACATCCTGCTATTTGCGATGATGACGATGTTTGTAGATCACTTAGTGGAAGGAGCCCACCAATGTTGATGCATGGCAAGACAGTGCTCTTTTTTTTTTTCGGTCAGCTGCAACAACGAAGAGGTTATATGTTACTTTTCTGGAGTGGAAGCGGCCCGCCGGAAGTGAAGCCGCCGCCGCCATTTTGCTCAATGAAACAGTAGCAGACGACCACGCAGACGGCGGAGCGCGTAGACAGCGCGACGCTGTTTCGGGGTGTTTATACACGTTGTCATGTTTTTGCATAAGCATCTAAATATTTGAGAAGGCAACGGTGACTTCGTGCGTCTCTCTCGCCTGTTGAAATCTGGCTAAGAAGCCTGGAAGAACAATTCACCTGTCTCTGGATGCCGGCGTGATGTCTGTAACTGGGTGAACATCTCAAGCCCCGCATCGAAGCCCAAGGTCCTCCCAGGGGGTGAGCGACGCTCTTCATTATAAATCTCTCAATACAGGTTATTCGAACCGTTGTATAGGAATGTACACCTTTTCTTCTCCTCCTCCACGCGTTGAAGATTATCTACTCGCACTTCGGAACACCAGGATAGATATAAAGTTAATCGTGTTCGAACATGCACGACAGAAATGCCTCAAAGCATGACGCACTTGAATTGCTTGAATCGCCGGCTAGGAAGCCCTTAAATATCCGCATTAATAAGCGGCTAAGTCTAAACATTCCTCAAAACATTATTCTAGTCCTATCAGATCGTTTTTTTTTGTTTTTTTATAGCGTTGATATTGTCTATACACAGTCGTAATGTAGTTCTCTTTATTGTTTGAATTCCATGTCACATATCGTGTCTCGCAACCGCACACACACACACACACACACACACACACACACACACACACACACACACATATATATATATATATATATATATATATATATATATATATATATATATATATATATATATATATAAGAACTTTGAAGTAAACTGCAATGTTAACAGATAAAAATTTTCCTTATTCCTAACGTTTCGGCTGGAGGACCAGCCTTCTTCGGAGGTTTAAGTCGAATGAGCACAACGGCCATCCGAATACAAGTGCAAAGGCAGAGTTACAAGTGAAAGGAGGAGGCAAACCAACAAACAAATATATAAATAAACAAACACATAAGCTAACAACGACCAACGTGGGTGGCTCAAAGGGAAGGAGACAGGCGACATGAGGAGAGGGCAGAAACGATCTAGATAAGGAAGACACCCGAGGTGCAACGGCTGGTTCTTTAATCGTTGCCACGTGTGAACTATCGAGTCACGTGAGCGGGATAAGGGCCTGAGTGGCAAGGTAGGAATGAGAAACAAGCTGGGTGCAGGCTTTGTGTGAGGAATGCGAAGGAGCGAAAAAAAGGTGAAAAAGGAGAGAAAAAAAGGAGTAGGTGGGCCACCCAGAATAATGAGCCTGCAGTAAGAGTCGAGTGAGCAAAGCGCGGCGGCATGCTTTAACAGGGCGACGCGCTCCAGCTGCATGTAGTTTCTGGCCTTTTTGAACAACAGATAAGGTCGGGCGCGACACCAACGAGGGAAAAGAGAGAGAGAAAAAAATAAGAAAAAAAGAAAAAAAAAGAAAATGGGGGGGGGGGGGTAAGAAATATTGGAGGAAGTACGGGTTAAACACAGTGGGAGTGATATTTTTATTTATGTGCTGTCGACACCAGTTTAGCTATAGCTAAATAATAAATATCGTTTTTTGACTGTTACGATTGGTTGCGTATATATATATATATATATATATATATATATATATATATATATATATATATATATATATATATATATATATATCCTTGAAAAAGGCTGGCCTCCAGCCGAAACGTCAGAATAAATCCTATAGATGTTCGTCACTTTGTCTTTCTGATAGTATATTTATCCCGATAGCCAGGAAGAACTTATATATATATATATATATATATATATATATATATATATATATATATATATATATATATATATATATATATATATATATATATATATATATATATATATAATAGATCATATAGACCCTTTTCGTAAAAGGGCGCCTCTAGCGCCAAACGCGCGAGTGCGTGACATTTCAGCACCGCTGGATGTACTAAATTGCTCCTGCTTGTTCTTGGGGTGCCTTATTGTTCGAGCCCGTTGTGCGATAATCCATAATCAAAAGAAGAGGCGTGCAGGACACGGACACAAGAAGAGAAGTGAACACCACGAACACCGCGATAATCCAAACGGGCCACATTCCGACGTGCTAGCGCTGAGGATGCCGTGACGAGAACAGTGAAAAGTTTATAAGTAATTGGAAACTAGCAAAGGAGCTGTGGCGCACCACACGTGGTTAGAAAAAGGTGCGCGTATTCCCTTTCATTATAGTGTAATGGCCGTGAAGATAACATTGTGATTAACGATATGTTGTTACGTCCGGGGCTTCGGAGACGGAGCGGCGCCAGCAGAAACTCGTCAACGCAGGTGTCGCTATTGAAAAACGAGTCGGAACGAGCCGAGTGCCGGTAACGATTTGCTCGTTACGTACCTCCGGGGGGGTGGCGAATGACCACCGGAAGGCGTCCAGATGCGCCATCGTATGGTCCGGCTGCGTATGTGTCACCTCGGCCACATTCCAAGAAAAAGGGGGAGGTCCACAACCTTCTTCCCCTTCGGACCTTCAACCTCCGATTGGAAGAAGCGTCGACTGGGCCCTCCCAAGAAGGCGTCACCGGACGACGCTGATTACTTAATCCACGGGAGAACCCCGGGATCAGGGGATTCGATAGGGGATTTGATTGAGATTCGGCCATCACCTTAATATCATGCTGTAAATAAATGTAAATATTCTCATCTCCAAAGCAACTCCTCGTACTCTTCCCTCCTGCCCCGTGGACTCCTGGCCTGAAGGCGACACGAGTCCACGACAAATGGTGGCAGCGATAAACCGCGACAAGCGGTGGCAGCGGTGAGGTCACGACAATGTAAACTGATTCGTTTGGCTACAATCTTAGATTACTGGCCAAGTTTATGTCCACAGACGACCGCTGCCACTCAAAGTGGTGTGGCACTTCAAGCGGATCTCTTCTAGCCCAGATTATGTGAACCGATTCTTGTCTTCTGTTTATTATTATAACGGGCGGAATGTCTGAAGCTTTCTGCACGTCACAATGTTTTTCATTACCTCTGAGGTTGGACGACAGTTTTTTCTTACGGACAAGAATGAACGAAAGCCTAGCCTGGTACGTCTCCGAGTTTTAAAAACCTAAGCACAGACGCTGATGGGCTCTCATTCGTAAACGCGCTGCACATAGGAAAGTTTCATTGCGACAAGCTAAGGTTTCTTTTTTTTTTTTTTCCCAACATGCGGTGGACTGCGATGCGCGCGCGAGCCTGAAAGTTCACCAGGGCTGCCCGAGCCAAGGGCGACTGCAAATATCAGACGCAGAAAAGAAAAAAAAAAAATACGGTGCGTGCATTTCTCACGCGGTGACCGCAGCCATGAACAGTATCATGAATAACAGCACAGAATTAAGGTTGACAGTCGTGTCAGGAAAGCGATTACGCAGGCATTTTCGGCAAATGCCCTTGCAGAGTTCGTCACTAAGGTTAAGCCAAGCCTTATTCGGCATCTTAATTCTCACGTCAATATTTCTTTTTTACCTTCGGTCACGTTTTATAAGCTTTTTGTCAGCTAGGCGGACAGTGATTCATGCCATTCGGAGGGGCCCGGGAAATGACTAACAAAAACAACCAAACTCTGTTCCATGAACTTTATTCAAATACACTTCTTTCCTGCTGCAGCAGCGAACGACGACCCTTGAAACAGGATGGTGCCTCCTCAGTTTTCCCTGCGGGAGAAAAAAAAAAGCATCCGTATACGGTACGAACACAAACGTCGCGGGGTATGCATAGCACCGCCAGCATGTTTATGCATGTGTACGCGCACAACGGTAGCGACTCACCTTTCTTGTTTCTAGGAAGCACGAAAAGTTGATATCGCGACGCAAATGTCGCCAAAATGCGGCTAGCTCTTATTATCGTCCCGGTGGTGCCAGGTGTCGATGGTGCACGCTGCCGCAGACGTTGACGACACACACTTGCAGGTTTATCATCATCCTGCGACCGAGCTACTCTGCCCGACCATCGCGTTAATGGGCACAAAATACCATTCACTGTAGAGTAGAAGCGCTTGGGAGGCACGAATACATTGCACGAAAAGCACGTTCGCAAATACAGACGATGAGATTTCGGCGGATCACACGGGAACCAGCTGCCAACACACTCGTGGCATGCCCCCGCTCTGCAGCGAAGCCTTCATGATGGCCGCTCGCGAACCCAAAATGCCTTGCAAAGCGAAACTGACGAAAAGCCCACCACCAGGTGCCGTATTTATGAAAAGGGTCTATTGGTGTTACCAAGTATGCCAACAATGGCCGCTGTTGACACGCCTCGTGAGCTTACCAACTGAGAATGTATTATTTCTGCGCGAATAGACGAAGTAGGCACACGAAAGAACAAGTCGGGAGCTGACTGTAAACCGATTATTGAAGGGAAATGGCATATACATTGTCGAAAAACACAAACGATTGTAACTGCCGGGCGAAAAGAAAAAAACTTAATGAGATACCAATGTTCTGTGAAAGCGACCTTATAAGAATACGTCAGAAACGACATATTAGGACTTCCGCCCTGGCTGCTTTAACTCGTGCACTAAATAGCAACTTACCAATATTTAACGATGTCAGAACTTGTTTGATATCAAATTTCCGCTATCGTGCTAAGCTATTCGCAATAATCTCCTATCAGGGTAAACGGACAAGAAATTAGCTACGCGCGCTACGAGCATAACACACGATGAATTTCGTTTCTCTCTTAATTACAAGGCCGTAGCACGTCCGAGGAATCGGCAACCGCTTTCAACATATTGCGAAGTAGGCTGAACGCTGACCACCGGACACAGAATTTATTTATTATCACGGTGATTCCGTAAGTGCGAGGTATGTCGCTATGCATCCTTTTCCCACTCCTTACTTCACGCCCCCCTGCCTCCCCCCCAGCTCTCGCCCTACTTTCGCCCTCCCTCTCTCTATCTATCTGAGACAACCACTTTACGGCGGTAAAGAACAGAAGGATAAACACGCGCACAGGCCAAACTACACGTTATGACGCGACGAACACGGCGGAAACTCCCGCGTCGCAGGCGAGACAATCAGGCATGCCTTCCTTCAAAAATGCTTCATCGCGGACATTTTGAAATTTATCGCATAACAATTCACGAGAGGGCGCAGCAGGAATCTGTTCTCAAATACATCAGCGACCCGACAACCCAGACGACTTGGCCATGCTTTTGTAATAGACCAAGGGGTCCCGTGTTCGAATCCCGGAAGGGTATAAGTTTTTTTCTGTAGCTTTTATCTTTTCTCTAAGCTCCTGACGTATTTTCCTTGTATCCCTTACTTCCCTTTAACAACTATACCTTGCCCTGACTGACCCACACACTGCAACACCTCTGACAGTCTCCTCCCCCCGGCGGAGCATTCGGACAAAAGATGCATATGGGCTCCCACCATCACCGTGCTTCATCTACGCAACTAACCTGAGCACCAGAACAGGAACTGGCCCCCCTGGTGCAACACCATGGCCAACACCTCCAAAGTTGCCGGACCAACCAAATCCTGGACCTACGACGACGACATCAACGGAGCTTCTAGCCGCGGATGCGACCACACGGGTATGGGAACAAAAGACTCAAAGAGCCTCTGGACTCGGACAGGCTGCCACTGGAAATTAAACGTATCGACTCTTAACACGCGAACTCTTTCAAGCGAAGCCAGATGAGCTGCACTACTGGAAGAATTAAGGGGTATTAATTGGGATATCATTGGCCTGAGCGAGGTTAGGAAACCAGGAGAAGGATACTTATCGCTTAATGGAGGACACGTTCTCTGCTATAGAGGACTACCAGAGAATCGCGAATACGGCGTGGGGTTCCTTATACACAAGGACATAGCGGGTAACATCGAAGAATTCCATAGCATCAACGAAAGGGTAGCAGGTGTCGTGATAAAATTAAATAGGCGATACAAACTAAAACTAGTGCAAAGTTACGCACCAATGACCAGCCACAGTGACGAGGCTGTAGAACAGTTCTACGAGGATGTAGAAACGGCAATGAACAAGGTACACACCCAATATACGATTGTTATGGGGGACTTCAACGCGAAAATACGAAAGAAACTAAGAGGAAAACGTGCAGTCGGTAATTACGGAGAAGGAGATAGGAATAGCAGAGGGGACATGCTAGTGGAATTCGCCGAAAGAAATCACCTCCGTGTAATGAATACTTTCTTCAAGAAACGTAAGAACAGGAAATGGACGTGGAAAAGCCCCTACGGAGAAACGAAAAACGAAATAGAGTTCATAATGTGCACTGATCTTGTTATAGTACAAGACACAGAAGTGATTAATAAGGTCAGAATTAGCGACCACAGACTCGTAAAAGCGAAGATATCCCTCAACAAGGACAAAGTTAATCACACGGAAACAGGCCAACCGTGATGGCGTCAGGGCGAAAAAAGAATAATTTAGCATTGCACTTAAAAATAAGTATGAGCCTCTAGTACAGTAATGTAATGAGGACATAGAGAAGATGAACGAAGACATCACTAAGCTGATCACCGAAGCAGCAATCGAAGTAGGGGGCAAAGCACCAAGATAAGTTGTGAATAAGCTCTCGGAAGCTACTAAAAACCTAATCAAACAACGCCAACAGATGAGAATAACTAACTCAAGAGACAAGATAGAATTCGCCGAGCTGTCTAAGCTCATCAACAAAAGTAGAGTCAGGGACATATGTAACCATAACGTGAAAGAAATAGAAGCAGCCGTCAGAAAAGGAGTCAGCATCAAAACAACTAAACAGAAGCTTTGTGCGGGAAAGAACATAATGCATGCAGTGAAAGATAAGCAGAGCAACATCGTTACTAACTTCAGTGATATAGCCAAAGTGGCCGATGATTTCTATTCCGATTTATACAGCTCAAATACGATTCTCCCCACCATGAGTGTATAAAATGTCGAGCAGGACTGCGAAATCCCATGCGTCACTGCGGACGAAGTTAGGAAAGCAATTCAGGGCATGTTCCGCGGAAAAGCGGCTGGAGAAGACGGCATAACCGTCGACTTGATCAAAGATGGCGGAGACTTCCTAATTGGAAAGCTCGCGGTACTATACACACAATGCCTCAAAACTTCAAATGTACCAGTCAGCTGGAAAAACGCAAGCATTCTATTATTACATAAGAAGGGAGATGTGAAGGACTTGAGGAACTACAGGCCGATCACTCTAATCTCAGCACTTTACAATATTCTCAAAGGTTATCTCAAACAGAATAAGGGCCACACTTGAATTTCATCAACCAAGAGAGCAAGCAGAGTTCAGAAAAGGATACTCTACCATGGACCACCTGCATGCGATCAATCAAGTAATCGAGAAATCCGCTGAATACAACAAACCCCTCTATTGGCTTTCATAGATTACGAAAAGGCTTTCGACTCGGTAGAGATACCAGCAGTTCCGGAGGCACTACGTCGTCAAGGAATATGCGATAGCTACGTAAACACAATAGCCAACATATATAAAGATTCTATATAC
The DNA here is from genome assembly GCA_013339685.2 of Hyalomma asiaticum. Taxonomy (NCBI): domain Eukaryota; kingdom Metazoa; phylum Arthropoda; class Arachnida; order Ixodida; family Ixodidae; genus Hyalomma; species Hyalomma asiaticum. The sequence continues at coordinate 5,266,049 of CM023485.1, read as the reverse complement.
GGCCGCCCTACTCCTTCTTAGGAAAAGCAGGAAAATCCCAATACAGAAAGGTGTCAGACAGGGAGACACAATTTCTCCAATGCTATTTACTGCATGTTTGAAGAAATCTTCATAAGGTTAGACTGGGTAGAGACAGGGCTCAGGATTAACGGCGGATATCTGAGTAACCTGCGATTCGCAGACGACATAGTACTCTTTAGCAATGATGGCGACGAACTGCAAAAGATGATTGAAGACTTAAGCCGAGAAAGCGCTAAGGTAGGATTAAGGATGAACATTCAGAAAACAAAGATAATGCTCAGTGGCACGGCGAAAAAACGTGGCTTCACGATCGGAAACAAGACAATAGAAGTCGGAGAAGAATACCTATATCTAGGACAACTACTTACAAGAGAACCCACCCATATAAAAGAAATCCACCGTAGAATAAACATGGGATGGCGCGCATATGGGAGACATTCCCAACTCATGAACGCTATAACGTACCACTATCACTCAAGCGGAAACTATATAACTATATATACTGCATCTTTCCAGTACTGACGTACGGGTTAGAAACCTGGAGAATTACAAAGAAGCTAGAGAGGAAGTTAAGAACCGCGCAGCGGGCGATGGAACGGAAGATGAAGACAGCCGAGTGGGTCGGAAACAAACGGGAGTTGCCGACATAATGAATGATATTAAGAAGAAAAAAAATGGACATGGGCAGGCCACGTGATGAGAAGGCTAGATAACCGATGGACAGTTAGAACGACGGAATGGATACCAAGAGAGGGTAAGCCCAGCCGGGTGCGGCAGAGAGTAAGATGGGGGGATGAAATCAGGAAGTTCACAGGCGCCAAATGGAATCAGCTCGCGCAGGACAGGCAAGGATGGCGAGGATTGGGAGAGGCCTCCGTCCTGCAGTGGATATAAGATGGGCTGATGATGATGATGACTTTCTTCACATGCGGCTGCCGGTTTTCAGTGCATTTTATTTAGTAGATGCAGTTCTTGAAATGGGTGGGCTTCACACCGCGGCCACTTTACTGCGCCGAGGATGCAGTGCTACTAGACAGGGGCATGAGATCTCATCTCACAGTAGCACCTATATAAAATAATATGCATCCAACGTACCACCTCGGCAGAAGGCGAGCGCGAGCTATAAGCCTACGCAATCGTTTTGGGACAGATTTGTTTTGGGACAGTTCTAGGAACTGCTATATACATTCAGGATGAAGAGGCTTTGCTGATGTTTTTTTTTTTTTTTTTGTGGGCACGATTTCTACGAGTACGTGTTCGACTGACGTTATTTCTGTGTCGTGTTTGGTAACTGTGCATTGTCGCTTTACTAGTGTTGTTACCAGCGGTTTAATTTGTTCCTGCTTCCGAATTCCTGTAAGCCGTGTATTCCGTTAGTTTGGCGATTCCATGTGTCTCTTGTAGTAAGATAATATCAGTGTTTTCTGTGTTCTGTACGTGCTGCTGTAGAACGTATCGTTTTCTCTGATAGCCCCTACAGTTCCACTGCCAGATTATGCGCTTTCGGTGTGAGTCCGCGGCAGGCATTTCAGGCCACTTGTATCCTCGGTCATTCGGTTGCATGGTTTATGTGACGGTTTGATAGGTCCGCCTCCCCCGGAATAAGATCCCCATATTTCCATTCTGTTCTCTAGGTCCACTATCAGTTTTTGGACTTGTTGTAGTATCGTAGCCCCTAGGTTCTCTAGTTTTGCATCAAGTTCTGCGAATCGGTCCTCCAGTTTGACTTCGATGTCATCTATTCTGAGTTCGAGTTTTTTGACTCTGTGTTCTAAGTCCTGACTACTGCTTTGGGTTTGAGCAGGTTCTGGAGTGTGCATGATTAGTGCTTTGGTCTTTTTAGCCTCGGTGGGAAGCTCATTAGTTTCAGTTTTCCTTTTGATCGGGATGATTCCGGTCATGTCATCATCTATGTTGATTATGTTGCTGTTATCTTCTTTTTCTCTGTCTACGTTATTAGTGGTTTTGAGGCGGTGATTTTCCTCCCTGAGATTTTTTTAATCTCTTCTACGAACAATGTGTTGTGTTGTTTGTGCCAGCTCTTTTTCAAGCGCTTGGATACGAGCGGATTCAGCTCCTGCCTCCCGTCTCTGCCCAGAGGCCGTGTCTGCCCAGCTCACCTGAGTTTGTGATGATGAGGGTGTCTTCGAGCCCAGTACCCCTCCCTGCTGCGCGGGGGTGGCTCCGCTGCGGGTGCGCTGTGTCGATCGATCTGTGTCTTGAGCCGGATCTGGCTCTGTTGCGTGATGACGACCTGCTTCTTCTGTGCACGTTGGATGATGGATCATTTCTTCGTTGTGGGGTCCCGCTGGGGTAGTGACCTCTGTTAGTTGTCCACCTGATGGTGCACAACTCCTGTCCGTAATCCTCGTGTTCCTCTTCTTTCCGTCGTGCTTTTCCCATCTGCGTTTCTTAACGAGGTAGGGCACTTTATATCTTGCTTTGCAGTGGTTATCCGCTGTGGGATGGCTGTCCACTGTTGTACACCTTACCGCTGCCACCAGTTGTCGCGGTCTCACCGCTGCCACCGCTTGTCGTGGTTTATCGCTGCCACCATTTGTCGTGGACTCGTGTCGCCTTCAGGCCAGGAGTCCACGGGGCAGGAGGGAAGAGTACGAGGAGTTGGTTTGAGAAGAGAATATCTACATTTATTTACAGCATGATTTTAAGGTGATGGCCGAATCTCAATCAAATCCTCTATCGAATCCTCTGATCCCGGGGTTCTCCCGTGGATTAAAAAACTAGCGTCGTCCGGCGACGCCCTCTTGGGAGGGCCCAGTTGACGCTTCTTCTTCCAATCGGAGGTTGAAGGTCCGAAGGGGAAGAAGGTTGTGGACCTCCCCCTTTTTCTTGGAATGTGGCCGAGGTGACACGTACGCAGCCGGACCATACGATGGCGCATCTGGACGCCTTCCGGTGGTCATTCGCCACCCCCCCGGAGGTACGTAACGAGCAAATCGTTACCGGCACTCGGCTCGTTCCGACTCGTTTTTCAATAGCGACACCTGCGTTGACGAGTTTCTGCTGGCGCCGCTCCGTCTCCGAAGCCCCGGACGTAACACCACACAGTTGGCATTGCATTTGGCAGTCATGTTCTTCGGTCGGATTCTCGACGCCGCAGTCTTTGCATATTTTGTTTTGAGGGTTGACGCAGACATCAGCTCGATGCCCTATTCTGCCGCATTGGTGGCACAGCTCGATTTGTTTCCTGTATAGAGAGCATTTAACCAATGCTCGGCCATAATAAACGTACCTTGGTACGTATAGTGGCCGTCAAACAGCACTGTTACATTTGTGGTGTTGCCCATTCGTTTGGCCATAAGGACTGTGTGGTTTCTTGGTGCGACCAGCATTTCGACTATTTCCTTTGGGGTTACATCATGTGTGAATCCTTTGACGACGCCTTTAGAAGTGTCTTCGTGAGCGGTCTCGTATGCGCTCGCTTCAAATTCACTGTCGCCGATTCGGAGTTTCGTTATCGCTCTGTAGGTTTCTGCGCGTTTCTCGGATGGTGTACTAATGACTAAAATGTTCTGCTTGTAATTTGCACACACTGTATCTTTCCCAGAGGCCTTCCATGGTATGCCAGCGGCATTCGCGACACAGCATGCACTCGAGACGGTTGATGCCGTAGTCGGCCACGTTGAATCCTCCGCGTGTTACATCTTCCTTCGGTAGTCGGGGCATTCTACTAGCTGCCAGTAGTTTCTTGATTTGCTTGCCTTTACTTCTGCCTTCGCTGTGGTGTCTCTGGCTATGGGAGTCCCCGGCAGCGTGGTCTTGTTTTATTTTATTTTTTTTTTATTTATAATACCCTCAAGGCCGTAAGGCATTACAAAGGGGAGTGGTTAAAAACACATAAACAAAAAGTGCAGTGAATTCAAAAAATACAACTGTTCTCCAAAAAACACATCAAGTTAGTTAAAGTAAACAAACGAATGAGGTGTGAATGCAAATAACAGAACAATTCACCTGGTTATACAACGTTAGCTAACGCTTCGCAAAAAAAAAATTTTTGTGGTTAGTAATGGTTGCGATGCTTGTAGGAAGGTGGTTCCATTCTTGAGATGTACGGGGAATAAACGACTGAAAGAAGGCCCCGCCACGGTGGTCTAGTGGCTAAGGTACTCGGCTGCTGATCCGAGGGTCGCGGGATCGAATCCCGGCCGCGGCGGCTGCATTTCGATGGAGGCGAAATGTTGAGGCCCGTGTGCTGTGCGATGTCAGTGCACGTTAAAGAACCCCAGGTGGTCGAAATTTCCGGAGCCCTCCACTACGGCGTCTCTCATAATCAGAACTGGTTTTGGGACGTAAAACCCCACAAAACAACAAAACAACAACAACAACTGAAAGAAGGTCTTAGTATGACATGATGCGATTCCTACCTTATGACGATGATCAACACGGTTTGAAATGTACTGAGGTCGCAGTATAAAGACATCATGAAGTGATGAATGGTGGAAAACTTTATGAAAGAGGGAAAGACAGGCGATTTTGCGTCGGTTAGCCAATGGAATGAGCGCTAGACTATTTTTCATTGAGGTTATACTCGCAGTACGGTTATAGTTAGAGAGGATGAATCGAACAGAGTTATTTTATACTAGTTCAAGTGAGGTGATAAGGTTAGCATGACTAGGGTCGCATATGGCGGATGCATATTCAAGTTTGGAACTTATAAGAGTCTTATATAGTAATATTTTTAACGTGGATGGTGCTTTAGAAAAGTTGCGTTGGGCTTGGCTTTGGTTGGCACAACATTCCACCCGATATCGTTTTCGTGCTCTTTCCTTGATATTGATTCACCCTCGACGCTGCAGCCACATTCATTTCTGTTTCTCCTGCTGCGCGCGACGCCCTGCCGAGCCGCAGCGCGATGACCACGTTGAAGTAGGCCTACCTAGCCTAACGTAGTTCGGGTAGACCTCGGTGCGGCAGGTAGGCTTAGCGGCCGCCGCGGCGTGGTCCGCCAACGTGGGAGTATTTTTTTTTTTTCTTATGGCGTCCTAAGGAGTACGCTTTGTCTGTTCAATTTGTACAGCAGCCCCACTTTCATGCAATGGCGAAATGACATTGATATATAGAGTATAAATAAATAAATAAATAAATAAATAAATAAATAAATAAATAAATAAATAAATAAATCGCCTCATGTGCGTCATTTCATCGGACGCCAAGCAATAAATGATGTCTGCAAGCAAAAATGACGTATCTCACGCGTGAAAGGTTAGCAGCAGCACAACAGCACAAGCCAAGTAGCAAAAACTTGCGCACGTGCTACTGAGCTGGCTCTAGTTCTTATGAGATCGAAACATAGTAGAAATGATATCTAATGTGAACAAGAAAGCAACAAATGGACCGATTTACATTTAGAACACAAAGCTGTCTTTTCGTTATGCGAATAGGCAAGAACATTAAATAAACCATACCTGCACGTGCTTCTCGCCGATCTGTTCGACACTCCACTTGTATTGTTCGATGGAGCGCAAGTTTTACATTAAGCTAAACACAGGCGTGCGGTGCTGTATTCAGTCGGTTGAAACATCGGGGATAGCCATGGCTAGGAGGAAATCTTTCGTCACCGCAGGAAGGCCAAGTTATCCCGTTTACGGCGGACGTTGTCGCCCCATCAGCAGAGGCCGGCAGCGTGTCGAGTAGAGTACGCTGCGTTGGTACGGTCGCTTGCTACACGACTTTCGGAGAATCCAACAATCCCCCACTCAAGCAAGCCGGGAGCGCCCCTGGAAACGCAGCAGCCGACGTCTTCTCAGCGATCTTCAGTTGGACGTTTGACAAGAGACCGCGACGCCCTTTTGTTAACAGGCCCCAGCCGACTCTGGTCGTACTGGCTGTAGCTTTGTTCTCCAAACACTCGTGGTTTACGTTTCCGGCTGCTAAGTGTCGCTAGCCCGCACACAGCTATGTTGATCGAGACCCTGCCTGCCTGCATGCTAGCCACGTCATTTGGTAGATATCTATGGAAGCGCACACACAAACAACACGGACTCAGGAGACACGGACGAGCGCAAACTTTCAACTAACTTTATTTTTATTTTTCGTCGTGTCAATATGTAAGCCATACATCACGTGGTCACAACGCTAATCGCAGTTGTCACTGTCAAATCACAACAGACCGCGCAAGAATCTCTTTTCACCTTGCAATAAGGAAACCGAAGACTGGCTAACACACGCGTCACCTCCAGTTGATATATGAAAGGCTTCCAACAGTTCCCGTGCCGTGCTATCATGGCTACGGCCCAAAACTCGGATCGCACGAAAATCTGGTACACACATGCAATGCCAGACATGCGCAGGTAAATGCGCGTTCTCTTTATTAATTATGGATAATTCGTGTTCCCTTGCACGAACGTTGACGCACCTTCCGGTTTGCCCGACATAAGACCTGCCACATGAAAGTGGAATCTCATAGACGACGCCTACCGCGCAGGCTCCATAAGGCATTTCGTGCTTCTTGCCACACCCTCCAGGAGTAATCTTAGCATCGGATATTTTCGGGCAGAGCTTTGCCAGCTTGCGCGGGGCTGAAAAAACCATCGGCACATCGTGCCTGCCCGCAACCTTCTTCAGATTATGACAAGTGCGGTGCAAGTAGGGCATCACTACCGGGCGGCCCCTGGATTTCGGCCCGGGTGTTTTGCCGGAACGGGGTGCTTTTGTCTCCCGCAGGAGGACCTCGGCGACTGCCGTAGCGAGCGTGCGTGGGTATCCGGCTTCTAATACTCGCCTTACTTGATTATTAAAAATGTCCTGCATAGCATGTGGACATGATTTCGCAAGCGCAGACCCCAGACAAAGCTTCACAATCGCCCGCTTAACTAATTTCGACTGTGCTGAATCATATGGCAGCAGTCCTTTCTGCGCATGATAGCACGGCACGGGAACTGTTGGAAGCCTTTCATATATCAACTGGAGGTGACGCGTGTGTTAGCCAGTCTTCGGTTTCCTTATTGCAAGGTGAAAAGAGATTCTTGCGCGGTCTGTTGTGATTTGACAGTGACAACTGCGATTAGCGTTGTGACCACGTGATGTATGGCTTACATATTGACACGACGAAAAATAAAAATAAAGTTAGTTGAAAGTTTGCGCTCGTCCGTGTCTCCTGAGTCCGTGTTGTTTGTGTGTGCGCTTCCATAGATATCTACCAAGTATGAACCAACTCGCCCAGCAGAAAGTTTTATTGTAGCCACGTCACGTTATCTTGACTTCACAACAGGGCGCAACTATAGCCTCCGTAGTGTAACATTTGCCGCTGCTCGTCTGCAATTGCCGAGCGGTCTCCTGCGTAAAGAATGCCATTGACGCCGAGGCCCACACGTGTGAGCCGTAATCGCATTCTTAGAACCAATGCACTGTGCAAAGGGCGCGTTGTCAGTGCCAGGGGTATTAGTTCGAAGGGAGCCTTGGCGGCTGCCTGCGGCTCCGCCTGCGTTGCCGTAGATAGCCGGAAAATTTTCGTGCAGCCACACGGTGCGGCCACCGTAAGGGACGAGTAACCAAATACACTTATGTATAGTCTGCTGGCGAAAGAGAAGCTTCGCCCTCGTTGAAGCCTCGAAGAGGGGGAATAAAGGAATGGCGTTTTGCGTGTGGTTTTCTTTTGAGTGAAGGAGACTGCTAACAGGGAAGCGGGGACTCGAGGCTCGGCATCGGCGGTTGCAGCACGGCCTATCTGCCTTGCATGCGGAACGAACGTCTGTGGAACGTCTACAGAAGGAACGTCGTTTTCCTCTGCCGTTACTTTTAAATGAGACGCATTATCGTTACAGTTCCACCAACCTTTAAAGTAACGATGTCGCTCCTTCGTTCCTCCGAAAAGGAACTAGTTCCAGGAACACCGTTCCGTACAACGCTGGTCGGTGGTCATCATATCTTTCCAGCGCACGTCGAGGGCATTGATGGGGTTAATCCCAATGCCAGCGCTCACACCCTTGCACGTGAATGCACGAACCGTGCGGGGGGTGGTGAGGCGTCTGGGGGTAACATTGACCTCAGGAAGGATCCTTTGACAACGTCCAATGAGATTACGTCTAGCTACAAGCTGATCAGGAGGCGTTTTGCCCTTCCTAATGGTAGGCTCAACAAAGCCCAGGGAATCACTTTTGGGCTCCCACAGACAGGTACGTATCTCTGCCCGCGAACGTATCGTAGGATAGCGCTGGATTTTCAAGAACAGTGTCCTTCTTGTGGCCTCGAGAGTTGTTCGCTAACACACATGCTCTGGCAGTGCCGCGCGAATGTAGGGGCAGATTTATGTGACGAGGACTCGTGGCGTCGGAGTTTATATACACAGCCCGGACCTGGGTGTGCAACTACTGGCTGTCCGGAGGACCATCGCGGAGGATCTTCATCGTCCGGTGCTGACCTGTGTGGAGCCACCGACTGGTTGAGGGGGTCTTAGGACCTCCTTAAACTAGTCCCTCTCGTCTTTCAATAAAGTTCTTTGTATGTATGTGTCTCGGATTACTAGATTTATTATCCTACTTTCTTCGTGCTCAAGCTCACAACCACAGTGGGGTCAAGTAAAACTAGGACCATGTGCGCTGATATAGTCTGATTTGGATCATTATAACAAAAAAACATACTGATCATGCAGCAATAAAGATCAGCAGTAGTACTCAAAATGTTGTTTTCTACATTCGCTCCAAATAGGAACTTGGCCCGAGGAGTAGTTTCCAGACTATTTGCAGCGAAAATGGCTTTAGTTGGCCATTTTTAAAAGCAAATAAAGGGTAAAGCAAACGCGCAACAAAACTTTCCATTCCAACATTACCAGATAATTATGTCTTAAAGGTGCTGTGCAAAGAACACTGTTGTAGATCTAGTAGACTTCTCACAACGTCGTCGCAACTGGAACACAGACAGCGAAATCCTTGTCATTACGTCTGATTCACGTCCGTCTTTCTCTCAACTATGCCTTTTGTAGTTATTTATAATATACGCATTTGAAATCTACAGACATCAAGCTTTTAAATGACCCATAAGTACACCAAACTGAAAAGCTGCCGCGGCCGCTCAAAAAGAGACGGCTTGGTCGAGCCGCCGGAGTGAGACCGCTGTTATGTTCGGCGGTAGATGACAATAGCGGCGGCTTGGATTCATGCCGCCAGGAACTACGGCCCTGCTGCGGAGTTCTGCTAACTCATTACAGGATTAGTGCCCGATGCTATCTTTCGCAGAAGCTCGCTGCAGGGAGCGGTTCGAAGTGTGGGAACGCGAAGGCGTATCTGTAGGCTCTGATAGAGAGAGTGAAGCCGGGTTTGATTGGCGAAGTGCTGCATAGGGGTTGATCCCAGAAGGCGGTCGCAGAAGTGGTCGGGTGTATTTAACGGGAAAAGAGAAAGGGGAGAGGAGAAGAGAGAGAGAGAGAGCTTACCGCTAACTCGGGGTCACAGACGCGGCAAGGAGGTCGAGCTTGGCACTCGTTGCCTCTGATCGAGAGAGGATGAAGTGCTTGGTGCGTAACCCGTTTGAGTGCAAACGTCAAGGGCTCGGAACGAACCGCTTGGTGTGATTTGAGCTCAATTGTGTTGTCATGATGTCTGCTGACAGTACTGGCCACCCCGACCAAGTTTTGTAAATAGTGTAGAGCCAGTGTAAATAAAACTGCGTGTTTTTGCTGTGATATCTCGGCCCAGACTCTGTCCTTCAACGTGTCGCAGCAGTCATCTGAACCATCAGAAGGAAGACCATACGAAAATTAACTACCGCCACCTTAAATACCCCTCACACACAAGAAAAAAAAATTCTGGCTGCCTGTATGTACAATTTTACAGTCGTTAACCGGACATGAAAAGCGAATATCGGTGGAGTTATTGAAAGCTTGGCAGGTCAACTGCAGCCGACAGCCGTACGTGGAGGTGCTTTTGTCTACCCGACAGAATACACGCGTGGTTCTGCAGCCCTTGAGGAAGCACGATCTCAGCGCTATCGGCCGGGAGTCCGTGCTTCCACAAGCAGGGACTGCCGGCCGTCGAGGCGCTCCTTTGGCCCCGCTGTCGTTCCCGAGGCGGCCCACGAAGCAGTAGTATGCGACTTGCTCGAGCAATCCGGCCTCGGGGCCAGCCGGCTGCTCTCTGTGTCAGTGACGGTGTGCGGTGCAGGGTGACAACTCTCTCGAGGACGCCGCATCGGGAACGAACTGAAACTTCTGTGTAAATATGTAAATAATAGTTCCTCCTTGCTGAATCGCTCTCTCCCTGTTCCTATCCTTTAGACCCCCCCCCCCCCCCCCCCACTTCACTTACTGGAGTCCGCAGTTCAGGTGTCAGCCGATGAGCTAGACAGTTACTGCGATCTCGATCAATTACTTTCCTCTTTCCTCCCACCTTCTATACATATTTCTTTTAATAAACAAAACAACCGATCTTACCTATTGTAATTCCCGTCAGCAGGAGCTTCACCAAGAATACGATAGATGTGCATAGAGATGGGAAGTAGCGCTGCTTTCGAGAGCGTTGTCTTTTGTAGAAAGCCGCCTTCAATTACGCGACATGTCCTCAAGTGTGCCGTTGGCCTGAAAGTGCACGAACGGATAGCGGAATCGAAAAGGAAATACCGCTTTACTTGCTGGTTTTCGTATGTTGTTGTTGCTGTTTGTTGATCTTCCTTCTTGTTTAAGTCACACTGAGATGTAAGCATTAAAACGGACAGGCGGGCTAGTTGGTTTGACATCGTAAAGCAACTATTGCGCACGCAACACGGACCACACAGAAAGAGTACACAGGACTAGCGCAGACTATCAACTGACCTTTATTCATTGAGGAAAAACATATATATATAGTCACGACACGCACCTCACAATCACTGCACATGAGCACAACGGCATTTTGTAATCTATTACATAAAAAATACAAACTTCAACAAAAACAATGCGCTATCACATCTTATTCATCAAGTCAATTTCTTTGTCATTTAGTGCTATTGAAGGATGACTGACACATGTGTCTTGAAGTCTAGATATATGCCAAGCTTCCACAATCTCTCTTGTTGTCTGATTAGGATGAACATACAGAATATCAGTCTGATTACACAATGGACTACATAGATTCGATGAACATCGCGCACAATGTAAAGCCAAATGTGTCAGCTGCCTTCCCTTCAAATTCGCCAAGTGCTCTTTTAACCTATAACGTTCACGCATCGACCAGTCTGCCCTACGTAACACTTGCCACATTTAAACGGGATCTTATACACTACATTTCTTTTGCACTTAATAACTTGGTGATCAGAACGCTTGGAACATTCATTACTGACACTAATAGGCCCGTCTTTATACAATTTGTTTACAGCCGGACACACGCCCCCTACTTTGTTTTTTGCTGAGAAAACTACTCTGACACCATACTTAGCGGCCACCTTCTTTATTTTATGGGAAAAACCATGCATATAAGGGATTACCGAAATTTTCTTAGTTTCCTGGCTTTCTTGCTTTTCTTTCTCAAAGAATTTCATTTTCTTCAATACCCTTTCGCTTGCAGTAAGAAGAATCGAGGTAGGGTATCCAGCCTTTTCCAGCCGAACCTTCTGCTCTAAGAAAGATTCATTTAACTTGTGCGTGCAGGTTTTCGTTAGAGCTAAATGAAAACATCCCATTGCGATCCCGTTTTTTATTATCCTTGAATGCCCGGAAGCATTGAAGGCTATTGAAGAAAATGAAATTCGTTGAGAAAGAAAAGCAAGAAAGCCAGGAAACTAAGAAAATTTCGGTAATCCCCTATATGCATGGTTTTTCCCATAAAATAAAGAAGGTGGCCGCTAAGTATGGTGTCAGAGTAGTTTTCTCAGCAAAAAACAAAGTAGGGGGCGTGTGTCCGGCTGTAAACAAATTGTATAAAGACGGGCCTATTAGTGTCAGTAATGAATGTTCCAAGCGTTCTGATCACCAAGTTATTAAGTGCAAAAGAAATGTAGTGTATAAGATCCCGTTTTAATGTGGCAAGTGTTACGTAGGGCAGACTGGTCGATGCGTGAACGTTATAGGTTAAAAGAGCACTTGGCGAATTTGAAGGGAAGGCAGCTGACAGACAGACAGACAATGAACTTTAATTAATCCTGAGGAGCTACGTAAGGTCTCCCATTTGGCTTTACATTGTGCACGATGTTCATCGAATCTATGTAGTCCATTGTGTAATCAGACTGATATTCTGTATGTTCATCCTAATCAGACAACAAGAGAGATTGTGGAAGCTTGGCATATATCTAGACTTCAAGACACATGTGTCAGTCATCCTTCAATAGCACTAAATGACAAAGAAATTGACTTGATGAATAAGATGTGATAGCGCATTGTTTTTGTTGAAGTTTGTATTTTTTATGTAATAGCTTACAAAATGCCGTTGTGCTCATGTGCAGTGATTGTGAGGTGCGTGTCGTGACTATATATATATGTTTTTCCTCAATGAATAAAGGTCAGTTGATAGTCTGCGCTAGTCCTGTGTACTCTTTCTGTGTGGTCCGTGTTGCGTGCGCAATAGTTGCTTTACGATTTTGAGATGTAAGGATCACAGCCAAAGGAAACTCCACGGAGAGAAAAGTTTGTAATTGCTTCTTTATTATTTCAAACCAACAACTAGAGCAAAACTTCGGATCATATTCAATGCATATATTGGAAACTATGTCATGCGAAGCTTGCGTAAAACGATAAATTATGTGCCTTGATTGCACCTAACCGAGATTCGTATAGTTAGATGATGGCACACGCATGTACATAATAATAATAATAATAATAATAATAATAATAATAATAATAATAATAATAATAATAATAATAATAATAATAATAATAATAATAATAATAATAACACGCATCACGCATGTATAGCTGGTGGAACACCTGTCCAGAAAAACTCACCGAAAACGGCGCGTCAATCCCTAATTCACATGCAGAAATTCAGAAACAAGGCTACAAGGATCAAATGTAATTCGCATCTTCATTCATTACGCCATCGGCGTGCTTTAGAGGTATGCGCCTTAAGCCGACGTTATATTCGCAAGTTCTTTATGCATCACGATAAAACAGCGCAAAAGGACGAGACAAGAAAAGACACAGGACGGGCCTGCGTCCTTTCTTGTCTCGTCCTTTTGCGCTGTTTTACCATGAAGCTTAATCAACTCGCCCAACTGCCACTTCTTTATGCATATGCTTGAACCACATACAACGTTTATTGGGTTATTTCATTGGTATGTATACGTTCATTTACCACTTGTATTTATATACGGAAAATTGCCCGCCGAAAAAGAGAATGCCTCAGCGGCCACGCGACACACGGCAATGTGCTTTGTAATAAAAAAATTCACAGCATATCCACGGAGTGAATGATGATGAGTGGGCGAAGCTCCGGAGGTTCATCGTAGATCGTGCCGAGCTCCGGATTAATTTAGTTAACACGCACGCTACGAATCCTTATGGTTCGACTACGCACAAGTGAAATCTCCCACCGGCACTTCATTGCAAGTCAATATCCAGTGCCTATATATATATATATATATATATATATATATATATATATATATATATATATATATATATGGGTGGCCGGTGAACGGTTCTCCAGCGCGAGCAGTCGGTATTTTTCAATCAAGAAACTCGCTAGAAGGCGCTGCCTGCGTCAAGCTTGTCTCTCGCGCGGGTGAGGGCGCGTTCTCCTTCTTTGCGAGCTGGTAGCGCGTTCATCGAAGAAAGAGCGTTTCCATAGTCAACGCGCGCCTTTCGCTCTCTCTCTCTCACAAGACAGCAGATGGAAGAGTGAGAGAGCTCGCGCGCCGGGAGGCACGCGCCGAGGGCGCACCTCCCACACGCGCCCTCCTAGTAGCGCGTTCCTAGTAGGTAACGCGCTACTACAACGGACGGACAGACCCAAACATTAAGGAGCTTCGCCCCTAAAATGAAAACCGCTCAAAATAGCGATTTCTAGCCCAAGCCGACGCCCCCCTCGGTCGCTTAGGCTATGCCAGGCCTCCGAAACGCGGCGCGATGTGTCCCTAGGGTGCATCGATATCCTCCTCCCCCGCCGCTCCGTGCCGAAGTTCGCTTGTCCCCGTTCTCCCTAGCTAAAGTTTGTGCAAGATCGTCGAAACCGTTTCGGGTTTTATTAATCGCACAGCAGCCGCATGAGAATACGAAAAATGGCACCATACTTGCATGGCGCACGTCGACTGTTTCGCTTGAATTTATCGTACCGACCAGATCCTGGAAGGTGAGTTGGCGGGTACCGATAAATTTTGTTTATGTTACATTTATATGAGCTCCTGTGTGGCCCCTTTTGAAGGCTACAATCGTCTTTATGCCAGTGACGCCCAATGTGTCATACACCACAAAGAGTTCGAATGCTCGGTGAACACGACTGCACTTCAGAGTTCCAGATTTAATTTCAATGTAGTCTAGATACAGCGCTCTGTTTTCTACTAACCAAGGATGAATAATCGCTAGACGACATAACAAGTGCTAACTCAAATTAGATTTCTTCTCTATTTACACTTAATCTCTGTCTAGCTAGAAAAATGGGAGTGAACGATTTGTTCCAGTATTCCTCGGTGTAGGGTCGGGCATTACGAGACAATGGCAAAATAACATGGTATGTAGGTGAAATGTTAATTCTTCCCACTATATAACGCGCGTCACCGCTTTTAAGATGCGCAGTATACATTTGAAACGCTTTGAGGCCAGCAGCATTTACGTTCTCTGTACGATTCGGCGATGCTGCCGGGCGCGTCAGATCGCCTACTATAAATTAACTGAACGCTACCGCAAAAGTTACACCTGCGGTGAACGCCATCGCGGCTCGACGGACGGAACCCCGCCTCTCGTAACTACTCAGCGGTCGTCGCGATTGGCTTCAATAACGTCGAAGGTCCTCCGCTTGGCCTCTGTCGTGGAGGCGACGGACCCTTGCCGGACGGCAGAGTCTAGGCGCGGTGGGGCGATGGTGAGTCGTTCGCCAGCCTGCTCCAGTTGGGCGACGTGTCCCTTGAAGAGCGCCTCGCTGGCTGAGAATGTCGCGAAGAAGACGATTAGCGATGCACTCAGCACACCCAAGACAAACGACACGCTTTTTGCGCCGTCACTCTTCTTCGCCGGTCTCGTCCACACCGGGGAGTGACTCCTCTTGGCGACCTTTCGGCGGCGCTTCGGCTCGATCCTTTCGCGTCGCGCTGTTGGCTCGGAGTGCCAAGTGCTGCGCGCTGCCGGACGTCGGCGGTGGTCGCTGTCGGAGCGGTGTCGGAAACGGCGCTGCGTGGAATCTGCCGATGGCTGGAAGCGAGATCGTCCTACCCCGCTGCGGTGCGCGCGTCGCGATATTCTCGCGCTTGTTGGTTTCCACCGTCGGATACGCTCTCGTTGTGAGGGCTTCGAGGATCGCTTCGGCTTTGGCGCAGATGTGCTGCCGCCTCGACATCCGTGCCGTTCAGCGTCTACTGTCGAGCCGCGCCTAATCACGCGGCGCGGCTTCAACGAGAGAGCCGACCCCTCTTCGATTCTGCTCATAGAGTCGTTTGACGCTTGCTCCGCGGCTAAAGTTGACATAAACTCCCTGAACCCGGCCTTCACAGCGGAGACGAAGCGAGTGGGGAACATCTTGCAGTTTCTTCTGCAAATTCGGAACCCTCTCACTGTGGCGGATCAGCCCGGTATAGGTAATCACTGTCCGCCGAGATTGCCTGCTTGCTTGCCCCTTATTATGTGGCACTATACCCACTACGGGGCCGAGAAGTCGGGTGTAAGAAATAATGCATTCGGCCGATCAGTGTCTACCATGTAAGCACTTCGCAATACACGGATAAGAAGATGATCTGCTTCTTGTAGGCTATAAGTCGTGTTTTGAAGCAGATGATGAGAGACAACGGTCGCCATCTCTAGCTGTTGACGCGTTGTTCGCAGTGGCGTTTATTCCATAAAAAAAAAAAAAAGATTGCAGGGAGCGCTGTAGCCAACTATACATAACACCATAGAGGGTAACTGTCTGAGCTAGTGCTGTGGTTCAGGCGCCAGCAGTCTACATGAAACCTAACAAACTATATTTCTGTATAACGCCAGCAAGAACTATGTCACATGTACCGCAAAACCCTTCCCTATGGGCGACAGATAATTCGACAAATTTAGGGGGCCTGCGCTCGGTCGCGAACCCACATTCATAAATGGCAGAACTGCCACAGATAAAAGAAGAATGCAGAGCGGTTCTTTTCATTAATGCCTGTGGAACAAGCGCATTTATTGCTTTTATTCCAAATCATATTGCTCTTGAAGTAGTCAAGCGACTCTTCGTATTCACACGCACAAGTTGCGGGCCCCAGCGGCACCGAACATTAAATTCAACTTCCGATTAGAGCAACCCAGAACTATTCCAGTTCATTCCAGTCCATGAAGAGAGCATCAACTTGTGGGTTGCTGCTCTCACCTCCCAGCTAGAGTCATGGTTGGCTATTGACATGTGTGCTCTGCAGGCGACAATGAAGGACGTAAATGGACATTCACATCTAGTGGGTCTTTGGGATATGCCGGCGAAGACGAAGAAGTGCCTGTGTCTGTGCTGCGTTCTGGTGTTAACGAGCTGTCCTGCTACTCTTGTAGAACATCTCACTGTCGTCTGTTCGCGTTGTATCGCGACACTATAGAGATGTGACGTACGCGGCTGTGGTGTAGCCAATATCAGGCCTCGGCAAAATTGCAGTTATACAACAAATTCCTTTTCCTTAATTTGCATCATTTCTTATGATTTATTGTGCAACTTCTTAAGTAATTGATGCGTGCTGCGATAAACAGGGTTACAAAAAAAAGGGAGGGGGCGATTGCTCGGTCAGTGGCGCCGATTTCAGATCTCTCGAAAAAGGAGGAGTGGGAAGGGGAGAGCTTGCACGGGTGGGGACGCTTGCTCAGGGTTTCACGGTATATCCTGCTTATATCGCTAAAATGTTAGATTTCTTAAAGTATATTACACACGGGGTAACCAATAAATTTGATTTACTAAAGAAAAAGTGATACTTCGGCTTCAGCGACGGCAGCATGAATATTTCTCTCAGACAGCCATCCTCACGATCTTTTTCTTTCGCGTATGTTAATCGGAGTTAATTAAAATTGATTGTCGCATAGAGTAAGATAGGGTGACGAATTGCGAAATTTGCAGGTATCAAATGGAATCAGCTAGCGCAGGACAGGGAAGGATGGAAAGCATTGGGAGAGGCCTTCGTCCTGCAGTGGACATAAGATGGGCTGACGATGATGGTGGCGGTGGTGGTTCTGTTCTACTTTTGCATTGTGTTCCAAAGTTAGTGTGAAGAGTGCAGACACGGCGATGAAAGCGTCCATAGTAGCCGCATGATCCTGGATGGCGAGCATGATCCTGGATGACAGGACCAGCTGGTCGTCCTGACGTAGCAAGACATACTGAAACCACTCAAAGCGCCATCGTTAGACAGCCACACAGCCTCGACAAGCTATAGGAGAGAATGACTTTATTGCACGACGAAAATGTGATGGCGTTGACTTCATAAACGTGATGTTTTTGTTGCTAAGAGGCCCAGTGTAATATATATATATATTAGCCGCTTGCAGAAGTTTTATGTAATCCTGAGAAACTATGAAAAACAAGCATACAACAGAACTCTCAAAAATAAGGCAAATGCATGCGTTCTGCGGAATGAGAGGGAAAATCAGCATCCATATACCCGTTCGCAGCGTAAAGCTACACTCGGGCGTGTCCACGGCTGAATCCACCCGTTTGTATAGCTTTGCGCTACGAACGGCCCTAGCGAGCTGCCCAGGCCGAGATGTGCGGCAATGGCGTTGTCGCATGCAGGGCGTGCGCGCAGGAGTACGAGAAAATAAATTTTCGTGCTCGCTGTTGCATTCGGGCACCTGCTGACGCGTAAGAATCCGCCGACGTGACAACACAGCACCGAGCAACACAAAAACCAGCCTCGTGGTCTTGATGGCGTCTTTCTGCCGAAGACGTTCTCGTGTGAAATTTATTAACCGCAATGTTGGCACAGGGATAACATTTCCTGCTAAGTGGTGTTGCGCCACTTGCCGAACTCCTGCCAGAGGCTAAAGTACACTTACACGGCGAGCCTCGTCCCGCGAGCCCTTCATTCGGTTAATTGACAGTGAACCCTTAGACGCGACTTATCTCGCACCTATCTTGCAGCGCCCAACTGATATTACCTTACCGAGAAAGTGTCGTCGTATACTTCACAGAATTACATTAGGGCTCATCAAAGGAAATAAACGAAACACGTATGGCAGCCAAAGGAAAGATTCAAAAGTTGCAGTAGTCGCGTGTACGCGAATGCGACATCGACGGTTGGGTTTTACTTTCCGAGAGCTTAGAGATTTTGGCCGAGACGCTTGTGCGAAATGCCTGATTCAAGTGCACTTTCGAGTGATAACGAAGCTCTGGACTTGGACAGGGATAGTGCGGAGCAAGTTGAATGTGTCCTAAACGCCTGCTGTCTACATATCCTTTAGGACATTGTACCGGCTTCACCAGTTCGGGCTTACTTACTCTTTCCGCACGTTGTCGCACTTAACACTAACGTATCGAGTTCGAACTATCGCATTCGGGCACACGCGGCTACTGGGACAGCGCGAGATAAACTAGCAGCAACAAAAAAAAAAAAAAAAAAAAGGAAGGAAAAAGGAAACAATACTTACCGGGTAATACGTATGGACGCCGGGCTTGTTGCGGGCTTCAACAAGTATCTGGATTTGCTTTACGCTCAAGCCGGTAAGAGGGGTGTTTTTGTAAGCCATTTGAATGTGTTGTTAAAGAACGTCTGGCAAAACGACAGCGCAACGTATAAGGGAGTAACAGAAACGCAGATTTACCCTCTAGAAAATAAAGGGAAGACGGTTCGTGACGAAATGGAATATGCGGTTTAAACGATGGTTTAGTCCCAAAATTTGAATAAAGCGCTGTCGTTTATCGTTTAAATAAAATAATATTGAATCGTGTAAACAAAATACTCGTCTACGGCCTGAAAGAGACAGGAAACATAATAATAACTTAATGCCAGTAGATCTCCGTGTCTTAAAAGGTGTTATTGCTATTTTTCTACTTCGGAGGAGCATTTAAAACGGCATTTAAACGAGACCCACTGTAGTGGATTAGCGAGTTGAGCCGCTAGTTTCCATTTCATGCGGCTCTTCTTGAACGTCGGGTCACTCACTCGGTTGAGTGTCGATCAACAACCACGGAGGTCGGCCATCATCCAAGATCGTCCGTATGACGTATCCCCGACTTTCCTGGTCGCACCCTGGTGATCGTTCCTCGCGCAGCGCCGCTTTGTGTTCTTTGATGTATCTTTTTATTTCTAAAGCTTTCCGTTATATAGGCATAACGGGAAATGCGTCAGAAGCACGCAGACAAATTCGGTTCGCGAATGAAGTCGAGAGGGAATCGGTAAAAAGGCCCCCAGCGAACAAGGTCTGGTTGTCAGCCGGGGGCACAGAGGAACCGTCAACAGAGACCGGGGGAAGTCTGTTGCAGGTGTCTTGCCGTCACGTTGTGCGGCGTCATGAAATGGGCACGATGCGCCATGGGGCCGCGATACTTTATAGCGGCCTCAGGCGGGGTAACTTGCGACACGAAATGTAACCTGCGATATAAAGCACACATACATAGGAATGTCTGATCCACATCAAGGCGCAAACGGTACGCCGGAGGTTTTCTTCTAGCAGCTCTCCGCGCGGACATCTTCAGGGAAATACGGCATAAGTTGTGGGTGGGTTGCCGAAGCTTCCTTGACCGGCAATCAAGACCGCTCGAGGACGCTCGTTGAGGCAGCGAGGCGGTGAACGCATGTCGGAGACCTTTTTGTGGACCGACGCGGATGGCCTGCGTCGAGTCTGGACCAGAGCCGAGAATGATGCTTCGACAGATGGGAGCGACAACCCGTCGCGTCAGGCTCGGCAACTGAGGGGCCAGCGGCGTGCAGCACACGAGCGCGTCTCGCTTGCCTCTGGTATCGAAGAGCCACCACGACGGTCGCGTCGACTTGGTCATCGGCGAGGCGGGAATCCATTCGCCTGGCGCACCGCCATGTTCCGAGTACCAGCGTTGCGAAAACGTGAGGTGTTCGTTTACCTTTGGCCAAAGCTGGCAAAATATGAGCAACATGTCCTTTTGCAGGGAATCGACGGAATTCCACCAGAAGGCGAACTGCTCATTTCGGGCTACGTGCATGGTGATACCTTTCGTAATCACATGTTAACAGTACTGGCCGCAGAAATAAAGGCGGTGATATATCTTCCATTTGGTAAAAGGTAGTTTAAAGTCGGCGTGTACGAATATTCGAACGTTTCGAATATTCGCCGAATATTACTTTTAATATGCGCATTCGAATCGAAAGTGAGGTGTTCGAAATTTCGAGTTGCTTCGGACAATCGAAAGATTGAACGGTCCGTCCAGTAATCTTGCCGAAAATGACTGAACTTGCGCGCTTACTCCTTGGGGGCTGAGACTGGCGATGCCTTTACAGGTAAGCGTCGGCAGTGCAGGCGCGATGGCAGGCATTGATGACCCCTTGAGGGCGTGTACGATTTGTCGCCCCTTAACGGGCACATTCGCGACAAGTATCCGCATCTACGTGCCCGGCAGCGCTGTCGGCGCTCATGTAACCATGCATGGTTACATAAGCAAGCCATGTAAAGCCCCGCCTTTACCAGAGAAAAGACAGAGAGAGGGGGGAGGGAGAGACTTGCTGTCCTGCCATTTGCAGCGTCATGAAGCAACCGATATCACTGCACCATTGGCTTTCTTTATCGCTTGCTGTAATATTTCCTCAATAGTGCTGTGGTATCAGAAGCTGGTTTATACAGTGCCTTCCTGATAGTGGCGTATCTTGCGTTCATGGATTATTATTGTATTGGCACAAAAATGTTATTGCTAAAAGCATATTTGTGTTTTGCTATCCGATTCGATATTTCAAGCCTGATATTCGTATACTATGCGAAAATTTAATATTCGAACACCCTTGGTTTACCGTGCACGAGCCACTGATACCAAGAGCTGCCTCATTCGATCTCCGCCCACTTTATGTATAGTTTCACAGTGCTGTGCTCAGCAGTACGTTCATCATCATCATCATCATCATCAGCCCATCTTATGTCCACTGCAGGACGAAGCCCTCTCCCAATCCTCGCCATCCTTGCCTGTCCTGCGCGAGCTGATTCCATTTGGCGCCTGCGAACTTCCTGATTTCATCCCCCCATCTTACTCTCTGCCGCCCCCGGCTGGGCTTACCCTATCTTGGTATCCATTCCGTCGTTCTAACTGTCCATCGGTTATCTAGCCTTCTCATCACGTGGCCTGCCCATGTCCATTTTTTTCTTCTTAATATCGTTCATTATGTCGACAACCCCCGTTTGTTCTCCGACCCACCCGATCATTTTCCGTTCCATCGCCCGCTGCGCGCTTCTCACCTTCCTTTCTAGCTTCTCTGTAATTCTCCAGGTTTATGACCCATAAGTCAGTACAGGCAAGATGCAGCAGTTATATAGTTTTCGCTTGAGTGATAGTGGTAGGTTTCCGTTCATGAGTTGGGAATGTCTCCCATATGCGCGCCATCCCATGTTTATTCTACGGTGGATTTCTTTTACATGGGTGGGTTCTCCTGTAAGGAGCTGTCCTATAGGTACAGATGTTCTCCTACGACTTCTATAATGTATGGGTTTCGATCGTGAATAGACGTTTTTTCGCCGTGCCACTTAGCATTATCTTTGTTTTCTGCATGTTCATCCTTAATCCTACCTCAGCGCTTTCTCGGCTTAAGTCTTCAATCATCTTTTGCAGTTCGTCGCCATCATTGCTAAAGAATACTATGTCGTTTGCAAATCGCAGGTTACTCAGATATCCGCCGTTAATCCTGAGCCCTGTCTGTTCCCAGTCTAACCTTTTGAAGATTTCTTCCAAACATGCAGTAAATAGCATTGGAGAAATTGTATCTCCTTGTGTGACACCTTTCTGTATTTTGATTTTCCTGCTTTTCCTAAGAAGGAGTAGGGCGGCCGTATATAGAATCTTTATATATGTTGGCTATTGTGTTTACGTAGCTATCGCATATTCCTTGACGACGTAGTGCCTCCGGAACTGCTGGTATCTCTACCGAGTCGAAAGCCTTTTCGTAATCTATGAAAGCCAATAGAGGGGTTTGTTGTATTCAGCGGATTTCTCGATTACTTGATTGATCGCATGCAGGTGGTCCATGGTAGAGTATCCTTTTCTGAACTCTGCTTGCTCTCTTGGTTGATGAAATTCAAGTGTGGCCCTTATTCTGTTTGAGATAACCTTTGAGAATATTGTAAAGTGCTGAGATTAGAGTGATCGGCCTGTAGTTCCTCAAGTCCTTCACATCTCCCTTCTTATGTAATAATAGAATGCTTGCATTTTTCCAGCTGTCTGGTACATTTGAAGTTTTGAGGCATTGAGTGTATAGTGTCGCGAGCTTTTCAGTTAGGAAGTCTCCGCCATCTTTGATCAAGTCGGCGGTTATGCCGTCTTCTCCAGCCGCTTTTCCGCGGAACATGCCCTGAATTGCTTTCCTAACTTCGTCCGCAGTGACGCATGGGATTTCGTAGTCCTGCTCGACATTTTATACACTCATGGTGGGGAGAATCGTACTTGAGCTGTTTAAATCGGAATAGAAATCCTCGGCCACCTTGGTTATATCACTGAAGTTAGTAACGATGTTGCCCTGCTTATCTTTCACTGCATGCATTATGTTCTTTCCCGCACAAAGCTTCATTTTAGTTGTTTTGATGCTGACTCCTTTTCTGACGGCTGCTCCTATTTCTTTTACGTTATGGTTACGTACGTCCTTGACTCTACTTTTGTTGATGAGCTTAGACAGCTCGGCGAATTATATCTTGTCTCTTGAGTTTGATATTCTCATCTGTTGGCGTAGTTTGATTAGGTTATTAGTAGATTCCGAGAGCTTATTCACAACTTGACTCGGTGCTTTGCCCGCTACTTCGATTGCTGCTTCGGTGATCAGGTTTGAAATGTCTTCGTTCATCTTCTCTATATCCTCATTATCTTCCTGTCCTAGAGCCTCATACTTGTTCTTAAGTGCAATTATAAATTCTTCTCTTTTCGCCCTGACACCATCGGGGTTTGCCTGTTTCCGTGTGATTAACTTTGTCCTTGTTTGCTTCAGATTGAGGGATATCTTCGCCCTTACTAGTCTGTGGTCGCTAATTCTGACCTTATTAACCACTTCTGTGTCTTGTACTATACCTAGATCAGTGCACATTATGAAATCTATTATGAAATTATTATTAAGTCATTATGAAAGCAAGAAGTGGGAGAAGGATGCATAGCGACCTTGCTCGCATTTACGGAACCGCCGTGATAATAAATTCTGTGTCCGTTGGTCGCCGTTACAGCCTACATCGCAATATGTTAAAAGCGGCTGACGATTTCTCGCAAGGGCTACGGCCTCGTAGTTAAGAGAAGAGCAAAGCTCATCGTGTGTTATGCTCGTAGCGCGTAGCTCATTTCTTCTCCGTTTACCCTGATAGAAGATTATTGCGAATAGCTTAGCATCGTAGCGGAAATTTGATATCAAGCAAGTTATGACATCGTTAAATATTGGTAGGTTGCTATTTAGAGCACCAATTATTATAGCAGTCAGGGCGAAAGTCTTAATATGTCGTTTCTGGCGTACCCTTGAAAGGTCGCTTTCACAAAACATCGGTACCTCGTTAAGTTTTTTCGCCTGGCAGTTACAATCGTTTGTGTTTTTCGACGATGTGCGCGCACGTATATGCCACTTCCCTTCAATAATCAGTTTACAGTCGGCGCCTGTCTTGTTCATTCGTGTGCCTCCTTCGTCGTTATGTGTCATTATGTGTTTGATCTCCATAGTCCTGTCTACCTCGTTTCGTAGCGTCAGAGTTTCCAGTTCCTCTGCTTTTGGCAGTAACACGTGGTGGACACGTGCGACTTACTTGACAGGTCATTCAAGGAATAGCAAAAAAAAAAAAAAATAAGCACTAGTGGTGCGACGACATGAGACCGCGGAGCTCTGGCTTTCCGTATACGTTAACTTGGTTTCCTTTAGCCGTACTTCGTTTCTCTTAGCTTGTTATGGCTTTCTTTTAGATTATCTTGGCTGTCTCTTAGCTTTAACTCGCATTCCTCCCCGCTTCAAATTTTATTATTAGAATCGCCACACGAAGGCCCAGCGTTTCGAGGTATTCTCGTTCTTTATTAGACATTCATTTGATTTATTCGGCTGCCTTGTCTCTACGATGTCCTTTGACATCAGCTGCCTCGCGGGACGAGACGGACGTGTACCACGGCTGTCCTCCATCTTGTTCTTTTTTTTGGAACCACAATGCGAATGATTATGTCTGCTTGCTACGTCGTCGTCTTCTATATTCCATCACCCTCTCTTCTTTCTCCTTCACCCTATCGCTCTCATTTTCTCTTCCACCTGTCGATGCAATGCAGTCGCACGGTTCCCATAAATGCGTGCTGTGCAAGCGTGGCTGTATGGCATCGTGTTACGTACGACGATAAGCCTTGGGACCCTGGGCACACAGGTTTGAACACGGCCTCGCCAAGAAAATTTCCCTTGTTTTGGTTATTCCCCTCTCTCTCAGTCTGTCTGTTTTTCTTTCTTTTCCTATATGTGACTCCTCACTTCGCACTCCTCGCTTTATTTGTGCGCTATCTAGAAGAGTCGTCCTCAATTAGATTATTACGGAAGGTGCATCGTGCGCATCGCGCCGTGTTCCTCTCACCAAGAGCATCACGAAGCTCAGCTAGTTGAACATGGTGGAAGAAAGGCAGGAGGCTGAAACTATGTAGCTCGCTGCGCCGACTTATGCTGTATACGTCACAATAACGTGTCGTCATTTATCTCCTCGTTCGTGGGGACGTCTTGTCTGGAACGCAATCCACCACGCTGCAGTACAAGTCTGACACTCGAATGAATTACGCTTTCCTTTGCGTGCGACCAGCCTCCGTGATACACAGTTCTCGCTCCTTCAGTGACTGCATATATCTCTCAACGGTTGGGAAATGCCGTGCTCGCAACCCGGCGGTGGAAATGGCGCTGATTCTCGAAACGGGAAGACATTGTTCATTCTGGTCACACTTTTTCGTCAAGAACTCATCTTGAGTCTTCTTCTAGCTCTGCAACGGGACGTGACAACGAGCGGTGCACCGAAGCATCGTAGACCGATTTTTCGTTGCACCGCAAGTTTTCTCGTCCCAAATAGTATTTTTTTTTTTTCCTTTTTCAACTTTCTTGTCTTTCAAGTATTCCTAGACAACAGTAACTACGCGCAAGAGCTTGGCATCATTCGTAGAAGTGAGTCTCGAACAATTTTCATGCATGTACGAGTACACACCGTGTGGCGGCGCGTATGTACGCCAACAGTTGGCAGAAAAGAACGGACAAAAATAATTATAGGGAAAAATAACGATTTTCTGCCATAAGGGGCCGAGAACTGGGCTATGAATATCCGTTTTTGCTGTATCGATTTAATTGAAGTAGATTTAAAAGGCATGAGGGGATAACTTAAAGAAAGAGATAGAAAAAAAAAAAGAAAAGTTCTTAAATTTGTTTCACGAGCCTGGTGGCGCACCACCCCGTTATACAAAGCCTCCATCCATCCATGCGGGAATTATTCTCAGTGCAGAAATATCAGACGAAAAACAGCTAGTAATCGCATGTGCTTACCTGAAAAAGAAAACAACGTTTAACGCAGGTTGAGGGGTGATATCAGGCCGAGAGCGCAGGGACGAATGAACTTTTCTGCGCGGTCGTCTTGCGCGCTCCATACAAACGACGCGGTGATGGATGCGTGGCCGGTCGTCAATAAATCGGTGTAAGCACTTTCAGGGATAATGGGCTCAGTGTGCTTCGCTGAAATGATATGCTGGCTTATTGGAGCGGCATATATAATAGCGGGCTGAGTTGTATTGTTCGAGTCTCCGCTAGCTATTCTTTTCCTTAAGAAGGGTTCGCTTGCTATAAGGTGCACGCCACATGGCGAACTTCATCGCTACCGACAACTTTATTTAAGGATTGCATTTTTATTTTTGTCGCTCGTCGGACTACGGATTCGAACCAGCGACCTCAGTGTTGTAAGACCAACGCGTCACTGTCGGTTCGTCACATATGCGCCCCAGCGCGCTTTTATATGTGCATGACTGAGTAGGCGGTCGTAATGGTCGTAACACGTGCACGCTCGGCAAGCGAGAAGGACGTAAACATACCCGAGCCATCAGAATATCTTGGATTTTCTACCGAAGAAAGAAGAAATGGGAGAAAGAAAGGTGTTAAAGTAAGGAACAAAGAAAGGAGGAACGACAGAAAGGGACAAAATAAAGAGAAAAACAGAGGGAAATAAACACGGGAAGAAAAGTAACGCATACATAGACACATACGCAAAGAAAGAAAGAAAGAAAGAAAGAAAGAAAGAAAGAAAGAAAGAAAGAAAGAGGCACGCACAAAAAGGCTTCGCTTGTTTCCGTTTTGCCGATTGGGAAGGGCTGCACAGTTCTGAGTCTTTGCTGAAACTGCTCTCTCTGCATATTGCAGTTACATGTTCGTACAACGACTTCGCTTCTATCAACGTTCTTGTTGATTTTATTTTTGCTAGAACCAGAAACATCTCTTGACAATCTCGATAGCTGATCAGATCCACTTTGGATCCGAGCGTTTCTGGAAGGTTGGAGGTGTTAAAACTTAAAAGATGTTCTGCTTTGAGAATACCTGCACATTATATTTCCGGAAGATCGTAAGTATACTCGTGCGCATACAGAAAAACGTTTCCGAAAACATTATCATAATCAGAGAAAGCGGATACTTGTGCTTTTGGTCAGATATATACTGTGAGTTACCGAGAAACATAACCTCGGTCGTGCGTATATGCGGGCCAGACGGGCCGTTGTGTTAATATGCGGTTCAGTGCGCATGCGTGCCCCTTGAGACGCTTAGCCGTGCTCCCTCATGGGCTGCAGAAAGAAGCGTCTTTTTCATCCCAAGCCACCACCAACAACAACATGCGTGCCCCTTTCGGGTAAGACAGGGACTCTTTGTACAAACAAGTTGGTCTTATACCTAGAAATAATGGAAGGCTGAAACGTTAATAAGTTGGAAGATGATTGCGTTAGGCAAGCTTCGGTGTCTCTTCATCGCAGAAAGCTTATGACTCTCGACGAAAATACAAGACCTCCTATCCCTTGGCCCGTTGAAGACACTTATAACTCCACCCCCCCACCCCCACTTCCGAAAAAAAAAAAAAAGAAGGCCTACACGCACTATCGAGAGGACGCATCAGTCATACGAAGAGCCCAAACGCACACATTACTCACACCGGACTACACACATTACATCAACAGAGACCCAGGCTCACCCTCTTGCAGGCACTGCGGGGCTTGTCCATCTATAACACACACATCCTGCAGTGGCAGTGCTGTGGCACATACGCCTTTAGAAACGCAGCTTTATCTAAAATTCCAGAAAACAAGCGACCTGGCAGCTGGGAGGAGTGAACCACTGCCGCACGAAAACGGCAAAAGTCGTGGCGGCCGCTTCTGGTGCAGCACGTGAAGTATTACGTGTTGGGCCAGAATGCGTGGAGCCTATCAGGAGGCCCGGACTGGGGCCCTATAGCTCCCTTGGAACTAATAAATGTCTTGTCCCTCTCTCTCTTTCTCGACAGCTCACACGATGTTGCCACAAGCACATGTATTTGCTTCCTCCCATTGTGCGAATTTGTTAGGACACACGTTCATGTGTACGCGCATGAGTATAGTTAGAAAAGATATTTGCATAAATGTGTTTGTGAATAAGCGCCCCTTTCCGTGTGTTTCCTCCTGCTTTTGTCCACGCTGTTCACGATCCGCGCTGTCGCTTCGAGTGGGATGGCTCGTGAATTGTTTTTATTTATTCGCACTTAAGTTAGGCGACTGCTGCTGTGAAAGTAGCACAAAAATCACAGCACGTCACCAGCGCGTACTGCGAATGTGAAATGAGTTAAGGAATATATATATATATACATTTTAATCATCTTGTTATAATCCGTATATCGTGTTGAGTTCTGCATTCACATATACACATATGTTTCGGCTATGGCAACAGTTTTCTATACACCGTGAGAGCGAGAGTCGACGACAAAGATAGGTCCTAAGGTGCTTCGCTGTTTCCCACAGCAAACGGGCGTGCCTTACCGTGGCCTACGACGACGGCGTTAGACGCCGACAGCCCGGGCGCATTAGCAAAACCTCGTTAGAACCGTTTCTGACCCCTGTCTGACTGCCTCCAGGTTGAGACCACCGTGACGGACGGACGCGCAACGAACAGGCCTCGACCCTAAGGTGCTCACATAACGGCAGGATAAGTGCAGTGATTCGCAGTGGCGCCGCCGTGAGAGCGGTGGCAGGTCACATTGGCCGCGGCGGAAGGCAACAAACCATAGGGACGATAGATGAAGCTCGTGGCTTTTCTTTGCACTGTCTCGATCATATCGACTTCCAGTGTTTTGATAGGCTGATCTTCTTAACTGAGCCTAACGCCTTGGGTGTACCCGTTTGCGACCGTCGCCGAAACACTCGATGAATCTCACAACTTAGCATGTAACAACTAGTAAGTTTGTTATTATATATAGTTGAGTTATTCATGCATTCTTGAGAGAAGCAGTGACTCCGGCTTGCGGTAGATTCGTAAATTCGACAAACTGTTTTATAAAGCGTGATTATGAGGAATCGTAAACAATACTGTGATTTCACGGTGAAGACTTCATGTATAGTTCCCGCTCCAGATGCAAGAAACGGGCTTCGGCTGAAAGAAATCAGCTTTGACCGATCGCCTGCCCGGGTAACGGAACGTGGCTCGTAAACTTGCCATCAAACAGTGACAGCGCTTTCAGGGCCAGGAATGTGCAGCCGTTCATGCGTTAAATGGAGAGGTAGAGAATACGCACCGAGGCTTATCAAATATAAGGCGGACCTGGAAGAGTGCTAGCTCGGCCGTCGGTGATGCGTGAAAAGTGATTTGCTTCACGATGTGACTGAGAGCTTTACAGTTAACGCACCGAGGAGTATTTCGAAGGCATGGCGCGTATTCGTTTGTCAGACGCGATCGAATGATAGCGTCTTCAGCTGAGCGTTCACCAAGAATTGGCCATTTCTGAAGCAGTTTTCAGAACGCGCTCTCTGGAGCTTTGGCGTAGTCTCTTGATCTGACGTCTCCGGCGTTTCATAGCTCGTGATGGCCATTCAGAAATTTAAGTGGCTTTATTAACGCGATAGCGTTGAAGAGCTCGTTTCGCAGAAATTCCGGTGTCGGCGTCGGCGTCGTTGGTTGTGAGCAAAAAATCATCGCTGTCCGTGAGCGAGAATCCGACGTGGATTCAAATAAAAAATAAGAAAGACCGGGGAATCGAAACTGGTACCGCTTGCTCCTGAGCGTGATGAGCTACGCGCTCGGCCACCCTTCGTATGTCCTCGTGCCTTGTTGATATTGAGGTGGGTGAAGCGCTATGAAAAACACGGGCAAAGAAGACGCACAGGTGCGTCTTCTTTGTCTGTGTTTCGTGTAGCGCTGCACCCAGATCAAGATGAACGTTACCAACCAGCTGAAGTCTCAATTACAATGGTGTCATCTTCATCGGCGAGGTTTGATGGCGCATATATGTCAAATAGCGCAAGACGACAAGGGAGGCGGAGCAGTAACGCAAGTAACTCGCAGTTTCTGCCAAGTGGTGTCGTCGTGACAATTACGTGTCTATAGGCGACTGAGGAACATGGCAAGCGGAAGAGAGCACGATGAGAATGGGACCAAGCATCGATATCGCGTTCAACTCGCTTAAGGGTGGAGGAGGATATAGCTTTATTCCTAGTCCGGCAAGTTAGTGGGGCAGGGCCCCGCTATAGGTGACAGCCAGGAGTCCTTGAACCCTGGCTGCTTCCTCGGCCAGCTGGACGGCCCATACTTGATCTTCGAGGGCAGAGCTGAGCAGCGCGGCTTCCCAGCGTGCGCGAAGGCAGTGACTAGAGGCCGCGTTCTCGTGACTGTCATTAATCCCTCGGCACTCCCATAATATATGCTCCAGAGTGGCTAGGGATTCACATACCTTGCATTTGTCCGTTTCGCATATATCCGGGTGTATGATGTGCGAGAGCGCAGGATTCGAATACGTCCTAGTTCGTAACCGCCGCCATTCGACAGACTGCTTTTGCGTCAATTTTGGGTGAGGAGGTGAGAATATGCCCCTTTGTAACCTACAATGTTTTGTGATGTCGTTCTACCTGGTCATTCTGTCGTTCCACTTCCACTCATCTACAGCGTCGTCACTTCCGGAGGGTGCTGTGCCGGCACTTGAGATCGCTGCTCGGTCTGTAAGCCCTCGAGCCGCGTCATGTACCACCCCGTTGTTGCTGCGTCCTACGAAAGGGCGTGAGCGGGTGTCCACGTATACGCCTCTTGTGCGCGCTTGGCCTCCTGAAAAGAGAATGCGTAGTGGCTCCGGGGAGATTCGGCCGTTGGCACAGTTTCGTACTGCCGCCTGAGAGTCGCTGACTATCACGGTTGCGCTTGCCTGAGCTACAGCGAGCGCTACCTCTTCCGCTGTTTTATTACTTGTGCTGCGTATCATCGCGCACGTCGTACAGATTTTGTCGCTATCGAGGAAGGCTGCCGTAAACCCCCGTCTGCGTTTGTATGAAGCCATGTCTGCAAACACTGCGTCCTTGTCACTGCCGAACTTCTTGTCTGTACATCGTTCGCCCTATTCGCTCGTCTGTTATTATTGTTTGCTGGGTGCATGTTCTTTGGTATTGGAGGAATTATCAGTGTATCCCTCGCCTCTCTTGGGATGTCCACCTGGACACCGTATTGTGTGCGGTAGCTTATGCCTAGTCGCTCTAGGATATGTCTACCTGCTCGTGTCTTACGTTCATATTGTGCCGTGCGCTAGTTGCGCTCCAATGAACTCATCTATCGTACTGTTCAGACCTGATTGTAGTAATATGTCCGTGCTGGTGCTAATCGGTAGCCATGAGGCGTATTTGAATGTTTTCCGAATGAGGCATTGTTACTTAAACTTTTCCGCGACCTGCCATTTCAAGTACGGTACTACGTCTACTATTCTGCTTGTTACGAAGGCCCGTATTAGCCTGATCATGTTTTCCTCTCTCATACCGCTGTATTTATTTGCTGTTCTTTTGATTAGCCTCATTATTTGAGCTACAGTTCTTTCCACTCGCCTGAGGGTTTCTCCGTTGTTGTCCTTGGCGTCGGTGAGCAGCCCGAGCACCCTGATCCTGTCGACCTTGGGTATTGGTTGTCCATCGGCCGTTCTTAACTGTTCTCTCTGAGCGAGATCTCATCTGTAGTTGCCTGGCTTGCGACCTCAGCGAGTCGGTCTGTACAGCAACAACTCCGATTTTCCCGCCGAGCAAGCCAGCCCTGTCCCCTCTAGATAGGGTTCGACTGTTTGGACTGCTGTTTGAAGAGTTTCTTCCATTTGCCCGCTACTCCCGTTTCTCACCCATAGGGTGATGTCGTCCGCGTATATTGTATGACTGAGTCCCTCTATTTCTTGGAGCTTGGCCGGCAGTCCGATTAGGGCCAGATTGAATATGGGGATAATACCGAGCCTTGCGGCGTATACCTGCGCTGCCCATCTCTATATCCTCCGAAACTGAGTTCCCTATTGTAGTCTTTGCCTTTCTTACCGTTAGGAAATTTCGTACGTTTAAGGGTCCCACAATTATTGATTTTTTTTTTTTACAGCGTTAGCTGTTATGAGATCACAAAATAACGCGCCGTAGTTGTCCGCCGCCGCCGCCCATTCTCTAACCACTATCGCTCCTCGTGAAGGATGGATGGATGGATGGATGTATCAGGCTGTACCCTTTATATCGGGCGGCGGCTCACCCCACCTAGCTGTAATGTCTCGTATTATGTATGTCTCACTTTCACTCCTGCCTTGATTTTAGCCACCAATCCGACAACCTCCACTTGGTCTTTTCTACCCTCTTAAAGTCTATTCTGCCTTCCCTATCCCTGAACCCCAGTGCTTTAAAAAATTCTGCCTCATTGCCTTGGACTACAGGGTGGAGTCCTTTACAGAAAAGTATCAAGTGCTCGGCCGTTTCCTCCTCCTCTCCACACGCACTACACAACGTGTCGATACCCTCGTACCTTGCTCGGTACACCTTAGTCCTCAGTACTCCCGTCCTGGCTTCAAACAGCGCGAGCTACCCCGAGAATTATCATAAATCTTTTCCTTGGCAATGTCCTGCTTGAAAGTTCTGTAGGTTGGATGGATGGATGGATATTAGGAGCGTCCCCTTTATAACGGGGCGGTGGCCGTGCCACCAAGCTCTAGCTTTATTTCTTTTTCGTTTACAACCATTTCTTTTCCCGAATCACACATATTTTCACAACTAATTTTTTTCCTCGTCTATTTATTTTATTTATTATCGTTCTGCTGTGATGGAACAATCTTACCCGAACTACCTTGCGCTTTTGTTTGCTCCATACTTTTGCGCCACCAATGCTCTAAGCGCCTTTTACTTATATCTATCGCCTGCATGCTCAGCTTTCCCCTGTTACTCCTGAAACCCATGGCCTCCTGTAGGGTAGTGTCCACAGCTACACCTGGGTGGACATCTGTACATTCAATCAAAATATGGTCTATCGTTTCCCTAGCTTTTCCACAGCACGTACATGTATCCCCTTCTTTATTGAATTTCACTCTGTAACTTCGGGTTCTCAGGCAACCGGACCTTGCCTCAAACAGTAAAGCGCTTCCCTTTGAGTTATCGTAAGATTTTTCTCTCTTGATTTCGTCTTTCCCTTTTCGGTAGTTGTTCAATGCCGGTTTCTTCTCTATTCTTGCTATCCAATCCGAGTTCTCCGCCGCTCTGACCATGCTCTTAACGCTCTTTTTCGTCCCATCCGTTTCGTTACTGGATGTATACTTACTGGTAAGCCTCCTAGTTCTCTTCCTCCATTGTGAATCAACGTTCTTCCTATACAAATACCTGAATACTTTCGCTGCCCATCTACTTTATTTCATATTCCTTAATCTCTGTTCGTACCTAATTTTACTCTGAGCTTCCCTTCCCTCAAAGTCAGACCATCCCATATCCCCCTTAACAGCCTCATTTGTGGTCTTCCCATGGGCGCCCAGTGCGAGACGTCCGACCGTCCTCTGATTCACGTCCAGCCCTGATTGTACCTCTGACCTCATGCACACCACTGAGTTTCCGAATGTAAGTGCTGGCACCATTACACCTTTCCACAAACCTCGAATTACCTCGTACCTGTTGTAACCCCACAGTGCTCTATGCTTCATTATTGCGGAGTTCCTCTTTCCTTTAACTATCATAGCTTGTTCTTGTACTTCCATGTATCTATTCCCATCATTTATCCATATCCCGAGGTATTTGTACTCTCGTACTCTGGGTATCTCCTCGCCCTGTATTGATATGGTCTGATCGTTGCTGTCATTGAATATCATCCAGCCGCATTTTGTCACACTAAATTTTAGCCCCAAATCTTCACTTTCCCGACCACATATACTGACCAGACCCTGCAAATCTGTTCGACTGTCTGCGAATAGCACAATATCGTCTGCATAAAACAACCCGGGGAGCTTTTGTTCTATCACTATACCTGCCTGTCTGTACGACAGCTTAAAACCAATATTGCTCATCTCCAATGCTTTCTCCATTCTCCTCATGTAAAGCATGAATAATAGTGGGGACAACGGGCATCCCTGCCTCAACCCTTTACGTATATCGACGGCCTCCATTCTACCATTACTCGCCACGCCTTCCCATTCCACACATACTGTATTTCCACTGTATATTTCCTTTAAGAGCTCTATACAGTCATCCCCTATACCAGCCTCTTTCATTATGTCCCATAAAATATTCTGATTCACATTGTCATACGCACCCTTAATATCCAAAAATGCCAAATGTAGAGGTCTGTTCTCTTTTCCGGCTATTTCTATACACTGCGTAAGCGCAAAAAGGTTATCATCTAATCTCCTGTCGACTCGAAATCCATTTTGGAGTAGGAAGGCTGCTGCCATCTATCGGCGCTGATTTCCTCCGCATAGCCTTCGAGATTGGCGCGCCTCTGCGCCATTTCGGAGGCTATGTGTTTTTACGAAGCGCTGCCTCGTAAGCAGTTTTGTCGTATCGTGGCATGCGACAGGCGACGTGCGCAGCCCCGACAGCAACCTGACTTGGCTCTTCGATATGCCTGATGGCGACTCCTCGCAAGGTGCGGACCGTTGCTGAACAAGTGAATTGCAGAGTTACGCGCGCGGCTGCAGCAGGGCAACGTCGGGCACAGCAGACCGCTGTGCAGAGAGAAGCCCAAACCGTAGAGTTATGGCGCAGGGGATACCCACCACCTGTACTTGCACTAGTTTCCCCAAGCGTTTACAATGGCCTCTAAGAAGGTCGCTGCTCCAGCTTACGCTGTCACTGTCCTGCGATTCCGCGCAGGCCCGGCTCTTTTTTCATCGTTAGAGGAAAATGGACTGCAGGAAATTGAGCTACATTGTGGCAATCGATAAGTCTATTTCTACAGCGTCAGCTGTTGCGGCTTGTTACAATGGCTGAACGCAAAGTGCCCAACCATGTGGTGAGAGTCGGGAGTGTGTCACTGCCTCACTGGTCCTCTATGTTGAAATGTTCACAGACACGGAGTTTCATTTTTTTTTTATCGTTGCGAGCGATAGCGCGGTTATCGACACCGGCGGCGGCGGCATCGCCCCGGAATCCGCGCATGAACAAATGTGGCTTCGGTTCCTAGCTGACGGCGTCCATTGCAGCATGCCGACTTTATTGATGGAAGTTGTTGTTTGTTTGCAGCGTTTCTCTGTGGCGTCTGTTTGAGCATGTTGGCAAGACATCACCGAGGGTAAGGCACAAAAGACGTGGACGTAGAAGAGGCACGACAAAAGAAGAAAACAGCACTTGTGTCTCTCAAATCTCCATATCCTCGTCTTCTGCGCATTTAACCTCCATCATATCTTTTCAGTAATTACACCAAGGATATTTTAATCTTTGTAATACGGTTCAATCTCTGCAAATGTAACTCAACAGAACCGTTTCAGTAAGGTTCTGTATGGCTTTCTTTAGGGAAACGTCAGTGCCACACTGGACGTCAAGCCGCTCATATATCGGCGTGCGCAGTTATCGTAGCCTCCGAAACCTGCGCTATTGCCTCCGATTCGAGGAGAAATTAGATGCCTCGGGGCGCCCGCTGCGATCCTCACTGTGCAGCGTCGTAGTGCCGTCGAAGTCGGTGTCGTTGGGACGCCATCCCAGCGGCAGCAGAGTGTTCTGCGTCTGCATCGAGGCGAGCACGTAGAAACCCGCTGCGAACACGACCAGGGTGGCGACGCACAGGTAAAGCAGGGCCCACCTGTTGCCGCCGCCGAATTCGCTCGTCTCGGTCGTAGGCACAGTGGCGGTCGAGTTCGCTGGTGCTGCCACCGTCGCTCGGGGCGCCTCTGTAGCGGGCGCTGCGAAATTCGTCGCCGTGTTCTTTCACTCCATTACGTCATCAAAACAAGAATGGCCAGGACGCCTTCGCGTTTGGCGGGAAGTTGGCCGTCATCGAATATACATTTTTAGGCCATTTCGTTCTTTCATGCCTCGTCAAAATTAGTTTGACTATAGGTGCCTGTATCTACATTATCGGCGACGGAGGGCCCGGAAAAATAGGTTAACTTAAAAATAGTAGTCGGCGTTTGTGGTTATCCACACTATTAAGCGAAGGGTCTGTCGCTGAAGTTTTCCAGGTCCCCCTGATTGCTTCTATCAAATTTCGCGTACACATGCGCCTCCCTGGGCCACGGGAACTGAATTATGCTGTGACGCGCGTTACGGTCTTCTGTCAGTCAATCCGCGGATCATTCGACAGCAGTACTATACGACAGAGACACGGACAAATTGTGGGACGCCGTCAGCTCCTCATTGGCAGAAAGCGCGGATTCCGTTTTTTTTTGTTTTTTTTTTGTGAGGGTATGACGGAGTCGGACATTGACGATCATAATGATGTTTTCTCAGGTTTTTAACACGATAATAATGACGCAGTAACAACTGCGAATATGAGTTTACCATGCCCCGTGTTATTGCACTGCGCACATAATCCTCAAAAAGCTAGGGGAAGGCGTCCACCTGCTGCATACGCGCAAGACCAAAAAGAAGAGAAAAAGAGAGCAAAAACGCGAAGAGCCGTTCCACGCGGTGCATCGGTAGAGGCAGTCACTATACTTACCCGGAGGACGAGGCCCGCTGGTGGTCGCACTGGTCGGCGCGTCGAAGCGCAAGGGCGGCGTTAGGTACGCACTGTCCTCGGTGGTCCTATTCATGCTCTATCTCCTCTCGTGGCTCAAACCCACTATACAGGGATCTTGACAAGAGTTGTTTATGAGCCTACTTATAGTGATTATTACTCTCGGAGGCTATGCGGCCGCGAAAGACACACATACAAAGTAAGGAACACGGAGACATCACATGCCACTCCCCCCTCCACTTGCCGTCTTCGTGTTCCTATTGCTTTGTGCGCGCTTAACGGGGATCTTAGTATTGCAACATATAATGAAAATGAAATTTCCAGGTCTCGGAAGCGTGGACGCCCGCCTCCTTTGAGTCTCTTTCCCTTATACGGCTTCGCTCCGTGCTCCAGACAAGGGCTGCAGAAAATAGCGCCCTGTTGTGTCCACAAAGAAGCTGCACCAGGGGCGAAACGAAGGCTACGTCGGGGAGAGATATGTGCCGGCGCGCAGATCAAGGGGGTGCATTTCGCTCCCATATGTCACAAGTTTGTCATCACATTTAGTTTAGTATACGCCGGAAAGGCAATCAGCGGCCGAATAACTGCTCCCTATTCGCATAGCAGCGATAATGACAGGAAACCGCGGCAAGGAGCAAAAGCGCAGCTTTTCGGCTGTCTTTGCCGAAATCTAGGAACGTCCGCCTCAGGATGCCAAATAAGCTATAGCTGAGCGCCAAACAAGACGCCTTTCTTAGACCCCTGTCTACGCTTGTCTTAGACTCTTATGATACGCTTAAGATATGCTTAAGATACGCTTGTCTTAGACTCTTATGAATTAATTTGGCATCTCTTGAATTACGAGGCTTGCACGGCTAGGGAGCCAGCATGACTGCCTGTCATGTAGGCTCCCTAGGTACAGCGAGTTCGAATCGTCGTGGTTCGGAGGTCCGGATGGTGCCAGCCGCGTGATCATCAGCGTGGTTCGGTTGTTGGATGACTCGACGGTGTCCTTCGACGATCGACGGATCTCTCGCTGGTTGTGCCAGAGTGAATGGACGTTCATCATCTTGAATTACGAAAGCTGTGTCCCCAGAGTCGCTTATAAACTATCCGTGCAAGTAACACTTGCGTGCACCTAACACAGCCATTTTAATATATGGCTACTGTTCAGCTTCGGAGGGGCGCCATATGCACAGCACTTGAAAGCGCTGCCTCGGTGCTGACGAAAACGGCTGCGTGCATGTGACCTTTATGCAGAGCCGAGGCGGTTGCGGTTCTTTTCGGCTTCGATTTCGTGCCGCGTGCAATGTTCTCGTGACAGTTTTGTGACAGAGAATACTTGCCTGCGCACTAGTGATGCAGAACTATCGTTAAATGGACTATCGATAGTATCGATGGTTTAGAAAAGAACTATCGATACTATCGATAGTCCATTTATCAATAGTTCTAACAGTCACAATAGGCTACTATTCGCAGTACTCGGATCGTTTCATTTATGAGCAATTTTTTGTGTGGATGATATTACCTCAGTGAAAAGGCCGGAATATATCCACTGAGAAATTAATGCCCAAAACCAAACATTCAAACCTTACAAACAAAAGTTCGTGATTTTTTTTTATTTTAAACCACGAAACGAAACATAAATTTGTTCTTGCAGTTCCGTGACACGAACGGCTTCCTTGCCACTACCGCTGAACCGTTCAATTTAATTATCATTTGTAAGCCAGTCATTTTGGTGAAGGAACACAAGCATGTCAACCTTCTCTCCCTTTAGCCTGCTCCTTCTTTCTGAAATGATCTGTCCAGCAGCGGAGAACACGCCTTCTGCAAGTACTGATGCTGCTGGGATGTACAAGTACTTCCTAGCCATTTGAGAGTGGTGTTGTTCCGCATTGCCGAGAGTGCCAGAATTCTAAAGGATTGCTCTTCCTTTCCTCTGGACGTAACTCCGAGTACTGGCGAACCATTAGTTCTGCGTTTGAAGCGGTAGTTGAGGGCTCCAGTTGTTGCCTCTCAAGGAACCGCAGAATTCGGCTTCCTTCCGCAACTTCGTTATGAACCGCATGCTGTCTAGTTGGTTCAGCTGCAGGACCAACTGGCTTTGTCGACAATCGCTCGCTTAGTTCACCAATAAAACAAGCTTTGGCGCGTGCTGCGTTGGTTCGATTCCAAAACGTCCGCTCCCTGATAGTATACTATCAATATTACCATCGATGGTGCTATCGATAGTTTTTCGTACCATCGATAGTTCGATAGGGACTCAATCATCGATAGTATCGATAGTGCTATCGATAGTTCTGCATCACTACTGCGCGCGCGTGATGTACGCAGACCTTCGCTGCGTATAGAGGGAGATAAAACTACCATCAATTCCTTGGTTTGAATATGTCGATGATTCGGCTTTAGGGGAAAGCTGTCCGATAAATTTTTTTTATTCGCTCACGAAACCTTTAGAGATCATTCGTAGTACTTGGGCTGATTATTTTCAGAGGCAGTCATGACTCGAATCAGAAATACAAGATGAATATTTGACTGGCTAACAAGGTCTCTTTAGTTATATTTAGGGTAACTGCTCTGCGACGCAGTTTACAAATTGTGGACAACGAAAGTTACGCTCACTTGTGAAGAATTGTGAAAATGACTAGTTTGGAGATGTGACTGCTGGCCACGAGTGTTTCGCTATGTCTTTAGCCTTCAGTTCTAAAGTAGATGGAATAGAAGTACGTTTTTACGGTACGTTCCATAGCCCTTATATCGAAACATAGCGCTAGTTTCGAAGTAATTTCAAATCCTTAGGAAATTATGTTCGCGTATTGCGATATATTTGTCTCATACAACGATTCGTTTGTGTTTACATACTGAGCAATCTCGTTGTTTAGTAGGTAA
Source organism: Hyalomma asiaticum (assembly GCA_013339685.2). Classification (NCBI taxonomy): domain Eukaryota; kingdom Metazoa; phylum Arthropoda; class Arachnida; order Ixodida; family Ixodidae; genus Hyalomma; species Hyalomma asiaticum. The sequence continues at coordinate 5,226,860 of CM023485.1, read as the reverse complement.
AATATGCGTGCTGATCTCCGTTGCACGTAGTGTCTGCCTCTTCGAGTTAACCAAGTTCACTGAGTGATTCTGCAAACTGCAGAACCTACAAGGACATTATACGACACTACGCACACCGGTGCCGACTTGTCTCGCACGTACGGCCACCAAGCCTCAGAAGAAGAGATTCCACAGCCGAGTGGCAACATCGGCCAGCAGGGTCGCAGCAGCCTGGCGATCGTTCGTGGCCGCCGCCGCCGGTAGAGCAGTGCCGAAGAACACGGCGCAGCGATCGCGCAGTTCGTAGTGTGCCAGCGTGTGCTCGTCGCTCATGTCCTGGCCCCGGAAAGTGAGCGTCTGGTGGGCCGCCGGCACTCCGGTGAGTTTCTGGACGCTCTGCTTGACGCTGCCCACCGTCGCCCCGAGGCGGCTCTCCACGACCACGCATTTACCTCGTTTGATCCTGATGGACAGTTGCAGGGGCTCCTCCTCCTGCGTTCAACAGAGCGGTCAGAGTTGGTGGCTCGAAAGGACGTCGCGCGCACGCACGCGTGCTGGTCAGCACTGGCAACGCTTTATCCTCGGTGGCAGCGCACAGCGTCTCGCGCAAGCCTCGGAAGTATACGGCATAAGCAGCTGGAAGCGTTTATGAGCTGTGGAATATATGACATGGATCCAGTCTGCGTCAAGGTCAGCATCGACAGTAATTTCACATGCTCGTAAAACGCACGCGTTACGAAAGTCGAGCTTTCCCTTTTCCTTGTTTTTCTTTCTTTTTTTTCACAGAAATGCAAAGGAAGGATCCAGTTTACATTTGACGCATGCTTTGAAACGTTCGCCATCACTGCTCACAAGTGCTATTCATGTGCAATTAATTCAGATGTGCGCAAAATCCCACGTATGCTACAAGTTCTGGTTGCAGTTTAATCGCGCTTGCGCACAAGTAACAACGGTGACAGAGCTTCAGAAAAGACAGTTTGCTGCAGCCCAACTAGCTCGCACGATTGATTGATTTGTGGGGTTTAACGTCCCAAAACCAGTTCTGATTATGAGAGACGCCGTAGTGGAGGGCTCCGGAAATTTCGACCACCTGGGGTTCTTTAGCGTGCACTGACATCGCACAGCACACGGGCCTCAACATTTCGCCTCCATCGAAATGCAGCCGCCGCGGCCGGGATTTGATCCCGCGACCCTCGGATCAGCAGCCGAGTACCTTAGCCACTAGACCACCGTGGCGGGGCTAGCTCGCACGAGTACTGACTGTCTCCAGTCTGTATTATTTAACCCAGTTTAGCGAGGTAACAGCAAAACTGCTGCCTTACATGCACATATATATTAGATGCGAAGCAGTTTATGGCGGGGGCTTTGTCCGTCCCTCCTTCCCGCGTCCGACACCCCCGCAGCGCATGTGCGTCCCCTCCCCCTCTCATCTCCTACGCCCCCTTTTTAGGGGCGAAGCTCCTTAAGGCGTGGGTCGTGCGTCCCTAGTAGTAGGTAGCCACCGGCGCGTGCCTGCCGGGAGGCACGCACGCGCCGAGGGCGAGCGCGTGGCTCCCGGCACGCGCTCGCCCGCGAGAGACAACGTGGCGCAGGCAGCGTCTCCTAGCGAGTTTCTTGATTGAGAAATACCGACTGCTCGCGTTGGAGAAGCGTTCACCGGCAACCCATATATATATATATATATATATATATATATATATATATATATATATATATATATATATATATATATATATATATATGCACTGCATCTTGACTTGCAATGAAGTGCCGGTGGCAGATTTCACTTGTGCATTGTGCATAGTTGAACCGTGAGGATTCGTAGCATGCGCGAGATGTTATAAAACTAGATGGCGGTACTTGTAGTTGATGATGAAAGATGCGAGATGTTATAATAGTTTGATGACATTTACTCAAGTGTTTCACATTTAATTGTGGGGCGAATTCCACGGAAGAGTTTCACAGTTTACCGATGATTCCTTCCGGCGCTTCGCCCCACTCATCATCATTCACCCCGTGAATATGCTGTGATTTCTTTCCTCTAGGAATCCGCTACTCTAGGGAGCGGCGCGCACGACATGTGATGCGACAGCTGCATACTCCGCTGGGGGCGCCACGGTAGTTCCGCGGTATGAAAATGACGGAGCGCGCGCCTCATTCTCTCTCCTGTGCAGCGCCGCGATAAGCGTTCGTGCCGCTGCCGCGAAAAATTACACCATCTCCCACTCAAGCTAACCATCTCCCCGCTGCTTCGCATCTACACATGGTTTCCTTTAGCGGGAGATGGTGTAATTTTTCAACGCATCTGGCTCACGCCAGTTTCCTTTTCTTTGTTTTTGTCGCAGTTGCATCAGGGTCACCCTTTACACTGCCGAAAATCGCGTGCATTTCTGTGTAGGACAACAGCGCACAAAAACAGCACGTCTTTAGCTGTGCACGGGCACCTCTTCCAAGTAACGCTCTACACTGAAGCCGCTGGTGGCGCCACCCCACATGTGACATACCCGGCGTCAGGGAGGGGACCCCGGCAAGCCCACAACCCTATTCTAACCTTAGTGCATGGACGAATTCGAAGGCAGCGCCACCTACGCACCCCGAAAGCAGCGAAAGGAGAACGAATTGCTCTTGCGCGCTATAAAAAGGTGTCTTGTAGAGTTAAGTACACTTGCAAGGCATAAATAATTGTTTTTCGTCAGAATATGTACGCCTGCGTGGTTTGTTCTGTTACACTAGGAAACTGACAAACACGCTGCTTGGTGTCTCTAGCAGCGTTTCTTACATCACTTCCAGAGCAAAATTAAAAACACAATTCCTCTTTCTTCTTCTTTTTGCTTGGGGGGGGGGGGGGGGGGTAAAAGTGTGCTCGTTCTTTTAAATGTGACGCACGATCTTCCCATTTTTACCACAATCAAAAAAATTAAGTTTTCCATTCGGTGGACAGTCCCTTTAAAGGCGTGACGAAAGGGCCTTTCAAGTTTTCGTAACGTTGCTGTACGCATAGCACAGGGGTTTCCGACTGTATGCGTGCCGGCTACGAACGGACGCTATGCAACCGCTGCTGAAACGTTCTTGCTCACCTCATTCGCAGACCCTCGCCTAATGTAGCTGTCGTTGCCGGCGTCATTTCAATTTTGTCGAGCGCTTTATATAGCTGTCCTGTGACTCTGTGTGAAGTCTTAAATCTTTCAAAATGGCCCCTGTGGAGTGTCTCAAAATAACACCCCTGGGCGCACCGAATGGTTTTTGGGAATGACGTCTGCGGCGGCTTCAGCCGACGAGGCAACATCCGATACCGATTTTTTACTCTCGAGAAAGCCACTCACGTCGAGAACGACGGGAGTGGGATCGCCTCCTCGCATGCGCAGAATGAGTGTGAGTTGGGCGCCGTCTCTGAGGCCGCACTCAGCGAGCGTGTCGCTGTCAGTCAGCGCTTGGTACCGGTACACGAGTAGCTGTTGGTCGACCGGTACCAGCAGTATGTCCTGGAGGAGCAGCTTCAGGTCGAGGACGCTGTCGTTTGGGAAGGCCTCCACGCGCGTCTCCTTGTTCATGATCGACATCACTGTCAGCTGCAGCGGTTCCCTCGATACCTGCAGAGGACACGGTTAATTTGCAAGACCGTGCGGAGGCTGGTCCATTTCCGAAAACTGGTCTTCAAACGTAAATGTGTGTTTCTGGGGTTTATTATAGAGCGACTGTGTGCACGTAATAGAGCTTTAACAATGTTGGTAAAAGCATACCTATGCTTATGCTGCAGTGCTGCCGCCCCGGCGAAACCTCATATGCGCGAAAATGCACGCGAAAGCGATGGGCGACGAAACGGGCCGTTCGTGCGACGTGTCGCGTAGTCAAGATCGCGCGAACCCTCGGTTTTGGAAATCTAGAATCGGTCGCCCGTCGCCCGGAAGTGTCGTGCCCTGATAGCCAACAGTAGAAAGCCGGAACAGGATGTACATCAATGACGCACTGCCGGTTGCCGCCATGTGCTTGATAATCGCGTGCACGTACTCGGGGAAGAAACTATACAAGGCAATAAAAAGACATTCTGTGCGCCTTATATTACTCTATATACACTGCAAACCGCGGGCAACGCTCCAGTTACTCTACAAAATCGACGCCTTCGTGCCAGCAACACTGGATATCGCTCGCCGAAGTTTTCGCGTGAATGAGGTTTGGTTATGCAAACGACAGCTCACGCGACGGTAGCCTTCTTCAGGTCTCTGTTGCGTGCATTTTCGCGCATATGGGGTTTGGCGTTTATTTGTGCCGCGAATCCAAAACGTTTTAGTTGCGTGAGTAGCTTGAGGGGTGAGGTGATGACCATAGTGGTCCTGCAAGTTAAAATGGCGACGCACTTGGTCGTGCAGTTGCCGTGCTCGCCAGGAGTCGTGTCTTTACCACTTCAGGTTTTCCTATTTCCTTTTCTTTTTAGCAAGTACAAAGGATTCCGGTTCAATTCCGGGGTTACCGAATAGCAGTGTGACTATAGCAATGAGTCAAAGGAGATATGTGGCAAAACATTGGCTAGTAATTTCACATGCATTAAGAACACAAAATTTTATCGCCTCTTACGTGGGCTCGGGTATCCGCACAATACTGGGTATCTTTCTTCAGAAAGAAAGAGAAGCAAGAGGCTTGATGAAGCCGCATATATTGACTTACTTCTTCATCATCTTCGTACACTTCACCGTCTGCGTTACTTCCACCAGGACGTTCGGCCACCTGCCAATAAAACAAGAGCACTCTGCTTGCAACATAGATAATGGTGTCCCGCATGGGGTTACTCTACTCGTGGATTTACTAATAACTGCTGGAAATTTTAAGCGCCAAAACCACCATATGACTGTGAGGCAAGCCGTTGTGGATCGCTACGGAAATTTTAGCACGAAAGTGTTTTATGCCGGGGTCCACCAAGAAAGCACTGACGTACTTCCGTAACGGAAGTGGATATCTAAAAAATAAACGCGCTAGACATTGACCGCTCGAATCCACAACCAGCCAGGGTGTGACGGTGGAAGCGCTATAGCCAGACCACACCACCGTCGTACTTACATATCGAAGGGGAAAAAATGGGCCTTATACCTCACCGCTTCACAATATGCATAACTGATGTAAGGTTAAAGCAAAGGTATTTAGCAAGCAAAATTGCTCTTAAAGAAGCATCGCCTCCCTTTCGCTGCACTCTTGGTTCTCAGCGGTGGCACCGCCATCTAGGAACGATGGAGCGAAATCGTAAATTGCGTTAATATGCGCGCCGGCAGTTAGCGCTTCAGAAGTCTCGATGCCTCCACCGGCGCGCATGTTTCGGCGTCCTGCCGACGCGTTCTTTGAGCAATGTATGTACTACAACCACTGCTGCTACATAATTTGTTGTGTGTGACGTATATGACAGCCAGTTGCGTTGAGACGCGATCTCCTCCAGGAATGCAAAGACGGCCGCCGACAAGCAAGGGACGCGCCTTTCGCACAGCGAAGTGTGCGTTCACAAAACGATCCGCTGACAAAGAGTCCGGTTTCGCTTGCAAGGTTTCACCGTTTGCGGACACTCCTGGTTTACGGCAGGATTGCGGCTGGCGCGTTCAGTGCAGTGTCTCCGGAGAAATGTGAGTCGTTCGAGAAGTTTCGTTTGCGTCGAGGTGCTGTGTGCATGCAACGGGTTCCTCGATTCGCCAGATTGAAAGCCTATGTATTTCTCAGCTTCGCGAAGACAGGTTTCGTGCTACACCGATTCATATGACAGGGATCAGCCGCATTTTTTTTTTTGTTTTCTTACCACTTGGTGTTCTTTAACGCGCGCTGTACACACCGGCCCCTCAGATATGAATTCGCCTCAATAAAAAACGCGACCACCGGGATCGCGCCTGCGTCCTTCCGGTCAAGCACCATAACCACCGTGGTGGACACTCTTGTATGTAAATTCAGATGCTCATATGACGCCTATTTGCGTCGCGCGCATTTATACCTGGTGGAGTGCGAATCCATCATCGTCGTTTATGAAGGACAACAAAGTAACAGTTTTACTCCAACTGGCTGGCTAATTTTTGATGCGTTGAGTACAGCACGACCACGATAGAAAGAAAGAAGAAAACGGGAAGAAATGCGGGCGCTGTATTTCAACTGAATGTATTCACGAATAGGTCATACAATACCCAAACTTCGTATGCGCAGAGCTCCTGCCTGCGTCGTAAACCACAGAGATGGGTACGTCGACTGTCAGGTAGGAGTGGCCTACGAAATTCCCTTGTCGTGCGGTAGGAAATACGTCGGCCAAAGCGAGCAATGCCTGAATGACAGGCTGAGACACTGCAACAATGAAGTCCGAAATGGCAGATAGGGCCACCTGGCAATTCGCGCCGAGATGGCAAGTGCGCTCCGAATATTCCCGCCTGCTCTGTTGTCGCTAGAAGCCGCAATCAATGAGTGAGATTGATCATAGGATTGATAAGCTAGGAAAATTATCCAAGTAGGTGACAAGTGTGGTAATGTGGCTTCCACACCAGTGCCACCAAAAGTGTTATTCTACTTGTACGCGAACTCGCATTGATACTGTCATAGTGCGTGGCGTATGTAAACGGTGCGTCTTTCTGAACAGACACGCACGCACACGGAGCGGTGTGCCTGCGTGCGTGTGTGTTCGTGAAAGGCACAAAAAGCAGCTAAAGAGATGCGTTAAAGAGCCCCAGGTGGTAGATGTTTCCGGAGCCCTCCATGACGGCGTCTCTCATGATCATATCTTGGTTTTGGGACGTAAAACGCCAGAAATCAATCAAACCGACACGCCCACTCATTCATCCTTACATCGTAATACGACAGTTCTACGGTTGTACGTGGCCTTTCATGCACTACATTATGTATTGTACAGTGCACTGGCTTACATAGCAGTATAGAAACTAGAGCGCATTTAAGCCTTTAAGGTTACTCTATGGAAAACGGGGCCTTTAACGGCTGCTGCGGGCTATGTTAAAATGCACCGCCATGGAATATATTATTACAATGTGAGAAACACTAGGGAAAATGCTGCAGTGCCTCGATGCGCTCGTTCGCCTCCGCTCCCCCTCTGCGCCACCTGCAGCTGCTACGAGGAGTACTTGCTCATTGTTTCAAAGAATCAACAAGAGATGGCAGCACAAGCGTTGTAGGTCTATGTATTTCTAGGAGTTGCTTGAAGAGAAAAAAGAGGGAGCAGCGACCGAGGTACCTAGCACGACTGACGCTGACAATGTATTGTATTGTTTCCGCGGAAGGACGTGCGGCATGGGGAACTAAACGTTGGGCGTATTTCGATCCAAAGGCGTTCATACGCAGCACAGACATGGGTCAGGAGAGAACGCTGCGTTTGTTTACTTGTGTGCGCTGTGTTGCACACATGGTTGCACATCTGCCGGGTGGTTTCAGACTTGGGAAAGTCTTTTAAATACGGAGAAGCGTCTCTGCTACACCGATAGGTCTGTAATTGCAATAGAATGCGTCGGTCCGACTTGCAAGCACGCGCTCGTAGTTGTTGCAAGAAAAAAAACAGCGAAGGTATTTGAAGTACGCACCGTCCTTCCTGTAGGGAAAGGTATCGCAAAGGAGTCCATGCTTAGCGCCGATGTTTCCAGGCGCCCGCCAATGCCACTGTACTCCGGACGCCAGCGCGCGCGTGTTTTCGAGCAACGTGTGTGGCCCGTCGCACAGGCAGCGAATGATGCGCTGATGCTCTTTACCGCACAGCACTGTTTCTTGGCGACGGCTAGCCAGGGATTGCACCAACGGCACGCAATTTGTGTTCGGAGAAGGCTGTTAATAAATAAGCGAAAACGAGTAGAATGGGTGGAGCCGCAGAGTGCCTGAGACGGAGTCGCTACGAGTTGGCGGAGGGCAGCGCCAACTTCGCCCGCGCCGTCGTCTGCTTTCCTTGTGGTAGTTCGAGACGTTGGAGTGTGGGCGTGCGCGCCCGAAGTACAGCGGCGTTTTAAATAATCGAAAAAAGGCGGTCGCAAACGACGTTGTGGGCATACTTGTGTTCACGCTTGCACAAGCGCTGTATCCATCGAGTGTTCTCAATCTGTGCCCCGTTTCTGCGATCCTTGCAGAAGTGTGTTGTTCCTTCGTACCCATCAGCTTTCTCTCCTTTTTTTTTTTTCAATCCTCCTTTAATTTGCAGCAAAACCTAAAACATGACAGCTCCACTAACGTGAAACAAGGGAAGGTGCAAAGCACGCGGTGATGCGCCGGTGTTTCCGACAGGCCGGGCGCATTAACAGAAATACGGGAGAGTCGCTTATGACCCGACATATGCACTGTCTGGGTGCACTGCCTCCGGGATGGGCCCACACAATTTTAGCAACCGAATTTAACAAATTTCTCTTGTTAATGCCATTAAATCCCGATTATTCCTTTATTTCTCAACAATCGTTTGCAAACATGATTTACCGTGACGTCAGCACACGACAAGAGACACAGACAGCCCGAGACCTCTAAAACGGTCGTGCTACTTCGTGCTGACGAGGCCTACTAACCACCATCTTGAGGTTGATTGCTGTAAAGTTGGCGTGAGTTTGACGCGAGGAAGCCGAACGCATATTCAGATAATTCTATTGCCCTGTACTGGCACATGTTCGCAGCACGCTGGCTTCAGAATGTCGCTGCAGGAACATCTGTTTTACTAGGGCATTTGTTCCTCCTATTCCGCTATACGGCTTTGTTTATGGAATTGGACCGATCTTATTTCGTTCTACGAGTGCTTCTCACGCAGGATACCGAGCCGAGTTGGACCGCACTCTTGCGATACTCACAGACGTTCCTTTGTTTGGCCCCAACAACAACAACAACAAAAAGGATTCCTAGAAGTCCTCAGATATCCCTTGAAGACGCGAAGGCGAAAATCAAGGACCTTTGGTATAGTAGAAACTGGTTATTCACACCAGTGGTTATTCAAGCAGTGGTTATTCGAAGGCCAATGTGCGGTAATGTGTAGAAGAGGTTTAGCTCAAGTTGCGGGTACGATCCACGCAGTCACGGCTGCATTTCCATAGCGCGAAATGGAAAGAAAGAACCACTACCAACTTTCCAACACTTTTGCCAGTTTCGTCACAAATAACGACGAAAGAACAGCTTCGCTGTTCCGACAAGCTGTTCCGACTGTTTTCACGGCGTGGAAGAGGCTTGAAATCTTTTTTTTTTTTTGCTATATTCTTCGTACCATACTTTTTCTGTCACCGTTTTCCAAGGTCGTCTCTGCATGAGATATAATTAGGGCTTCTCGCCATAATATCGTGCCTCCGTAGTGCGCTCCATCCCGCACGTATTTCTGTACACTTGGCCTTGCCAATTAAAAATCATTTGCTGCCACTGAAAAGCACCCTCACAGTGCGTACTCGCGCGATGACTTTGGTAGAAAATGGCGACGAGGCTTGGGATGACGGAACTCTCTCTTCGTCGAGCGGTTGGGGGTTATTTTCGTCGAGTGGTCGTGCTGGAGCGATGCGTGGGTAGCGCGGGGGACTCAGCTGGTGTTACAACGTTTTCCCGGTTGTTGTGTCACAGATCGCGCCCAGTTTCGAGAGGGCTGCCGCTAGAGCGGCGAGCCGGATCAGACGGCGAACTTGCGCGCAGACACGAACGCGTTTCGCAGGAAACGTGCAGACGCCTTCATCCCGCCCATGGCGCGCTCGCTTTGACCGGGAAGAACAGCCGTGGGCTCAAATGCCGTCGGTGCTGTTAGGGGAGCCAGATGACCACATTTTTTTTTGTGTGTGTGTCTCCCGCTACACAGCGTGACTCATGATCGCACCGTGAGTTTGGCATGTATATATATAACCCCATAAATTATCGGGGCCTCGCGACAAATCAGCAAAATAAGGCACGCACTTTTAAGACCACTTGTTTTGGTTTGTAAAATGACCGGACAACCCCTTTAAGCTCCTAAACATATTACAGTACGTCCATCATGAACGAAGCACTTCCGCAAAGAAAGCGCAGGTATCTGCTCTTCTTTACTGATAATATTTTTGGACACATTTTCTGAAACACCCTGGGCACCGGCGTGGTAATTTAGACAGTCCTTCTCTTGCATCATTTCTACCAAAGCGCAAGAGCATGCCAAGATCGAACATTCTAAATGAACTTACACCAGCTACACAGCTACAGCATCATGTTGTCTTCCAGTGTGTCACTTCGGAATCAAAAGAAATGATTTGGCAGATGCGTTGGCAAAAGGCGCTCTCATGATTCTTTAGAAATCTAATTCCCATGTCTCAATCTGATACACGCCGCATCTTACCAGGACAGAAAGGGAGTAGTGCTTGCTCAACTGGTTCACAGAGAACACGAAATAATCCATCCTACACGCGGTCGACCCTAACCTTGAGTATCGGCTAGATCCTCAGCTCCCTGCATCGACACCCTTATGCATCGTCTCCGGCTTGGAACTGCTTACACAAAGCACTTTTCATTCATAATTTAACGCTCTTCATATTCTACATGTGCATGCGGCCACGATGACGAGGATGTGGACGAAGGTGTGAGCCACACATGGTCAGTGAACATTGCAAGAACAAGGCTGTCCCAAGCACACCACACACTCCAACACGGGCTACGTTTTTTTAGATTCGACTGGAACCCTTTTCCTTGCGAAAATATTAGGTTTATGGCCACCAAAGATGCATCACAAGGCATTGAAAGCACTTGAACGCTTCTTTGAAGAGACAGCGATTTGTGATCACTACTCGCGGAACTCTTGTGTGTACACAGTGTGCGTGTGAGGCACGAGCGAACACCTTTCAACATTGAGCTTATAGAACGGAAACCTTTATGGTTTTATATTTATTTATTTTCATGTTACAGCACCTAAGCGAAAAGGGAAAGCAGTCGCTAAGAAATGGCGACAGACAGACAGACAGACAATGAACTTTACTGAATCCTCAGGAGCTTCTGTAAGGGTTCCCTCGTGAGAGGCCGTTGTAGCCGCTGGCAGCACCCACGTGGAGGAAAGAACGCCATGACGCTCAGCCCTTTCTCTGGATAGCCTGGGCTTAGAAATGGCGACAACTTGATTTATTTTTACATTGATAAAAAGAAGAAAAAAGAACATCTCGATGGTCCCTCCGTCAGAAGAATCGGCATAAAATTGGAATGTGTCTTCACATAAGCAGTTGAATGCTTATCGAGATGACTTGTCAATTTCTATCCGTTTTTCGCTCACCGTTTGACATGGATGAACCCACGTTCACGCAACACAACATACATGACCGACCGATTGTGGTAACTAGTTTACGCGTCAGGAATTCACGGGCGCACTCCGTTTACGAGGCGACAACAACCCGTTCGACCAGCTGACCGGGGATCGGGTCCGCGCCTAGCCAGGGACAAGAGACAGGAGACGGGCTAACAGCAACAACTGCTGGAATTTAATATAGCAAGAACACACGAGAAAATGCGACACGCACGCGAGGTAAAGTTATCCGAGAGACGTAACACGACAACAAAGAATACCACGTGGGGCCTTAATGACAAAAATAACAAAGAATAATCAATCGGCAGAAAAAATACTCGCGACAATGCATACTTGAACACCACGCGGGCATATTAATGCAAGGATAAACATGCGACGGTTAACACAACAAAGGATTGGGGCACGATTGGGTAGAGTCCCAATGAGAGAGAGCCGCTGGGCGCGGAGGCTTAGCTGCGGTGGTCGCTTGCGGGAGTACGAGCCGTGGCGTCGGGTGCGCGGTCCGTCGATGTACGCCGTGGCCGAAGACGAACTCAAGCTGACGAACTCAAGCCGCGGGCCCGGGTACGATCTGCCGGCTTGCCGACCACCGTGGGCCCGCAGCTCCGCTGGACCGACCGGCAGCCGCCGCTGCTCAACCAACTCTCGAAGGTCTCACGTCAGCTCACCCTGACCTCTTTCTCCCCGTCTTTCCACACTGGCGATCAGAAGGAACCGGTGCACGGGTTTCCGGGAGAAACATGGATGACGTTTCCCTGCGGCCTCCCCATGTGTGCTCCAGGCGCGGGCGCAGAAGCGCGGTCTTCTCGAGTGCGCGCATTTTGCGACACCTAGTCGATAGTAAATGCCGCGTGACGAATCATGTTTATTTGCGCCACATTGACCCGTAGACGTCGTTAGCGTACCTGGGCGCTTAGCGCAGCACTTTTCTTGTTGCCATCACGCTCGAAGAATAGTTGGCGGGGAAACGCCATCCACGTCGAAAAGTGCTCTTCTACTGCGCTATCGGCGCACGTGCTCAAAGCTGTACGAAGGCGGCTTATATTCTCTTATCTCGTTTCTTCCCCTCTTTTTAGATGCGTTCGTCCGGCTGCGCGCGCGCGCATTGAGGCTATGAAACGTGTGTCGCCACCCTCGAGAGGCGAAGTGAAGCTGCAGTGGTTCACTTCGTCTCTCCTGGATGACGGCACCGTTCAGGCAAAGCGCGCCTCGATGCGCGCGCCGAGCAGCACGAGCGCATCGAGTCAGATCGAAGAAAGCGCTATAAGGAAGAATATAAGCCGTGGTCCTACAGCTCCGAGAATGTGAGCCGATAGCGCAGTGGTCGAGAGCCGGCAACCGTTCGTCGTGGAGCGGGGGGCTCTGAATTCGATTGCCAGCGCACCAAAGGACATTTTTCTGCGTGTTTTGCTTTGTTGCTCTTACATGTATGCTTTACAGCGTCACTTCCGTTACGGAAATGACGTGGTGGGGTTGCGGTGGACCCCGGCATAAAACACTTTCGTGTTAAAAAGAAATAAGTTCTGGCTGTCAACTAAACTTTACTACATGCATGCATGTGGCTAGTTCATACTTTACCCTGTCCTCGAGCAGCGGTTGCAGAGAGCCTCTCGAGATCAAAAGGAACTCACAGATGCGATTGCTTTGTCGCTGAACTTTATTGCCGCCTAAGTTATTCGCTGCAGAAAGCTACTTGCGCATTGATGGTGATAATACATTACTGTGATGCGGTGGCTGCAAAAATACTGAGAGCGTTCTGCCGCTGAGCCACTTTTCGTATACTCGACGAGTTGAAGAGAAGCATCACAAACAGAGGGATGGCAGTCACAGCGCTGTCGTCTTCTTTTCTGGGTTAAAGGTTAAAAAACATGGCTTTAGTATTAGTGGCTGCGAATCAGATGGGTTCGCGTGTCTGAGCTGAAAGTAGGCACTGGTTTCCAAGTGCTTGGTGCGCTTCATTGTGAGACGCACTATAGTGTTTAAACTCTGTCTGCGAAGCACGTTGAAATGGCTGATAGAAGGGTTACTCAATGCAGTGGAAAGGAACTGTTGAGTGCAGGACACACAAAAATGACACCGAGACATTAATGAAGCTTAAGTAAAGCCTGCAAAATGATGGTCCATCCATGTATTCCGGTAAGTTTCTGTGAAGTGTACTATCATAGAATAAGACTGAAAGAGATGAACTGTACACGTGCTTTTTATTATCTCTCGCTGGAACGTGTAGAGCTTTCCAGTGTCACCCTTCGATACCTTGACTTGTCTGTATAAGGATAACAGTGTACGTTATCACCGCTGCACCCATCTGAAACGTATAAGGAAAAAAAAAAGAAGGAAATTTAATGCATTCCCCTTCACAATGGTGGACGCAGGCCTGAATTTTCCTGTAATAGCTTTGTATCTGAGATCGGAGGCAAAATAAAACGTAAGGTTTTACGTGCCAGAGACCATATTCTCATTACGCGTCACGCCACGTTGATGGACGGAGGACACACACTGCGTCGTAAGGTTGCTAATCGGAACAAAATCAAACGCAACGCAGAAACAGATAAGAAAGGAGACAGTCCAGCTTTTCTCTCGTGTAATTTTTATGAAACCACCTATAGCGACATGAGAGATAGGCGCGTGCGGCGTGACACCCTTTATCGCCTGAAACCTTTTATTGCCACCCGCAAATGTAAACCACGAATTTGTATACCTTCCTCGTCAGTTAAATGACACCTCGAGAAGAAGTATTGGGCGAGTCTAGTTTCATGTTGCGCCTGAACATGTTTAGCAACCTCGAGAAGAACTGCCGAGATAAATACTTTAACAATAAACGGGTAAAGAAATTAGGGGAGGATATTCATTATGAATTGTGCTCTGGCTACACTGGGCGCGCCCGCCGTGTTTTTCGGGGCAAGGAGCTGAGGGCCCGACGGTGTTGCGCGGTGTATATTGCATTGCTGGGCGTTTCACAGCAGACACCGATCTTGCCCCACTCTTGCCTCCGCTTATGGCACGGTGAAGGCAACCGCAATGGCGGATCGGCCTGCGGTTGCCGTTTATTCTACGCTGCGCTCATCCTCTCTCCCTTGTACATCGGTCACTGCGCTCTGACCCAAAAAGTGCTTTTGCAAAGTGGCCAAACTTCAAGGGAAAACAAAATCGGAAAGAATAAAACACGCGCGTTCACGAATACATGCTTCGAAAATAGTCATTCTGTGATAGAATAAGTGCGGTTAGTGCCTGAAGATCAACACCAAGTATCATTAATGAGATGCGGTTAGGAAATGTACTATATCGGATAATGCAATGCAAGACGTGCACCGTACAGTGGACCTCGCCGAGGAAAAAAATCTTTTCCGGAATTCGTGTTGTTTCCCTAACCTGAGACAGCCATTGCGTAAACACTTTTCCAGCAAAGTACTACGTGACGAGCACAGCATGCAGAATGCCAAAGAGCAAGTGAGCTTGGAATATGAGTGTTGGTCAGTGAAATGGTTTTCTCTACCCGCTACGTTGACATAAGTTAATTGCTGAAGTATACGAGAGGCGTTTCTGTCTCACTCGTTGCAAGCACAGGTGTCCCAGCTGCTGGCTAAAAGCAGTACTGTTTTTGTAGACTGGCGAGCTTTGCTTACTTCCATCATCCATGCAACAAAGAAAATATAATAATACTGCCGGACGCTCGTACCTACCGAAATCATCTGCGCCACGTTTACACGAAAGAAACCGTGGGCTCTGAGGAACATGGCCGACGGGTCCAGGATTTTGTGAAATGATCGTACCTACAACAAAAGATTTACAGTGTGAACAAGTACCACACATGAACTATGTCTTTTTTTTTTCTTTATACCGCGCCTATATCAAATGCGGTACGCGTCATTCATATACTGCCGTTACCCTTTACGCGCCACGCGCCGCGCATAGTGCGTAGGTCGCCCACATTTTCACATACGCATGACTCGCCTTCAGGTACTACGCGTTCAAAGGTCGCCGAAAAAATTGTGCACTACAGCGATGGTCCTGAAAGTGACCACTTTAGGACATTGTCTCGACAATTTGATGCAGAGAGAGAGAAGAAGAAACACGTCAGTCAACGATGGAACACTTAGCGGAGTTCATAATTCATCAAACCAGCCTCGGCTCAAGTTCCTTTTATGACACCATCAAACACAGCGAAAAAAAAAATCATACAAAACGTATTCGTGAGCATGAAGTTAGACAGTGAGACACTTTGAAATTTGCTCTCCCATGACCATGTAGAGTGCCACTCAGGTGCAGTTATGGCTCTCCCGTGGATTTCTCAGAAATGAAGGCTTCTTAAAGTTGACGAAAGGTTTGTCCTGGTATGAAATTGCACCCCGGAAGAACGCCTGGATGCTTATTTTGCTTGTGTAATAATAATCATCATCATCTTTAGCCTATCATATTAAGTATTTAATCACTGCATTTTCCCAGTACTAACGTAAGCTGCAGAAACGTGGAGGATAACGAAAAAACTAGAGATGAAACTAAGGAGCACGCAGCGTGCAATGGAAAGAAAAATGGTAGGGCTAACGCTAAGAGATAAAAAACGAGCGGAGTGGATCAGAGAACAGACTGGAGTAGCTGATATTCTTATATCAGTTAAAAGAAAAAAAGTGGACCTGGGCAGGGCATATCATGCGGAGGACAGTTAACAGAGGATAGTAAGTGCGACGGAATGGATATCAACACAATAGGAAAAAAAAAACAAAAAAAAAAACGCCACAGGTAGGCAGAGGGTTAGATGGACCGATGAAATTGAGAAGTTCGCAGGAACAAAGTGGAATCAACTCGCTCACGATAGGGCGAATTGGAAATCGTTGGGAGAGGCCTTCGTCTTTCAGTTCACTTAAAACAGGCTGCTGCTGCTGCTGCTGCTGCTGATGATGGTGATGATGCCCACTGCTGAACGAAGGCATCTCCTAATGATCTCCGTCCCGCCCAGTATTACGCTAGCGGATTCGATTTTGTGCCGGCAAATTTTCTGATTTCCGGCCGCAATATCGCCAAGTTCAACATCAGCTATCGTCTCTTCCGTTCATGATGTGTGAGGCCGCTATGCAATTCCTAGTAATATGTGCGAGGGACGGTGTGGTCAACGCCAAAGAAACAGCATACAGGACTAGCATCAAAGACTCTTTCTGGAACCAAAGCAGGGCAATGTCTTACGTCTCTGGCCAAGTCATCCCGGCGGCCCCGAAATGGTAAGGACCGCAGCGTCCACTTCAACTCATCCACCTAGAAGAAAGCAAAATAAAGGAAGCACTGAACTACGAGTTATGGAGCATCTGGAGATAATATCGGGAGTGACAGAAGTTTTTCCCTGATTACGAACGCGCAGAATGCGCATAATATACATCACGTAGACACACATCTGCGGTTCACATATCTTGCGTGCATGTCTTGAGACGCTGACATGCTGACCCAAAAGACGCGAGTTCGATCCCGGCCGCGGCCGTCGCATTTCGATGCAGACGGAATGCTAGAGGCCCGTATACTGCGCGCTATCGATGCGCGTTAAAGAGATATACGGACACACCATCTGAAAATTTAACGAAAATGCTAAAGATAATTCTCAATGTGCGACTACACCGAAAAGAAGTAGTCATTTAACTCATTTTTCAGCGCATGGCTTTATTTTTGGCGTTTTTGTGAGCGCGCGCCACGCCACCCCACCCGCGCGGGTTGCAAGGCGTGACCTCACGGCACCCTTCGTCGGATAGCCAGCGCGCCGATGCCGCCATTGCGGGCATGGAGTTGAGTTATGCATGGTGCTTCTACCAGCGATGAGAACACGTATGAAGACGGGCACCACTCCAAAGTGGCAGGAAATATAACCGCTTACGGTTACGAGCCTTCCGCGTCAAGCAGGTTGCCGTGCTGGTCAGGCAGCCCGGGCCAGCAACATTTTTCTCCAACAAAACGTGCAGCGGCAGCAGCTCGTAAAGTAGTATGTAAAATGCCTAGTTTCGTGAGCTAGGTTGAGGCAGAGAGGGCTCTTGCGGCTGAATCGTAGCTAGTCGCTTTGCGTTCACCTACGCGGTCGGCTTTCGACCGCTGCGCTGTTCGTTCTTGCTCGACGAGGCACGGCATGTGTGGAATTTCGCGGCCGTTTCATAGCCCTGTGTTTACGGCTATTGTCACATCCACGCAATTAGAAGCCATTTACTGGCTGAATTCGTGATTGGTAACTTTGTGACATTATTATTATTATTATTATTATTATTATTATTATTATTATTATTATTATTATTATTATTATTATTATTATTATTATTATTATTATTATATGGGCGGGCGCGCTAGCGACCCGTCGGCCAGATCACTTAGCTACATCGAATATGTGGGTGGCCATGGGCAAAGAATGGCTATGGCATTTACTAGGGAAATGCTACGCGAACAATCAATTCATGAAACCTGACGCATGATCATGCAGATACCTATGAAAGCCTGTCATTTTGTGCTTCAAGTTGAAAAGCAACGGGTGGAACATCAATGTAGATAAATGCGCTGCGTCTTTTAGTCCACTACGCATGCATGCTGTAGTGTGGGGTTCATTCACTGGTTGTGGTTTTTATATTTTATAATATGTTATAAATTATAACAGCGCTGATATGCTTTCATTCGATGTCAGACGCAGCGAAAGTGTACACAATATGACAATTTTGTTTTGTGACAAAAGCATGCATTGGCAGTGTGGACAATTTCTGTCACAACCCGAGAATATGTGTTCTTGCACAGCCAATGAAAGGGTAATTTCTCTTCTCTCAACCGATGATCCTGCAGTCACCGCTGCGATGACATGCCTACACAGAGAGAGAGAGGGTCTCTTGCATAGAGCAACAAAAGGTGGCGAGCACAGCTAAGCGGCATGCCGAGACTTTTCAGCACAGCCGGGCTGGTCACGTAATCGTCTTCCACGAAGTGGTCCGCGCAAACGATGGAGACAATGTGTCAGACGGACCACGTGCAAAAAACGCCGACAGGGATAACAAGACACTATCACCACCACCGGAAAGACTGCGACCACTGCGGCCGACCTCGGCCGCGCGCGCGGGTGTGATGACGTCAAAATTCAGCTTCTGCCGGCGGCCCCTTGGAGGTAAGGCGCAACTGAAAATCGCAAAATATAAGACGTTTCTATAGTTTTTTTCAAAGCAGCTTGTCGTGTTCGTCATTCCCAACAGTCCAACTTTTGTTCTGACGCAAAAAAAAAAAGACAATAAAAAGAAATAGCACACGCCAACTTTTGTGTCCGTATCCCTTTAAGTAATATCAGGTGCTCGAAATCGCCGCAGTCCTCTGCTGCGACGTACCTCATTATAATATCGCGGTTTTAACCCGTAAAACGTAGTATAACTTCTTGGGACTTCTCACAAAAACGTCTGCCACTGCGTGTACATTATCTGCGCACCATATAGGTCCACGCCTGCCTGTTCTAGTTAGATCAGATACGCTCCATGTTGTTTGAAGCTTCGCATAGTTCATTTTGATGTTTTTAACGCGTGGTGGGAGTATGCGATAAGCTTTCTGGAATTGCCTCTGAACGTTTTTATTTATTTATTTTTTTGTCTGTGTGTGAGTGTGTGGCAATACCAGAGGACACACTGGGCTTTCTCCTGATTTGAGCACTTGTTGTTTGCAAGTGGTATGCTTTTCCTCCGCTGTTACGTCACTGGTCCTTGTTACGAGCAAAGTAACAATAACAATTATTTTATAGATATTTTTGTTGCATGTCGTGGCCTCCTTTGAACGCTGTCGTTCCGTTTCGTCGGGCCCTAAAGGCTCGGAAACAGTGCAGGTCGTAACAGGACGACTCAGGAGTACGGCGAAGATTCCTGGCTATACAATCTTCACTAGAACGGGCGCTCTCTTGCACAGAGCTCTCGGCTGCGCACCTGGCCGCACACTACGGTGATACTATTTTCCACAAGTGTGCTCGCATTTACTTGTGGCTTTCTTTGCGATACAAAGTGAGACAGTAGTGCCGTTTCAGCATTTCGGACAGCCGCGTCACCTCGTTCGCTAGTGACTCTGAGGCGAAGGCAACGTCCAGGGCGTCGGCGAACCGAAGGCTCGAATAGAGCATGCCGGACATGAGTAGGCCTGTGGGCGTCGAGGAGTCGGTCAGAGAGTACAGCACGGCACACAGGACACCCATGTTGGCGCCGAATGACAGCAGCAGCAGCGTCCCCAAGAGGCCCTGAGCCGTTTCGACCATGCGCAGCACGGCTTCCACGTTAGCCCTGCAGTCGTCCAGCACAGCGCGAAGGTCATCGCTGTTCCTGCAGTTAGAAACAATGATTGGAACAGAGTGAAGCGATGCTGTCGCTGCATTTTGAACTGAGAGCAATGTCACGCCGCGACGCAGCCCCAGTCTGCACAGGATGCAGTGTGGGAATCAGCAAAGCTGCGTTAGCCATACACACGCGCGCGGTTTTATGCGTATCGTAGTATTCGCCGTTTCGCGTCTGCTGGCGATAAGTCAGTTTCACGTAAAGGGGAAAATAGCATAGACCCGTAGTCGTAGAAAATTGTTGCGCTAAAAATATTTGTAAGAGAAGTATTTAGCCGTTCCTGTTCCGGACAAGTGTAGGCATTCGACCAATGGCAAGGATCGCTTACGTAAGTGAAGCTCTGTGAATTTTGCTCCTGAACTTTACGGAGCAAACTTTAAGATAGCTTAATACCAACCGTTTGACCAAGGTTCTCAAACAGAAACAAAAACATAGCCCCTCATGCAGGGGGAAAATATCATCCGCCACCTGTCGCTCATGCCAACCAAAAGTGTCTGTGGGCATCGGAAAGGTTCTCATCGGTCGAGGAGATCTGGCTGTTTGTTTTGAATGCAATCAGCACATTTGGTGGTGCGATGGCGTGCGTAGTCATCGTATTCGCCCATTCCTCTCTTGTTTTTGTTTTACTGGCAAGTATACGTAGGTCTTTATCACCTTTTCAGAGACGTCGATTAGTGTAAATTGTATCGCGGAACAGATATAGACAAAGCACTGAGAATGCCTACTGGTGCGTTAAACGCATAGGTCGGCGCACTCACTCGTGAGTGCACTCACTCACACTCACTCGCACTCATTTCATAGACGTGAGTGCGAGTGCGAGTGAGTGCCATTGAGTGTGAGTGGAAGTGAGTGTGAGTGCGAGTCCTGGAAAAATTATGGTGAGTTAGTGTGAGTGAGTGTTCTCCCACACTGCCGACCTATGGTTAAACGTCAGAAGAGATAGGGTTTGGCCATGTTGGTTGCCACCAGTAAGCAGAAATGGCGCGGTATATGATACAGAGACGAGAAACGGGACAAGTGCTAGCTTTCAACTGCAACCTTGTTGTGCAGACCATGCACTGTATTGACACAATATCTGAAACTGCGAGAAGGCAGGAAAAAAAAAAAAAACAAGTGGCGGCTAAAAGATGCATTTCAGCCGCCACGCTGGTTCGTGGCTGTTGACCCGAAAGACGGAGACTCGGCCCTGGCCGAGGCGGTGGTATTTCGGTGGAGCAGAACAACCGAGAATATATGTCAGTGCGCGAGTCACGGAGTCCATGCACTAAGTTCATGGGTGCAGCGCAGAAAAACTACAGAGACGAGCGAACAAGACAGTGCACGCTACACTAACAACTGATGTTCACTGCCCGAAATAATATCTGCATATAGATAAAAATCAAGCGTAACGAAGGAAACAACGACAACAACAAAATATTAGAAGGAAAGTGCAAGGCGAAACGCTGTGCTTCTCGCTATAGTTTGCCTGATCGTACGAGAAGCCGCAGATATGGCACTTTTCTTTCTTTTATTTCTTTGCTTCCATTGTTGCCTCCGGTTGTTACCTATATGCAGGCATTACTTCGAGCTGTAAACAGCATAGTAGCGCATTTTCCTGCATGCGCGCCTGTCTCTCTGTTGTTTGGCGCAGCGTGTATACTGCAGCAGCCAGGAACGCATCACCGACTCGCATACAGCCTGATAATCAACCACATCGTGGCTTAATTCGACACGTAAAACCCTGGAAATTATTAAACGTGCATTGAAGACATGCGCCGGACGAGGAGACGGTAGAAGAGATACACGGCGGCACCGGCCGGAGGTGGTACCTTCATGTTCGGTATTCACCCGAGTCCGGTATATCCAAGTTCAAAACCGACGTTTGTGTGTGTGTGCTCTATCCCGGCGCTTGGAGAGCAACGTGTATTCGCTCTCATACTGAACTGCTCCAAGGAGTCACTCTCGAATTCTCGGTACTTTAGGCTTAGGAGGTGCGGCTGCAGGCAACGGCAAAGCGTATCCAACGCTTTCACCTCTGTGTGGGACCACGCTAAGCGATGGGTGATTTCGCTATTTATTGCTGCCGTATCAGTGCGCAAAGAGCAAGCGCCAGTTCGGATCGAAGCGCGCAAGCGGTCGCTTCCGCGTGTCGCTTCGCCACTATAGAGTTAACGGTGGTTACCGACTAAATGATTAAACGCATGCGACGAACCTGCGAAGCGGCGGTGACTTATTTCAGCGACGTGTCAGGCAAACGTAAATGTCTCAACCCTAGCAATTATAACTCGGCAATTACGTACGCAACTATGCTTCGCTATGAAAGCATGTGGCTTGCTTACACCTGAAAGCTGTGCCGCGAGGTAAGATGTGTGTTCTGTTTTGTCGTCACTGCACATGCTGCTGCAAAGCAGAGCCACGCAGACACTAAATGTTCTCACAAATAGCATTTGACGGTTTCTTTTGAGCTCTTTATACTGAAACTATTTACTTGTCACCTGCAGCCCAATATGCACGCTATGTTAACTTTTCTTGTATAGGTTAAATCCCGTTCGCGTCGGTGCTAATTGTGCCCTTTGACGTACGAATCCACCACTGCTGTTCCGCATGGGATCCTTTGTAGGCTAGTTATTCTTCAATGTCGGTTTCAGAATGCACATTCAAACCTCCTTTCTTACGCCGACAATGTCGAACCGTGAAACTAAGTCGTGTGCGTGAGTGCGAATCGTTACACGTATAGACGTGGATTCTCTCGCGAAATCGTGTGCATGCAATTTATTGCGAATTAATCCAACTTAAACGCTCGTTGCTTCTTTTAATCGCGAAGCACATGCACTACCGTATGAATAATCATACGAAAACGTTCTGCCGAAAAGATCCACGCGCTACTTGCGAATTTCGATTGTCTCCCGACAGCCTCTCAGGCAATAAGTAAAACTTTATTTCTCAGTATCAGGCCTTCCAAACCCACATGGGGCTTGAGCGGCAGTGCATCGTACAAAAAGCCTCATACCAAGAATCGGGATTTAGAAATGTCAGTTATGTCGTTCTGTTTAACTGATCTTTCGTTTCCTATAGTTCAGTAGAACTGACTAAATTTGCAAAAGTTGCACACATTCAGCGGGTTTTCGGTGCCGTGTTGTATCAAGGCTGCACAATGAAAAAATAGAGTAAGACACGTGTGCTGCAGCACACGTGTTTTTATTATATCTGAGACAAAGGAAATTAGGCACGGCGTGTTCGTTACGTCGCACGAAACCAGAACGCAATTCCGCGGATGACCGTGCGGCATCACTCATGCACAGCTATGTTGACGCAGCAAGACACATCGTTTCTCCACATCACGCAGGCGCAACATGACAGCTCCGCTAGCGATGAAACAAGGGAAGGTGCAACGCATGCGGTGATGTGCCGGTGTTTCCCACGGGAACACGTCAGTCGCTGCTGATGGGAAGCAGTTGCTTTATACCGTGGCCACGACGACGTTAGACAGCCCGGGATCATTAGCGCAATTTCGTTAGGATCGCTTCTGACCTATATACTTATTTCCACAGGTCAGCTCGTGACCTGAGGAAATAAGTATATAGGTCAGACAGGAAGATGTCTTAACGATCGTTTACGTGAACACAGGTCAAACGTGGAAAAAAAGAATAATTACGGTCATTTGTCTGAGCATTGTTTGGAGTGCGGTTGCGCACCAAAATATAATTCATGCAAGGTTCTTGCAAAGCACCAAGATAAAGACGTGCGAAAGATTATTGAAGCCGGAGCTATCTCTGGAAATAGTGACGCGTGTGTCAGCGCCCCGTCCACTGTCCTCTTAGATAAGGAGACGACATTTCTGGATGGCTAGGGTAGGGACTGATAGGGCGCCACTGTGCATGGATAAATAGATAGTGTTTCCCTGAAAATAAAGTTAAGTTAGCGCATTGTAGTGTCGTCCTCCTCTTGTCCTTGTCTCTTAGCGCTCAAAATGTTCTCAGATTCAGTTTACCAACAAGCCCAAAGATTGGCAGTTCTCACTGTGTGATTTGTGTCCTTGATTAATTACTTAATTACTGCATCTGTTTTCTTTTACTGCATTGCTGTGCCACTGTCCTTTCCGTCTCCTCATTGCGTTCCATCTGCTATATTAGTATAAAAAGAAAAAGAAAACAAGAAGAACCCTGAAGCATGATAAAGCCGTAGAGCATGCCCGTGGGAACTTTCAGAAATGAACGAATGAATGAATGAATGTATTTACTTTGGCGCCTCTTTAAGCAATCACGGTATTATTTTACAAGCTCTCTTCCTTAGCGAGCTTACCCTGAGTTCTTCTTTCTGTCTTTTTTTTTTCTGCCTAGGCGCTGCTGTGGCATTTTCCATAAGCTCAAACAGAGA
Organism: Hyalomma asiaticum; assembly: GCA_013339685.2. Taxonomy (NCBI): domain Eukaryota; kingdom Metazoa; phylum Arthropoda; class Arachnida; order Ixodida; family Ixodidae; genus Hyalomma; species Hyalomma asiaticum. Next base: position 5,203,004 of record CM023485.1, on the reverse strand, counting down.
CAGGGACATTTATTGCCACCAGTGTTGCGGAGTTGCCACTCCGGAATTGGAATGATTCCGGAATCATTCCACATTTTCGCGACCCCGGAATGGAATGGGAATGGGGACATCGCTTGGAGGAATGGAATGTGAATGGAATTAAGCGCCTTTTGCTCGGAATGGAATGGGAATGGAATTACGTTTTTTTTCCGAAAATAGAGCACGTTTTCGTCTACGCGCTGTTTTTCAAACTTCAAACATTAGTAAGTCAGAGCCTCTGATTTAACATTAAAGCAGTATTTTTAAAATGGCTTGGCTGATTACAAGCACGGTGCATTTATAAGCAACGCGCCCACTACAATTCTGTCCTTATATAGACTGTGTTGCTCCGACGTTTGTCTCTATTCTTGGCGTAACCATCGTGAGGAACTACGGCGGCGGCTTACACCCCCCTCCCCCCCCCCTTACGCCTTGCGATTTTTTTTCCTCATCGGCGCCCCTGGCGCCTTTTGACTCCCCACGCTTCAATTTTTTGTTTTTGCTTCTGTCGCCTTCGGCGACCGACGCATATTCCAAGAGCGCTTCTCTAAGTTTTGACGCGTATTGACGCTGGCTGGATGCTTGTGTTCACTGCAAGCTTTCTTATAACAGCTTGCGCGCCGTCTCACCTCATACTCCTCCCCCCCCCCCCCCCCCCCGCCCACTTCCCACCTATTTGCAATACTGCCCTCCCCTGTCTAGACACATGAGCGCCTTTGCCCGAGACTCTGTCGGCGAATGTCTCTAGGTCAGCGCAGCACACAGTCGTACACGATGAACTGTTTATCCTCCCCCTCCTTACAGAGAGATAGAGAATACATTTTTGAAAGCATTGGTTAAGGAAGCCAGGCGAAGCAGGAGAGCCCACGTAACCACGGTCGCGGTTACGTGGGCTTATCCCTGCGCGTTGGTTCCCATTGATACCCCCACACGAAAGCAGCGAATACTCTATGCACACCTGATCTTTATCTCGATCACGAGCATTTTTGGTATCTGACACATGTAAATAACCTTTGCGACAAGGAAGACATTGCATACCTGCGCACAGGCGAATAGAGAAATTCCTCCTCACCCCATCCATGCTTGCGAGCCGCGCTTGACAAGCGTGAGTGCTGACGAGCAGTGCGGCCCATTGTTCCGTATTCGATGCAAAGGCACAAAGTGTCCAACTAACTAGGGGGTTTTCTTCCCCATAAAACAAATCTTAGTTTTCTCCATATTCACGACCGCTCCAGACGCGTGGCAAAACTGCTGGCGCAAGTTAGCTGGAACGCACTGTCTATAGTACGTTAAACACCAGTGAGCTCCCGGCTTCCCTTACCGTTCGTATTATTTGCCTTTATTGGACAAAATTTTGGAGCAACTGCTATATGTTTCTCCGCACAGAAACGAATAAGGAAGGCTCTCCGCACATTCAGTGTATTCGTAACATGGTAGGGTGCCGCTAAATCTGGTCGCCCTGCCGTTCCATCGCGGCAACTCTTATACACAGATGACTACACCAAGCGGTAAATGTTACTCCATTGACATGCATATATCATGGCGACGTCTCTGACAGCCGATGTGGGCGCCTTCTCGCATTGTGCACCCTATATACGTAGGCGTTACGAACAGTCCCGTCTGAACGTCTAAAACACGCACCCCATTGCAGCGTACCTTTCTTTTGCGCCGACGACGAGCACCTTGCCGCGCGCTGCGGCCGCCAAAGCCAGGTTTTCGGTTCTCAGGTACTGGACGAAGACCTCGGCGAAGCATTTGGCCAGTATGCCTGGCGCACTGTCCCAGGCGGTGACGGCTGCAGCCGCCATTGCTGTGACGATGGACAGGGCCGCCGATAGGAACGTGGGCAGAACCATCCAAGTGAGGAACACGTACCAGCGTGCCGTGAAGAAGGCCGTCACCACAAAGAGATGGAGCGCCCTAGCACCGAAACGAGAGGTCCTTTTTAAGTATATCTCTCCAAGCACACGCGATTCTTTCAGAGCGAGAATCGAGATATCTAAAGTTGCAGTGTATTTGGGACACCTGCCGAGGTGAAAAGGAAACTCTGTTTGCTGTCTCGCAGCCATGCTTCAAAAATGCTCAACAGCCAGTCTCGCCAGGAGGGCGTAGCAATAAATGCAATACAAATGCATGTTATAATAATGTTTTACGAAGTGAAGATGGCAGCTAAGTCTTCGGGATGTGATCTAACGAAACTCGACAAAACGCTGGTGTAAGAGGTGTCCCTACTCCAGGGACACCTTGCGCTGTCTGTTCGTGTTGAGCTCAGCACGTAGAAGGGTTTACTAGCCTCCCGCTAATGGATGTCGAGATGGCGCGCCCGCCAGCGATGGCGACCGCGCGATGTCCACAGTTGATGCTCGAGCGACCCTCTCCCTCCTTCCCACGCGTGTTTTCATGCTCGTTAAAGACGGACGAGGTGTTTCCTCTCCGCTCCGACGGCACGCGTTTCGATCGGGGTGAAGTTATCGCATGCGAGCGACGGAGATGGGCCGGGCTCGTTGGATCTCTGCTTCAGCCCCATTCGTCGCCCCCACTCGCGTGCTTTTACAAGCGGATAGAACGTACGATACGCGGGGCGTTCTTATCAATTTGGACTTTATACGGGACATGACGGCTACGGCGAAAACCCGTGGAGACTGTCCATACAATTGCTATAGCAATAAAAGGCTGCACAAAAGAAAAAAAAAGAGATATGTCAAGAGGATTAAGGAGCGACACTCAGCCGTGGAAAGCTGCAAACGCCAGCGATACGAGAACAATGTACGTTATATATATATATGCCTCAAGAGACTGGTGCGCGTGGCTATCCAAGCAACGCGACAAGTAGAGGTTCTACGAACGGACGACTGGCTGTAAACACAATGGGGATAATTGGGGTTGTAATTAAGTGGAGATGTAAACACCGTGAGGTTAATTTACAGTGTACGAGAAGAACGAGAAGCTCTACGAGGCACCCACACTGAAGAAGTAGAGTCGCATACAAATGGGGCCGATCGCTGCTCTTGAGGAGTTTGGACACATTGAGTTCTTTTTTCTCATGTTCGAGCAGCGAGAGGTGCATCTCACCTGCCGATGGTCTTACAGCGCAGAGGCACGTGGTGTGCTGGGGGCTGTCGGCACGTACGTTCGTACTGCGCTGCTCGTGCGACGAGCGCCCGCGTGTCACGAGACTTGACGAGGAGAGTGGCAAGCTGGGTTGAGACCTTGGCCAGCAACAAGAGCCTGATGGTGAAGAATAGGCCTCCGTTGAAGATGCCCAGCCGTCGGTTTCCGAGAAGGGAGCGGCCCAGCAGGGAAGTCAGCTCGAGCAGCGACGCCGTAATCACCAGTGTTGCCGTTAGCGCGGCGTATCCCCAGCGGCACTGTCCCACCGGCGTTCGGTCCTCGTGATGCGGGGGCGGCAGGCAGCCGGACAAGCGGAGAGGCCACGAGTCCGAGCGGAACCGGGCCTCGGCGAGGGACATGCTGTCGCTGCGAAGCTGCACGATGACCCCGGGAGGAACATAAACTGTGGCAGCTCTATAAAGTACCTACGTTGGGAGCAATACAGGATCGAGGTGTGAAGGTTTGACATTTACAAATGCTCATTGCGCAAAAGGAAAAAAAAAAAAAAAAGGTCATTGTGAGCTGTCTCTTACCTTCCTGGTCCATTGGAGTGATGGCGTGGAGCTGAAAGAAGTTGCTCCGACATGGAGAACGGGTCGTCAAGGCAGTGGTATAGCGATATGCGCCCACTGTGCGAACTATGTGTCGCCTTTCAGTGCGAACAAAAGAGCGCGCAACGATTTCCACCTTCACTGCTAATGTAAACGCGCTCAGCTGTTTGCGTAACATTGCCTTTGTGATTAGAGAAAATTGCTTTCAGATCGATTTACACCAGCCTTTATCGTGCTACCCGTCGAAGGCTCATGCAGAATACGACTACATTGATGACAACAATGCATGCAAAGTGCACCTCAGAGTTATTGTTGTCGCCCAAAATTCATTCCTCCGCGTCGATTACACGGCGCACTGAATTACATGGAGAGTCTGAAACGAGTAAACAATGCAAGGGCAAGAAGATTGAACTGCGTATAGCAGCCACATGTGTTCGCGCTATTCGTATCGAAGCAGAGCGCATGCCGCGTAAGCCCCATATTCCAAAACTGCACATTCGCCTCATACGGCCTCGTAAAAATCAGTTTGTACCATAATCATTTCATATCGAACTATTCGGACAACTGTTTGTTTGCATGTACCGTGCCCACAATGCCAATATTTTTCAGTGCGGAAAATTCCGGCAGAAGTTATCTTCACGTGTTGGTCGCAAACGCGCGCGCGCGCGCTCGCACGCACGCACACGCACACACACACACACACACACACACACACACACACACACACACACACACACACACACACACACACACACACACACACACACACACACCCTGGCACGGTACCGGTGACAGACACACCGTAGCTATCGACGCCTGCAAGCTTAGACGTATACAACACTTGCAGGCTGTGTGTGCCAGCCTGCAAGCTCCTATCTGACTGACGTCTGCTAAACTCTGACATAAGTTTTATGATTGTGCGTTTGATGCATCATAAATATAAGATTTGAATGTAGATGTTGTTACGTAAATGCTTCGTAGCAATATTCTTCGTTTCATGGCCAAGGAGCGCTTTTTCACAACGCATAGATGTGGCGCACAATGTAAGTGGTGGTGACGAAAAATTGTGTAACGTGGATTCAAACGTCAGCGCTACTGCGCCGGAAGGATGCCACTATGTGCGAAATGGAGCTCCGAAAGACCGTCTCGGTCGTTGCCACAAAGCGGCGCGTTGTTTCCTTCTTCTTTTGTTTTTTTTTATAGCTTGGAAAGATTCGGCATCGAGTCTTTTGTAATATCACTCAGAAAATTAGTTTTGTGCAGAAAAACCAACAAGTAGACTTGGTGGGGCGTGTCTACGCGCATCGAAACATGAAACGACGCTGGTGATTGCGGTTCGGTTAAGAAAAGGACGCTAATTTCTGCAGCCCATGTAGGGAGCACGGCTAAACGTCCGTGGGGGTAGGGAAAAGAGATAGAAAGGAGAGAAAAGCCGTAGTGGAGGACTGCGGAAATTTTGACCACCTGGGGCTACGCGCACTGACAGCGCGCAGTACACGGGCCTCTGGCATTTTCGCCGCGCTGAGGAAACCCATGATACTATCACCAGTACGAACCTTATGCAAGTAGACTCGACACTTTCATTACTCCACGCTAGCTCGGACCCGTAGGCGCAGAGAACGCTTCTGGGCTGCTTTTTTTTTTCTTTCTTTATTGGAAGCGTCCGGCTGGCCGCAGAAGCCGGTAGAGTCCTGGACTTGGGGCCTACCCATCTAGGTAATAAACCCCGCAGTAGAAGTTCTTCTTGATAATTACGACGAGCCCCTCCCCCGAAAGCAAGTGGATGCTCTCGGAAATGCGTGACAGTTGGCTGATACAGTCCGCGGCCGGGCGAGAGGCGTACGCTCCGTACGCGCAACACTTCGCGCGCGGAGCGTCTTCCCTTATCTCGGCCGTGTGCCGGCACTGCAGCCGACGGCCTGCATCTTCTTTCTCGTGCATATGAAATAAAGCGTAGCCAGGGACACAACATGTCTCATTTCACGCCTAAGTTTGCATGCATGTGCCGCTGACGAAATAAGCGGACGTTGTCGAGCGGAAGCGTCTGGAAACGCCATGAGCGACGAAATTCCCAAGGTCCGTAGAAGTCGACGACTTTGGCAAATTGATCGCTCTATACGAGTCGGCTTGAGAACTTACCATAAAGCGTCTAGCATGCCGGACAGAAGGAGGGGGCTTCAAAAGTAACGAGTGTACTTTTCACGGTTGTGTAGCGGTTACGGTGCTCGGCTGTCACGGCGGTCGCATTTTCGATGGAGGTGAAAATGCCAGAGGCCCGTGTACTGTGCGTTGTCAGTGCACGTTAAAGAACCCCAGGCGGTCTAAATTTCCGGAGCTCTCCACTACGGCCTTTCTCTCCTCTCTATCTCTTTCACTCCCTTTCTCCCACCCCCACGGACGCTTAGCCGTGCTCACTACATGGGCTGCAGAAATTAGCGCCCTTTCCTTACCCGATGCACAATCATCATCATCATCATCATCATCATCATCATCAATGACGTGCGTTGCGAAGTTATGAATCGCATTGACCACACTTGTGCCCACGAAATGACCAGCCCACTCACCTGCATGCTTCCTGGGCTCACGGTAAACAATTATAGTACCGTCTGACGTTTTTCATTGCACCAAGAAATCTCCATGATGCCATTCGAATTCGTTAAACGATGCACATTGTTTTCACCCACTCTGCAAGACATCTACGTCAAAAAGAACGTTGCCACTGGTATGACAGTTGTGGCTATGCAAATAACCATAAAGGTTTATGGATAAATTATATTTAAAAAAAAGCACCGACACACAGACGAAAAGCTGGTAATTTTATATTAATTACCTTTTATAAAACAGCACTCACAACAAGACGTACCATTTTTATACCGAAGGACATTTCAGGAACGAAAGAGATGGAAGCTCATGAAACGTGAATCCGCCAGATGACGCTCATTCGAAAGCGAAATTTTTCTGAGACGCATGAAAATATGCATGACAAATGGCTTCCGACTGATGTTAAAGAAACCCAATTAAAGCGAATCGCTAAGCGTAAGCTTGTAGGCCTGGAAATATATTCTCGAGCAACGAAGTAAACGCGTACTTGATCTGCAACAATAACTTCCCCATATGTAAGTCGCCTATATGTTCACATGGAATGTGCGTCGGAAAGCGGATGATGCACTTGACAGTTATTTCTGTTTAAATCCCTGCCCTGCCTTAGTTGAGCGACATATACGGAGCCTACGCAGACATGTCATCTGAAAGGCACCGTGTTCCGTTGCGAGCCGGTTCCTAACAAAGATCCCGCAGGCTTTATAACTGTTTCATTTGGTTGTCACGCCGTGGTTGCTTAATGGTTACGGCCAGGGTCGTTGCTTGAAAGCACAGCTGCAATAGAGAGCTTCGGACGTGGAAAATGAAAAGGGGGATGCTGCAGGAATGCGATAACACACATTTTCTGTAAGTAGCGAGTTCTTATACGGACCGCAGTAATCAAATAGGCATAAGTAGTGTACTGTTGATGACAAAAGCATCGTATGATGTTCTCAGCACTGATCGACAATGTGTGTTGTTCTGGTGGGCGGCATTATAAATAAGACGGCAGCGTAACGACACGGTCACGACAACGGATAACCACGGCGTCATGAATTGGCGCAGAGCAGACGCGCCTTCCGGACTCGCTTGCTCCTTTAGCGGAGAAGGACCACCAGTCGGCGGCCACTGAACTGTGGTGAACAGGCATCGTGCAATTGCAGAGACGCTACACCGAATGGTTCCCCGCGGTGGCGAATAAAGGGAGCTCACCGCAACCGACCGCGTCATCGAAGAGCGCATCAAAAGCATTCATCGTTGCGCGCTTGCAACAGCGGAGAAAGTGGCGCTACCGAAGACAGACGAAACGACCCTTAAAATGTGATCAAAGCTGAAGAAACGACGCACTAGCCCAAACAAGAGTGTTACTGAAGAAACGACTTCGCATGATCGCGTGCGATCTCAACCGGTTTAGCTAGTTTCTCCTTAGGTTTTGCTTGACTGTTAAATTCATTCATTTATTTTGTCGACAGTTAAAGGGTGGCTGGCATCGCACCTCGCTCTCGTCGTAAACGAATACAGATAGCGCACGGTTTCCATGAACTTTCGGAAATATTGCGTTGACGGTTTCGCGTGTCCTGTACAACTCGGACACTTGCAACAAATAGCGCGGACATTCAAGCGAAAACTAGAAGTGGCAGTAAGGTTTTGACACGAACAGCAGCACAAAAGCGTTCCCAACGCACATTTTTGTGATAGCTGTAAAATGAATCTCGTCACAGTCGCAAACAGTACCACCGAGCACGGCTAAAGCATCATTTTGGTAACAGTTCAATCGAGCGCAAATACGGCACATTCAGACAGGCGCCGCATTTGCGCTCGGTCTAGTTTTTGCCGGATTGAGCTACTAACTAGCCCTACAACAAGTTCACCTATGATAAAGCGTCACACGCTGAAACAAGCTCTTGAGAAGGGCACCTGTCTACAAGCGTCCGTATAAGGCACACTGTCCGACACATCACGCGCCTCAGGCAGGGGTGGCACAGATGTGTAACAGCACGCGCGAGACCGTGCTCAAGGCGTGCGATTTCAAAGTGTTCGGCCACAGCAGAGCACAGCTGAAACGATGACCGTAAACAGGGCAGCTGCCAGGTGAGGTGCCGACGACGCTGGCTTGTCCTCGGTCGTCGCCGTCTTTGCGGAGTTGTCTTCTTTCTTCTTCGTGGTCGGGGGTTGTTCCGTTTTGCCTTGGCTGGTGGAAAGCTCAGCCGGATGCGCGGTCGTGTGCGGAAGCTCGTCCGGCTCTTGCGTGTCGTGCTCCGTGCAACCCAGGTCCTCCATGCTCAGGCGCGTCACCTGCGCCGGGGACACGCACCTCTCAGTGTTCGCCTCGACAAGAAAAAAGAAAGCAGGGCGTCGCGCGCTCTCACCTTGCTTTTGCCGCGCGCTGGGTCGCCGAACACGCAGCTAACGTGGCGCAGTTCACGGCGGAACTTTTCGCTCAGCGTCTGGTTCTCGAGCCGCAGGATCCACGCCAAGCGGCAGTCGCAGGCCATCTGGTTGCCTGCGTAAAGTAGGTGAACAGTACTGTTTCACAGCCTTCATTTAACACGTGGCACTATAAGTACAGCGAATACACGATGCTAGAAAATGTATATTCACACGTGCGTGATGAAGGCAACGCCGCATGTCCGGCACTGGAGGTGTGCGAAGAGAAGACCATAGTAAACAGAAAGAAAAAGTGCCGTGGAATGGAAACATGGCAATGCGGAAACAAGAGTCGTTTATGGTCTACGTCTCGGTCTCGAAAATGTCTAGCGAACGAGACTAGATGTGTAACGGAGACGACGACACAGAAGTCTCAAGACAACAGCACTGGAAGGTGGAAGACGACGAAGAACGAGAATAAACAGCGATGGCGACTGTATCAGCTTCGGCTTTTCCGTGCTGCGTCACACGAATAGGAATATATGCCTTGCTGTACAGAAATTCATTACTGATTCGAATCGATTTGCTTGTTCTGTTAATAGATCCTAATTGCTTCTTTCATTATCCCCGTTACCAATGATTGACTGCTATTTTTCGTATTAAATAATTAAACTGCTGGGTTAAAGGGGTCGTGAACAGAACAGGACCTTGTTAATTGGAGATCTATGGGACAGGCCCTTGCCCTGCAGTGGAAGTAGACAAGCTGATGATGATTACAACAAACAAGCTAGGGAAACCTTTGTTCGCTAAACACTGGGACACTTTGTTTTCTATAGCATTGGGATGCCAATAAAGTGGCCGTCATCACTGAAGGTGCTTCGCGGTACAGCGCGCTCCACCCGTTGCGTTGAACGGAACCGCTTCCGGCATGCCCCGTCCCACCAGAGAAGGGTCGGGCTTTCTTCTTCGGACTTTCTTCTCCCGACCGAAATGAACACCAACGGGGCGAAAGAACAACACAACAAAGACAGCAAGGAGTGCAGAAAAGCGAGAAATGTGTAAAGTGTCGCGCTGCAACCACAATTTTAGAAAGGTCATATTTTCTTCGTTTAATCTAAAGCCGACAACGAGGTTGCATACAAATTCTGCCCCGCCACGGTGGTCTAGTGGCTATGGTACTCGGCTGCTGATCCGAGGGTCGCGGAATGGAATCCCGGCTGCGGTGGCTACATTTCGATGGAGGCGAAATGTTGAGGCCCGTGTGCTGTGCGATGTCAGCGCACGTTAAAGAACCCCAGGTGGTCTAAATTTCCGGAGACCTCCACTACGGCGTCTCTCATAATCAGAGCTGGTTTTGGGACGTTAAACCCCACAAAACAACAACAGCATACAAATTCTATTTCCTTTCTCTCTACACGAACGAAGGAGTAGCCAGAGCATATCGCAAAAAAAAAAAAAAAAAAGAGAGAGAGAGAAAACTGTGAAGCTCGCAACAAACTTATTATCGTGTTTTTGTCTCGGAAGGAATTCGGGCTCAGGATTTCCCAATCGATACGCTAAATTTGCTCCGAGGCTTTCGCCAAAATACTGCCGCGTCAGATATTGCGATGCCGTAAAGGCGCAGAAGCGTAATCTAGTTGAAGTGGAATCAAGGGGACGCGCACCTCTATACGTTGGGGCGGTAGAAATAATGTCCCGAAAGTTTTCATATAGTAACTATACTAAGTCTTTCTTGAGCATAAAAGTGCTTCCTGCTAAGTCAGAAAACGAAAAAGCGTATTTCTAGGTTTTCAATACTATAGTAACTGTCATGGCAAGATAAATCACCTTTCTTCCGCTTGTAATTGCCCACGCGAGAAGCGCGGTGTCCCATATCACAACTCATCGCAGCACGTTCACGCTGAGCCACGGATTCTCTCATGCGGCGACACGTCTTGCGGCTATATTTAAATCGGCCCGTGTTGCAGGAAGAGCCGAACCGGTACACGGGTCGTTGGAGGCCGCCTCGCGAACGAAAAGGTGGTGGCCCCGACACGCCACGATGCCCGTTGGACCAGGCAGCGCAAGCGGCTCTAATTTATTGTGGTCGCGCTGCTCTCTGCGCGTTACAGAGCGTGAACGACGCTGCAACCAGACGAGCTTTATTCCGACAAAGTGACCGTAGTCGAGCCGGTGTGTTTCCCACAATTTCGCGATAGCGTTATACATTCGCGCTTTATATATGAATGTTCGAAAGCTTACTCTCACCGCGTCGAAAACGCCTCAGATGCGCCGCTATACAAATGAGAACGCTTAGGGAAAATGCGGTGGGCACTCCCGTGCCTCAGTCCAGGTTGGAATTCCGTGAATAATTAGCTCCCCTTGGTGGTGCAGACACTTTCCAGGTGTCGTTGACCAGCGACGCGCAAACCCGCCGGAAACACGTTGCCGCTAATTATTAATTCCAACGTCGGTAAATTTTGCCCCGTTTCTTTTTCGTAGCAGCGATGCCGTTTAACCCGCAGCTAAGACCGTTAGGTGTCCGCAGAAAACTATCATCATCATGAAATAAGTGCCCGATGACTTTCGCACGCCAACCACGTGGTAGCGTAGCCTTGTATGGGGATGGAAAGTGAGCTCGAGCCCGGAAACACGATGAGCTACGCTGGATCCTCAGTCTTCGCATGGAATTATTATTTCCTTAATGGTACACGCTTCCGCGAAATGGATGGGACTCGGTCGTCGCACGGCTTCAGTTTTAACGCGTAACGGAGGTTGAAACCGCACGCATTAACTGGCATAAACTCCCAGCGAAAACGCCATATTTCGAGCAATTGAGTCGACACGCGATTGCCCGACTGGACCGATTGTGTCACAACCCTGTTCCGAACATGCGTGCACTGCACTTGAAACTGCGCAGCCAAGCTGCTGTCTGCCGAGCACGCGTTCTTGGTCGGTTCGCTGCCGGATGCGAACCACCGGCGTCGTGTATCCAGACGACGAGGCGCGGAGTGCCTCTCGCGGCGGCGAAAAGTCTCGCGAGACAGGCGCGCATGAAATGAAAAGAAGCGGCGGAGGAAGCCGCGGCAGTCCAAAATAGCTGGCCCGCGGGCGGAACCGCGCTGAGGCTGTCGTGGTCGCCGACGGCCGCGCTTCGATGCTTCAAAAATGGACGCCAGCAGCTTACTCGCATCCGGCGCGCGAGCTGCACGGTGAGAAAGATTGGCTTCGACATACGTCATCCTGCGTGGCCTGAACTGTGCGCCGCTCTATAAACCTGCGTCAATATATAAGTAGTTTACTTTAAAAAAAAAAAAGGAACTCGCGCCGGGTAGCTGTAAATTTTCTTCGCTAATCGGAAGTAGTGGTAGGCTGCGGCAACAGCGGGCTGTTGCCGCAGCCTACCACTGCCACAGCATTGCAAAGCTATTTCCTCGTACGCTTTTCCGATATTACGCTGACTCGCGAATTCCGCCGTTTTGTACGCTGTCTTCCGATTATCCTTTCGTACGCTGACTTCCGATGTCTTTCGTGAGCACAGCATCCAGGTGTTGCTGTCTAGCCTGAGACAAGGCCGCGGCCTTGTCTCAGGCTAGACAGCAACACCTGGATGCCGTGCTCACGAAAACCCGCAGACCTTCGAAAAAGCATCCTCCCTTTAAAAATTATTGTTGATATGGTTTTTTTTCCCCGATTTATTTCGGACTCGTACGGACAGTGAGACTTTACAGTTCAAATCCAGAAACGAATCACGCAGGATTGTGACGATGAAGAAGAACAGAAAACGCGTCCTGTTCCTCTTCCCGTTCTCTCAATATCCACCACTCTTATACTGTGGTATGCAGGCAGTCCCAAGTGGAGAAACAGAATTCAAGTCGAACAACTAGTTCACTTGCCATCATTGGCCGTACTAAATAATCGGTTATATGGTGTAACGCATAAGACATTTTAAGGCGAGGGCCTTGCACGTTTCATTGGACGACTTCGGTGTCCACATATATGGCCCACGATCGACCAAACGTGACGCCAGCACGAGATATGTGCGCTGCACGTGGTTTTGCATGGAGCGAAATCCCGCTCCATTTTGTCATCAATAAATTAATGGCACGGAAAAAAAGAAACGCATCTTCACGATTGAAAACAGGATATTATTTATATAGAAGTCGTACAAGAATACACATATCTAGGACAGCTACTGACAGGAGAACCTACTCATGTAAAACAAATACACCGAAGAATATGCATAGGATGGCGCGCATATAACGGAAACTTACCATTATCACTAAAGAGGAAATTATATAGCTACTGTATTTTGCCTGTACTGACATACGGGCCAGAAACTTCAAGGAGAATTGCAAAGAAGCTATAGAGAGGAAGTTAAGAACCACACAGGGGGCGATGGAACGGCTCGTGCAGGGCAGGAAAAGGATGGAGAGCATTGGGAGAGGCATTCGTCCTCCTGTGGACATAAGATAGGATTATTATTATTATTATTATTATTATTATTATTATTATTATTATTATTATTATTATTATTATTATTATTATTGTGTACCCCACTGCGTTACTAAATTTGCACTGGGCTTTCGCCATCAAGTGTCGCAAAGAGCAACGTCGGGCCGATATATTTTTTTAATCCACGAAATATTCCTGCAAATGATTAGCTACGAGTTGCTGTATTTCTTTCTTTGAAAATTTATTTCCAAGCAAAACATTCGATATAAGGCACCAGGGACAAGGAGACAACGTTTTATTTACGGGCGCTGCGAAAATGCGGCGTTTTCCACTCTGTCTTACGGTGCGCTGATACCTCTCAGTACAAAGTTTCTGCGCGAGTGTAGGTGCTTTTATGATGGATTTCTGGAGTTTTACGTCCGAAAACCACGATTTCATTATGATAGAGTGGTGGGCTCTCCGGGAATTTCGACCAGCTGGGGGTTTGTGCACGCACTGACAGTGCCTCGACATTTGCCCCCATCGAAATGCAGCCGCAGGGATATACGTGTGCTTTTCTATCATCCATTGCGTGCGTCAAAACAGCTAACCTCTTCAGCCGCCATTGTATGTTCTCTCTCGATCTTGTGCGTCAGTATGTTTCAGGAGTGCCTGCGCATGAGAATTCGTCACACAATGCGCAGCGCGTGTGCGAGACGGGTAGACAACACGCCGCGGACAACGGTGCTCAACAAGTTGCGGCACAGCGAAGCGCCAACTTTTTCAGCTCCGAAAGTGGACTATCATTTTGCCTTTTTGTTCACTCTGAAGAATGCCGAAAACACGGCTCTCAGATTCAAAACAAATGTTTACATTGCTGTTGAAATTAGTATATGGAGGCGAAAATGCCAGAGGCCCGTGTACTGTGCGTTGTCAGTGCACGTTAAAGAACCCCAGGTGGTCTAAATTTCCGGAGACCTCCACTACGGCCTTTATCTCTTTCACTCCCTTTCCCCTACCCCTACGGACGCTTAGCCGTGCTCCCTACATGGGCTGCAGAAATTAGCGTCCCTTCCTAACCGAACCACAACCAACCAACCAACCAAACGCCCTTCTTCGAACCACAGTTGTCTCATCGTCTCACGATACGAGACAATGAACACAGACATGTACAGCTTTAATGCGCAAGCGTTCTCTTGGGCCAATTCATACGCAAAGCCGCGTCCGTAACACACGAGTCATACAGAAGTGAACGGGGTGGTTTTGTATGAAGATGCCGTATTACAGCAGGCGCAGCCAGCAATCGTACTGTTCTCTCGGAGCAGCAAGTAGCTTTATCATACAGTCGGCTAAGGAAGAAAACGGGACAGCGTATACAGGGTGAGCGCTGCCAGGTGGTACTTTTCATATTTCTCGGGGATCGTTTACCACTCAGAAAAAATGAGTACGCAATTAGTACGTCGGTGAAAATGGCGCACTTGAATGCACTACGTGGATGACTACAACTGCCTCATGGACGATTCGATGATTAGAACAGAAGTTCTCGAATTATGCATTTAATTACAATTATGCAATTAAATCTAATTAACGAGAACATTACTTGTGGCTACTCCACTGTAGTTAGGAGGGAGCACTGCGTCACGCAGCCCGTCTTGGCAAGCGAACACTCCGTGAGGCCATGGCCTCTCGGAGCGTCGTCACCAGTGGTGGCCCAGCAGGTGACATTTTGCGTCATAGTCACGCAGGAATCGAGATCTGCCGAGATGTTTGGTACACGGTAGCTTTTAATTGGTGCGTGTTCGTCCGTGCTTATTGTAGCGAAACGTCGGGGCCGTTAATGTTAGACGCATCGGGAGGTCAGGAAGACGAAGAGGCGTGGGAGCCACTCCGCGCAGGCAAGCGATGAGGAGTCGGCACAGTGAATTGGGAGAGCACTCATTGGGGGGTTTATTTAGCTAAGACATCTTGAAGTTGGAAAACACACAGGGCAAAAATTATACAACATAGAAAATGGTATCATACCCCGTCTGACTGCCGGACTGCTCCCCGGTGATGCCGAGCGTCATGGTCCCCGAGTCCGCTCTCTAAAAAGGCCAGTGTCGCCGCTTAAATAGCACTTTTTCAGCATCCACGGCGACGCGGACGGCTCGAACCACCACCGCCTCCCACCAATAGGAAACCGGCTTACACGGACAAGTCAGGCAGGTCGACGGTAACGATGTTCTACGAGCTTTTATGATCGCGTGCATCCGGCCTCGCCACAAAACTAATACAAACAACGCTTTCCAGAAACTGGCCGCGGACGCTGCACACATGCTCTCTATTTTTCGGCTGCCCCGTCTCCCGGAAGGCTCCCTGCGGTGCGCGGGCTCGTTTACCCGAGCACCCCTTCTACAAAAGCAGTCGGAAAAGGAAAAAAGAACAAGAAAACATTCTACGCGACGCGGTCTTCGCGACATTATTTCGCACTTGGCCGCGGCTGCTCTGCCTATGTGTGTGCTCGAAGCTCTCTCCGAAAGCTTGCTGCGCTTACGTCGTTTCCTGCAAGGCATATTTTTCGCGCTTTGCGCCAGCTGCAAGAAGATTACAACGCGAAGCTGCGCACTTGGGCTGCCGGTATACGCCTCGGCTGACGTAAAATGGCCGTTGCGCGCGGTAAACATTGTGTATGTGTGCATTACTGCTTCGTCGCTGTTCATGGGTAAGTAGCATGCACCAGATATTGATACGCAGACCGGTGTGCGTGAGAAGTACTCTCGAAAGCACCTGATGCCGCTCGCCTAACTGACACGCGGGAGCCCAAGGCCGGAAGGCGAGGTAGCGGAGAGACCGCGCGCGCGTTCGCGCCTTCGCTTGGTCTCGTCGTGACATAATGCGCGACTGTTTCCGCTGTTTCCACGCCGTGTTCTTTGACACAGATATGATGGGCAGCAAAAACGTTTGCCTTAGAAGAAACGCCGCGATTCGACGCCGCAATCTTCCGCATGGCATCACGGCGGCTCTCGGAAGGGTTCGGAAACCGCGATTACTGAAACGTACCGCGCGCTCTGACGTACAGTGTACTTTCCATTCCCATTACGTTCCGGTCACGTGCTGGGTCACCACTGTTGCCTTGAATGCTGTGACGTCGGGCTCCCCCCTAGCTTCTTCTACCTCCATGGAATTCGCGCTCGCCTAGCTTCCGAACTACGTCGCGTTCGGTCTGTCGTGCGAGACAGCGGTTCGGGCGGCCTCGTGAACGCTCTCGTAATGCATCTTTGGGTGACCATGGCTGCCATTAAGGCGCGTCCGACGGCCTGTATTGTCGTTTTAAGACACAGCCCAAGTTCCAAGAGCATCGCTCTGTGAAGAGACCACTGTTCGTACACGCAGTAGTCTCATCTTACGCTCTAAAATGGGGCGTGTACGTCCCATGGCGGCACGACCCAGACGCGCGCGCTGCGGCAATCGCGGAATAAACTGCCTCCAGCTTATAGCTTCGCGGCCTTGACAAGTGGGAGCGTGTGAGCAGCATCAGTCGGCCACAAAGGCCACGATGGGAATTCGCCGCGCTCGCTGCTGTGCGCGGAAAGAAACGGGGCGAATCGAGCGCGAATGTATACAGCGTGGGCGCTCCGTGGTGTGGGAAGAGGACAAATAGCCTGCACCTGTGACAGGGAACGCTCCAGAGGAGTCTTTTGTTGGTATATTACTTGCAAACAGTTGCTCAGGTGGTATTGAGACTTTTCTTTTTGTGAGCAGTGTGGTAAAAGCATTAAAACTTATCACGATAACAGAAATTTCGATAATAAACAAAGGTAAAGTGAACGAAGGGAGTGACACTTCAAGGAAGCTTCTCAGGGTAGCCGTGATTACTATCGAATAATGTAGTTAACGGCAATGCGGGCGTCACACTATAAGGCGGAAGCTGAGCGAAAGAAATGAAGAACGGCTGGGGCATATTTTTGAAAGTCCGATGTTATGAAATGCAATGTCGTGCACTATTTTTTTTTCCTTTGAAATTTATCGAAAGAATACAATAGCTTGTAGTTGAATTAAATGATGCTTAACTTCGTATGGTGCCTCCTTTATCTCCCCGCATCATTTTTGTAGAGTTTGGTAGGTCTAAGCGAACAAGAATGCAGCATCCCATTGTTGTTTAAACTGGTTTGTTTCGGCTCACGGTGCGCTAATCCGGACAACGCCGTGATAGCTGTCATGTCGCAGTTTTCCTTGGGATGGATTCACCTAACGGCGTGGTGTGCAATACATAATACGTATGCACCGATCGCGGCTCGGAGCCTGCCCGCCTAGTTTTGGGTGACAGGGATTGCACCTAGACGTTGGTGGTGATGTTATTCGTATCAATGTCCTATATCCGCATGACATGTCATGACGCCCCGCCATGGTGGTCTAGTGGCTAAGGTAATCGGCTGCTGATCCGAGGGTCGCAGAATCGAATCCCGGCCGCGGCGGCTGCATTTCGATGGAGGCGAAATGTTGAGGCCCGTGTGCTGTGCGATGTCAGTGCACGTTAAAGAACCCCAGGTGGTCGAAACTTCCGGAGCCCTCCACTACGGCGTCTCTCATAATCAGAACTGGTTTTGGGACGTAAAACCCCACAAAACAAAACAAACATGACATGACAAGTCTGTTGGTGCCACCACTGTAATGGCCAAAACGATAAGAACGAACATTTCCGCAAACGATAGGGTCGGTGGCATTTGTAATGTCATTTCGTTTTTTGTTGTTTCAACCGCGTTCAACGGGGTCGGCGACGCCGTGGTGCTAAACGAAGCCGTCGGAGCTTGTCTTATCCTGTTTGTGTAAAGTGCCTTTAGGCGCGCCATGAGAGTTTATCTGGTTATCGATCAGGACGCCAGGCAGAATGAAGTTTAAGGAAGCGCTGCCGTTTTTATCGCTTTCTACGGCTAGGCCCTTGGTTTTCTGAATGCAGCTCAGGGCAACTCGTCTCTGACCAAACGTGAGCGAACACAGTGGACTATAAAATGAGGGGGTGGGGATGCCACCACAGGTATGAAATATCGAGTGTTTCTAACGTCAAAGTCGGAGTATGCTTGAAGAACAAAAAAAAAAAAATAATAAAAATGACAGCATATCCACGGAATGAATGGTGATGAGTGGGCGAAGCTCCGGACGTTCATCGTAGATCGCGCCGAGTTCCGGATTAATTTAGTTAACGCGCACGCTACGAATCCATATGGTTCAACTACGCAGAAGTGAAATCTCCCACCGGCACTTCATTGCAAGTCAAGATCCAGTGCGTATATATATATATATATATATATATATATATATATATATATATATATATATTGTTACGTGGCGATTAATAACGCTGACCTGCAGTGGGGTGTACGGTTACAGGGATGTGAAAGACACCCAAGAAAGAAGACGATTATGTATCTTGGGTGAGCGTGGTGTGACTCCCAGCTTGGTCGGTCTATATATATATATATATATATATATATATATATATATATATATATATATATATATATATATATATATATATGGGTGGCCGGTGAACGGTTCCCCAGCGCGAGCAGTCGGTATTTTTCAATCAGGAAACTCGCTAAAAGACGCTGCCTGCGTCAAGCTTG
Organism: Hyalomma asiaticum; assembly: GCA_013339685.2. NCBI lineage: Eukaryota > Metazoa > Arthropoda > Arachnida > Ixodida > Ixodidae > Hyalomma > Hyalomma asiaticum. The sequence continues at coordinate 5,184,361 of CM023485.1, read as the reverse complement.
TCTCTCGCGGGTGAGGACGCGTTCTTCTTCTTTGCTAGCAGGCGGAGCGTTCATCGAAGAAAGAGCGTTTCCATAGTCAACGCGCGCCTTTCGCGCTCTCTCTCTCTCTGTCTCTCTCTCTCACAAGACAGCAGATGGAAGGGTGAGAGAGGTAGCGCGCCGGGCGGCACGCGCCGAGCGCGAGCCTCCAGGCGCGCGAGCTCTCGAACGCGAGCCTCCCGGCGGCGCGCGCCATCGAGTGGTCACGTACCACGACGAGCTAGGAGGGACAGACCCACGGCTTTAGGAGCTTCGCCCCTAAAATAAAGTACATGATTGCCACGCGCTTGCGGAACTTTCAGCTGTCCAATCCAGACGACGCATCGACAGAGCCACTAAACTACAACGCTACGCTGGAGTACTACCGACGGAGCCGTTATACGTATCCTCCCCCTCATCCTTCACTTAACAGAGCAGACGCTGTCGCTTGGCGGCAACTACAGACCAATTCATTTCCTTGCCTCTATATGCTAAATCGCTTTCATCCGACTCTCTACCCCTCCTACTGCCCCTTCTGTGGATCCGTACCGACAGTGTACCACTCCACGTGGTACACTGTCGGTATGCTCTGCCCCACAGGGCGTTCCTCCCATTCCCAACCCCACCCCTTCCTCTTGGGAGTCTGCACTGCTCAGCTTACGCCGGCAGGAACAGCAGAAGCTGGTCCAGCGGGCTCGCAGGGTCGCGCAAGGCAATGGAGCCCTGGACTGAGGGCCCCACCCAAGGAAGGCTCAGTGTGCATTTGTTATTAATAAAAGTTTATTCTCTCTCTCTCTCTCCAGCCCAATGTGCCTCCACTATACCTGGTTCGCGGTCACACGTGCGCACAGCCTGCATTGGTCGGCCTCAGAAAATAGCTACACTTTAAGCAATTAAATACGATAAACTTGAAACGAGGTCACGCGAGCGCGTGGTGCAACCTGCAGGTCGGAAAAGCAGCCTCTTCCTTTCGCGGCTGCAATGTCTATAGCAGAGAGCGTCGGCTTCAGTTTTTCTTGCGTCAGAAAGAACTTGCTGCCTTACGCGCCTAAGGGGGTCCGCATGCTCTCACATTTCGTTGCTCGTCAGTTTCGTACGAAAAGATTCGGTCACTCACGCACCAATAATAAAAGGAGAGCCGGTGTGAGCTCTTTATCAAGGGGTGTGTTTAGTATAGAGGCTCTCTCTCTGGTGACAGGACGCCTGCAACTGTGCAGTCGGAAGCCTCTTGCAAGTGTGAATGGGCACAGTTTGCAAAAGCGAAAAGCCATTATAGTGGACCGGACGGCTGGACAAACGGGTTTGTGTTCTCTCGAGTGTCACGCGCGACAGAACGGCCTATATTTCTTTAGACGGCTGCAATCAGTTATGCGAATATTGGTAATACTGTAATTATTTGCCACTTGTCACTGGAAGTACAGTGACGTAATACGAAAAAAAAAAATCTTGCGGATCCCACGCGCACTGTGGGAATCGGTGCCAGTAGGAAGAAGCTAATGAAGAAATCGCCGATCGATGAATTGTTTGGCATTCTGTCCGACTGTTACGAGTATATAGGAACAAGGTTTTTGTGCAAAGCGAATGCACCCACACTCACGAGTATGCTTGACATGGGCTGACCAGGAACGTCGAATGGTACGTCAGGGTACGATGTAACGTTGGAGGCCACGTTAGTCCAAAGCACGGACATATCTGTTTTGTCGAAGAAAAATGCACTATGCGGTGCGTTGATGTGCTATCATAAGCGTCGTTCGCTAAGGTATTCCCGTGGAATCGAGCCGCAAAAGCATACCGAATGCTAGCAGAATTGTGTATTGCTATAATGGTGTTTATCGCACATCAGAAGCGCCATTCACGTTATACAAGCGCCGCCATCGTTATATACCGAGCGGGAGCCTATAGCGTGCTTGCTTGGCACCTCGACTGCCCGTGTTCGCCGTAAAGCTTGGTGGGTTGCATGTGTGTGCTTGTTATGTCTACATTTCAATCGCAACCTGCGATAAACAGTGTTCCTTTATAATATAGTGGAGGTATTTGGCGGCCTTCAACCGCGATTATATGGGCAGATCCTGGAGGCAATGCACCGGGGTGCAGAAAACTGCTGAAAGTTGCGGGTTCGACACCCGGAGTCGTTTCGTATGTCTGTCCATTCCGGCGTTTCGTATGCCTGTTGGTGACTGGCTGATGCACGTCCTATATAAGATTCAAAAACCTGTGGCGCATACCGTGACTGGTGTGAGCCACAAGTGATTGCGTAGATGACGAGCATATAACTTTAGCGATGTAAAGATCAGTGATTCATGTTCGGCATTTATGTATGTATGTATGTATGTATGTATGTATGTATGTATGTATGTATGTATGTATGTATGTATGTATGTATGTATGTATGTATGTATGTATGTATGTATGTATGTATGTAAAAGGTACCGACAGGCCCCATGGGGGGGGGGTGGCATTGAGTAGGGGGGCATTACACAAAGTATACGTATATGAACATACCAAACATAAGAGCAATACGAAAGAAACGAATGCAAAGCAATAAACTGTTAACTAAAGTCTAAAGAGCTCGTACAATTCTACATGCACGAAATATACAAGTAACAAACGTGTAAACAAAACGTTGAGTTGCTTGCGCACAAGAAAAGGAACCGACAAAGTCGGTACATTCATCGCGTACATGATATTTAAAAAAGGGAGTCGATTCACAAAAATATGCTGGCAATGCAGTTATAAAAATTACAGACGGGAAAATAACTACCACGTATGCTAAAAACTTAAAAAGAAAAGCGTACGGTGCATTTCCTGAGCGACAGAAAAAGATCGCGATATATGACGTGACATAAGCAGACGGAGAAACTAGCTGTGATGATATGCGCAGGCTGAATAACTGCCAAAGACTAACATTGCGCTACACAGTACGCCATCTACTCGCTGAGGTTTGTGTAATGGCTTGTTAAGATATGGCGGAAGCTATCACAGTTAGTCTGCGAGGCAATGTGATCAGGCAGGCTATATTCCAGAGACGGATGGCACGCGGAAGTGCAGAGTTATTGAACGTATTTGTTGAGCTGTATAGACGGGAGTAACTAAGATGATTGTGTAGCCTGCGTGAAGTGAGATATGGTTTCTGCAGACCTGTGACAGGTGATTCGGAAGGAGTGGGTAATTTTATGAAAAAATGACAGCAAGGCGATGTCACGACGAATGCTCAAGTGTGGAAGTGAAAGTTCCTGTTTTATTTGCGATATACTGGACTGGGGACTGTAATTGTTTGAAATGAAGCGACTTGCTCTGTTCTGGATTCTTTCCGATGAATCAATTAAGTATTTTTGATGAGGAGACCAAATCGAACAGGCGTATTCTAATCGAGGGCGAACCAGTGTTATGTAAGATAATTTACGAATGTCTGAAGGTCCATCTGTCATGTTACGTCTCAAGCATCCTAGCGATTTGGAAGCGTTGGCAGAGATTGCCCTAATGCGGTTGGATGAGGATAGATTCGGTGTCAATATTATGCCCAAGTACCGATATTGTGTCGTAGTCGATAGAATGGAATCATTAATGCTGTGGGAAAATGCGGATATGCTAGGTTTACGCGTGAACGACATTACTTTGCATTTTGAAACATTTGTCATGAGCCATGTACTGCACCAACCATTGATAACCTCGAGGTCGTTCTGGAGCGATGCGTGATCTTCAGTGTTCTTGATTGGCCGATAAACAATACAGTTGTCAGCGAATACTCTGATAGAAGAAGATACACGTTGCGGCAGATCGTTGATGAATATAAGAAAAAGTAATGGTGCGAGTACGCTACCTTGAGGTGCGCCTGAAGAAACATCAGTCATGGAAGAAGAGAAATCATTAAGCCTTGTGAACTGTTGACGATTAGAGAGGATATTCGAAGCCATGATAGTGTGAGAGAGTCTAATTTCAGAGCGGAAAGTTTCGATATCAGGCGGCAGTGCGCAACCAGGTCAAACGCCTTGGAACACGGTCAGTTTTATAGTTGTCTATATCAGCATGAAGCTCTGTGGTAAGTTCAAACAACTGAGTCTCATACGAAAATCCCTTTCGGAAACTGTGCTGATTTTTGAAGAACTAATTGGATTCCACATGCCTATAAATGTGCGAAGCGGTGATCTGTTCTAGAATTTTGCAACAAATACACGTGAGAGAAATGGGCCGGTAATTTTCGGGAACCTGCGGGAACCCATAAGGGCTTCCCTTGCAGCTTTGTGCTGCAGATGCCATTTTCCCAGTTCGATGCTTTCCCTTGCACAGCCTCTCGCTGAAAGGGATTGTGACACAGAAGTTTCGAGATTGAAATAAGCATGACACGCTAACCCGAACGCGTCTCAAAACAAGATGGCAAAATTGCACCGCATTCGGTGCCGGGCAGAATATTTGTATTTCAGTTTGTTAATGTCTCAATTGAATGGTATATAGATCGGTATGAGATGTGACGAAATTAACACCCGCGCAAACGGCTATCCCGCTTAACGTAAGCCGATACAGAATGTCATACGGCGGATTATTATTTTTTTTTCATGCGCGTCTCGGCGGATTGCTGCAGCACGCTCAAGTGAAGGGGCTGTGGGAACACTCACCGACGACGCGCCTCGGCATATACGAAAGTGTGAGAGCGATACGTATACGACGCCACAGCGGGGGTGTTAGGTTCCTGACGTCACACAGCTCATATCAATATAACGGTCGCTGTCGGTGTATGAGTTCAGAGGCAGCCCATCAAACTTAAATTGCGCCCAGAGCCCAGCTGACGATACACGGGGCCTTCTAACTTCATTGGCAGTTTTAAACTAAGACTAGTACATCAACAGGACGGCCATTTTAAAGGATGGCTCACTCACCCGTGAGGCCCATATGGAAGTCCTCGTCGCTCTCCAGGTACTTGAGATTGTGTATCGTCCTCCAGGTGAGAGTGACCAGCTGATTCTGCTCCAGGTCCACCAAGTTCAGGTTGGGTGCACCCACGAACATGTCGGCAGGCAGTATGCGAAGCTGGTTGCTGGCCAGATAAATGTATCTCAGGCGCGCCAGCCCGTCGAATGCGAGCGGGTCGATGATGGAGATCTGGTTCAGCTTGAGGTCCAACTCTTCCAGGAGAGGCACGCTGACGAATATGCCTGCGTCTAGCCGCGTCAGCTTGTTTCGGTACAAGTCGAGCCGCGTGAGTTGGGCGAGGCCTTTAAACGTCCGGTTGGTCACCACGTGTATGAAATTGTCCCCGAGCTCGAGCTCTCGGAGAGCCCCGAGCTCCGCGAAAGCGAGGTCCTCGACGTACTCGATCTGGTTCCTGCCCAGGAAAAGGCCGGTGAGGGAAGGGAGGCGCGAGAACCAGCCGACCTTCACGTGCCTCAACTTGTTCTCGCCCAGCTCGAGCTTTTCGAGCCTCGGCAGGTGCGCTATGGCGTCCGGCTGCAGGTCGATGATGTCGTTGCCCTCCAGCTGCAGCAGCGTGAGCGCCGACAGCTTGTACAGGGCCCTCGTGTGAAGCACTCCCAAGTTGCAGTCCGTGAAGCGCAGCTTTTCCAGGCGGCCCAGCTGCCGGAGTGAGTCGGTGGGCACGAAGTCGAGCCGGTAGTCCTCGCCGTACACCGTGAAGGTGACGGAAACGAGCGCTTTCTGACGCCGCAGCGCCTGGAACACGGCGTGGCTTCCGGTCAGCGGCTTCCCCACGTAGCAGACCACACCGGTGGCGTCCGCCTCGAAGTGCTCAGAAGAGCAGCGGCAGTACATGGGCTCTTCTTGGGCGAGGTTGCACAGATTGGGCACGGTAGGCGCGGTGCCGTCCTCGAACGACGCGACGACGCCCAGGAGAGACAGGAACAAGAAGCTCATCTTGGCACGTGGCAGTCGTTGTAACCTGCGAAGAAGTTTTTCTCTAAGCATACAACACATATGAAAGTTTATTCTCGCACACTGAATCCAAATGACGCACACCGATACAATGAAAAGCTTAGTGACTCACTCGCGTCACCTTCAGCAATGATGAACAAAGCTATCGGAGCGTTCGAAATGGCCCCAGCCTATATAACTATGTCCGTTCTTTCCTTACAGGAAGAAAAGCAAAGCTGCGGATCGGCGACTTTGTCTGAGACGAGGTCCTCCTGGGCCCATGGGGCACGTACGCCACAAGGCTCGGTCATTTCGCCCACTTTATTCAACACCTGCACGGTCGGCCTCTCGAGAAAGTTGGCCCAAGTAGAAGGTATCAAACACACCATCTACGCCGACGACATAACGATCTGGTGCACCGGCGGTAGTGAAGGGCAAGTGGAAAGCGCCATGCAAGAGGCAGTAGAAGTAACGGAGCAGTACCTGCTACCCACCGGTCTCAGGTGCTCTCCGGCCAAATCTGTACTACTACTTTACAGGAAAGAAAGAGGGAGAAGACCAAAGGGCTGGAAAGCGGTCTCCGAAAGTGACATTCACCTGTTCACTCTAAGCGGTGACTTGACACCCAGGGTCGACACCATCGGAGTTCCGGGTATGTTTATAGAATCGGGTGGCGGGGCAACGGCACTGCGTTGCGCAAAATCATTGCAAAGACCGACAACGCTTTCCGCCTTGTGCGAAGGGTCACAAATAGGAATCGCGGCGACAAGGAGGACAACCTGCTTCGGCCCATCAACACCTTTATGCTGTGTCACTTCACCTATACGGTGATGCACAACTGACTCAGGGCCGAAAGGGACAAGCTCAATGTCCTCATAAGAAAAATATTCAAGAGCGCCCTTGGCCTGCCTGTCAGGAAGCATACTAAGGATCTCCTCCGGCTCGGCATACACAACACCATGGAGGGAGATAGCCGAGGCTCAGGAACGGGCCCAGCTAACTCGGCTGTCGACCACGCCAGCCGACATGTGGATCTTTGAGGAGATCGGACTCGCCCCTACCGATAACATGGGTTGGACCATCCAACTCCCTAGGGAAATAAGGGAGGAGCTCGTTGTCGCCCCGTTGCCCCGCAACGTTCACCCCGTCCACAACGCCGATCGTCGCAAGGCGAGAGCGTCGGCTATACTGAAACAAATCCACAATGACAAAGTCGAAGCAAATTTCGTAGACGCCGCCGCCTACCGCGACGGCAAGGCTTGTAAGGGTTTCCGTCGTAGACAGCTTGGCAAAGTCATCAACTGTGCCTTGGTTCGGACGACGGCCATAGCACTCGCCATGCAAGACGGTGTGTATAGCGATTCGAAAGCGGCCGTCCGGGCATTCCAGAAAGGCCGGCTAGCCCGGCAAGTAGTTCAAATCCTGAACACGACGACAGCTGCACACATTCGATACACTAGTTTCCTGCCCATATCGGGGAGATCGAGGGGGTTCATCTGAACCTCAGTGAGTCCGCCCATGAGGCTGTGCGTGGCTTTACCGACCGCGCGGCCTTCGGATCGAGCGACTCTCCCCCCGGACACAGAGACGCTCCAGTCACACACAATGGAATTACTAAATTCTTTTACTCGGAGAGAAAGGTCTTCCCGCCGCCTCATTCCAAGCTAAGCAGGCCGCAAGCAGTCTCGCTTAGACTCTTGCAAACTAACTCGTACCCGAATCCTGTGTCCCTTAACGGCATGCACCCCGATATTTACCCTGATTATTCTTGCGCGGCCTATGTAGAGCCTGCTACTTTGTGTGACATGCTCTGGGAATGCGCGTCGTTGGGCCCGAAGTTCACCAAGGAAGAGTGGGATGTGCTTCTGCGAAGTGCCGTCTTTGAGGACGAAATCCTGGCTGTCCAGCGCGCCCGTGACCGGGCCTGCAGGCTAGACCTGGCGGTCCCGTCGTGGGATTAGCCGGGTGCGCGAGTTATCGCGCCTTGCTGGACCAAATAAAAAGTTTGCTCACTCACTCACTCACTCACTCACTCACTCACTCACTCACTCACTCACTCACTCACTCACTCACTCACTCACTCACTCACTCACTCACTCACTCACTCACTCACTCACTCACTCACTCACTCACTCACTCACTCACACACTCACTCACTCACTCACTCACTCACTCACTCACTCACTCACTCACTCACTCACTCACTGAACACGTGAGCGCGAACACTAGGCGAGTCCACGTATTGCCCGTCATTGCCGTCAATGCTGACCGATCGCAGCGCCGGAGCTGCTTTTAGTAATTCACATAGGAAGCTACATAAATGTGGCCACTCTAGCCGATAGTGCTCACTTATTTCCGTCATGACTGGTGCCTTATCCGCCTAGCAGGAGATTGTTTCGCTGCTACAACATAGCAATGGTGCACAGCAAGCTGCGCACCATTGCTGCTTGACAACCTTGACACACGGAGCAACGTCGGCGCGCGCTCTAACATGGGCGTATCTTGTCCGCAACGTGCCGCGACGCAACTCGCGTGATCAATCAATCCGTGCATCGTGTCGCGGCGCAGTTGCAACGAGCAACGTGCGCCTCGATGTAGTTCTCACTATGTAACAAATGAGGTAGACATGAACATAGTAGAAAGAAAACATTTTTATTCGGGTCATCGGAAAGATGTCAGATGGAGCAACGTCGACGACTTGCTGGCTGTGGCTGCGTTGGAGTACGGCTCACCTTTGGTGAAATTGTGTCCTTGTTAGTCGTACGTCCGGTCTCGCGTTGTTCACGATGTTTTCGGATCGCGGCAGGGGTACATGTTCAACGGAATTACCCGTGAGCTTGTACTTACGAACGTCTAGTGTGTTCTACTATTCGCGGTAGTGTGTTCGTGCACTAAAGATTTCAAAAAAAAAAAAAAAGAGTTGATAGAAGCGCTCGTCCTTGTGTGTTCTACTCTTGTGGTTGTGTGTTTGTGCGCTAAAGGTTTCGGAAACAAAGAGTGCATAGAACGTTTTGGGGAAAAAATGGATCTGTTCCAACTAGGCCGACTCACAGTGCTAATCCCCAGAGCTGTATCGACGTCATACATATGGTTGATTGGGAGACTAAACGCTCGTGGCTTCCGAATGGACAGAGAGCCCGCACACAATGTGTCTGTCAATTTGAAACTGTGAAACACGGAAACGGTCAGCCGGGACGTGAAGTAAAGCTCGTGGCGCTCAGGAGTGTTTGATAGAGCGCTTACGAGATTGATGGCTGAAATGCGCTAGGGTACGTGCGAGATAAGGTGAAAGATGAGATAAAACAAACAAGTCCACCTTTATCACATCGTTAGGCCCTCTAAATATGAATCACGGATGCCTATACGCTATAGGCCACGTTTGTAATACATGCTGCATTTGCTAGCACGCTCATCAAAGAAATTGACTGGTATGGAGTGAGCTGGAAGCGCTTTATTCCATGCGACTTGCGCGAGTTGAAGTGACTGTTATAAAGGACGCCTTCTTAAGAAACACCATTGCCACAGAGGCAATAACGGTGACAATAACGGTGGTAATCTACGCTTGTTCCGCGCTCTTGATCCACACTTGTTGCGCGTTGATCTAGAGGCGCAGCACGAAAACGCACACAGAACGCGGTAGCTGGCTTTGGTCATAAGGAGGTCGCATTGAGTTTTCTCGGGTCGTCATCCTCGTTATAAACTACCCAATTTAAAAATTATACTTGTGAAATAAAAATTGAGATGTTATTTGTTTTATATCCGTGGAAGAAAGCCTGATACCTCATTTGTTTTCTTAACCAGCACGTACACTCATCTGGTAATGTTCACAGCATCGACGAAATTGAAATAAAGAGGAGCTTATTTCCGCTTAGCGCACTTTCTGGTTTAGTGCAATGAGCGTTGTTCATCGCTTTCCATTGTACGTACCTTTGGTGTTCTAGCTGTGTGTGTATTCTCCAACCGTATACGCGGCAAACTGTATTCGCGTGCTTGGCGAGCTGCCTACGTTCGTCTTTATTTTATTTTTTTTGTTTCACTTGCTGGGTCAAACAGGAAGGAAATGGCAATATGACTGCAACTTGCTCATCAAGACGTGGCAGTTCCCCCGTCGGGGGTAAGCCATCAGCACAAGCGTTTTGAGAGAGCCCGTACACGACGACGCGACGTTCATGGCCGCGGCGCCGATCCGTCAGCCAGCCGCTCGAAGCGAACTGAGATGAACGGATGCGCTGAGGCTTCGACGACACAAGGCGACGCTTTGTCCTCAAACAAAACAGTCCTAGCTATCTGGCGCCGCCTTGAACGCAAGCTCGCTGCTTGAGAACACAGAGCCCCCCGTTGGTGGTCTTATATTCGCCGGAGAGGTGCACTGAACGAGGACACGGATGGCTGCGTCGGGCGCTCTAAAATAATTGCGTAGGCTCACCGACTTCAGTTTGGTTGATATTTACGACGGGACATTCGCGCTGTTGGACTTATGCGAACCAAATTTGAGAGCTTGTTTGGCAAACTGCAAATTGACAAGCTCACTGAATTAAATAAAAAAAAAACAGCGAGACAATTATTCAACGCCCTCTTATGTGGAATGTTCCGTTGTTCTTAAACACCTTATTAATTAAAGATGAGAAGCTATCGTTACCACATATTCACAGACGTGTCCTTCAAATCACCAGAAGGCAACATGTGCACCATTATTTGCTACTCGTTATGTGTGATATGAGCAATATTTGAGGAAAGCAACTTAGTGAAATTCGAGAGCAGGAAATGAAAACCAGTGCTTAACTGACATCCCCACAGGGAATCAGAAGTTACTCAAATTTTAAAAGTTAAGCAGGAACTGTATTTTCTTAGTTCCTATTCTAGTCTTGTTGCGCTTTATCATTGGCTCGTGTGCATGATTGGCACGCTGCTGAGTCGACGTTATCGCTGGATGCGTGAGATGGTGAGAAGACGGTAAAATTCTTGCAGTGCGGCAACAACGCGACTTGGAAGTTATGGATAAGTATATGGGCGGGAAAGGGGAAGGTACAAATTTCGACGGCTTTCATGTTCGGAGGTGCATAAAATAAATGCAGAAATCGGATGCTGCATATACGACAGCCCCTAAATAACTCTCGTGGGGTGCGAGTGTGAAGCGCGCTCTTTCGCTCGTCCTCCTCTGCAGGGAGGACAGAACGGGCTCTGCGAAAGGTAGCGAAGCTCTTACTACATGAGTTCCGGCCCTTACAGTGAAGCTGCTGGCGTGAACGAATCCACTTGCAAATACATTGCGAGTGGGTTTTAACGCTTGCTAACTGTACGAAACACTTGGACACAGAGTTTCGTCACTCTGAGTACAAATCGCTGCAGCGAACTTGTGTCAGCAGCGGTTCGCATGCATCATCCTGATCGTGGGTGAACTCAGCATGTGCCCTCCGCGTGCGTTGGCGACTCGGTCGTCTAGCACCCGTGCACCACGCAGATTCTTCTCTCCCCACGAGACGTTGGGGGTTGCGGCGCGTTTCGTGGAAGTGCCTTTTGATGCAGGTATTGTACGAGGGATGAATGGAGGGCCCGGTGCGCATTTACGTGTGATCCGAGCAAGAAACCAGTGAAGAATGCGTCAAAGCTTGGGAACATTATGTGTCAGCAAAAGGAGGAGGTGCACAGCTTCAGAGGCAAGCTTGCGACTGGAGAAAGCGTGGTATCGCAAGGGTTGATCGCTAAACACAGGGCTGTACTTGTTTTCACGCTTCACGGACAGAGGCAAAAGAGCAAGTTTTTAATTATTTTCCTTTGTGTTGCCCTTCATACCATCGCGTAATGATTACTGTTTGACTAGCGTGATACCCGCGCTTTATTACCTGAGCGTTCTCGGATTGTCGTGGTGTTTCTGCGCACCGTTTACCGCGCAAGACGTCGGAGAAGATCACTTTCACGAGACGCCGCTTCGTACCCGCTAACAACTGCTCTTTCTTACGGCTTTAATTCTCCATTAAGGAGTGAATAAATACACTCATAACGTGGCATGGCGACCAATGATTCCATAATACGCTACCGTAACAAGTGTTCACTCTCTGCAGCAGTGCTGACAGTGACCTTGAAGGTTTAGCCGATGGATATGCGGTCACTTAGGTCGATAAATTCTTGCACCTTTTACGTTATATAAACTGGGCATTAGAAACTGCGTTTTGTCGACACTCCTATCGGCAAAAACTATGCATAGTCCGAATAAAAGCGGTCGACGCTTACTTTATACTCTAAATATTTCCTGTTTGCTGTTAAGTAATGTTTTTTTTTCTACCATTATAATAAGGTCCACTTACAGTGTTTACACTATGGGACCTTTTTCTGTATAATAATTGTCTATTTCTGTATATGTCTGTATATACATGCATCAACTTTGAATAAACTTCAAACTTCAAAACTTCGAACTTCAAACGGGGAATGACCGCTCTGTTTGTTGTCTCTTCGTTTGCTATATCTGAAACCGCAGACTTCATGTGTGTAACCAATTCTATTTGTACTTATAAATTTCGTTATTATTGCTGGAAATGCTCAAGAGGGCATGTTGCGGCTTGACAATATCATTACTTGGCAGAATCTTTGTCTCGGCATGACCCATTATTACATGTAGTTCTTATCGCACTTGCAGTATGCTTTCTCCCTTTCCTTGTTTCTCTCTTCTCCTTCTTCTTCGTTTTTTTTTTTTTTTGCAATAAACCTCACATCAAAAATTTGTTTCTGGGGTACCTGCAAAATCCGTCGAGCCACGTGGAAGCGGAACCAGTAGCCTCGTTTCCAGGGTTGTGGGCAGTGGGCAGTAGCATCCCGACGCTTTCCCCTTCCTTTCCCCTCGCCTGAGGCACCAGAAAGCTGACCCTGTATCCTTCAGGGGAGCGCTTCCGTGTTCGAAAGTCTCCTGCTCTTTTGGTCTGTTTTGTTTTAGTTTGCCTTCGAAACCTTGATCAATTTCGCTGCGTAAGCAGCAGAACATGCTTGCTCCTTCATCCTGGTGCTGACAGGCAGGTTCGCACTCTCGCGACGTTTCTACGCAGATATCTTTCGTTGGCGTATTCTACATACATTTCTTTAAAAAGGAAAGATTTTTCATGTTATGGTTAAATAAAATAAATATGCTCTCGTGCTGCGGTTACGTCGTTAGCATAGCGATATTTATATTAATTGTCTCAGTGTCAATGCCTCAGTGATTGCCTCAGTGTCAATGATATTCCATAAATGGAATATCATTGAAGTGCTACGTCTCTGTCATGAGAGAAGTGCGCGCTTGTTGCGTTTGGCGTTGCTGCGAAGGTGCCATAGAATAAGAAGCCACAGAGAAACGCGGGTTCAGCACGCGGGGCGATGACGAAGAAGACGACGAGATGTTGCTGCACACGGCCGTAAGGGGAAAACACGGAGGGTGGCGCGTGCACGTAAGGCGCCATGTTGGGGGAGAAGCATGGCGGCAGTCCACCAGCGCGTACGTGGCTCTCCGCCAGAACCACGGTCGGGCGTAGTCCCGAGTGCCTGGCGGGCGCCAAGAGTCGGAGTGTATGGCTCCGCTAGGCACCGAGCTCCCGACTGTGTCCACGGAACGCCTGACGAGCCACCAACAGCACCGTCGGGTGTAGGCCCGAGTGCTGTACCGCCGACCCAGGACCTCGTGGCCAGGTCCACGACTCTGTGGGGGCCCCAGCTCCACCGCTTCCTTCGTGGAGTCAAGATAGCTACCGTAGACCCGAGTGCTGCCCCTTTCCTCCGAGCCCCAAGCGGCAACGCAACGCTCCCCGTGAGTGCCCGACGTCCTCCTCGTCTCCGTCCCTTGTCCGCATCAGTGCTGACCACCTTTCGTCGACGAACCAGCGACGACCTGCAGCTCGCGTCGACTCTTCCCTCCTGAGACTCGTCGCTCCTGAGCCCATCGGCTTTGGTGAGACTCTTGTCTAGGTGTGTGGACTCCCGCGCGTTAGCATGCTTCTTCCATGTTCGAGTGTTTTTTTTTTTTCTATAGTGTCGCTTGTTGTTCTGTGTTCTTTTTTTCGTAGCTGTGTCATAAAGTCTTTGCAGAAAACAGCCTCGCCGTATTCTTTTTGCTGTCGTAAGACGCAACGTCCGTTAATCTTATTTTCTAAGAACGCCATCACAGTCTCATATTCATGCGACAGCCGAAGCTACCTACTTCGCCAGAGAAGGCCCTGTAGCGACGCGAAAACGTCGCATTTCTCGAGTGTGAGACGGGCGAGTGAGCAGACGTCGCGTGGGTGTTGCCCGTTTCGGCGCTCGCATGTAGTGTGTAGTATGCGGTACGTGGCTGGCTCGGTAACAAGATGCGCGCGCGATGGGAGAGGCACCCGAGAGTTCCACGCGAGGACAGACACGCATGCGGAAGCGTTTTCGCAATGTGATGCGTTCCCACCGCTGAAGGTAAACGCGAACGAGGCGGTGGGATGCGGACGAACGGGTCCAGAGATGTGCGTGTTCCACATATCGCTGCAAGCCGAGATGGTGGCACGAATCCAATGCGCTTCGGTTCAGTGAAATTTCTTTACGCGTCCTCTGCGTGGAAAGAAAGGGAACTTGACAGGGTGAACGCTCCGTTGAGACGGACGCGTAGCTTTAGCACGGCCAAGGCGTGGGATTAATTTAGCACGGCCAAGGTCAAGGCATCAGCCAGGTCAAGGTTGTCAAATGCCGAACACCTAAAGTTGCGTTAGACGTCTGGTATCCGGGCGCTGCTAAGAAAACATTCGCACGGTAAAGAAAAAAAATAAGGAAACATAATGGAAGGCAGCGCAGCGCATTAAACACACCCCTGACATAAGACCTCTTCTTGTCCCATTACCCTTTCTTCTTTATGGCACCGCTGTACTTCAAACAGCGGTGTTTCAGCTAGCCCAACCAAGTACTCTCATAATTCATCAAAGACGCCGCAAGGTAACGTGCAGATTCGCCTTGAAACAAATACTACTATGATTTTTCACTGGTGGCTATATACTCACGGCGTCACCAGGAGTTTCCAGCCACTCGTCAGTGCTCACAACAACAACCACGCCGCCGACGACGACGACAGCAGCAGCAGCAATTTTCAATAGTTTCGGGAAGGCTGGATTTCAGTCGCCATAATGTTAATTCTCCTTCTGGAAGGGTATGCTACAACGGGTCGTATTTGTGCTGTCTACTGTGTAACTCAGAAGGATAGGGAGCACATTTAAACCTCTCTGTGGCGACAGATTGGGACTATCAGTCAGGGAAGAAGTGCTTCGTTAAGGCGCACATAAAACACACGAGCAAATATCCTCAAATGATCTGCGGCTACTTGAGGTCTGCGAGACAGTCATTCCGCCAAAGGGAAAAACAGTGCGCTCAGTGCTATTTGTTACGCGCCTGAAAGAACTGCTGTGAATAATTACAAATTCATGATGGGCATTTCAGAGCTGTGGTTCGCAGATTAAATCTTACCGTTGAGCAATACTGGGGATTCACCTGATTCGACTAAGTCATTAACTCAGCCGACTAAGTGTTAAAGTAGAGTTGAAGATCACTATGGATAATTTTGCCCGCATTTGGAGCTGGGAGGAGCGGGGTCGTCGCGAGGACAGAGGAGGAGCGTACAGGCGCCGGCGCTGCTCATTAGCACGGTGTTTATCCTTTCGTTCTTTTTTTTCGGCCAGCCAACTTGTATATCCTTTGTACACAACCCTCACCAGAGCAGGCTTAAGTAAAGGAAATCAACAAGCAGTAAGAAAACAAAAAGCCCCATTCACTAAAACACGGACATGTTGACACAGCACAATGACAAGGTATTTTTTAAATTTTTTAAAACATAAGCGCAAATTCCAATTCTTCCTGATCAAATCAATTCAGAGCTTGCTATTGCACGCGTTTCCGGTATGGTCGACTTGTGCGGCTTCAATAATTAGTCCAGTTATCCCAGACCCATTTTCGCATGCGAAATGTAGTCGCAGTTCTGTTGCGTGGAAGAATTTTTCGCAACTGACAAATACTTCAGTGAAGATTAAAGATAATGGGGGCTCACTTTGCGACTGCCCTCATCTTCCAAACCCATCCGGTGCGTGGCACCGTCGCATTTTCCCCCTATAGGCTCTAGACTTGCGCATCGTCTTTGGGCAAAGGAGCCATTCAGATAGGAAGGGAAGATTATCATTATGACCAGAACAAGGTTCCTCCGACTAGTCCATTGCGAAATAAATAAATAAATAAATAAATAAATAAATTAAATACGTGCTACAAGTGTTCTTGCGTATGTGCTAGGTGCGCTTGCAGGAGCTCTGTTAACTAACGAACATTTATCTAGTGACTCATCATGATAAGGAACGCATGCGCCCAGTCACTCGTCATTGCCACATGAAAAGCAGTGAGGTAAGAATTTAAATATATGGGTGCCCACGGCTTTGTAAAGCTATCGAACGATAGCTTTTACCGCGGGCTCCTAGGCTATTAGTATCGTATTGACGGCGAAATAAAATTGAGTATAAAAATTTATATCCGTGATGTATACTTTATTATTCGAACGCAGCGCATTGCTAGGTAACCACACATAGGTGCAGAAATAGGCTGAATCTGAATTTTGTCATTTAGAACAAAAAATAAGAAAAGAATAATTTTGCGGCAGAAATTTTATGAGGCAAGTTCTCGTATTCTAAAAACTTTTCATAAAAAGACGGCGATGATTATTTAAGGAAAAACTATCGAAATCTTTCCATTTTCGCTGTTTCTACTGTGTTGGGATATTTGAGATTTTTTAATGGAATGAATACTTCATTTAATTACATATTTTCAGCTCAACTGCTGCGGTTAAACCGGCCAAAAGTGCTTCCAAAATCGGAATCAGCCACAGGCAGCTACTCGAAAAGCAATATTTGGCGATTTTTTAACAAATGCACCGTTAACGACATAACTTAAACTTATCGTGGGCCAAAAGCACAACTGCACGGCTTACAGTGCTGAAAAAAAAAATCGGTAGGTTCAATGTGACACTTTCAGTATACTCCTTCAAAGTTGTAAGAACTGTAACATGAGAAAGTGCTCTTTTGCACTTGTAGTGAAATGTCAGTTCTTTTTCTGGCGTTTTTTCTTTTTTTGCGAGAAATTCGTGCTAAATTTTACAAAACGAAGGTTGATTCCTTCCCGAGGATACATTTGCCCACGTTAAAACCGTCACCCGACATACTTTTGGCACCGTCCCTGTGCTCACTCAGGCGTTCGTTAATGCACCTTCCCGTCTGACCGATGTAACACACGAGAGGGGAATAAGATAAGCAACAACCACGGCACATGCGACGGACTGATTCTCCTTCTTATAGTTTTTAGCACAGCCTGTGTTCTAGAAGGAGAATCAGTCCGTCGCATGTGCTGTGGCTTTTTTTTCTTTTTTTTTTACTATTTCATTGAATAACGTGTAAATGCCAACCATTGCCTAGAAACACTGCCGTTCTTGCAAGAAGTAAGCTTGAGTCTCTACCATTAACAACAGAAGCTGGCCGCATTCTCTCTGCCGGTGACCACTGCATCAGCAAGCCGTCGTTGTTTGTCAAAGGAATGGAATATTTATTTACGCACGCTCCGAAAATTGATTGCGCCTGCGGTGTGAAAGTTGTATCGTTATTATTTGGTCGTCTGATTATATTGCAGATTACAAAAAAAAAAGAAAAAAAAACAGCCATACCACATCTTACACGTGGGTTTGAGTGCGTATATATTGCCCGTCCTGTAAATAAAATTTCGTTGTTGCAAGTTGTGTTCGTCTGGTTCTTCATCGTTTGTTCTTGTCTGTTTCCCCGATATGCTATGAGCCAGTCTATTCGCGGAAAGGTTTACTTGCCATTTTTGTAATAATTGCAGTGAAAACAGCAAGCAAGCATGCCCATTGTTTCAAAGCTTTTTGTCGTCGTGTTGGCCAAATGTGCGCAGCTCCCCGCCGGCGCGCATCGTGGGGCGAGACTGAAGAGGCGAAACGAAGTTGCGCGCGTAGGCCAAGCTACTGGCGTTGTTCACCGCCTACGCTGTCTGTTCGTCTTCAAACGGAGTTCGCTGCTTCAAGATGGACTGGTATTGCGCTTACTGCACCAATCCATATCAGTCTACGGCTTCAATATAAAAAAGTGCACCAGAGTTTAATGTTCTACTAGGTTGTTGGCTATACGACCCCAAAATTACTTGGCGAAGAAATATGCGCAATCTAGATAGCCAATGTGCGGAAGCCCTAAATATAATTGATTTATGTATTTGTTACTTACTCCTTATTCAGTGTGGAAGCAAGGATAAAATGCTGTTTATTCTGCTTTCGCCTATTTAGAATGATATTGTTGATTTTTCTAATGATATTACCGAATGTGTTCTCCTTGGCTCAAAAATATAAAAAGGCACGATTATTTTGTCTACTTTTAGCTCTAGTTCTGGCTCCTTTTGAAATATGCCTAACGGCAACCCTGCTCACTGGTGAACACTACCTTGAAGCCGAAGCATTAAGACATATGTATTTATACTACAAAAAAAAAAAAAAATGCTGAACGGCGCACAAAGCCAACTTGACGGCTTTGAGGCACGCACCGCGGCCACGGCGAGGTATCTGCGTCTCTGAGGTATGACACCCTTGTCTATCCCATGGACCACGTTCGCAGTCTTAAGCGCTACGGAGTTATTGTTCACGTAGATGGATGCACATGGACGCTTGGCCTTTCTCGCGAGGAAACGCACTTGGCGAGCCGAGTACTGACGTCTAGGGCGTTGCAACACTCCCGAGAAAGCATCTGCCACTCCGATAAAGAAAAACAAAAATATGAAACGGCCTCGTTATTCCTGGATGTCTCACAGCAAAGAGAACAAGATGCGTTAGTCTGACCGTTTTCAGACCCACGATTACACTGATAGATACGCTGCCGTTGCAAAATATTGTGAAACAAATATGGAGTGCAACCTTTATGCATTAGTATGCTCATGCGAAGAGATGACAAAAAGAATTCGAACGTGATCGGGCTGCACGTTCTTCTTACCTGTTCCCGCATTCTCAGCATTGACTATCGTGAGTGTATGAGTGAAATAAACACGCTTTCGAAAATAGCACGCGAGAACTTGCGAAGTGCTTCATCCCAAGCTTATTTTTTTCCCAATTTTTTAGGCGTCCTCGTGCAACTAATGTCGCTTTCCGCGCCGTGTGCAAAGGTCGTCCACTACACAAAAAAAAAAAGTATTGAAATCAAGGAAGGAATTAAGTTGGCGTATACGGTAACGGAAGTACCAGGTTCTAGATCAGAATCAATCAATCAATCAATCAATCAATCAATCAATCAATCAATCAATCAATCAAAACGGGACCAGGAACAACCGTAAGGTCTTTGTACTGGCGCACGCAAAAAAACAAGAAACAATACAATAATGACACTCTACAGAAGAAAATACTAATAAACAACAACAAAAGCAAACATTAATAATAATAATAATAATAATAATAATAATAATAATAATAATAATAATAAGAAGAAGAAGAAGAAGAAGAAGAAGAAGAAGAAGAAGAATTTACTGATACACATCCAGAAAACAACGAAACAGGCCTGTCTAAGTCTAGGAAGACTTGTGTGACTAGGCCCGGCAGAGTCGGATACAGCGATGTGGTTACAAAATGGCATAACTGATGATAATTAACAACGATCAAATAAGTACATGTGACTGATGATACACAGTCAAAGAAATGAGCAACAACATAGCTAACATGGAATCCACACAAAAGCCAATAGCACGTGTGATTCATAAATCCGCAATCAACTTATACAGGTGCTTTTTAGAAGGAACAGAAAAAAAAATCGTCAGGTAATGCATTGAAAATTTTAGGAACATACACACTTTTTCTTGCTTCCCCATATTTTAGTAGAATAGGGTACAGAAAAACGCCTCTTCTTCCTCAGTGATCTACATACGCCTCTCTAATATCATCATCCCGAGTGTGACGCATAATAACGGTTCAGGTTAACAACTCTTCAAACGTACTTAACCCTGATTCAAGAAAGAGGTCGATCATTAGAACTTATTTCATTACCATAAGCAACACTTCGTAATATATTTCTTAAACGGCTCTTAATGCGTGTTTTCCAGCGCTGTGATGCAAAGGTGAAAATCGTGATACCATATCTGAGAACACTGTACGCTAGCGCGTGAACTGCGATTTTTTTTTACAGGAAGGGGCACCAAGCCCTTTATGTTGAAAAAAGGAAAGGCAACACTTCTCAGTTTGCTGCATAAAAAGGCCATATGATGCTGCCAAGACATGCCGCTATGGAAAGTCAAACCCAGATATTTAAAAGTTTCCATATATTCAAGTGCGGTACAGTTGCTCTGAGTGAAATGCCTCACATGTAAAAAAATCCGTAAGCTTATTTCTTGGATCTTTAATGTACTTCGAAAGAACATGAGTTAGCTTTTCTTTTTTAACATTAACAAATAAAGAATTATCTTGGAACCATTGCATGACCTTATAAACTAAATTCTGCACAGAATTAACAGTCTTCATAACGTATATGGTGTGTAAGTAGGACCGTATCATCTGAATATTGGTACACCTTCTTTGTTGATTATTGACGAAAAGTCATTCATAAATAAATTGAATAATAAAGGCGACAGCACTGACGCACCAGCTGTAATAACCTTCCTACTACTGCTTTGCTACCATGAACCACCTGTGAGCTGTCAAGCACATAATTATGGAGAACATCGTAAAAAGGTCTCCTAAAACCTAAACGAAATAGTTCTTGAAATAAGATGTCATGGTTTACCTTTTTAAAATTGCCTTTGCCAAGTCCAGCAATAAAGCACAATTGAACAAATTCTTATCCAGCCCCCCCCCCCTCCCCCTCGAATATAACTAATCAGAAATCTCTTCTAGCAATGTTATGGTACTTTGGTTAGCAGTAAGCACAAATTGTCGGCGATAAAATTGAAAATTTCTGCAGGAAAGAAGTCATGCACTCAATCAAGAACTTTTCCAGAACTTGTGAGGGCATGGTCAAAATTGAACTAGGCCTGTAGTTTTCAACGTCATCTTTTTTTTTTTTTTCCTGATTTCTAAAGTGGCTTAACAATCGCAGTTTTTAGTTCTTTTGGGATAGATGCTGTAGTTAGAAAACCTTTCAACATAAAAGGCAGTATGTCCGCCAATGTATCAAAATTTCCGCTGCCACGGACAACCCACCTATAACTGCTGGCGTGCTAGGTTGAAAACTGAAAATTATTGTCCGCAGGTCATCCTTCGACAACGTAGGAAAAAAAGCGGCAACGACTACATGTGGCTTCTCTGCAAAAGATTCTAATAGATTGGTAGGCGCGTGACTCGTTCCTCTTTGATTATTTATTATCGCCCAAGTCATTGCAGGATTCTTGTATGCTTGTTTAAGTCGATCTATAAGTATCGACGTTTTTTTTTTTTAAACTCAGGAAAGCAACGACAAATAATAATGGTAATAATAACGAAATTATACGGTGGAGAAACGGTGAGGTATGTCTTCAAGCGATACTGAAGATGAACTATGAGGTCGTTCAAAATGATAAATTATTCTTCGAGCACATTATTGTCGTGAAATCCCCAGCTGTAGGATTATCGACAGCGAAAATGAATGTCAAAGATACGAAATAGCATATCGCGCCAGAACATCTGCGCATCACCGTCACGTCGCGGATCTGAATGTTTTCCTCGCCTTTTTCATTTTTGCTTTTGCTTTTTTTTATCTCCCCGAGCTCAAGAGTACTTCCTGAAACGTTGTATATGAAGCCTGCAGCCACTTAAGGGGACAACTTACCTTACCGATTAGTGTCCCCCCCCCTCTCTTCCTAGCATATGTCGTCACCATGTACACAATGTCGGGGCGAGTTGGTGCGGAAAGTTCAGCCTTTTGCATGTCCTCTGGCTTATGCGGGCGTCTTCTTCTTGGTATTTTGAAAGGGTGACTCATTAATGCGAGACAAAAAAAAATTATTTTTATTTTTAGTGTACCTTTCAGCTATAGGATAGGAGTTATGGTCAATTGTCTATGTTTACATACGACAAAGGCTGCACGGAAGCGCAGTAAGTATACTGGTCGTGTACGCGCTTCCTTCACATCAGCCGCAATATGCCTTAAAGGCGACAGAAGTAATGTCTGTGAGGAATACAGGCCGCAGCGTTTGAACGAGTGGTTGAAAATGTGACGTTATTTCCCAAGACTGCTACGCTTCCAAAGAATTTCGGGTGTCAGTGTGGGGGATCTATTCTCACGTGATCGATGAGAGAATGGCTCGTGGTCGGGCGCAGAACGCAATGAACGTGCTTGTGCCTTTCGCGCCACTGTGACGGAAGCAAGTTATTTGATTGATTTCTGGGGTTTTACGTCCCAAAACCACGATTTCGTTATGAGAAACCCCGTATAGTGGAGGGCTCCGGCAATTTCGGCCACATGGGGTTCTTCAAAGTGCGCTGACATCGCACATCACACACAACATCGCACATCACACACAACATCGCACATCGCCTCAACATTTCGCCATCAATGAAATGCCGCCGGCGTGGCCGGGGTTCCCGCGACCTTCGGATCAGCAGCCGAGTGCCATAGCCATTAGACCACTGTGCGGCTGCGGCGGCTGCATTTCGATGGAGGCGAAATGTTGAGGCCCGTGTGCTGCGCGATGTCAGTGCACGTTAAAGAACCCCAGGTGGTCGAAATTTCCGGAGACCTCCACTACGGTGTCTCTCATAATCAGAGCTGGTTTTGGGGCGTTAAACCCTACAAATCAATCAGACCACTGTGGCGGGGTCGCAGGCAGGTGGGTCCGGCAAGCCCATCAGATCATTGCGGATATGACAAACATTTCTTCATAAATAAAATCGCTCGTCACGCTTCGACCGCATTTAGCATATTCCGAACACAAATGACATAGAGCGACAGAAGCCGACTTGACGCATTCTCCGTTCCGCTGACGGCAAAGAAGCGAATCAATTCTGAGAACCCAGAATATGTCCGTTCGTTTTCACGTATGCACAATTGTGTGTATGAGGGCAATGTACGTGCGCGGTTGAATATTAACGTATTAACCGTTTAAACTGATCATGCTGGCGATTTACAAGATGGTGGAGATTGTACTGCGGATCCATGACAAAGTTAGACCACGACTGACCTCAAACTATGCTATAAGCATCGCCACAGCAGCGCCACGCCGTTGATTTTTGGGACAGCGTTTAATCGATTGCCGCGCACGTGGCTCGTTCGTGGGCTCACCTGGATTTCGGATGCGCGGGTCGACCACTCGTCTCGCCCACCGTCGGCGCTCCAGACGCAGCGAGGCCACGTGCGCCGCTGCCGACAAGCCGTCGGAGCGAGTCGGTGTCGTACTCCATGGCTCGGACTCCGGCCGGCTCGTCGCCGACAGCCAGCCGCTAAAACAGCTCTCGCGGTCGGCGCACTTTCCTAGCCGCTTTGGCTGGGCGCGCTTCGCCAACGGGGCACGCCTTCTACCCCGACGCGGTGCGTCGCTTTCTTCTCTCCGAGCCAGCGTGGCCGCGTCGGGGCGCTGCGCGGCGAGGTCGCGCCGTTGACGACGAGAGGCGCCGGCCAGATGGCCGCGAGCTCATCCCAACTGGATCCACTCGTTATCCGCGGCAGTACGACGCAGCGACGCTCGCGTATTTTATGCACGTCGGGCCGTTCTCGCGTTCTTCCGTTTGGCTCTTATCTGCGATGGCAGTGCATCGCTGGCGCTGCAGCCGGCTGCGTTCGAGCTTGCTCTCTCAGCGTTTTACCGAGTGCTGGCGGCATTTCATAGGAGGAACTTGCACCATACACTTTGCTCTTTAACGAACCAATTCAGTACCATACATTTAGCGCAAGTAGCGCTAAGGTGCACCGGACTACCCCTGAAAAAGGTCAGGCGACTCTGGGTTCAGTGAAGTGCCTTTAATGTGGCAACTCTCAGCCCACCTGTGTATTTTCATCTTTGATAATTTAACCGGCGTACGAAGTGGTCTGAGGTTGTATAAGTTCTGGCCATACCGTGAGACGCTTGGCTGTATAAGGTAGGTGTCTTTATTTTCTCGTGATGAGAAAGGGGGTCCTTTACAGAAATAAAGCACGCTTCAGTTCGGCCGAGTGAAACTTATCATTTGGCTTCTCGATTCACGCGCACTTTCTTACTAACATGTATACCTGTTTGTCTGGCGGAGAGTACAGTGACTCATCGCTCCGATGAGCGCTTCGGTGAACAAACGCAAGAGTCTGCTGACACAGCCCATCTTTATATAGGAGCCTGGGCCTCCCTATGCGATATTAGGCAACAGAGTTCCGTGTTTTCACTCGCCTACTGCACTCCCGCTTTGCTCAAGCGATCCGATCATTAAGATCAGGACGGCGCGTTTCTAACGTTACTTTTTCTCCGTTTGTGTCCGTGCCTGAATGCACGACTTTTTCTAGCGGCACACCTATAGATATGTGCGCTAGTGAATCCAAATGCCGGCTTGTTAGTGTTGGACAACAGTGAAAAAGCCTTTTCCTTTCTTTCTTGGACACACTAATACCGTGTGCGCGGGAGAGGAGAGAGAGGGGGGGATATGCTCTTAATATCCATTGGTAAAGCAGTGTAGCTCGATCGCAGAAATATTTTTTGCTTAGGGCTCACTCAAAATGGCGAAAAATCATACACGAGCGGTAGCAAATTTTACAGAAAAAGAAAAGAAATAATAACCTCAGTCGCGCTCACTAAGGCCCCCCCCAAAAAAAAAAGAAATGTTGATGTACCACTTCCACAAGGATTCACTCCATCTGCACTATTAGATGGATTCAGGGAGCTCCATTTAGACTATCTGTTTTAACTAAGGCATCTTCGCGGATCTAGCTCATCAAATATAAAACTATCTTCATGTGCAACGAATATATAGACCGCTTCCACGAGGCGAGGAGGAGCGCTCTGGCAACCCGCGTCTTCCTCCTCTCCTGGTGTGTGCCAGGCGGTTCGGAGCGCGCGAACTCATGCTTGGGTGTGTGGAGCTGTCGAACACGTGTTGTGGGCTAATCTGGCGGTTTTTTTCTGTTTTATCGTGGTGTCAGACCACACATAAAGTCGACGGAAAGCCAGTGCTTAGTTTTCATAGTTGTGCTAACAACTACAGAAAATAAAACTCTTTGCGACCACAAGCGGAGAGTTCGCGGCTGGGTACTTTTCAAGTTGTAGTGTTTTCTTCTCGACGATGAACAGCGGCATTCATGGATTACGTGCTTTCAATGGGAAAAGCTCTGTGCACCGAAGAGTTCACACACACACACACACACACACACACACACACACACACACACACACACACACACACACACACACACACACACACACACACACACACACACACACACACACACACACACACACACACACACACACACACAGCTCGCTTCCTAGGCTGATTATGGGTTTGAGCACAGGCACGCACTGCTTGATATCGGGTACCGCGATCTGCCTCACAGGAGGCAGAAACACCAGCTATCTTCACTGTTAGATATGGTGAAACAAAAAAAAAAAAAAGGGGGGGGGGGGGGTGATCTCTGCAATGTCTCGCCTGCGGACTTCGCCTAGCCGTCGCCAGAGCCGACGGCTAATCGTCGCGTTGATCACCCTCGCTCCCGCCTCTCCCGTTCCTTTCTCATGACACAAGCACTAGTCCACGCCTGTCAATCGTGTTACTGAGTGAAAAAGAAAATGAAGCGGACGAAAGAAAAAAAAGCAGAAACCGCCCGAAGAATGTAACCGAAACTAGCCACCGCGAGCCTACGCGCGACCACATTATACCCCCCCCCCCTCCCCCCCGCTTTTTCAGGAAAGTACAACTAAGGGGGGAAAAACTTCATTGTAGCCCCAAAGGTTGCTCCTGCTTGGCCAGTAAGCGCTGAAAACGTGTGTGCGCTTTGCAAACAGAAAGGGCTCGCCGTAAATAGACGCCACCGCGGTACTTTCGCGGCGTCCCCTGTTAAAATAAATGACTATCACAGGCTCAAAACTTGTTTGGACGTTACACATTTTCTATACACAGAGACCCAATTTAGGCGAAATTGAGCGCGCCAAATTGAGAAATGCGACGAAAACTGCATATGCCCCCATACCGACCATGAAAAAGCGAGCGTTTGCACAAGCCAGGCTGGTAGCCTGATCGGAGACGGCTCCGCCCGCTAGGCAACACGGTGGCG
The DNA here is from genome assembly GCA_013339685.2 of Hyalomma asiaticum. Taxonomy (NCBI): domain Eukaryota; kingdom Metazoa; phylum Arthropoda; class Arachnida; order Ixodida; family Ixodidae; genus Hyalomma; species Hyalomma asiaticum. The sequence goes on along the minus strand of CM023485.1, from coordinate 5,158,292 downwards.
CCCACGCTACTGTTTGACGGATGCCGCCGCGCCATCTGTAGAGGCAGAACCGCAGCTTTGACCAGGAGGTCATGCTTTGGCTTTATCGAAACTGAGGCGACGGTGTAGCAGTGCTATCGCGCGCAGTAACAAGCTTCTGAATCTCGTGCTCAGTGTCTGCAACCACAGATGAAATGCAAAAGACCGGGAAAAATGTTTGGGAAGGAAACCGAATGAATGAATGAACGGTTAACAGAACATAGTGCTTATTTAGCGCAAAAAAAAAAAAAAACAATACACAGGAAGGAAGGACAGGACAAAGCGCTTTGTCCTGTCCTTCCTTCCTGTGTATTGTTTTTTTTTTTTGCGCTAAATAAGCACTATGGATTCACACCAACTAGCCCGACAACGCATTGTGTTAACAGAACACGTTGCTGGGCTAGTCGGTCACACATGTTGCTTGAAATATTCAGCGCTACTTTTTAGACGCAGACACTACAGTAAACACATAGGACGGGCGCTACTCCAACTATGTTTATTAAAACCACACAAGTGTCCCTTTATAGCAAATGTAGACAATGAGCGCATGCGCGAGGCCAATGAAAAAACATAGATTAACACATCTATCAGCCCTTATTTAGTAATCCGATCTCGCAGTCACGCAAGCAGATAGATGTGGTGCTGATGCATGTGTCGCCCTTCTTGTTGATAAAGTGCGCTTCTGAAATTTCGCGGGCCCATTGGTCTTTACTGCGACTTAAAATTTTTATTCCATCAAGTCGTGGCTCACAATCCGGGCAATTGCTGCAATGGGCGGGCAGGTTTAGGTATCTCGCTGACTCATCCTGTAATGAGCGCTCGTGTTCCTTGGCACGCTGGTTAACACAGCGGCCCGTCTGACCCACGTACACTTTTCCACACGAAAGCGGTATTTCGTAAACCGCGCCGGTGGAACATCGTCCAACCCGGCTCCGTGTGCTTCTTTCCACAGCCGTGAGGAACCTTGCCGCCCCCGCAGACGCTAGGGCACAGTTTGGCCAATTTTTGTGGGGCAGCGAAGACAATCGGCACTCCGTACTTGTTGCCAACCCTTTTCAGGTTATGAGACACCCTATGCATGTAGGATATCACCACAAGATCCACAGTGAATTAATGTTGCTGCGTCAATCACTCACATCCGCGGAGTCCTACCTGGCTTCCAATTTCCGTGTCTGTTTTAGGAAGCGCAGATCCAAAAACTGCTGTGGGGAGAGTGAATGTACTGTACGGTGCTTTACTAACCTTACGAATAGACGAGTGCTTTTCTGTTGTCAGTCGCAGAAAAACTACGTCGCTAATGATATCGCATTTCCGAGGCACGTTGATATCGCGTTCATTAAGTGCAAGCTGCATGCCCGCCACGGTGGTCTAGTGGTTATGGTATTCGGCTGCTGATCCGAGGGTCGCGGGATCGAATCCCGGCCGCGGCGGCTGCATTTCAATGGAGGCGAAATGTTGGGACCCGTGTGCTGTGCGATGTCAGTGCACGTTAAAGAACCCCAGGTGGTCGAAATTTCCGGAGCCCTCCACTACGGCGTCTCTCATAATTAGAGCTGGTTTCGGGACGTTAAAACCCCACAAATCAAAAAGTGCAAGCTGCATGTGGTCAACTGCTCTAAGTCTTAAATAAAATGCTTAGCCCTCTGTCGAAGGGAAATCTTGACATTTAACGAAACCGACATAAGTACTAGCATATTGCCCTATAGCGAAAATTTTGCGCATGAGCAATGCAGTTGGCTCTCGTATAAATGAAAGGAGAAAAATACGCATCGCAATGATCTATATACGTGGTATATTGTTAATGACGGGGTTTCCATGGGAAAACAATAAATAATGCAGAACTGCAGCATAGCAGGAGTACAAGAAACTCTACAATGCAATTAAGTTATGTAATGCAACAAGGAAAACCTGTCCTACTTACAGTGGGTGTTCGGGGACTGCGTAAAACTTAGACAAAGCTTATAAATTGAACAGCAGTTACGCCACTCGCTTCGTTCACGCACATCTGTTGAAAATTAGGACGATGTCTCTATTATAAGAGTTTTGAAAGAGCCCTTCGAGACTGACTTGAAGTTAGAAAGCATAATTACGCAATATATATGCGATTTGCTTATTTTCACACAAGCGTGGACGCGCAACAAACGGAAAGATCCACGCGGGCTGCAGCGGCGTCCTCGCGGCATGGCCTCCAAGTTTACCTCCGAGACCTGGCGCGCCAGCGTAATGGTCAGTGTTGCAGGGAGACGCCACGATGGCGCTGAAACTCGTTTGCTTCGCAGCGCCGCTTGAGGAGTGTCAGTACAGTGGCTAGAATAGGGAAGTGTGATTACCGCCAAGCGGCGCGTATGGGAGGCGTTGACGCCACTTGGCGATGCATCCGCTAGGTGGCGCGCTCTCCCGCATACACGTCAGGCCGCCCCATGAAATGCGCACTTGTATACTCATCTGCGCGCGTGGCTCCTTGTGTTTTTTTCTTTCTTTTTGTGCAAATTTGTTGATGGCTTGAACAGTAACAGCGCTCCGTGAGTTGCTATTTCATATCTAGCTCCGAAAAGTGTAAATATAATGCATAAAAACGACGAAACAGTCGGGCATACAGGCACTGTACCCAACTGACCGTCCTTTTTTTTTTGCTTTTTGTGTAAGCGCTGCACAAATCATATCATAGACGCATACCAAACATATATCTCAGTTTTTCCTCCTAATAACTATAGTAGTTGTTCATTGTGCCGAAAAGAGAGGAAGTATTTCAACAATGCATGAAATTTTTAAAGAGCAGAGAGACCGCGCGCAGGAACAATATTGCGTTTTTCCTTTCAGCAACAAGTTCGTGTCACGCCATATTGACCATTGCTATACATGACAGGTAATGACAACGAAGGGCTGTACCCACTGTGCCCAAAAATGACAGCGAAGGGCTGTGCCCACTGCCTGGCGAGGCTGGACGCGCAACTCGCTATTCATTCCCCAGGCTCGTAAGATTATGGACGTGTATTCTCAGGAACAGGATATCGAGTTTTCGTTTGTGTTTCGTTAGAACCCTTCACCACAAGAAATGCACAGGAATTTTAGCCTGCAAATATCTCCGAATGATTCTGATCGAAGTGAAAAAAATGTTGCAGAGAGGAATGAAAAACGTAAAAAAAGGAACCAAATGGTTCTGGAAATGTAAAAGCTGAAAACTCAAAGTGTGCAGCACTTGGAGGGCGAATTAAGTTATGCTGTTAGATGAAGTAATTTTGCATATGAAACGAAGAATGAGAACGTTGAAAAATCGGCCGCTCTTCAGAGACAGACCGGAAGCCTTAACGTTCCAGGAAAAAAAGAAAAAGAAGCTGCTATGCATCTGTCTCCATGCTGCAAGGTGAAAATTACCAAAGTGCATGCTTTAAGATGGGTTTCGAACCCTGAAAGGAAAGGCGCCTTTTCTTGAATATGCTTTACCAACTGTCCCTTCACGAAATACTTCTAAGGCATCCTGTCTGTCGTTCCCCCAGCGTCATGTGTCTAGTGCTGTTTGTCCCCGTTGTAATGCTCCTATGGGTTTTTGAATATGTCCCATTATATGAAAGGCTCTACGAGCATGTATTCAGAAAATAATGTTGATATAGTGAGTCATGGTGCGGAATAAAAATATTTTTTATCCGTTCATAGAAGAATGTAGCCAAATAAACAATTCAAGCAGATAAACATTTAAACAGACGTACCGTTCTCACCACATAATATTTCGGCAGTTCCTTCTCATGCGCCGCGACTATTGATACCGGCACCGCTACACCACTTCGGCTAAATGTCACAAATATCGCTACACCTGCGATTAAACGCCGTTATGTAAAAGGAAGCACGACACCCGAAATAGTCCGCAATAACAAATTTCACGACAAAAAAAAATAATCGTTTACGAACGTCTTTATTCGTATTGAAAGGAAGGGAGGATCAAGCTTCAAAAGCTCGTTTCCGCACAAAAAGAGAAAACAGAGAAAGAAAACAAAAGGAAGAAAAGAAAAGCGGTATACATGTGCAAGTTACAGAAAAAAAAAGAAACAGAACGAACGGTGCGGCGTGTGAGCGCACGTCACCAAACTCGGCCTATGTGTTTTCTGCGCGGCGAGCAGACGATTTCGCACCGAGCGAACGTGTAAACGGGTTTCAGCGCCCCCTGGATTTCCCTTTCCCGCGCATCGCGGAGTGGCGTCAGTGCCGGCGGCGCGGTCTGCACACTTCCCTCTTCTAGCCACTGTAGTGTCAGGAGCTCCTCGAGATCGAACACATGCGGCGCCTAGTGACGAGCGGACGAAGCTCCCAAGTGTGGATAGCTCCCTGCGTCGTCTGCTAGCCACTGCGCTTTTACATGCGCGCGTACGTCACACATATCCTCCAACATGTTTTTTTTTTTACCTGAGCCGGTGCAGTGTTGAATGCTTTCATGTATTGTTATCAAAGCATGAAAGGGTTAGTTATAGTATTATTTAGCTGTGCGTTGCAGTCTTCGCTCTGTCTGTTGACACACAGCACGCGTGAGCGTGCTTTATGTCATCGTAGCACCTCCCGTTCGGCACAGTTATTTCGGTTTGACTGCTGCTGCTGCTGCTGTGCACCTCGATTAAGGCCGCATACTAAGTACTAGAAGTGCTAAGCTTTTCAGGGAGAGATGCGTGTGTGAATGTGGCAGAAACAGTGACCGCAAGGGGGAAGAGAAAACGCAGTCTGCCGCTTCGAAGCCGGGGCCGCGCTCGGAAGTGGGAATAAGGGAATGAAACGCTGCCCGCCTCTCGGGGTACTTCTACAGAAGAAAGCGCAGTATTTCGGCTCTGCGCTGGATCTTCCATTGGGGCGCGCCTTTCCTTCAAGCGTCTCTTAGCAAACACAAAGAAGCTCCTTACGTTCTGTGAACCTGAACACATCGTGAAAATATGAGATGCAACTTGAAAGAGGAGAAAGGAAACGCAGGGAATTCGACCAGCGCAGGCCCTGTTTGCTATCCTATATCCTGGTTGAAGGGGATGGAAAGAGAGGAAAAATTTGGGATCATCTCTCAGATCGCGCGAACACCTACGCGTATCGCGCTTGTGAGGAAATACCAGATGCGGAGACCTTAGGCCTGCTACATTCCGCTTTTAAAATCGACGTACCTCAGAAATCGCTGAGAAATGACGATGCTAGATGGGCCACCATGTATACTGAGAGCTTGCAAGTACTGGACTGATGGAATCCAGCACCTGCCACGCATATAGAGCTAACGGTGGGTTCATAGCCTCCCGATGAGCGCACCAAGTTTGTGTAACAATTGCAAGAAGACGAGAACACCGCAGGACACAGGACAAGGGAGAGCACAGACACGCGTGCGCTGACTAACAACCATATGTGTTTATTGCATCAATCGTCGTGCATAAGTACGCCACAACTATCAATACGAAATGAACCAACAAAATCAGCATGCGCAGAATCCAGCTACATATCTTCAATTTAGCAACCCAGGTGCGAAATCTCCTTCGAAAGAAGGGAAATGGAGGGTAGGCTAACACATGCTTCTCCACTATTATGGATGTGATAGGCTTCCGATACAAGACGAGCACGTTCATCCCGGTACTTAGACAAGAAAATCACATTTTCGAAAGACGGTGCGCAGCCGCACTCATTGCAATGTATTGATAGTTGGCTATCAGTGGCCTTCTTTTTAACTTTGTTCGCGTGCTCACCCATGCGTACATTAACACACCGGCCGGATTGTACCTGAGTTGGTAAATTGAGGATATGTAATTGGATTCTGCGCATGCTGATTTTTTGTTGGTTCATTTCGTATTGATAGTGGCGGCGTACTTATGCACGACGATTGTTGCGATAAACACATATGGTTGTTAGTCAGCGCCCGTGTCTGTGCTCTCCCTTGTCCTGTGTCCTGCGGTGTTTTCGTCTTCTTGCAATCATGAACCAACCAGCCCAAATGCATGCCCTTCTACTGAGTAACAATGTCTGAAGCGCTGCTCTGATGTCTTTGTCCTCAACCGGCTGCTTGTCAGTCGGTGTTTCGGTTGTCGATGATGCTAGTATGCTCTGTGAGCTTGCGTGTGACTTGAACAAGTCACTCCAGGATATATATATATATATATATATATATATATATATATATATATATATATATATATATATATATATATATATATATATATATATATATATATATATAGTTTAATGAGCAAACAGACAATGAAGCCTATGAAAGCATAGGGGAAGTTACTTGTGGTACTGTAATTGTGGAGAAAGTTGAAAGGAATTAAAGGGGACGAAAAGACAAACCTGCCTTCGGTGGGAACCGAACCCACGACCCACGTCCTTAGAAAAGAGGTGCCCGACTTTAATTCTATGCTCTCTTTACGATCTACATAGCCCATTTGCAAAGTTATGCGTTTATGGTCACTTCCCAAGCTGCTACTCCCTTTCTCATCTATGCTCATTTGTCTCAACTTTTCGTGAATTCCTTCCGTCATGAGGCAGTAATCGATTGTTGACTGCCTGCTTCCGACCTCCCATGTTACCTGCCCATCGCACTTAGGACTCATGTTAACTATATCGAGACTATGTTGTTCGCAGAGCTCTACCATCAACTTCCCGTTATAATCTGCATATCCGTCGAACACGCATACCGATTCCCCCACCTTTTCTTTCTGATTTTGTTCTGTTGCACCCTTCCCACACATAATTTGCAATAATTGGTGGCTCTTCCGAGTCCCGAAGGTGCGTTTCTGTAACGGCGTACACCGCTATCTGTTCTCTGTTAACTGTTCCTCTATTTCTAACCATTTTGTCGGTTTTCTGCCACCTTGCATATTTATGTAGCCTATTAAACCGCGCTGCACTTTCTTTCTCTCTTTCCCCTTTGCCCTTTTCCCTTTGTTATCAATTCTGTGTTCCAAAGGGTCCCCCATAGATGTTTCTTCCCTTTCTACCGTGGACACCGGAGGGCTCGTGTGCCCCCTAAAAAAGCTACTGCGCGTCCTGCTAGGCGCCAGCCCACCTCATGCCCAAGTTTACGGCCAAAGTGGATTCCGTCTCTCTGGAAACCACCCCATCTGTGCACTTCTCTGTTTATGTCGACAACCTCGAAGCCTTCATCTCGACTAACCCGCCAAATCGTTTCGTTGGCGGTGACAACTGCTCTTTGTAGGTTTAGGTCTTTCAAGGGTACCTCGGGGATTGTGCACACCACAATTTGCACCTGGGGGGACACTTCCCGCAACTCATCTACTCCCTTTGTTAACCTCCTCTCTATTTCTGGGGTCCTTCCGTTCAACACGTTGTTCAGCCCGCCAGCTATCGCAACCAAACTGCGCCCCTGATCTCTACGAGTCAGCTCTTCCCTTTCTTGTTGCATTACTGTCCCCAACATTTTTCCTGGAAACGTCCCTACAGCTTCTCTTCGGTCTCCTTTCAGCCTCTCCTGAATCGTTTGCGAGCACCGAGCCAGGTTGGAGTCCCCCGCTATTATTACGTTCTCCAGCTGCCCTGCTGCCTTTGTCTGCTCTGGACATTTGGACTGACTTTCCGGGTACGGTTCGGGTGGTCTTTTGTCCGCTCGCTCTTTCACCAGAGCTTCGCTGTAGGTCGTGCCCCGCTTTTGTGCTCCTTTTGTCGACTTTTCTTGTGGTGTCAAGGACGTTCCCTCTCCGTGATAGTCACCTGACTCTTTCTTATTCTGCCTGGTGACCTTTGTCAGCTGCTCCTCGGTTGCTCTGAGCCTTTCGCCCATCTCCTTTCTCATTTGGCGTTCCGCCTCTAAAGCGTCCTCAAGCTCGCCTACTCGCTTTGAGAGGGCGGTCTGAGTTTCCTCCATTTGCTGGAATTTCGCCATAATCGCACACTGGCTACATGACACTACTACTTCGCATGCCTCATCATCTCCGCAAACATCTATACTTTGACTCCCACTCTTTGTACACTTCACTGTTTTTTTTTTCGTCATGATTAGCGCGATGAACGGTCACACACTCGTCAAAAATTAGGCCTCCCAAAAAGTGGAAAACCCTGCTGTAGCGCCATCTGGTGTCTATGAATCAAACCACTTTTGAGGCTCACGCTAGGAACTTAGGCTTAGCAGTGTCAAAATCGGCGCGTTTTTTTTTTTCTGAATAATGACTGCAAAACGCCGCACATACGTTGTCCCTTTGCGTACATTAGATTAAGGGAAGGCTCAATTTAAAGTTTGTTTCTTGCCGTCGGTGCGAATAGCAAGCAACTAGTGCGAAATAGAATTGAAGCGGGTGCTTTGGTTGCCGCCATGTTGTTGCGAAATCACTCGGCAACTCAACGGCGGTTCAAAACTGCCGTGTAGCAGCGGCCAGAACTTATTTTCAGTCGAAAATAATTCACAGTGGCGAACTGAAGACAACCCTAAAGCTAGCGTAGAACCCGGTGTGCTGATATAACGACACAAGAAGAGGGTTCCCGACAATTTTTTTGTTTTCAGCGAAATTCTTATGCGAGGTGAGAAAATGTCTCTTGAGAAGACGACCTTGGCGTTGCGATATTTAGCAGGGATTTCTAGAAAAAAAATTCGCTTTTCACTACAGGTGCAAAAGAGCACTTTCGTATGTTATAGTATTTCACTCACTATGATAAGCTAGGCACGCGGAGAGTCACTCGTCATCACCACGTAAAAACAGTGATGTAAGGATTTAAATGTACATACTGTGATTTTATTTTATTATTGGAGCGGAGCGCATTGCTAGGTAACCATACATAGGTGCAGAAATCGGCTGAATTTTCTCACTTAGAACAAAATAACGCAAGTATTCTTACGGCAGAAGTTTTATGAGGCACGTTTCCGTATTGTAAAAATTTTCATGATAATCGGCGATGATTATTTAAAAAAGAACATTTGAAATACTTCAATTTTCGCTGTTATATGGAGTGTTCGGATTTTTGGAATTCTTCAAGGGAAAGAATACTTCATTTATTCATATAGTTTCAGCTCCGCTGCTTCAATTAAACAGGTAAAAAACGAACTCCAATATCGGTGTCAGCCAGAGGCAGCTACTCCAAAAGTAATGCTTGGCGATTTTTCGAAAATGCACCGTGAACAACATAACATCAACTTATCGTGGGCCAAGGGCACCACTGGCGTAAAAAAAACTTTAAAAAAAATTTGGTAGGTACACTGTGCTATTCGCCTGGTGTGCGACCGATGGCGGCGCTGCGAACGGCGCCTGTATGACGTCAGAGCGGGGATTCGCGCGCTTTCGTCTGCTACGTAGGCCCAGCGCCGTGTTGAAGCCACCGTTGCGGTAAATCTCAACAAAAAAGCAGTTCAGTTGGTTATCTCGCGTATGGTGGCTATACTGACGCTGTTCGAACAACCGTGGGTCTGCTTTTAACGTTCATTTAGAACTACGGCTCTTTGTTTTTTAGAACTGCGGCCGCTTGTCTCCGCGGCGAGTGCTGCGCAATGGTGAAGTACTGCTCTGTGCCTCAGTGTACTTCGTCCGCTCGTGAAAGAGGCGTTAGCTTTCACAACTATCCTAAGGACCCAAAGCTGAAGAAGAAGTGGATGGTCAAGCTCAGAATGGGAAAGCGCCCCACGCCTTCATCGACCGTGTGCAGCAAACACTTCGCGGACAGTGACTTCTGCTACCCACCGTATACGCGCCACTCTTCGGTAAGTTTGTGACCGTGTTTAAGCGCCTCGCCAATACTTGAGCCGTTTATTGCACGCAGGCTATAAGCATAGGCGACTTACACCAGGTGCGGTGCCGTCCCATAACCTGCCGCGAAGGCCCCTAGACAAGGAGCCGACGACGCGGCCTCCGAATCGCCTCGCGGGTAAGCGCGCCTCGTGAGCTCAGCTGAGCGGCGCAGGATATATGAGACTACGGCTGCGTCTGGATGGTGTACATACGTATTTTACCTACGAAGCCAAGCGCGCGCCTAGAGGACTGCTAATCATAAATTCATAACCTGTTGCCGCTGTTCAGTGCACATTCTCTAAAATTTTCACCTGAGGCAGCATGCAGACACTTTTTTTAAAGCGGAGCTCTTTAAGCTTTTCGTTAGGCTACGTGGCGTGAAACTCGACCGAGCTTGCCTTTGCCACGTTAATCTCTGTGGCCTTGTGAGTGGCATAACCAGCGATTAACTATTTGCAGGCCCGTAGCCCGTAGGGAGGGGGGGGGGCGGGGCTAGGGACCCGACGTTGTGCGGTGGGATGGTGAGTCCACTTGTTTGGAGGACGAGAGCGGCGACGGTGATGCGACCTCCGTTGACGGCCTCGACCGCGCATTCAACAACGTAGCCTGCGTCGTACACCGCCTCGCCCTCGATGAGACACCGCGACGTTTCGCAAGCTTTATCTACATACTTGTAGATGCTCGAGAACGGCACGCTTACTGTAATATCGAAAGAAACACCCAAACTAATTAGTATCGTACGGCGGAAACAAGATAACGAGCGCGAACACTCACACATAGTTTCACTTTCTTACGAGCAATGCGGTCGGTGGCATCGGCGCACTCGTCGGCCATCCGGGGGATTTCTTGGCCCTGTCGATTGGGCCGCAACTAAAACAAGTTCAAGATTACACTCGAAAACAATCGTTGCAGGCGTTAGTTGACCGTCGCGAGGCTGTTCGTTCGACAAAGTTCTCACCTGAAGCAGACGATACGCGTACAGGAGCAGCGGCTGCTGCAGCGCGGTTGAAATCGGAGTCCCCGCTCTGACGTCACACGCGAGAGGGCGCCACTCCAAGATCTCGAGGCTAATAGTTTCAGAATTATAGACCTTGAAATTGTAAGGACTGTAACATGCGAACGTACTGTTTTTCACCTGTAGTGAACTGTGCAGTTTTTTTAAAAAGGACCATAGTCTTTCTTGGAATGCTTGAACGCAAAAATTTTGGTCTGTCTTTCTGTTTGCCTGTCACACGATTCGGCCACCCGGCCAAAGTTTAAGCACTTGCCTAACGCTCAGCCATCTTGAACTGGTAGCTGCATTCTTACTTGTGAACATTTTCGACCAAAAAGCAAATATTACGCATATCTGAGGCGCAACATCAGTAAGAAAATATTAGGTGGTGTGTTCCTTTGCTAGAAAATATATAGATACGTAATCCTAAAGACCCTAGTGTTTGTCAGGCTGCGCTAAAAATGCGACGCTATGCTGCACGAAAAAGGCCTCTGCCGACGATTTGGTGCTGCCACGTGGCAGTTGCCCAGGGATTCTGCACAACCTCATGTTTCCCGACGGTGCTGCCAGATGGCGTTTGTATCTCACGCAGCGTAGTATACGGCCGACAGAAGACTATCGTCTTTCGATGATATTTACAGCGAGAAACGCAGATACGAGGCCAATTTTTTCGAGAAATCCGGGCTAAATATCGCGACATGAACGTTGATTTCTTCCTGAGGTTACATTTGCCGATCTCATATATAAATTTCACTCAAACCAAAAAAAATAGACGGGACTCATCTTGGCGTGTCCTTATCTGAACTGAACACACCGTGCAATCAATTTTGTGTGCATTATGTGATTGCAACATTTTAGGGATGTCTCCTAGGGCGAGGTCTGCCGCATATGGAGAGGGGTGCTTACTGATGCGTCGTGAACCGGTACAATAAGCTGTTTGACCGTGCAAAAACCCCTGTGCAAGAACTGTGCACATTGGCAAGCTGTATATGCTTGCTCTTGTTCAAGGCTCTTGATTATGCAGTTTCACTTTTCTAACGGAAAGGAAGGAGGGGAGAATAGTAGAGAAGGAAACGCAGGGAGTGCTGACCAGTGCAGTGCAACCGGTATGCTACCCTGTACAAGGGATGGGGGAGATTGAAATTGGAGAGAGATAGAAAAGGAAGCACACTGTCACAATCAGTGGCTCCTGCATGGTATGCGACATCACTCTTACAGTCGCCGGTTCATTATATTCAGAAACCTCAGCACTGCTTTTGTCTCCTTCAGCCGCAATGATTCTACCGCATGTTACTGTGCGTGCTAATGTAGCTATAGACTTTAGTTTTGCTTCCCGATTTATTAGCGGTTATTATTACACCCGTGTGTAATTCCCGGCAACGGTTGGTGAGGTGAATGGCTTTTTGAAAATTTGATGACAGGTATTTCCTAGTCCACTCTACGTGCCTTTGAGGTAACGATTTTGTCGTACTGCCGGGTCGCGGCAACTTTACTGGCTTTACGTTAGCAGGCCATATTGAGGCGATTATGCTGTATGCTGAATTATACTAAGCACGCCTGCTAGTAAAAAGAAATATAACGTGAAACGGTCGGTAGGAATTACTGCACCGCCCGGCATGAGACGGTTTCTAATCTGGTGTGAGCGCACGTCGAAATAACTGAACCAGAAAACAACTCACAAGAATGTTTCAGGTGGGAGTTGGTGTTGCTCAAAATGTTGAGCGACCTCTTTTATTGACATACGCATCAGCGAGTCGGCATCTGTGCCAAAGACGCGCCTTCTGACCATGCTTGGCCATTACGAAAAAAAAAATAATAAACTTATGAAAAGATAAAGAGGGGAAGGAAGAAAAGAAAAACCATATCCAAGATCCGTGTACGATCCGAAGGTAAAGTTAGGCGCACACTCCATCCAAACACACCTGAAAGAAAGGCGGAACGCACAATATATGTTTAAATATGTTCTTATTGAAGTTTTATTTATTTTCATTGAGTCTCCATAGGGAAATGTGATATCTGAAAACTAAAATCTGTTCAAAAAAGGGGCTATGCCTTTTCCATGCAGAAAATCGCAGAGCGTATTATTTATAAACGATTGTATGATTTTATCCAAGTTAGAAATATCATCTCGAAACACCAGTGCGGCTTTCAATCTGGAAAATCGGTGGAATCTGCTCTACTGCAGGTAAAAGAAAAGATACTTGGCAATTTCGAACAGCGATATTTTACAGTGGGAATCTTTCTTGATTTTCGGAAAGCGTTTGATTCTATCAAACACCAAATCTTGTTTCAAAAGCTAACGATATATGGTATCCGTGGACTGGCCCTTACATTATTAGAGAGCTACCTCGAAGGTAGAATGCAATATACACAGCTTCACGAATTCAAGTCAGACTTGGGTAACATAAACTTTGGGGTCCCACAGGGATCTATTTTGGGTCCTTTGCTCTTTGTTTTATATAGTAATGATATTCGCGAACTCCGCGAAGACGGACAATGTGAACAAGAAGGAAGGGTCAAGGCTTGCACCTCATCAAGAGTGGCCAGCACTCCCACAAGTACAACCTGCCTCGAAGCCACATCAGATCCCGGTGCCCTCGACGACTTCAACAACCACTGAAGCGACGACGACGGAAGATCGCCAAGTCATCATGATGTTGAAGTCGCTTATGGACGCCATGCGTGTTCTGCTGTGCAACATGAAAACTCCGTCGGCGCAGAGCGCGCTAAAGGTGCTGGACACCCTGAGTCCGGTGCTTGCGGCTCTAGGATAAAAACCACGACCTGCAAAATGGCGTCGTTTCAAGTGGAAGTCAGGGGTGCGTCTGTTCTTCAGTGGAACGCCAGAGGGCTTAAGTCACGCATGTCGGATTTTCGGCAGTTCGTCTTCATGAACCAGTTCCCTATTATTGTGATCTGCGAACCCAACCTGTCAGCTCCCATCAGGCTTTCTGGGTATGAGTGCTTTATGTCCTCAACCCACGGAGAGTGCAGCAAAGTCATTGTCTTTATACGCTGTGACTTGACTTACGTACATCACCTAGTGCCAGCTGACGAAGGAAACCAATATGTTTGCCTAACCGTGAAAAAGAACAAGGTAACCTTCACACTTCTGGGCACCTACATATCCCCTACGAGCCGGCTAGATTGCGAACGCTTACGAAGAATTTTGGCATCGATTCCACAGCCTTGGGTAATCACAGGCGATTTTAACGCTCATCATTACCTATGGGGAAGCTCGGAAGTCAACTCCAGAGGTAAACAATTGGTTTCCTTTGCCTCTGACTGTCAACTTTGCCTCTCGAATGACGGAAGCCCCACTTATCTACGTGGAACAGCGTACTGTAGCTGCCTGGACCTTACTTTCGTGTCACGTTCATTTGCGAGAAAAGTACATTGGTTTACGGACTTGGAAGCGCGAGGCAGCGACCACATCCCAACTTATCTGAGGATCGACGGTTTCACGGGATCTGAATCCTGCAGAGCTGTTGTGAGCACTGATTGGTCTAAATACAAAATGATCACGGAAGATTCTTGTTGCGACGGTTCATCGAACAACATAGAGGAAGCGATAAAGGGCGCCCTGGAATCCACCACCCAATCACTCTGGAAGAGTTCCGTACGCACGGACTTCGACATCGAACTGGAAAAACTTCGTGCGATTCGCCGTCGTGCGGAAAGAAGGTATAGACGCACGAAGTCTATCCACGACTTGAGGCTGGCTAGACGCACACAAAAGAAAATACAGCGTCAAATCAACAAGCTGGCTTCGCGGCGATGGGCATCTTTTTGCGAGTCTCTGGATCCGCGAAAGCCTTTGTCGCTCATATGGAGAACTGTTCGTGGCCTTCGTACAACACCCAGTCAGCGCCACCCGTTTAAATCTCTGGCACTCCATCTAAAGTGCAGTGAGATAGAAGTCGCCGAGTCTTTCTGTAAAAGGATTGCTGGTGAGGCAAATCCTGATGGAGCGGTGGTGGGGTCGCCCGACCACCCTCTCTCCTCACGTGATCCTCGCGTGGAATGTCCATTTTCCATGGAAGAACTAGAAGCTGCACTAGCTGTGTGCCGGCGTTCTTCAGCGCCAGGACCGGACGGCATCACTTATCGCGCCCTGTGCAACCTGGGTGAACAAGCACGGAAGGCACTCCTGATCCTTTACAACGACTACTGGCAGACGGGCACGGTACCGCAGGAATGGAAATGCAGCCGCTTAATTCCACTCCTTAAGGCCGGCAAATCTCCTTTGGACATCTCCTCATATCGTCCGATCGCGCTTGCCAGTTGTGTCGGCAAAACGATGGAGAGAATGATTTTAACGCGCCTTGAATGGTACTTGGAGTACTATGACGTTTATCCCGACGCTATGACCGGTTTCAGACGCGGTCGTTCATCAACAGACAGCGTTGTTGATCTGGTCACATATGTCCAACACCAGAAAGCCTGTAAGCGACTATCTGCCGCTGCGTTCCTGGACGTTAAAGGCACTTACGACAATGTCACCCATGAAGCCATTCTGAGCGCACTAGACGCTGTAGGACTTGGTGGCAAGATGTACACGTGGGTATGCAGCTACCTACAGATGAGGACGTTCTACGTTCACACAGAGAAAGGCCCGACATCAAAGCATCACGTTAGCCGTGGAGTCCCTCAAGGCGGAGTGCTAAGTCCAACGCTTTTTAACCTAGCCCTTATCGGATTAGTAAATCATCTGCCCAGCACCGTACGACTTTCCATCTATGCCGATGACATCTGCGTTTGGACGTCCGCTGTGACACGGCTTCAGCTTCGTGCTCGGCTTCAGAAGGCAGTCACGACGACGTCACGTTACCTTCAGAAACAAGGACTAGACATTTTATGCGAAAAGTGTGCAATGGTGGCATTCACCAGGAAACCGATGTTTGCATATAACATCGCCATTAACGGTCAAGTAATTCCATACTGCCGAAGTCATAGGTTCCTGGGAGTGGTAATTGACAGAGACCTGTCTTGGACTCCGCACGTGAACTACGTGAAGAAACGGCTGACTGCTATCTGCCACTTATTCAGATTCCTCGCAGGGAAAAACTGGGGCCCGTCCATACACGCTATGCTACAGCTGTACAGAGTGCTGTTCGTCGGATTCCTGCGGTACAGCCTACCTGCTATCGCCAACACTTGCAAGACTAACCTGCGCACGATACAGAGCATTCAAGCACAAGCTCTTAAGATATGCTTGGCTCTTAAGATATGCTTGGCTTACCACGCAGCGCGTCAACGGCTGAAACCATTGCCATAGCGCAGGATTACTCTATCACGACGCACATCGCCGTTGAGACCATGCGACTTCACCTCAGGCATGTGGCTAGGACTCCCTCACACCATCTGGCGAGCCTCGTTGCTGCGAGGCCCCGCACTTCATTCAGCGCTAATGTCAATGCACACAGTGCGGCGTTTACTCCAGGGTACACGCCTGCGGCTAAGCGAGTGCTCCCTCCGCGCCGGACGGGATTCGATCCCGCGACCCTCGGATCAGCAGCCGAATACCATATCCACTAGACCACCGTGGCGGGGCCTTGGACTCCTTTTTGTTACTTCTTAACTGCATACGCCGTCATTTACAAAAGCAGCACTTACTAACGTATTAAAGATACAAACACTACCTAAATTACCGAATTTTCTCAGTGAGTCATGAAATAGCTGTAGTATTCAAAAATCTGATAACTAATTTATTCAAAGTGGGCCTATTTATAAGCATATGTATCTTTCGGTATGTCGGATTTATTGAAATCCATCCATGGCTTCAATTTCACATATCACGTGGAGGATGCATTTTTGGAACTTGTTTGTCAAGCCGAACAGCTTTTATATGGCCTCAAAAGCTGCATCGATGTTTGTTCTAAGATTTTTTAGCGAAACAACAATTTACGTCGAGCTACAAGACATTATCATGTAAATAAGAGTACTGCGTACGAACGACCCGAATCAATTGCGAGGCAGTGCATATTCATCAAAATGCATCTGAAATGGCAGTGAAAGGAGCAAACCTTGAGTGACATCTGCCCACCTTTAATATTTTACCTTAATTGCGGCTTCATGATTCCGGTCGTGTTGTTCGGCCGCACCTGCCGGTGTCACCGAGGGCGTCATTCTTTTTTTTTTTTTTTCTTCTTCGAGCTATCGTCGTTGATAAAGCGCTAGCGCACGGGTTCACGCTGACCACGCGGGCTTCTGCTGCAGCGCGATGTGCATAGGCACTGTAGCAGACGCCCGGAACAGGAAGATGAGGTGCAGCGAGGATCGATTCGCGATTATAACATAAACTCGACACCAGACGCTTTGAGTGCTGCGAGGCTATCATGTGACCACACATCTTTATTTTGTTGTCGTTCCGTCTGCTTTAACGTTTCCTCCTTGCCCTCAATAGTGTCGAATATGTTAAATGCGCACCCTTCCTATCGCATGCCTTGTCGCTAAGAGATTTCGTAGCTAAGAATATCGCCCGTAAGAGAAAGCTTTGTGAATCCGGCCCCTGAAGATCATCGACGGATCTTACTGCCCGTCTATGTCTCACTACACTTGCAATGTGTCGCCATGTTGAATGCCTGAAATTTCTTTACACTGTAATCATCCCCCCCCGCCCTCTTTTTTTGTGGCGCTCTAGGCAATTATGTTGTTTTCCAGACCTTTATCTAGGAAGAGCAACCGTGCCTTTAGCATTAACATTTAATCCTTTTTCAACAGGACTGACATGTTGAAGCATAGCCTTCTTTTCCTTCAACAATAGAAGCCTGCAATTCATTTCCCGGGACTGTCCGTTTCTTATCAATTACGAATTTTCGGAAACCTGTTCATGAATGTTCATTTTCCTGCGTTTGTCCCACTCCTACGATAGCCATCATTGATCCTGCAAAATAAATAACTAAACAGTAAATAAACGGAAACTGTTTCGATCGTCCCGTCTGCTTACTCTCTTGTTTCCTGCTGTTTATTCTTTATTTATTCAATAATTACCCCGCGAGCGGGGGGGGGGGGGGTTACAATGTCGAAAAAGAACATATATTCATTGGTACAGCTGCACACTTGATGATCTTGTAAGCGATTACATTCGCTGATGGAACGAACAGAGAATGAATTGATATACAGATTAGATATATCGTGATATTCTAAAATCTTAAGACAATGCTCTTTGAGCGAAGAAACATAATGCGGTCTATGAAGGTATATTTCCTCTCTAATGCCAGTTTTATCATGGAGTATTTTATAGATGACTTTTAAACGTAGGTTTCTTCGACGGGATGAAAGTATTTCC
Organism: Hyalomma asiaticum; assembly: GCA_013339685.2. NCBI lineage: Eukaryota > Metazoa > Arthropoda > Arachnida > Ixodida > Ixodidae > Hyalomma > Hyalomma asiaticum. The sequence continues at coordinate 5,140,309 of CM023485.1, read as the reverse complement.
CATCCTAATTCATTTTTCATTTTGGTGCAACCATCATTTCTTCAGTACCGATTTAGGACAAACCCTGCTGCCCTGTTCTGGTTTTTTTCAAGTTCGTCACTTAGAGAGTTATTTGCGAAGGGTCCCACACTGCACAAGCGTATTTGAGCATAGGGCGAACGTATGCTAAATACCCGGTTGGCTTCAAACAAGGCGGCGCATGTCTCAGGTTTCGCTGTATAATGTTTAATGACTTGGTAGCCTTAGCAACCACTGAATCGATATGAACATTCCGTGAGCAATCAGTTGAAAATGTCACACTTAAATAATTATAGTGCGATTTTTGTACAACTATATTATTGTCGATGACATTCTCAGAGGCTAACGTTGTTGTTTTTTCTCCTGTGAAAGTAACATGAATGCATTTCTTTAATATTTAAAGTCATTTTCCATCTTGAGCATAATTACAGAGCACGCGATCACTTTGTCTCAGGGTGACATCGCCTTCTTTTCTAATTTTTCTTTTTAGGACACAGCAATCTGCAGACAAACGTATACTAGAACCAATTCGTGAGCAAAGGTCTTTTATGTGTATTAAAAATAAAAGTGACCCTAGGACAGAGACCTGTGGCACCCCCGATGTGATATCTACAGAACTTGATTCCTTGACAACATCGAAACTGTCCCACTCGGTTTTTGAGCGATGGAGGCAAGCGCAACGTTTACTAGGCGCTCTTCCGTAACCCGATGAACAAGTTGGAATGTTTTACAAGAGCTCTCCGCGGATGCTGTATATACGCATCCATCTGGGTTCCCGCTGCATGTAACCCCTTTCCTTGAAATTTTAACAATAGCCTGACGTTCGCTTAATACTGTGAGCGCGATCTATGAATGACTTCATCTCTGGACATCATCATCACCTGTATTTCTTCCTCATATGTACATATCACCATCACCTGGACGATCCGATCTTCGTCTTCGCAGCTCGTGATCGGCCTGATAATACAAAAATGTACCGTGCCGAAGCTCGCTCTTAACAGCCTGCACTGCGTACGCAGTAAGGCCGTTGGGGCCATTGTGACTTGATACACCAACGCTGTCTTTGTCCTTAAGTGACACTTAGGAAGATACCACTGAGAAACGAATTAGTTTCTCAGTCTAATCCGTACTACTTGCTGTAAATAATGATCTAGATAAGTTGACAATTATTGTCGGCGACTAATGAGTCCAATGAGTGCAATGGAAAGAAAAATGATAGGGTAACATTAAGAGATAAAAAACGAGCGGTATGGATCAGAGAACAGACAGGAGTAGCCGATATTATTATATCAATTAAAAGAAAGAAGTGGACCAGGGAAGGACATGTCATGAGGAGGAAAGATAAGATGGACAGTCAGGGCGACGGAATGGATACCACGAGAGGGAGAGAGAGAGAGAGAGAGATGATGGGCGGAAGGCAGGGAGGTTAACCGGAAAAAAAAATATCCAGTTTGCTACCCTGCACTGGGGAAGGGGTGAAGGGAGACAGAAAGGGATGGAAGAAAAGAATAAAGGGAGAAAGAGAGAGGTCAAATCGCGCACACACACAAGCACGGCGTGTGTCAGAGGCGGTTAATGAGGCCCGTTGCGCGCAAAAACTTGAGCACAGCCTTCGTAGCTTTCTGCTGCGAGACACTGTCTGTCCGACCACGAGAGGGAAAACGCAACAGAGGCAGGCAAAAGGTTAGATGGAGCGATGAAATTAAAAAGTTTGCGGGCATTAAGTGGAACCAACTCGCTCAAGATAGGGTGGATTGGAAATCGTTGGGAGAGGCCTTCGTCCTGCAGTGGACCTAAACAGGCTGATCATGATGATGATGATGATGATGAATGCGTCCAAAATTGCGTAAATAGGACAACCAGAACAGATACGGTTGTATTTGTGCTTTGTCTTTTACTGTCCATTTGTCTAGCGATTTCGGCCGCCTTTGTTTGTTTCAGCTGCAACTGAAAAAACACGAATAAACGCTTTATGTTGTCTGTCAGTGGACGCTATACATAAAGTATACAGATGACAAGGTAGAGCTAAGCTAATGCTCAACCTTTGGCTCTCTCTCCAATGAGCAGACGCTCCCGCAAGGCTCCGCTTGCTGAGAGGACGCGCTGGGTCTATGTTGACAGGGCGCACCTGACCAGGCGTGCCCCATGTTATCGCTGCTTTCATAAAGCGCTCAGATCATGCCATCCATGATTTTTGACGCGCTCTGAATGGTAGTAAAAGTTGCACGTTCTGTTCTCCTTTGGGCAGGCTTATTTGAGCATTGCTGATAGATCTTTTGCTAGAACCGCGTGCCTCTCGAAGCAAGGGCTTTTATTTTATCAGTGAGCTGCTGTATTCTTAAGACAATGTTGTGTAAATCTGGCGTAAAATAGACACTTGGGAAAGAAAGTCAGAGGCATCTCACCCTTTGCGAATCACATACTGTGCCGTCAGCGGCACGAGTCTCCCAACAATCCCAGTAGCCACCGACGCGCTTTCGATGCGAACAAACCGGCAGCACTGCTGCTTGCACTCCTGGTACGGGGAAACTGTCGTCGTGCGCCGCTGTAGATGACAGAAATACAAATTTTACAAAATGAAACAAAGTGCGATATGGCAGGAGTTTCCCACATTAAATCACTTATTGCAAAGCTTATTTATGTACAGATTAACTTTCTGGCTTGTAGTGTTGCCGAATATCTTATCCCTCAGCTATCTTCGTGCTGACGTGGTAAAAAATTTTGGGCAGCTTGCAGGTAGGCGCGCAAGGCTGTAGTCACAGCGGCGCTGGTGGCCTTACCCTGCTCCGTTCCCTCCTGCTCGCCCTCAGTCCTCTTCTGCGCCTCCTTGCTAGTAACACATATACATAGGCATGCTATGGTCTACCCCCTCCCCTCTTCCTCCCCACCCTCAATTTCATTTCCCAACCTCTTGCTATAATATACAAGGCTACATTATGTTTTACTCTCTCTGCTCTCGTTCTTTCCCTCCTCCTCAGCATCACTGCCCTTTCCCACCTCTTTGCTGTACCACAGTATACACGGATATGCTTTGCTATTCACCACGTATAGGGACTTTTTCTCCGAGGAAGCCTAAGCCGCTGGCATGGCTCTTTGGTAGAACACCTGCATGCCACGCAGAAGGCTTGGGTCGGAGTTCGGCCATTACACAGCTAGCGTTCTGGTATAAAGGACTCGAAGAGATCGTGAAGTGTGTTGCAGCTAAAGCGTTCTGATCCGGTGTCGCGAAACGTCGACGAGGTACGAAAAAGAATTGTGTCAGTTTATCCAGAGAGGACACTGAAGCTCTGGTTGTGGCCGCCGCCTCCTCTCCCGAGAGCGGGGCTTTGGGTCTGCCGGATCGAGACAGTTCCACAGCCTAACGAGCACTATAAAAAAGCTAGCAAGTCTGAACCGGATGGTTTTCTAGCGATTCATTGTCGCGAGTGTGGATGCGTCCTTTGTGCTAAAAATACTGTGGGAGAAGCAAATCCGAATTAATTCGTACATAAGAGTTCGGTGACGCGCGTGTTAGTAAATCATCTCTCTTAGTGTAAAGAATTGCAGTTCTTGGGCGTGCATGAAACACTGATTTTGCTTACTGTATTCGCCGGCTATGTTTCTTCAAGCATGTCCCCCCCCCCCGTCCTTCTCTTTTCCTGACTTTTTTGTATGGTGCTCTCAGTCACACGTGCTTTACAGAGGAACGGGTATAAAAGTGGCGCAGTTTCCGAGAGTAAACATTGTTACTGGAAGTTAGCGCTGTGTGTGCGTCCTTCTTCTTCTATACGTCCCTGTGCCAAATTCGCGCTACAAATGTTTGAAAATGCCGTTCACTGAGATCGCACAGGAATGGAACTGACTTCAATTTTTCTCCTAGTTCTGTCGCGAAGCGCCCTAACTCAAACGTCGTCAATTCGTCGTGTCACGCGAACTGTGTGAACGCTATATGTTCCAGCGCTATCGCATTTATAACAACGTCATTTCTATTTTGGTACGTATACAAAAGAGGCGCCCTTGCCAAGTCTCAACATAGAAGCATTATTTAAATTCTAGAGAGGTATGGATCCGATTGCACGTCCGTAGTGTGTGCGTTGAAATTCTGCTCAGTCATCAGTTATCGTCACACTCACTAGCTATTTAACTGCTTAAATAATATATCGTTTTCCACGTGTTAAAACCACAATATGATAATTATTTTGACCACCTCGAGTGCTAATTACGAGGGTATTTCTTTTTTTTTTTTTGCATTTTGTCCCCGCCGTAGCCGGGATTTGGTCCTTCCACCTCGAGCTTCGGAAGCGGACACCCTATAGCCGCGAAGCTACCTCGTCGGGTTCTCTCACTGACGATGCAGTTTGCATTGGTGTTCGGCTGGGCAGAGATGAGCGTGAAACAGGGCCGAAAAAACTGAATGTGCTGCTTTAAAAGTGAACAAAATCTCTGGTACTACAATGTAAACACGCTTGTGCTGTGCATGCCGAGCATCTACGCGCGCGGATGATGTGTCCGCGCTGTCTCCGCATGACGGGCCGCACCTATACGTATGTACGCGAATTGGCGTGACTTGAAAACAAGGTCACTTACTCGGTATCTTTCTCGTTCTCGTCTCCTTGCTGCACGGTGCCAGGAGCTCTCCGTGGTTGTCGGCCAGGGGTTCACATTCCGGTTTATGGTGGACAGCTGCAAATGACACGGACAGTAAGAGAGAGCAGTTGTATCGCGGTTATTTTACGCGACTTCCAAGCGGCATCCTTGAGTTGTTTTTTTTCGACGAGCAAATTGCCTTCATTTGGAGCAGTTCAGTTTTGCTGATCGTGACACAGCGGTGGAACGGAGGTGCCTCCGAATGCGAGAGAGAGAGACAGCTTCTCTACGCACAATGCAAGATGACTGAGAGAACGTACATGAAGCTTTAAAAAATATTACGGGCTATCGTGTGCTTTATTTCATTGAAAACAGTCGACATACCCACTAAGAAAGAGCACTTGTTCTGCGCGAATATTGCAGCGCAGTAGTCGATGGAGGCGAACACAATAGACGCTGTCTGCTTAAACAGATGGCTTGTTTCTATTATGTTTTTCGATAAATGGCGCCCGTCACTAGTAGTGTTTGGTCACGCAGAGAAGAGACTGCATGACGTAGACTGAAACTTGGGAAAGTACACGGCATATTCAGATAAAGATACATTGTTCACATTGCTAAGAAACACTAATTTTATAGACTGAAAGCTTTTAAACTAATTACGTTCGTAGATAGTGTAGAAGCGTAGCGGGAATAAAATAAGTTGCCGTGAATGATAGACAAATGAGTATTCTTACTAAACCACCGAATTTTGTTGTTTTAATTAATTTGGGTTACTCAAGGGTTCGCACAGGTTCACGCGGACTTTCCCCTTTCTCGGTTGAGAAGTCCTTGTCAAAAGGTAAAAGCGTCGACCACAACAAAATACATTAAAAGCGAAACAAGACGTTTCGGCCCCCGCACTGGAGCCTCCCGTGCGGGAGCCGAAACATATTGTTTTGCTTTTAATGTGTTTCGTTGTCGTCCGACCACAACTGCGATCCAAAAAGACAGCATTCCGTCAAACCCTGGACTTCAGTTAAGAAGTCAGGAAGGAAATAATAGGGCTTTTTCTTAACCTACTGTAGCTAGTGTATAAAGCTGTTTTTTTTTATTGCGTGCAGAAAGGGTGTAGATCCGCCCACCTTCGCGATGACACTTGTTATAGCTTTAGTGTAGCACGTGAACTACACGTTCTACACTGAAGTTTCGCTGAGTGTAAGCAGGTGCACGTAGAAGACGACTGACAAACAGACGGGCGTTGAAAAGTGCGCCGCCATTTTGTCTATACGACTGCAATGCTGTTTACAGGCGTGTGTGGCGACGACATCGGAGTTTTCAGAGAGGACGACGGCGAAGTGCTGGCGTGACAGTGAGTCACAGAAGGAGGTACCCTGTTTTCTAGGGAGATAAATACTCCTACTCACGAATGGTGCGTGTGTGTACAAGCTGTTTAGGCCTTCTCGAGCTGAGATTGTCCTTGTGCACTGGTCATTCGCGGCGTATTTAGCTAAGTTTGTCGAATTGGTGACTGAGGGGAAACTCGTCACTTTCGGGGTACGGGTAAAAATATGCGCGCAGCCAGTGGACGTAAATGTATGGGCGAAGCGTGAATTCAGGTACCTTACGGTGGAGACGACGCCCTGATTGGATGCAGTTCAGTCACCATACGTCATAGCCTCTGCCCTGCGCTACACTCGTCTGCAGGATCCTGCCCGTAGTGCAGGTAAAGAAGATATATGGCTGTTTAGTGTGATATACTGATCTAGGCTGCGGAATATTGTTTATGAACCGATGGCAGCATAGTCGATATTATTTTCAGTGACTTCAGGTCCTTTGCAGCTTTGGCAGAAGCGAGATGATACCAGACAAGAGATTAAACTGTGGCATTCGGCATCGTAATGCCCTGAGGAATAGAGAGAGGGGGAGATCAAGTGGAAACATTTCCCTCCCTCTCCACCTCATCTCGCCATCTTTTTCGTTTGTTGCCGGTATACGGCCAGCGGCTGTGCGGAGAGGGGAGGCGGCTGTCACCGTGAACCGGCCCTTACGCCATCATGCCACCGCGTCTCGTCAAAACGCCTGCCCAAGAGCTCCAGCAGAATGCTACTCCCGCTGAAGCAAGGCGCGTTTTACTTCTCACGTAGTCACTCAAAGCACATTCGAGCCCGCAGCAAATGCTGGCAAATGTGCCTCGGTCTGCGCATCCATAGTCGCGCGCAGTGTGATCTACCGTGGCCTGCAATGAGACCATTCGAAGTTGACAGCGAGCCGAAGCCGCTGCCGGCGTTCTACCCTTACGTACGCTATCTTCCCCCGTGCCGTAAATTGAACGCTTTATCCTCTGGTCAATTTCCACAGCGTGGCACACATGCGATACTGAACGTACAACATCAACATGGAATGCAAATAACCTTTGACGGCCTGCCCACGGCCGCCGAATTTCATCAGTACCACTCTTCTGCGAGTGGCATGTCATCGTCATTCATTCCCTTCGTGCGAGTCTGGTCACGCCTAAGCACATCTGCATGCTTTCTTAATAATAAGCCCACGTTCGCTACAATTCAGAATGTCCTAAAGCTGCTAGTCTTATTTCGTATATCATGCATTGCTACTGCATTCATTGCTCGCCCTTTTGGTGAAATTGACATTTTCATTGGTTGCAGCCCTCGCGGGAGCCCGGCTAAACGTCCGTGAGGCTAAGGGAAAAGGAGTGAAAGAGTAGAGAGGAGAGAAACGGCGTAAGGTAACGCTCCGGAAATTTTGACTATTTAGGACTCCTTTACAGGCACTGACACCGCACAGTACAGGGTCCTCTAGCATTTTCGCCTCCATCGAAAATGCGACCGCCGCGGCCGGGATCGAACCCAGTCTTCGGATCTGCAGTCCCTTCACTGTTTCTGTCGGCATATCTGCCGAGCGTAGACTGGAGAGCATGCGTGTGTTACGGGCCCGTGTACTTCTTCATGCATATAAAACCTCGCCTCAAGGGAACGTATATATGGTCCCGTCACCCTTACTGGTGGTGACATGCAAGGTTTCACATTATCGACGATTAGGTTTTTGTCGACGACAGCAGGCTAGAGTTCCTCGCACAAGTGCATTATTCAGTGGCTCCAGCAAAACAAAACAAAAAAAAAAAGATAGAAAGAAGGAAATTTGCGCAGCGCGTCAGGTGTACTGGATTGAGGAAGCAGCTGGGTGCAGCACCTTTACCTTCAGTAAGCAGCTCTCCGCTTTAGCTAAGGCGTAGTTTGGTATCGGAAGTCTTTTTTTTTTCATTGATATGATATTAAGAGTTGTTAAGGCGCCGGCAACTCCCTGGTTCCTGGGTGTGGCGAACTTACACAACTTACTGAAACCCTTACTGGACACGTTCTTCATTTGTCGTAATGCCCCATAGTCATGGCACGTACGAAAGCGCGCTTTCCTTCAGCGCTAACAGCGGTCGACTAAAGCACGTTACGCAATGGTTTTATGGTGCTTTGGGGAGGCATGCTGCACGAGAGAAAGGCCGCGGCGCATTGCGAAATATAGGTGGCAAGGACATTGAGGTGCTTAGCGGCCAATTAGCACAATACACTTCGTCGACGCCTAAGCAGCCCTGAAATGCTGTCATGTCGCCGACTCGAGAGGATGTCTAAATAGCTCGCCGTTTTTAGCCAGGTAGAACCATGCTCTTGTCAGCAAGTCGACTGAGGCGACAGGCCACAGTGCAGGCGATCGGTAGCTCCATTTCTGACCGGACGCCTCACAGAGTACCTTCGCGAAGACTATTTTCCCTTATGACTTCTTTATTCGTTATAAATATACGCATCAAAGCGACGAAGATGGCCTTGGAACATACATATATCGCAATTGTGTATGCTCAAACCAGATTATTACTTGTTACTGAGGATGCAATGACACTGCTGTTTAAACGCCCTTACCGAGCAGTTTAACGCTCCTTTAGTCCCGTTTTTTATGTGTTCTGCGACGTGGCAAGCATCACAATCGAACTGTTTGTAGAAATCCACGGGAAACACATTGTCCTGGGGGGCAGCTTTTGGCGTATCCTTCCAGCAAACTTCATGGTTGTCTCTGAAATTATGAAGAGCTGGTGTAAGATGTGAGACCGTGCCTCGTACTGTTGGCTCAAAATCTTGCTTAAACTAGGCGTGCATAGTGTCGTTGGCAAAGTTTGAGAAGTATTCGACATATTGCCTGCTTTGTCTCACGAGCTTGCACCTATGACTCACGAGCCTGGCTTAGCCTACACGATATTGTAAGAAAGGCGCCTAAAGGCGCCACTAGATGGCGGCTTTAGCCCAAGGCGCGCGCTCGCCTGATCGGCGCTGCCGGCGAGTTGTGGTACGGGTTCAGTCATTTTGGCGCATTTTCACTCAGAATAACCGTCGACACGCTGTCAAATTGTTTCGACTCCTTTCTGCACCTATACAAGGAAGTAGGCATGTTGTTAGGCACTTATGAACCGCTTCCGACACTTCTCTCGCGCTGCATTTGTGCAGAGTGCGGAATGGCCTTTCCCTAATTGTTACAGAAGTTGTAACATGTTAAACGTGCAAACCAGCCCAAAGGACGACGGACGGAACAGAGAAGTGACACACACTTCTCTGACCATGATTTCTACAATTCTACATTGTTATATGTGTCGACACTCAAGTACGCATTTTGTGCATTTCTGGCAATTCCGAAAATACTGCGCAAGCATTTCACAGCAAGGCTCTCTGTAGCTCAAGCTACGTATTGTAGCGATACGTTAGGGCCGTTAATATTAGACGCATGGAAAGGCCAGGAAGACGAAGAGGCGGGGGAGCCACTCCGCACAGGCAAGCGATGAGGAGTCGACACGATGAATGGGGAGAGCACTCACTGGGGGTTTATTTGTCTAATACAAGTTGCAAAACACACAGGGCGGCAATTATAAAACATAGAAAATGGTATCATACCCCGTCGTCCTGCCGGACTGGTCTCCGGTGGTATGATACGTCATGGTCCCCGAGTCCGCTCTCTCAAAAGAATTGTTAGGGTCCCCGCTTAAATGGCACGTTTCAGGGTCCACGGGAACGCGGGCTTCTCGGAGCACCACCGTTTCCCACCAATAGGAAAACGGCTTATATAGACCAATCAGGCAGGCCGAAGGTAACCATCCTCCGCGCGAGTTTTCGTGGTCGCGTGCATCCGGCCTCGCTACAAAACTAATAGAAACGACGCATTCCAGGAACTGGCCGCGACGCGCACACATGTGGTCTCCATTTTTTGTGCCCGGGCGTACCGAAGACTCCCTGCGGTCTGCCTGCATGCTCGTTTCGGGCATGAGGCACAAAGGGACTGACCAGATACAGCTTCCTCTCGCCGGCTCGAATTCTTGCTCGAGCGCCCCTTTGCAACAGCAGTCGAAAAAGAAAAAGGAAAAAAAAATATTCTTCGCGACCCTGTCTGCGCTGGTCTGTTGCACTTGAAGAAAGATCTGTTTTGTTCACCTTGCATGCTATGTCGTGTATGTTCCTTGTAGGTGCGAGTACTTTCACGCATTTTTGTAATGCCCCTAACAAATCATCACTGCATCGCTATGTGCGTGGTGCGTTTCACACCACAAACACATAAATTTCCTTGTGTATACAGGTAAATGTACTACTGCTTCATATATTTCTCTCACTTTGACTGGAAGAAAGATTTTTGGAATAAGTTTTCACGAATTTCCTGCAAATGATGATCGCCGCCAAGCGAGGCTAAAGGCCATATCAAGAAAGGATTTTGTGCCAAACGAAAAGTCCGCTAGCAGTGATATCTGCGGCCTTCATTTTATAGAGTAAGATTACGCTTTGGACTCGGCGGCTAGGACGGAATGTTCCCAGCGTGTTGCCAGGTTATCCACGCTACATGTACTATATACGGCAGCCACCAGCAGCTACAAAAGCCGACACACATGTTTCCACCAAGGCAGCGCAAGCTGCCCCAACCAGGTCCGTCGCGTCTTCTTCTTTTTTTTTTCTACACTTGTTTGGCTCGCTGCTCTACTACTGATTTTCTTTTGCCACCAGCAGCGATTTCTCTAACGCACATGTGTAGTACATTTTGCTGATCGGCATAGTATATTGTTTTCGAGTTCAAGGGAACTGAAGACTTCGTGACCGATATTGCGGACCTGTTCACATCTCTGGAAGCGATGCCTCGTTAGCGCGCACACGTTAGCTTGCAGCATTCCTTTTGCAGTGCAACCAAAATACTACCATTTTAATACGACCATTACGTTAAAACAACTGAGTGGTACCAGTGCATCTACTCCCCCTTCTTTTTTAATTTAAGGGACGTACCCCAGGTTGATTGGGGATACGAGTAATGTCATATTTGCTTTATGCGCAGAATTACCCAATGATTTCGTCTTTACTGCCCAGCTGCGACTACGGCGCATTAAACTTCCCTTTTTTTGTTTCTATAACAAGAAAGAAAAATGGCAAAAATAAAATTCACTTTAGTCAGCTTCATACCTGCAGCGTCTAAAATATTGTGCACTGACGGCTGTTGTGCACTGCCCCCCAGACATTGTACTGCGACGATGTGTTGAGTCGCACCTACAAGTACTGGAACCCAATAACGCAATATGTATTACACTCATGCAAGGGTGACTCGCACCTACATTACTGCACAGAAAAACTGTCTGATATATTAATCTTTCATAATGAGAAGTAATTTCAAGTTGTCAGCTAATATGTTCAAGAACCGCAAAATTGAAATTGGATGCTCTGCCGACCGTAAAATATTTCGTGTTTTAGATGAACCCGGCGCGAATACGAAAATTAAGAAAAATATACCTGCGCGTTCAGAAGCGTCTCTACGATGAAACGCTATATAATGTCTACCTGCCTCACTCGGCTGTATCAGAGGAGACAACTGCGCTTAATTGGCCCGGTAAGCTACTCTGCCTGTCGGTGGCACTGTTGCGCAGCGATTTGCTACTGCGCTTTGCACGCAGGCTGCGACAATCGAGTTTTCATCCACAGCTCCCAGCAGCACCATGGAAAGCGAGCCGTACGAGTCATGAACCCGCGCGGTGCGGCGAGAGGAGCGGCCGCTTGGCCGGAGCCGATCGCGGAGGCCATGACGCTTCGCCTTTCGCGTCGGATTGGCGTGTGATCGTTGCGTTCCTCAACTACCTCTTCTCTATTGCGCGTGCACAGCCGCCTTGCTAGATCGAAGACTATTCAATAAATGTCGCGACGATGTCTCTTTTATCATGTCTATCGTTTTAATTTATGTTTTCTTTTTGTCACGCCGCCTCAAGTGTAATTGCATTTATCCTGGGAACTGTGATTGTGAAGTTGTAGCTATTGTTTCCCGGCTCGCAAACCTCACCCGGAAAGTTGTTCATTAGTGTTTTTTGTACGGCAATGGTGTTACTTAATTAGTGCACGTCGCAACAGCTGAGTAGACGGCAATTCTACGATGCGCTGCAGCGTCTACTTTCACATGCTTAATACGTAGCCTTAAAATAGTAAAATCTAAAATGTGCACTACTTATTTCGCAATTATTATCGCTTGCCGTAAAATAGTTGCTGCTAACTTCCACCGTTTGTAGAAATTCTTGTGCTACCCACTTACATGACACGATAGTAAAAGTCTCGAATCGATCTTCTGCTGCATTCAGATAAACATGGTCGGTGCCCTCCTTTCGATGACGATGTCAAGTAGTCTTCGTCTTCCTCCTTAGGGCACTCGCCCCACTTGCCGTTATCTTTCTTGGCGCCTATGCTGTAAAAGAACAACAGGAAAAAGTTTTCTTGCATCGCTCTTTATGCGGCTTACAGGTGAAAAAGACTCCGTAACATGTATGCTCTCATTCAGAAAATTTCTGCAGCTCGAAGTAGGGGGAGGAACTTACAAAATCACAGTCCGCTTACCTCAATCGCCATGCAGGCGAAGCCTACTTACGTGGGAGGCGTATCTTCACGCGACACTGGCTCACGCGAAGTGCCCAGTATTGAGCCAATACTGGCTCGCGAAAATAATGAGCACGCATTGTGGAGCTCCAGTCACTACCAATGCCTCATATGGTCGGTCAGTTTAGAACGGCAAGAAATTGCTTTTTTTTTTTTCACCTTTTCGTAATACGCACACTCACCACCGCCGTGAGCGCACAGAACAACTCGTGACGCCAAAGTTGCCGACACCTGCCGTGGAAGAGCGCTAGCTGATAATAATAATTAATATCTGGGGTTTTACGTGCTAGAACTACCGTATGTTTATCAGGCATGCCGTAGTGGAGGGCTCCGAAAATTTCGATCACCCGGGGTTTTTAACGCGCACCGTGACAGCGCGCAGCACACGGGCCTTCGCCCCCGTCAAAAACGCGACCACTGTGGTCGAACCTGCGTCCTTCGGGTCAGACCGGCGGAAAATGCACCCGTGGTGAGCCCCACACCCCATGTGCCTTGCGTCAAAAGGTCTGCGTCAGGTGCCTCTTAGCTCATCAATCGGCAGTCTCTCTCTCTTCGGCTTGACGTCCACATTCGAAAAGGGATGAATTCCCATTCTACGATCGTGATTTCTATATGCTGATTTACCAAACGGGGCCCTGATGTTGTGCTCGCGGCTGCATCAGAGAAAAATTAGACGACGCTCGAGGGGTCGCGATAAAACACGGAGCTGCCACGTTGTAGTTCTCACGGATTCAGTGAGCATGCTCATTCCGAAATGTCTCAACGCAATACTCAGTGTGCGTCTGATAACGCCCGTTTGAAATCTTAGCGTTCTTACCTTGGCGAAACGACCGCGGGAAACCACAGGCCGGCGCTGTTCAGTGAGTTTCGGTGACGTGAACTGATGAAACGTAAACATATTGTTAGCTTTAGTTTGATCTAAGATAATTCTATGAAAGCTAGAGCGTAAGAAAACAGTCGGACCCCGTGTGATGCCGCCGTACGGAAGCAAGGCTGGAGGACAACCTGTTTATTTCGTGGCCTCCGAGGGCGCGCCAATCTCGGAAGCCATGGTTTACTAAGATGAGGTCAGCTGCAGACTTAAGGGAAACGCACTCTGGGAAACCGAAACCGTGTTTTTATCGCTCTAAGTCGGCCCACACGATGCAACGAAGCAATGTATATTACATATTGGAGGTCCATGATTCCGCATACACAGATCGTACACAATTTTCGGAAGACGTTTCACGACCCCCCCCGAGCTTCGCGCTTAAAGGTGTGACTCTATCGCGTCGCAACGCGATGGCGTTGTCAGGTCCCGTTCGCATCGGCTTATCAAAGAACATTCATTAAAACCAGCGCATCCCCTATATATGACTCCGTGAAGCACCGCCGAGAACGCGAGCGCCATCTGGAATGATCTTTACGTGAGTAACGTACCCGAGCCATGACCTCCTCTGTATAGGTGGCGCTGCTCAGGCGCGCCGCTTGTAGTGCCTCGACGTCCTCCTCCGGGCGAGGAGCACAACGAGGCACCCCATGGAGACTGATGTTGTTGGTATGGTAGAAATGCTGGATATTGTGTGTTTCCTCGCAACAGAATTGTCTTACATTCATATTTCGATCCAGGCTATCACGTGTGTAGGTTGTAGTAAAGTCGCAGTTCCCAATTCTTGTGACGCACTTTTACTTTGAGAAATTCAGTATTTTTTTTTTTTTTTCGCTAAGGAATCTGCGCCAGGACGGAGGGCCTGCGTGGTCTGGGTTCATATATCGGCATATTTTGTTACTGGCATGAAATATAAAATTTCAACGATTATTATGCAAGTTTTGCGTATGCACAGTGACAAGAATTCCGGCGTCAGAGTGGAAGCCTTCTGAAATCCTCATGAGTGAAGTCCCCCGGAAGCGCGCTGGATAAAGTCGTGCTTGCAGACTCGCGTTGCTTAGTGCAATCGAAGTGGTGCGAATCTTTTGCAAATGATGTCCAAGATCCCGAGCGAAAGGCGTGCACTTTGTTTCGACTTACAACCGAAAACCAATTTACCTCTTATCAAAAGGCCTTTGCAACGCTTTTTTGAACATGATCGGACAATGGTTCCGGTCAGTCGTGGAGGCTCCTGTAGAAATAGTGAGTCTTATTATTGCACTGCACGCACCACACAATTCCCAATCCGGTTTCAAACACAGCTGGGGAGCGCGCGCTCTTCTCTCAACGAATGACGTCACTGGGGGCACCGGCTACATCCCTTGACTTTTCCATCGAACGCGTTATCCGGAGGTCATAGGTGCGGTCCCTATATACCGCCGGCAGGTGTATTTTTTCGTCCACATTAATTCATTTCCATTTATGTTATAATTACCCCACTGCAGCTGAAAGCCACAGTTGCTTTCAGCTATGCCTTCCTTGGCCTCATTGTCTTTGGATTTATTAGGATGTTTTTAAAAAGAAAAAGGAAAAGAAACGAGCCCTTGGTGCACTCCCCTTCAGTTATTTCATAGCCCCTCCACGGTAGTCTAGTGGCCATGACACTCGACCGCTGATCCGACGGAGGCCGCGGGATCGAATTGCGGCCGCGGCATTTTGATGGAGGCGAAATGTTGAGGCCCGTGTGCTGTGCGATGTCAGTGCACGTTAAAGAACCCCAGGTGGTCGAAATTTCCGGAGACCTCCACTACGGAGTCTAATAATCATGAGTCGTTTTTTTTTTTTTTAAAGAAGGATGCGCACATTTTGTTCAGTTATCGCGTTCAAAACGAACGAATAAAGCATAGCAGACTACCGCGATCAGTGCTATTTCTGCCTCAGGCGACCTAGTCAGTGCATCGTTTGTTGAAAGCGGGCGCTTTCCAGCTGTGTTTGAAAGGCAATTGCGAATTCCCTGGTGCGTACACTACAACAACGCTTGGCTCGCCCTTTTTTTTTACAGGGGCATCGACGACCGATCGGCACAGTCTTCCGACTTTGTTCAAAAAGTGTGTCTTGGCATGAACTTGACAAGTAGGCGAGTTTATCAATGGCGCCGTGAACAGGGTACGCTGACTGTGCTCAAGTATAAACGAAACAGAAAAAAACAGCACGAATACAATTCACGCCTCCGGTAAAGAACGCACGGCTGCTTCTCATGTCCGTAAAAGCAAGGCTTCCCTATACGATTGCTTCGCATACTTGTTACAGGTAGTTCGCGCAACCCAAAGTACAACTAGGAAAACCCACGTTCGCCTTTTTGCACCGCACGAAAGGAACCGTTCTCTCGATACTCACGTGCTGGGTTTTGTCTCTGGACGACAAATTTTAGAAGTGGCTCTGCGATTGCAAACACCAGCGACCAGCGGAGCGGCGGGGCTCAGTAAAGCATTGTAAAGTTTAGCAAACAACAACACGAAACGATTTTTTAGCAAAGCCGCACCTAACTTTTCATGCACTATACAAGTCACACAGATGGAAACAAAACCGTTAAAGCATCATTTTCCATGCAAATCAAGTATTTACTTCGTCTGCACCAAGCCAGTAACCGCGTTCACTCATTGCACTCTCTTCTCTTTTTCTTTCGTTCTTTGTTATCTCCTCAACCTCTTCTAAGTCCTACGCACCCCCTTTTTTTTTCTCTCTTTTCATTTCTCCCTTTCTCTCTACTTCTCTTTCTATCGCCCATAGGAAGCTGTGTTACAGGCGATGGTACGGCGTTATCATGTGGCTCTCATGAATGCATCTTCTGGAAGCGTGGTTATGACGCTCGACCTCGAGCCGTGGGTACCGTAAGTCGAATCCCGCCTCGCCGGGAAATTTTCTCTTATTTCTTTCTTTGTTTCTCCCGCCGCTCTCCCTGTCTCTCTTTCATGCTCTTTCTGCACCTCCCCTCCTCATTTCTCACTCTCTCACCTTTGCTCGGAACTGCGAACAAGACCATCCTAGCGAGGCTTTAACAGCTCCGCTGTAAAAAAAAAAAAAAGAAAAGAAAAAAGGAAAGTAATAAGAGTTTTCTGGTGGACTCACAGAAGCGCTACTTGAAGGGCCGCGAGGCGTACACCGTTGAACGTGGCTCCATCGTCATGAATCAGTCCCACCGACGCGTTCCCGAAACAGATAGATCGGGGAATAGACAGTCCTGCACGAGCAAGATATTCTGTTAGTAACCGCAGTGTTAGCAAAATGTATCCTTAATCTATAGAAAACATGGACTGCGCAGAGGTCTCCCTACATGCCGTGGTGTTTCGCACGGCCAAGCACATAGTACATTCGTGGCGCGTAGCCCCGTTTTAGAGGAGTAGTTTTGTACAATAATTTGATCGAACTTCAGGGTCATCACATCATCTGTAGAAATTGCGCTTCTCGTAACACAGTTCGTACGCAGAGAATTTATATATAGAAACGTCAACCATTTTTGTAAGGCGGTCGGTGAATAAAAACAATTGATTTACTGTGATACTACTGTCGTAATATAAAAACTGAGAATTTTTTAGTTTTATGGATCTGCGTACCTGCTGCATTATCCTAAATCAGGACTTGTTGCATTATCGCGGCAGCGAGCATGTTATGTATATGACAAGGATCATGTTAAAATAATAAAGTACAAATTATATTCGTAGAGAGTCCGCCGCTTAAAAAGATCGCACTTCCACTATTACGCATAAATAATTAGACAACTCGCAAGTGTGTTGTTCTAGCAGATGCGTGCGAGATATCGTGATTTAGGTTCTCTCATATCCGGACATCCGCAGTGGTCAGTGTTTTGAACGTACATGAGCCGATTATGCATGGATTTTCTGTTTTAATATGCCGTATACATTGTATACTGCGCACCACTTTGGCGGTTTCATATTATTCTGCTTTTTTTTTTTGTATTTATTTGGAGAACTGAGTTTAGCTAGTACTCCACACTGAGCAATTTCAATTGTTTGGTGCTTATTGTTCCACTGTTATTCTTGGTTCTCGTTTAACTACTCGCCTCAGTCGTTCCTCTAACCATGGTGGTGTAATAAATAAATAAATAAATAAATAAATAAATAAATAAATAAATAAATAAATAAATAAATAAATAAATAAATAAATAAATAGGAAAGTGGTATCGTATCGGACACAGTTGGCCGCTGGCATCTTGTATCTGCTTCTGAAACGCTTCCTATATTTTTCATCGACGTGATGAAGTGATTGAGATGTTTGTTTATCAAGCCCTCGGTGATTGACATTATGTGTACCAAATTCCAGTAGTAATGAGGTCGCAACAGTTGCGAATACATGAGGATCGGTCGGATAAGGGCCGAGCGCAGTAATGTTTTCTTCCGTCCTCACTTCTGCTCTGGTGCTCCAAATTCAAGGCGTTTACATAAGCCGAACTTCTGGTTCTACGAAGGACTTTAGTAAACACATTTGGTAAAATGCCTCACGTAAGCCATCAGGCACTTGCAACGTGAAAACATTCGGGCAGAATAAGAAGATCACACGCGTTACTCACGTAGGCATAAAGTAGATGGAGAGAAATTGTTTCTTACCGTACCACTCCCCAGTCCGGCTCGATTCGTTTACCTGCAGCTCCATCCTGCGCAGAGAGAGGGTTGTGATGACTGCCTTATCGAAAGCGCTTTCGCAACACGGCCACCGACAGAGCTTTCACTCATTTAGGTTATTTGAGTGCCCGGGTCACGTGGTCCTCCTCGTTGATTCCCTCAGCGGATACCTTGCATGGCGCGAGAGCTCCTCCCTCATGGTGGTTGTACAGCACGGTTTGCACAGAGGGTACTTAAACATGACTTGGCTATACACCAAGTGCCAAGAACGTTATCTATGCAGCGGACGTCGCAGGAGAGTGGATGGCAACCGTTGGGAGCATCTGTAGTTTCGAGGTTAACCAGGCTCGCTGCCGTTGTTAGAGAAGGTTTCTTCGTTGCAATGTATTTTGTGCTCCGTCACTCGTGCTTCGTTAGATGTACATGCGTTAATGCGCGAAGCTCAAGAAAACGCCGTCGCGTCGACAACTAAGAGCAAGCACGAACTCGTGCACCTACAGTGACGTCGGCGTTCTGTGAGAAATGCAGCGGTTACCGAGCCCACAGTCTTCAAGTGCTATCGAACTGTGTCCCGTTTTGTCTAAGGTGATAAGAACCATTTAAAAGCGTCTTTATTGTTGGGGTCATTCCTGAAGTTAGTATCTGTGGCGCGTCGTCTAATGAAATTCAAATTCACAAGCTTTGATGAGCGTTACGAGAGAGTCTCTGCGCTGTTTCTGTCATTAAGGAGTAGCATCAAGCGTGAGGTTTTAAACGGGTACTAAAATGGGCGGATTCCACGCGAAAGAAAAATAAAAGGGTGAGGGAATCAACGTCGAGCGAAGCTTTGCGACCTTGTAGGGACGTGCCTGGTGCAGGGAAGTGTGTATAACCGACGACTAGGTGCGTGGGAACGTCAAATTTTTCGAATACAAATCGAATACGAACATCCAGCTTCAAATTTTTAATGGAATATCAAGACACAATTGTTCCTTGAGTAATATTTTATGTAATACACAGTTTCATTAAGAAAATAAGTAACAACCTATTAGGGAAAATTATGTTGCTGTCAGGAAAATGGGGTATGCCAGCATGCTTTAACTGTGCTGATAAAGTATCGCAGAACAAGAGAAAACGATAACAAATACGAAAGGCTTGTAGGAATATTATACATTTTATAGTTTACGTTCTATACTTCTTACATTTTATAATGTTGTTCCACATGGTGACGCCGCTGCAATGCACGCCGAAGAAGGGAGGCGACCGGCAGGGCTGCACGTTTTCATTACCTGTTTCATTAGCTGTCATGGCTGCACGAGTGACAACAACAGTTAGTCGAAGGTGTTTGTCGTGATGGCAAAAAGTAGTGCGCGTACTAGCGCGCACATCGTTAGCCGCCATCATGCTGGCCTTGCCTAAACGCGGAAGGTCAGGCATCTTTTGGCAAGATGACCGAATCGCACATGGAGTCGCGAAAATTTTCGAATCACCCCGAATATTTGAAAATTTCGAATATTTTATAATTACTTACGAATATTGAATATGTATGGTATTCGGCGAATGTTCGAAATATTCGAATATTCGCGCACCCCTGCAATGTCCGAATGGAATCCGATGTCTATTTGTCTTTTTACAAAGTACTTCTCGTAGTATTTTCTCGCTTCTGCTGACCTTAAATACGTGGGTTCAATCCGGACCGCTGATGTCGCATTTTCGACGAGGGTAAAATTGCTAAAGGACCGTGTACTGTGCGTTATCAGTGCACGTTGAAAGACCCCTGGCGGAGGAAATTTCCGACACCCTTCGCCACGCCGCTCCTAATTACACATCGTGGTTTTGGCACGTAAAAAGACCACAGCATTTACCGTTATGAATTTGTCTGCTCCGACAAACGGGCTGCGCTGCTCTTGCGAGGTCGCTGTTGCCCCTGCCTTTTGGTTCATCGTGCTTTTGCTGGAATGTCCACGACGCTCGTCGTGCTTCACGGCCGCCGTTGCCTTATTTTGGTTTGGCGTTCGCAGAATGAAAATCGCGTGCTACAATATAAGGAGTTGAAAGTTTCAGTAAGCATCGACCGTACTGTTTATCACCTCCAGGATGGAATGCCGCCTTCAACGTGAATAGTTTTCAGAGGCAGAGTGCGCATATATATATATATATATATATATTATATATATATATATATATATTATATATATATATATATATATATATATATATACTATATAATATATATATATATATATATATATATGCGCACTCTGCCTCTGGCATTTATATACATACACACACTACACGGGCCTCTGGCATTTTCACCTCCATCGAAAATGCTGGTGCAATTCGAATCCATTATATGCGCAAGAAGCGTTTACCTCCTCGCTGCCGTGCAACCGTCGACGCGAGCGCGAGCAATAGAATGTTAACAAAACAAAAAGAAGGCAATTGTTCCGCGTGGAACGGGGTTCATGGTCCAGGGATGCAAAGCTTTTCGTTGCACTGGCACGCAGGCCGCTGGACCAGCCATTGCTGTTTCTTTGTTTGAAATGCGAAACACTTCTTGGAGAACTTAAGTGACTTTGACCGTATCTATCTATCTATCTATCTATCTATCTATCTATCTATCTATCTATCTATCTATCTATCTATCTATCTATCTATCTATCTATCTATCTATCTATCTATCTATCTATCCGCCTACGTCCCGGGGCTCTCCTGGCCGCCTCGTTCATATGGATATGCCTAAATATTTCGAGGTAGGGTATAAATGTACGAGGAAAATAAATGACAGGTCTTTAAACAACTATATGTAGTCGTCATGCACGTCACGCTTAAAGGGCAACACCGGCGATTTTTCAGTATCCATGGATCTCAAGGATATTTTAAGTATATATTCTCCTCGGTACTGTAGTAATATATGCCAAGCCAGGCGGTTGCAGGTTATTTAGTTTTCCTGAAAATGAACTTAAATTTTTTTAGCAGATTCCCACGTGGGCCACCCTGTGTTTTTTACGTCGTCACCTTCAGCGATGCCTACCCGAGCCAGCCGGCCTTCGAAAGCAAAATGGCCATACTTCAGTGTTCAAATCGGCGATGTCAAGTTGGCATTACTCAATACATCGTCTGATGACCTCGTCATTTTTCTGGCATCAGCTCCACATTTCTAATGCTGGGAAGACTGTGACGTCATCGCATACACTGCACGAAGCGTCTACCTGTTTCGTTTTCGGCTTGAACACACGCCTTTCAGTCAGTTATTTCAAATTATTGGTGCGTTTCTGAGCATACTCAACCATCCTGGCTGCTACAGGACTATCAGTACCATTGGTAAAAATTACAGCGTATCCACGGAGTGAATGATGGTGAGTGGGCGAAGCTCGGGAGGTTCATCGTAGATCGTGCCGAGTTCCGGATTAATTTAGTTAACGCCCACGCTACGAATCCTCATGGTTCAACTATGCACAAGTGAAATCTCCCACCGGCATTTCGTTGCAAGTCAAGATCCAGTGCCTATATATATATATGGGTTGCCGGTGAACGCTTCTCCAACGCGAGCAGTCGGTATTTCTCAATCAAGAAACTCGCTAGGAGACGCTGCCTGCGCCAACGTTGTCTCTCGCGGGTGAAGGCGCGTTCTCCTTCTTTGCGAGCTGGTACAGCGTTCCTCTAAGAAAGAGCGTTTCCATAGCCAACGCGCTCCTTTCGCTCTCTCTCTCTGTCTCTCTCTCTCTCACGCAAGACAGCAAAGGCACGCGCCGGGAGAGAGAGAGAGAGAGGCACGCGCCGGGAGGCACGCGCCGAGGCGAACGCCGAGGGCGAGCGCGTGGCGGGAGGCACGCGGGTTACGCCTGACGCCTGACGCCGTGCTCCCAGTTTGGGCTGCAGAAATAAGCGTCTTTTCCTTACCATAATCACCACCACCACCACAAGGTTAGACTAAGGCTGTGTTCTGGACAGCATTGGTCCGCCGCGGTGGTGTAGTGGTTACGGTACTCGGCTGCCACCCAAAATACGCGGGTTCGATCCCGGCCGCGGCGGTCGCATTTTCGATGGAGGCGAAAATACCAGAGGCCCGTGTGCTGTGCGATGTCAGTGCACGTTAAAGAACCCCAGGTGGTCTAAATTTCCGGAGCCCTCCACTACGGCCTTTCTCTCCTCTCTATCTCTTTCACTCCCTTTCCCCCACCCCCACGGACGCTTAGTCGTGCTCCCTACATGGGCTGCAGAAATTAGCGTCCTTTCCTAACCGAAACACAATCATCATCATCATCAGCAGCAGCATCGTAGACAGCCTACCTTGACAGCTTCAAGGACAGCTTCGCGTGCTTGCCGTCCGAGTAATGGAACGCGCCCAGATGACGTATACATGACGAGGCGCCATCTCGCGTCGACAAAAGAAAGTTGAAAAGAACGCTCCCAATTTTCGTTCATTTTGCTTATTTCGTGTTCCAATCTACGAAAAACTCAATGCAGCTCACATAGATTGCGTAAGAAAGCGCCTATTTGCGAGCAGACGACCGCTCCCGCGAGGTTCGTGGATATTCAAGCAATCCTCGCAGCCGCCATCTTGTTTGGACAGCAAAGTAGCCTGCATCGTTTTTGTCTTCGTATGCCGTCTTCGCGAAGCTGCCTATTTTGCCGTCTACGTGAGAAATGGAATAGGACTTAAGATGGCCGCTGTTACGTAGCCGTCTATTTAGCCGTCTACCGTGAGTATTGGAACACACCCTAAGAGGAGCTTCGCCCCTAAAATCTATATCAGAACATGGTTAGAGGACACCGCCGGAGTAAGGATGCTGCAATCACGCGTAGTTTTCTACAACTCGCGCGGTGCACCGCGTCCAGGATCGGATGGCTTAAAGAGTCCCGCTCTTAAAACAGGCGAAGAACACCGTTTGCCCTCGCTTGAGATTGAAATGTTGACATCGCGTGTACGCAGACACAACTTACCAAGCAGTAGGGTGGCATCGAATGCGGGCCCTCGAAGTGCCAAACAAGCACCCTACCACTGTAGCTACGGCTGCTTCTCCCATGGAGTAAGTAAACCTATTCTACGTGTGGTTGTAATGATGGTGCTTGTGTAAGGTGAATTGCGCTACTAGCATTACATATGTTCTGCTACCGGAAGGTATGCTTTTGTGCAACTTTGCTCGATCTCGAAAGCCGTGGTTCGAGGGATCTTTGGTAGACACACCCTAACGAATCCAACAGTGAGGCTACAGAAAGCATAGGGGAAATATTTCGTAGTTTCCCTGTAGTAATCATGACGTGAATGGAAACAGATTGTATTGGACAAAAAAGGACGCCTACCGCTGGTGGGGACCGAACCCAGGACCTTCGGATAACGTGTCCGAAGCTCTACCTACAAAGCTACAGCGGCGGTCGTTCTCCCATTCACTTTGTCGGTATTTCTGTACATTGAGTTTGTCAGCATCACTCGTAGCCATGGCGGCGAGTGTGGAACACTATTTGTGCCAGCAGGCGTCACGTGTTACGTGATGTTAACTGGAGATGACTGCTGACCCTCGCATGCTACCTAAAGGCACCAAGTCTGCCTGGACGAGACCTCAATAACGAAAGGGGGGTGGATCAAGGGCCTGTTTCTTTCTTAGGCACACCCTAATGAATCCAACAGACAATGGGGCCTAAGGAAGACATAGCGGAATACTTCAACGGGCGGCGCTTACGATAGCACACCAAGGCACAAGTATACAGCGCATCATTCTTCGCCAAAACAAACGTCTGTGCACTAACGCGAGTGCCAGCGTTACGTCGTACCATGAGCTCAGTCGCCACGGTGCTGTTCCTGGTTAGCCCATGCTAAGCATACTCATATGTGTCATGCGCTTTGAGCAGAGACCTTTATTATACTCGTAACGTTTGGCTGAATGCCAAACAATTCATCATAGGCCTCGCCGACTGCTTTGTATGCCACCGATTCCCACAATGCGTTTAGGATCCGCAGCATTTTCTCCCCCTCGACCAGCCGGTGCCACTGCTCTCGGATGGATGGATGGAGGAAGGTGTGGAGAGATAGTTGTTAGGAGCTTCTAAGTAATGGTGAACACTAGCTCCACCTAGGTTCCTATATTTTCCAAGCAGAAAAAAAAATATTTAGGGACTTTACTGCCACGACGCTATTAACTTATTTCCCTCTATGCTCTGTCGCTTGTGCTAACAAGACGCCAGGTTTGGCCTACTCTCTAGTCCCTGTTTTCACTGTTACAATAAAACATTTTTATTCCTTATGTGTCATTGTTTTGCCTTACCAGTCTTCCAGTCTTCCCTTGCTTATCTCTAGAGCAGATTCATTTGAGTTTCCGAAATGGTCTTTCAAACTTCGTATGTCGCTGTGTGCACGCACTGCTCATCGAGCACGGCAGCTCACCCAGAAAGTGCGAACAAGATCCAAACATAATTTTCGATTTAAAAATAGATGCGGAACCAGTAACGACTGATTACTATCCTTACCAATATTTCTGAGCCCAATTCACGAAAACGCTGGCACAATACACAAAACTGTCCTGTTCTGCTTGGTGTCAATTTTATGCCATTACCGACCCTATCCGCCTGTCTTTCTGCGCAACCCAGTCAGGCGTTATTTTCGCATACAGAAGGTCGATTCTTTTTTCTTCCGCGACAGCGAGTGACATCGCTTCCTCTGAAAGATTTCCTTCGCAATAGCAGACGTTCACACGTTTTGTTAAAGCATAGAAACAAATTCTGCGCACCGCAAAAGGACAGACATTATTTGAGTTTTTAAGCAAAGCAAAAAAAAAAAAAAGCCTTACCTGTTTAGTGCAGTGATCCGTGGTAATTCATATGGGAGGCACCCGCGTGTGATATTCTTTTCCTAATTACACGTGTACGTCGAAAACCATTTTCGTATAAAACATGTAGCAGAGATGCTGCCCTTTCCGCGATTATACCGCATTATTCTTTGCTCATACGTACCCGGTCGCAAGGAACACAATGTCGACGTCTTCCTTCAGCGTTCCATTCCACGTCATTATCATGTCCAACATGCTTAGAGTCTTCTCTGCATCTAGCTTATTTGTTCCGTTTATGGTAGTCTCTTTAATTATTTGTTCCTCCTACGGGGCGGAATAAGACCGCTGAACGGTATATGAAAAGCAAAGTGCGTTGCGCGTTCTCACCTCGAGCTTCGATGATCCGACAAGCGTGAGGTTGATTTTTGGACTGTCGTGTAGCTTGAAGTACTCTTGGGCCTGGAATATTCATGAATGAATCGGTTCATCAATCAATCAATTCGGGCTATTACTGATATGTTTTGATTCGAGTTTCACTGTTGCCAGAACTATGCAAAAAGCGGAACTATTCATAGCTTCGGCTGATAGCGCTAAGAGAAAGAAAAGAGTCCACTGCTGAATGAATGGCGACAGTAGTTACTGAAAGCACTCAAATGACATTTTCGTATTTATTATTTTTTTTTCTTTACGCGAAATGAGCATCCCGGTTCTCCAAGTACTATCAATAAGCTGAAATGGTCGACGGAGCCTAAGCAAGGTGTTACAAATTGTTATAAACCTCACAATGAAACCGATCAAGTGTGAGATCGGAGAACGCACTGTTACATTTCTCGCACCTCGCATTGGAGAGGCGAAGGTAGAAGCAGTGTTAAAAACGATGGACAAGATTCTAGCCGCCAAGCTCCCAACTGCAAAGAAAGTATATAGTGCAATCTTTTCTCGGTCTAACGGGCTATTACAGCAAGTTGATTCCAAACTACTCGGAGATCAGCAAGCCCCTCACTGACCTTACCAAAAAAGTCCAAACTCACATCGTATCGTGGGGACCGACGCATTCACCGTGCTAAAGGACAAGCTCGCCGCCTGCCTAGAGAGACACGCTATTCCACAATAGAGCGTGAATGTCTAGCGCTCGTGTGGGCTTGTACTAAAATTCCACATTTACCTATGTGAAAAACTATTCATTATTCAGTGCGGCTACCAACCACTCCGGTACTTGCAGTCAGCCAAACACGTCAACAACCGAGTGTTGCGATGAAGCTTGTTAATGCAAGAGTACTGCTTTAGTGTGGAATACATAAAAGGCTCGGACAATGTAGGAGCGGATTACTTAAGTCGCCTATGCACGACTTCTACGTTTACTATTAATGTCGAAACAATGCTGTGTTTGTTTTTATTTTATCTTTATTTCCTTAGACGTGAACGATTTGTATATTTCACCGTGCTAAGCTGGTGGTTCGTTTTTTTTTTTTTTTTACGGTACGTGCTGTGTGGAGGAAGGACATTTGGACTCATGTGAACCTTCAACTGTACAAACGCGCCTGCACCCCTGCGTTCTCTCCACCTGATCTAGCGTCGAATAGTTGCACGCAACTACCTTAAACGGGGAGGGGGGATGATGATGTGGATAGTGTGGCCGCGACGAAGTGAAGCTGCACCGGCAG
Source organism: Hyalomma asiaticum (assembly GCA_013339685.2). Lineage (NCBI taxonomy): Eukaryota > Metazoa > Arthropoda > Arachnida > Ixodida > Ixodidae > Hyalomma > Hyalomma asiaticum. The sequence continues at coordinate 5,113,912 of CM023485.1, read as the reverse complement.
CTCGGCTCGGCGAGATGCGCTGCTGACGAGACGAAGAAGAAGAGAAAGTGCGGCTCGTGCAGAGAGAGCGGCGGTTCGAGTCACGGCCGTCTTCAACCAGGCGTCCTGCAGACATGCGGACCTGGTGGGCTCGATGCCCGCCCTGCTCCCAGATGCCGTGAGCAGTAGTTGGACGCTGTAGCTGGCCTGAGGACCTGAGCGTGCTCGTGGCCTGGCGGACAAGGTGTAGCGGGGTGCCCGCACACTGGCCGGTGACCGGCACTGCAGTGGCCTGCCGGCCTCCTCCCCGGCCTGAACAGGGCGGCTCGAGAGGCGCTGGACCACGGAGCGACCACGACGACGGGGAACCCCTCGCAACGTACCGCGAGTAGGAAGGTTGATTTGCGTCTATGCGCCTAGGACTTATACACATTACGAAACATTGTTGTTAGATTTCTCTTGTTTGTTAGAGTGTTGAATGTATCGTCTGGTGTGACAGTCTGTGTTGTATGCACGAAAACACCTGAGAGCCATGTCAGTTATTACGGATACGGGGCCCACACTTACCCACTTACAAAACCACGATCTGATTATGAGAGACGCCGCAGTGGAGGGCTCCGGAAATTTTGACCACCTGGGGTTCTTTAACGTGCACCGACATCGAACAGCACACTGGTCTCAGCATTCCGCCTCCATCGAAATGCAGCCGCCGCAGCAGGGATGCATTTCGACGTAGGCGAAATGTTGAGGTCCGTGTGCTGTGCGATGTCAGTGCACGTTAAAGAACCCCAGGTGGTCTAAATTTCCGGAGCCCTCCACGGCGTGTGTCATAATCGTAGCTGGTTTTGGGACATAAAACCCCAGAAATCAATTGCTATGAATGATTTATTTACTCAGTGCTATGAATGATTTATTACTCAGTGCTTGCCATGTGTCAGGGAGACTCGGGCTCTCCTCAAGTGACCGTCACTTTATCCCGAGCCTGCCGTCATCCTTGAGATGAAAATAGAATGATTTGATTTGACTTTACTTGATCAGCGGGACAGGCAAGGAAGTCCTGGGCTTTAATGCCATCTGAATAGATTTAGAGAGGTATGTATAGCTGAAAGAGAAAATTAGTACCCACCCGTTTGTAGAAGAAGGCTACACAAGGTAATCCATACGGTCTTCTTAGAAATTCTTCCCATTATAGATTTCCTTGTAGCCACAAACGGGTGGATGCAAATTTTTCCTGTCATAAACGTTACCCAACCTGCGGAATTCCACAAAACTAATTCGCCATATACGAATAGCTGATATAACTGCGCAGACCAGCTCAAGCCGCTCTGCTCTAACAATGAGCCGGCACAATCTTAAATATCTTCCGTTCTCGATTAGCGCCCGATCCATAGCTCTGCACAAAAGGAGCGAGTCGCTTCATTTCGGTCTGCGTAGGCCATGCGGCGCAATTCGTCGCAGTTAATCCGCCGATTTTAATTGTACGGGAAAAGACAGATGCTTCCCGAATGCGGCATTTCCTTTAGTCCTATGTTTCACCCTGAGAACACGCTTCGAGTCCCGTTTCCACCTGAGCGCAGCCTCCTTGCACTGGCGAGGTGACCGGATGACCATTGTACGGTTTACCTGATACTCGGCTTCCCCACAGTTGACTTCGTGAGTTGCGTAGTTGCACAACAATACACATCTGGAGGCTTTGCACTATTTCGGCATTATTTATGCTGCACCGTTTAAGTATTGCTCGGAGTGAACTTTCGAGTGTGGCCACAAGAGTTAGTCGATTTTCAGGCGCGCAAAGCAGTGTTCGAATGGTCGTTGCTGAGAATGTGTGAAACGCTTTTTTTTTTTGAGAACGAATAAACACAAAACAGCTAGCAGTCCGCGAAGAAATCGTCAGCAAAATTGTAATTTGACAAGCATAAGATTGGCCACGATGTATTTCTAACTTTACAGCAAAATTGTCTGATCCGTATCAACGACTCCACCTCTGTTGGCACGGCATCTGGCACATAGCGGCTATTTTGCGAAGTCTATAGGCTAATGCCAGCGCCTCGTCGGCCTGGACTGCGGCTCTAAACCGCCAAAAGAAGCCGATGCATTCGGCGGCGATCGAAAGCCTCTTCTCTGCAATAGCTGCCATATCGCTGCAGCTTTCACACGAAGCAGCTGCCGAAGTTCCGTCACGAATAAAGAAAGAAAAGAAAAAAAAAATGTAGCTGTTTTCATGCTGTCAACATCTCGAGGGATGGTCCAGATCGTCGGCACTTGTGAGCTTTCGTGATACGTGCTCTGTAGGGATCCTTGGCATATGCCTTGAACACGCAGCTTGCAAAGCCTTTATGTGCATTGCTTCCACGACTGTGTTTCGTATGTGATCACAGTCGAGATTTTAGCATTTCCGCTGATAGGTGAGCATATCAAACACATATGTACAAGAAAGGGCTGGCGATGACGTTATCCGCGTCATACGCGTTATTGCTTTACGCGTTACTGTTGTAGTACACACCTGCTGGCGGCCGCTGTTGAACACTCGTTTCCTCAGTCGTTCACCGGAAGAAAGAAAGAAAGAAAGAAAGAAAGAAAGAAAGAAAGAAAGAAAGAAAGAAAGAAAGAAAGAAAGAAAGAAAGAAAGAAAGAAAGAAAGAAAGAAAGAAAGAAAGAAAGAAAGAAAGAAAGATGTCATTCAGAATCGTGGATCCAGAAGCCAATCCTCAAAATTCTTCCCATTTTAGTTTCAGTCTGTAGTGCCCAAAGTATATACATTCCTATTTCAGTTCTACTTTTTCACATTTTTTGAAAAATACCTTGCTGTCTCAGCGCCAAAGCGCTGTATCTTGTACTAAAGTATGGGAGTTACTGCGCCCCTTCCCCTTTCCCCTATGTTAATGCCTGGCACAGATGCCTGAATTTGCAAAAGAACTGTCATCCGAAATGGTGGTGTTATGTAAGCTGCGCCGAATGATATTTGAATCGGACCCGTTTAACGATTCAATGCTGTGGCAAGTCGCCTGAGGAGGAAATCTGCAGCTGCTTACCGCTCTGGTAAATGCAGTGAAGTAGGCGTCGAAACTGCCGTTCACTTCGAACAGGGCTCGTTTCGAGTATGCATTGTCATAAACAAAATGTAGACCCAACCTAATTATTTCGTCTGAAATAGCAAGAACAATATTTCCAAATTTGTGAGACACTTATCAAGACACTGTACTCCTACTCCAGCACATGCAAAACTTGATATCTTATTATTATTATTATTATTATTATTATTATTATTATTATTATTATTATTATTATTATTATTATTATTATTATTTGATACGTAAACAAAAATGCACAAGGACATGAAGGAATTGGTAAGGGAGCAGGCTGACAGCATGCCACCAATGGAGAGATCACATCATCATCATCATCATCATCATCATCATCATCATCATCATCATCAGCCAATTTTATGTCCACTGCAGGACGAAGGCCTCTCCCAATCCTCGCCATCCTTGCCTGTCTTGCGCGAGCTGATTCCATTTGATGCCTGCGAATTTCTTGATTTCGTCCCCCCATCTTACTCTCTGCCGCCCACGGCTGCGCTTACCCTCTCTTGGTATCCATTCCGTCGTTCTAACTGTCCATCGGTTATCTAGCCTTCTCATCACGTGGCCTGCCCATGTCCATTTTTTCTTCTTAATATCGTTCATTATGTCGGCGACCCCCGTTTGTTCTCTGACCCACTCGGCTGTCTTCCTATCCCTTAGTGTAACGCCTATCATTTTCCGTTCCATCGCCCGCTGCGCGGTTCTTAACTTCCTCTCTAGCTTCTTTGTAATTCTCCAGGTTTCTAACCCGTACGTCAGTACTGGCAGGATGCAGTAGTTATATAGTTTCCGTTTGAGTGATAGTGGTAGGTTTCCGTTCATGAGTTGTGAATGTCTGCCATATGCGCGCCATCCCATGTTTATTCTACGGTGGATTTCTTTTATATGGGTGGGTTCTCCAGTAAGTAGCTGTCCTAGGTACAGATATTCTTCTACGACTTCTAATGTATGGGTTTCGACCTTGAATAGACGTTTTTTCACCGTGCCACTTAGCATTATCTTTGTTTTCTGCATGTTCATCCTTAATCCTACCTTAGCGCTTTCTCGGCTTAAGTCTTCAATCATCTTTTGCAATTCGTCGCCATCATTGCTAAAGAGTACTATGTCATCTGCAAATCGCAGGTTACTCAGATATTCGCCGTTAATCCTGAGCCCTGTCTCTTCCCAGTCTAACCTTTTGAAGATTTCTTCCAAACATGCAGTAAATAGCATGGGAGAAATTGTATCTCCCTGTCTGACACCTTTCTGTATTGGGATTTTTCTGCTTTTCTTATGGAGGAGCAGGGTGGCTGTAGAATCTTTATAGATGTTGGCTATTGTGTTTATATAGCTATCACATATTCCTTGACGACGTAGTGCCTCCAGAACTGCTGGTATCTCTACCGAGTCGAAAGCCTTTTTGTAATCTATGAAAGCCATATAGAGGGGTTTGTTGTATTCAGCGGATTTCTCGATTACTTGATTGATCGCACGCAGGTGGTCCATGGTAGAGTATCCTTTTCTGAACCCTGCTTGCTCTCTTGGTTGATTAAATTCAAGTGTGGCCCTTATTCTGTTTGAGATAACCTTTGTGAATATTTTGTAAAGTGCTGAGAGTAGACTGATCGGCCTGTAGTTCCTTATGGCCTGTAGTCCCTTCTTATGTAATAATAGAATATTTGCGTTTTTCCAGCTTTCGGGTACATTTGAAGTTTTGAGGCATTGAGTGTATAGTGTCGCGAGCTTTCCAGTAAGGAAGTCTCCGCCATCTTTGATCAAGTCGGCGGTTATGCCGTCATCTCCAGCCGCTTTTCCGCGGGACATGCCCTGTATTGCTTTCCTAACTTCGTCCGCAGTGACGCATGGGATTTCGTAGTCCTGCTCGGCATTTAATACACTCATGGTGGGGAGACTCCTATTTGAGCTGTATAGTTCGGAATAGAAATCCTCGGCCACTTTGGTTATGCCACTGAAGTTAGTAACGATGTTGCCCTGCTTATCTTTCACTGCATGCATTATGTTCTTTCCCGCACAAAGCTTCCTTTTGGTTGTTTTGATGCTGACTCCTTTTCTGACGGCTGCTTCTATTTCTTTCACGTTATGGTTACGTACGTCCCTGACTCTACTTTTACTGATGAGCTTAGATAGCTCGGCGTATTCTATCTTGTCTCTTGAGTTAGTTATTCTCATTTGTTGGCGTTGCTTGATTAGATTTTTAGTAGACTCCGAGAGTTTACTCACAACATGTCTTGGTGCTTTGCCCCCTACTTCGATTGCTGTTTCGGTGATCAGATTAGTAATGTCTTCGTTCATCTTCTCTATATCCTCATTATCTTCCTGTCCTAGAGCCTCATACTTGTTCTTAAGTGCAATTATAAGTTCTTCTCTTTTCGCCCTGACACCATCGGGGTTAGCCTGTTTCCGTGTGATTAACTTTGTCCTTGTTCGCTTTAGATTGAGGGATATCTTTGCCCTTATTAGTCTGTGGTCACTAAGTATAACCTTATTAACCACTTCTGTGTCTTGTACTATACCTAGATCAGTGCACATTATGAAATCTATTTCGTTTTTCGTTTCTCCGTTGGGGCTTTTCCACGTCCATTTCCTGTTCCTACGTTTCTTGCAGAAAGTATTCATTACACGGAGGTGGTTTCTTTCGGCGAATTCTACTAGCATGTCCCTTCTGCTATTCCTATCTCCGTAATTTCCGACGGCGCGTTCTCCTTTTAGCTTCTTTCCTATTTTCGCGTTGAAGTCCCCCATAACAATCGTATATTGGGTGTGTACCTTGTTCATTGCCGTTTCTACATCCTCGTAGAACTGTTCTACAGCCTCGTCACTGTGGTTGGTCGTTGGTGCGTAACTTTGTACTAGCTTTAGTTTGTATCTCCTATTTAATTTTATCACGAGGCCTGCTACCCTTTCGTTGATGCTATAGAATTCTTCGATGTTGCCTGCTATGTCTTTGTGTATAAGGAACCCCACGCCGTATTCGCGCTTCTCTGGTAGTCCTCTGTAGCAGAGAACGTGTCCCCCATTAAGCGATAAGTACCCTTCTCCTGGTTTCCTAACCTCGCTAAGGCCAATGATATCCCAATTAATACCCCTTAATTCTTCTAGTAGTTCAGCTAATCTGGCTTCGCTTGAAAGGGTTCGCGTGTTAAGAGTCGCTACGTTTAATTTCCAATGACGGCCTGTCCGAGTCCAGAGGCTCTTTGAGTCTTTTGTTCCAATACCCGTGTGGTCGCATCCGTGGCTGGAAGCTCTGTTGATGTCGTCGTCGTAGGTCCAGGGTTTGGTTGGTCCGGTAACTTGGGAGGTGTTGGCCATGGTGTTGCACCAGGGGGGCCAGTTCCTGTTCTGGTGCTCAGGTGAGTTACGTAGATGAAGCATGCTGATGGTGGGCGCCCATATGCATCTTTTGTCCAAAGGCTCCTCGGGGGGGAGGACACTTTCAGAGGTGTTGCAGTGAGTGGGTTAATCAGGACAGGGTATGATTATTAAAGAGAAGTAGTCGGTACAAATAAGATACCTCAGGAGCGTAGAGAGACCATAAAGGATCAAAGGGTAAAAGGCAGAAGTGCTAAAAAAGAAAAAAAAAGAAAAAAAAACTTTATACGCTTAAGGATTCGAACTCGGGACCCCTTGGTCTACTACAAAAGCATGGCCGAGTCGTCTGGGTTGTCGGGTCGCCGAAGTGTTTAAGAACAGATTACTGCTGTGCCCTCTCGTCAATTGTTACGCGATTAATTTCAAAATGTCCGCAATGCAGCATTTTTGCTGATTTCGAATACAAGAAAGGCATGCCTGATTGTCTCGCCTGCGACGCGGGAGTTTACGGCGTGTTTGTCGCGTCATCACGGGCAGAGAACAGAAGGATAACGACACACACTGGAGAGATCACAGCGGCTTCCCATTCTCCCATTCGTTCTGGAGATTGTAACGCGCGGGAATCAAGCGCACGTGGGTGTTTTTGGGTGGGAAAGGTGGTGGTGATGAGCGGGTGAAAGCTCTGACCTTATGAGGGGTGCCACATAAAATGCGCAAAATAACGTCAGCATCGCATCTTTTATACCATGTCAAATTCATCGCACTATGAGCCGTCATCCAGTGGGCTCCGCTCGCTCTAATATGCTGCCGTTTATTTTTAACCGCGGGGCTGCTGAGACGGCGGAAGGCGCGCGCAGAAAATGATCATTAAGTCATGAAATAAGTGAGCACCCTTTTGAAAGGTTCCACCGTTTTCTGAGAATTCTACGGAGTCTTCGTGAGCATCATAATGCTACTCTGGCTGCTTTGTGTAAGCATCATTAGAAGCGGCGCATTTCTTCTGTTACGATTCGTGTTGGATGCAACACGCCTGTTTGATTGTGAACGGGGTGTTCTTCTCATATGGTTGTAAAAACGCAATACACTCTAGTACTAGAACGACAAAGAATAAGGAAACTATTCTTGACTTGTTTATTACGAACCACTGTCCCCTGTGTATCGCAAATGGTTACAGTGCTCTAGGAGACCACATGCCCGTTTGCATGTTCGTTAAAACTACTTGCGGCTAGAGCATTCCACAGAGAGGAAAACCGAACCTTCCAGAACAAGGAGACCCTAACAGCTTTTTCAAATACAGCTGAAACAAGCTAACTGGGATGATGTTTTGCAAGAAAATGCTGCCGAGTCTCCTCATATTTCTCAGCAGGCTAGTTGACTTGTACAAAAAATATTTTGGTTATAACATTATTAGGAGATTATTGAGAAATTATTAGGAGCCTTAGAAAGCCATGGCTAACGAATACGCTTTGTAAAAAAAGCGTGACGAACTATACGCAAAAGCTCGAGACCCTCTGGGTTTAAGAATATTTAAAGCGTTTCGTAACAAACTGACCAAACAATTGCGGAAAGCACCCGATGCTTATTTTCTGCATATGTTATCGGCTTGTATAGATGACACAAATAGATTTTGGAATGGACTAAGTGTTCTCATGAATAGTCTTTTCTGGATGTTCATCGACCCCACAAATCAATCTTAATCAACAGGAAAGAGAGGAGTGATCCAGCTAAAGAAATTAGTTTAAACGGTAGTATGTTGGAAAATTTTGCAAACGCCTTCAACGATATTTTGTTAGACAGAGACGTTGACCTCACTCAAGATATGCAAGCCGCGATATGCGGGCATTACACCAAACGAAAATTCAATATTTTTCGAGCCAGTCCTGCCTTCGGATATATGTCCTGTATACCTAAGACTCAAAACCTCGCGCAGCTATGATGTTGATGGTCTACAGATTCAACCTATCAAATTTGTTATATGCGACATAGCCCCTGTTTTGACACACATTTATAATGTGTGCATTTTCAAAGGCGTATTTCCCGATAACACGAATGTTGCAAAGGTATCAGTATTATTTCTTTTAAAAAAAAAGCTGATAAATTAGACATAAGAACTATCACTCGTATCTATCCTCCCTGTTTTTTCAAGCGGTCTTGAAAAAGTAATCCTGAACCAGGTATTCTGTAAAAAATACGGTATGGTTTCAAACTTTCAATATGATTTTCATAACAATAGGTCCACTGAATTAGCCCTTCTCGATCAAAAAGAATATATATTGTACAATTTTGGACATAAGCTTTACTTTATTCAGGCGTTTTACCACATTAAACACACGTTCTACTCTACATAGACAAATACGGCATTAGAGGTGTTGCACTTCAATTGCCAAAATCTTTGCACAAGACGCCAGTTTTTTTTCTGTAAAGTGTAATATCATCATCATCAGCCCATCTTATGTCCACTGCAGGACGAAGGCCTCTCCCAATGCTCTCCATCCTTTCCTGTCCTGTGCGAGCGGATTCCATTTGATGCCTGCGAATTTCTTAATTTCGTCACTCCATCTTACTCTCTGTCGTCCACGGTTGCACGTATGCCCTCTCTTGGTATCCATTCCGTCGTTCTAACTGTCCATCGGTTGTCGAGCCTTCTCATCGCGTGATTCTTAACTTCGACTATTCTGTCAGCTACCCCTGTCTGTTCCCTAAGCCACTCGGCTGTTTTCCTATCTCTTAAAGTAACGCCTATGATTTTTCGTTCCATCGCCCTCTGTGTGGTTCTTAACTTCCTTTCTAGCTTCTTTGTAATTCTCCAAGTTTCTGCCCCGTATGTCAGTACTGGCAAAATACAGTAATTCCGTTCAGTTTCAGAGGGCTCACGAAAGGGCGGAGGCTCACGGGCTTCCCGTCCCAACGTGGGTGCGGCCCGCGACTCCTACCCACCACTAAACCAAAAGTGGGTGGGGAGGGGTTCCTCCGGACTTAATAAAGTTATTTCCTCCTCCGTTCAGTTTCCGTTCATGAGTTGGGAGTGTCTCCCGTATGCGCGCCATCCCATGCTTATTCTTCGGCGTATTTCTTTTACATGAGTAGGTTCTCCTGTGAGTAGCTTTCCTAAGTAAGTGTATTCTTGTACGACTTCTAATGTCTCGTTTTTAATTGTGAAGGCACGTTTTTTAGCTGTGCCACTGACAGTTACTTTTCTTTACTGCATGTTCATCTTTAATCCTACCTTAGCGCTTTCCCGGCTTAAGTCTACAATCATCTTCTGTAGTTCGTCGCCATCATTGCTGAAGAGTGCTATGTCGTCGGCGAAGCGTAAGCTACTCAAATATTCGCTGTTAATCCTGAGTCCTATTTCGTCCCAGTCTAGTCTTTTGAAGATTTCTTCCAAGCATGCAGTAAATAGCATTGGAGAGACTGTATCTCCTTGTCTGTCACCTTTCTGTATTGGGATTTCCCTGCTTTTCTTAAGGAGGAGTAGGGTGGCTGTAGAGTCTGTATAGATGTTAGCTATTATATTTGCGTAACTATCACATATTCCTTGACGACGCAATGCCTCCGGAACAGCTGTTATCTTTAACGAGTCAAAAGCCTTTTCATTGCCTATGAAAGCCATATAGAGCGGTCTGTTGTATTCAACGGGTTTCTCGATTACATGATTGATCGCATGAAGATGGTCTATTGTGGAGTATCCTTGTATGAACCCTGCTTGCTCTCGTGGTTGATTAAAATAAACCAAAAGAGCAAGCGGGGTTCAGACAGCAACCAACGAAGTGTATTGTGGTGTCCCACAAGGCAGTACTCTGGCCCGTTGTTCTTTAATTTATACGCCAGACGTATTACATCCATCTGTGAAAACTCAAAATGTGTAATTTACACAGATGACACAAGTGCCTTCATTTCGTCCAGTTCATACGCTAACTTATTTACCATGGCAATAATTTCGTGTGCGACATATCCTATTGGTCTACAGAAAAATGTTTAAGAGTAAATGTGGCAAAAATAAAAGCACCAATTTTTCATACCAAGGGCACGAATCTTTCTTAACATCAAACATCAGTGGTCATATGTGCAGATAATGAACTTGGTGCACATTCTAAAGGTGCTAGGAATACATTCTATAAATACTATGCAATAGGACGATCACGCATGCTCGGTACTCCAAAAACTTGGCCGCATAACAGGCGTTTTAAGTCGTAACAGATGCATTTTACCTGTGTCTGGGAAATTAATAGTTTATAATGCTTTATTGTTATCTCATGTTCATTATGGGCACCTTGTATGGGGCACCACGGCTCATTTTAACTTGAATAAATTATTTCGTGTGCATGCAGAAGAAACTAGTATGTGTCGTCGCTAACGTACCCTGTCTGGCGCGTACTCAATCCTCTTTGAAGAACATCACATAACTAAAGTCGATCACACCTGTACATGGAGACTCTTGTGAGAGTATTATTTTAGTGCTAAACGAAATGATACCTTGCTTGGAGAACTTGCCAACCTCTCTGTCAATTTATACCCTTACACCACTCGTGCACCAGAAGTATAGAAGGTTTCGCCCTTTATAGCTAAGTATGGTTTTCAAATGCTATGTAATAGCCTCCCAAGACTACTAAATACATTCGAAAGAGCAGGCTAAGATTTACAGGAATTAACGTCATCAGAATTGCAAACCTTATATGCTATCCCTTATCTGGAGTGTTATGAAAGTTGTTCAAGTTATGCGGTCTTTTTTTCCTCACATGTTATGAAGTGCATATCATTTCTTTTCTTGCGCATTATTATGTGATTAATGAAATCACTTGTCGAAACTGTTTTTTAGTTCTTTTGATATAATGTATAATTGTGATTATTTATGCTCTTTGTTTTAATGTATTATACAAAGTATACGTTGTGTTGCACCATGCAGCCATACTGCACTTCGAGGGGTGAGGTTCCATCAAGCTTGTAAGTGCGGCTTTTTTCCTCATCCACCTCCATTCACCAATATTTGTACATCATCATCATCATCATCATCATCATCACAATTATCATCATCTGTTATGTCCACTGCAGGACGAACGCCTCTCCCAATTTTCTCTACCCTTTCCTGTCCTGCGCGAGCTCACTCCGTTTGATACCTGCGAATTTCTTAATTTCGTCACCACACACCTACATGTGCATGGAAATGGAAACAAATAAATCAAATCAAATTTGTAAACTTCGGCCGATATTTCGCTAGTTCACTACTTTCGCCATAATTTATGTGGAAAACAATTACGTGAACTAACTTTAAAGTCGGGTGATCACTGCCTCCGCATAGCGCGTTTCTCTCAAATGCGAAAGATGTAATTGAAATTGTTCAGAAGTTGTCCTATCAAAGCGGTTCTGTGTTTGGCATGCATTCGAACACGCGCTTATGGAAATTGCCCCGAAGCTACATCTTCTCCTTGAATTACCTTCGTGTTCCTCTGATTGCGTCCTCTTCCTCGCACCTGGCACCTGGAAATAAAAAAAAGAGAAAGAAACAGCGTTGGTTTGTTGGTTGTAAATATATCGAAAAACCGCTATAGACCAGTGCAATCGACACATGGTGCAGTGTGATAGCGCCGTGCTGCTGACGAGAGATGACGAGTTCGATACTAAATTGTTGGCAGTCAGTCAGTGCAACCTTTAATATGACCTGTTTTGTAAATTTCATACTTTTTGAAAGCTTTTTTTTTTTTCATTTCGTAGCGTTTTGTTAAGACGGAGGTGAACGGGAATTGGTGTTCATTGTTAATTATCCTAATAATTAAATGCCTTAATATAAAATACATATCCTCTGCTATCTATCGTATACAACCATTAACATGTCCTCTTTCGTAAACTTATTATTTGTGACTGTTTGCAAGAACTGGTTTGCGCAGCTGAAAGGAGATGGCGCCTCCGGCTCGCCGGGCGTTTCGGACATAAGTGGCCTTTAGCGGCCTCCGACTCGAGAGCGACTCCGTAGCGAAAGCGTGGCCAGCGATGTCTGTTAAAGGGACCCTGAAACAGTTTCGGCGATTTTGTACAAGCATGGTGGTCCAGTAGAGCGAGTCATTAGGATCATTAGAGGACAGATTTCAGCCCTCTGCGTAAAGTGTGTAATTTACAATGAGGTTTTGAACGCTCGCATCGCAAAAGATCGCAGCGGCTCGCCAAAAGGCCTTTTTCAAACGCCCCCGCCATCGGACGTAGGAGCACACTATCGCACGTAGTACCAGGGGAGGCCGCTGATTGGCCCCTAACCAGTCACGTGCGCGTAATTTTCCCAACCTAACTGCGAACAACGTGCTCATACAACGTGCTCCTTCGTTTCAGCCAACCGTATCATTAAGGGTAACAGAGTGGATTCCTAGAGAAGGCAAGCGTAGCAGGGGGCGGCAGAAAGTTAGGTGGGCAGATGAGATCAGGAAGGTTGCGGGGATAAATTGGGCCCAGTTAGCACAGGACAGGGATAATTGGAGATCCATGGGAAAGGCCTTTGCCCTGCAGTGGGCGTAGACAGGCTGATGATGATGATGATCGTCGCGGCATCTGGCGGCGTACACACGAGTCGCCGGCGCTCTATTACAAAGGATAGCACTGCCGAGGCCGGCGACCTCAGTAAAGACATCGCGGCGCTATGTCGCTACGGGAGGCTCGGCAGAGCGGCTGACGCGGGAGGCGCTGTCGTCGCTAGCGCGCACTCCGCAGTTGATCGAGTTGAGGAGGAACAGCAGTGGTAAGGAGGAAGGCGACAGAAATAAGCCCATAGCTGCCTTAGCGCATGGTGCTTCGCTTTATTTATGGTGTGAATGATTTCACAATTGTGTTGCCTAAGCAGTGACGCAATGTCAAAAAAAAAAACGCTTCAGGGACCCTACCCTTTGCTGTCTCTTGTCAGGCTTAACATTTAATTGTGCTCTGGTCGGTTGCAAGAACAGGGATGGCAATATGGAGCAGTGGGACACGACGGTCGCCACTGTCCAACAAGAGCTGCACTGATCGTTTGGATTTCTAAGCCATATTTCAAAGTGTCAGTATTTAAATTTACCTCTTGCAACCTGATGAGGGTAAAGCCGCGTTGCACATCTCCTATGTATCACGTTTGTTATCTCACCGCACAATGTCGCACAGTTATTGTTTTACTTAGTTTGATGTTTGATATGAAATTCGGGCACGTGCCACATGCGACTTTATATAAACGTTAGTGGCAACCCAGACGGCAAACATGTCGACTTACTTAGGAGAATAGAGAGTTGGAAGAGTTGGTTAGTGTTCGTACTTACGTCAACGTATTGATGTCATGACGTGGCTGTCAGTCACGTTCGTACATTCGTACCCATCCATGATGTCAGTTATGGTATACTCGGAGTAAACGAGGCGCCATTTACCCGCGTTCACCCCGACGGTCACATACCCCTTCGCGTGAGCCTTAGCGTAAGGTTTAGCCTTTATAAATTGGGTACTAAGCGGATGTTCCTCCTTAATTATGAACATCTGGGAAGGTTGGAACGAGACCTCTCATTCACCAACATCTTGAGTTGTCAATGAGCTATGCCTTTGTAAGGTATGCGCGCTGTCGACTGCGATAGAAAGCGATCGTAAAGCCTAAGATGATGAAATTCATTTATTAAGGAAGGGAGGACCGAAGGTCACTGGTGGGGAGAGAGGGTAGTGGGGAGGGGGTAGGCAAACACTAAATCATGCGCGCCAGGCCGCTAGAAACTCCAAAGTGGGCCAGTGTAACGAGACGATCAGGGTGTTCAAGTATATCCTTTTGTAGAGCATTCAGATCTGTGTGTAAAAATATATCGCTGTTTTTTCGATGAGGGCGAAAAGCAGGGCAGTGGAGAACGAGGTGGTCGATGTTTGCTGTGCAGAAACAGTGGCAAAAGGTGCATACGCAGGGGGCAGATGTGTCGATGCCCCTCTTCATGTCTGCGACAGTCTGCCATTTATGGATTATATCAGGGGTAGTGGCTGTGTTTGCTAACACTTTGTTTATAAATATTTCTTGAGAGCGACTGAGGGCGAGGTCCTTGAAGATTAGAGGAGGCGTGACGTCTTTGAGTCTTTCGCGATTAAGGAATCTCAGAAAGCTTCGCAGACGTGCCATGTAAAAGTGGGAGTTCGGCGTCACATTCACGTATGGGTGGACGACGAGATCGGGAGTCCCACGCAGGAGAGGTTGGAGATGATAAGGTAGAACTCCAGCGTTTGAGGTGGCAAGACTGTGTGCCACCTCGTTACCTCCCCCTTGGATTCCCACGTGTCCCGGCGTCCAGGCAACCCTAGTGTCAATACCATTTTTCTGTTTGTGTTGGAGAATCTGACGGATGCGCAGAGCCGTGATATCTTCTGTATTAGGATTCTCAACCTCCTTCAGTGCTTCGAATGAGTCAGTGTAGATAGTTGATGGCGCCGGGTTGTCCTGTAATGCGGTCCAAATGGCCAAAAGTTCTGCATGTGTAGGAGTTGCATGGTCCAATGTGCAGACGTAGCGCTGAGCTTCACCTGTCGAAGGTTTGTACCATGCCAGGGCTAGGTGTTCGCCATCATGCGCGGCGTCAGTAAATATCGCATCATTGCTGCATTGACTGTACTGGCGAGAAAGTCGCTGTCTGGCTGCAGAGGCCCCACTCGCTAGTGGAGCGGATGTCTTGGAGGGGCAGAGGCGAGGGAAAGCAAGGAAGTTATCTTCGTTAACGGTGTGACATGGATGTGTGCGAATTCGTCTGGTGTCCCAAAGCAGGGTGTCCCGTCCTTGTAATGTGAGGTGCAAACGATTATGCAACGATGTCTGAGCATTGCTCAGGATATCTTCGATGGGCGGCATGAGCGTTAACTCTTCCAGTTTAAGCGTGTTCGTGAATCTCGGGAGGCCTGTGATAGTCCTCATAATATGTCGGTGAAGCACCAGCAATGTCTTCTCGGCTCTTCTTGATAAAGATATAACCGTGCCCCCGTAAGTAATTTTGCTGATCGCAATGGATCTGATGATTGCGGTGCAGGCTGATTGTCGTGCGCCACCAAATTTATTGGATATGCGCTTTATGGTGTTCAATAGCTTGGGCCATTGCCTTTTAAGCTCAGTGGTCCAAAGATTGCCCGTATTACAGCTATGGAAAGGAATCCCTAGAATCCTAATATATCCATGTGTGGCCTTGATTTCATGGGTTCCCAATGTCAGTGTTATTGCCTGCTCTGGCGGGAGTGTGCTGACCCTGCCATTGACACAGAGAAGTTGAGTTTTCTCTGGCGCTAATGTGAGTCCTAGCTTAGGAAGGGTGCCCTCGAGTGTAAGCAGAGCAGCTTGAAGTTCGCTGGCCATATCCTGAATGTTTCCACCGTAGTCCTGTGCTTCCGTCCAAATTGTTATGTCGTCCGCATATATGGTATAACGAGCGCCAGTGTTCGATTCTAGTTCTTCGGCTACAGTGAGCATGGACACATTGAAGAGCAGAGGGCCCAGAATTGAGCCCTGAGGGACGCCTCGGTCGAGGTACTGGTAGTAGATTGGGCGTCACAACTGGAGCGCAGTCGTATTGGTCTGGCTTCTAAAAATCTTGCGATCCAGTCAAGTGTTCGCTGGCTGGGATATATCCTTGCTAGATTGGAGAGGATGTGGTCCTGCTTCACATTATCAAAAGCTTTCCGCATGTCAACTGCGAGAATATAATCTGGAGGTCCACCTCGCGAGTTCCGATTGAGGACTCTCCGAAGCAACCAGAGGTTATTGTGTGTTCCCATGTTTGGTCTGAACCCAGCCTGGGAAGGGTGCAAGCCAGTGGTGCGATATTCTATGTAGTTTGTTATCCTGGTATGTATCATCCTTTCAATAAGTTTGGACACTGTCGGTGTGAGTGATATAGGGCGAAGGTTGCCAATATTTGTGGGATCCTTTCCTGGTTTCGGTATGGGATTGATGATTGACAGACGGAGATGTTGCGGAACTTCTCCCGTGGACCACTGCTTGTTGATGACTTCTAGGAGAGCTGACTCTGTTTCTTCGGACAGATTGCGTAGCATTTTCCAAGTGATACCGTCATGTCCCGGAGCAGAATCACTTCTTCCTTGTTTTAAGGCGGCGTGAAGCTCCCCAAGCGTGAATGGAGCGTCGAGATCAGGGTCTGTGGACTCAATCTTCGGGGTTTCAAGGGGTGAGGGTGCTGTGTTGCAGGCGTGAGGAAAGAACGATTTAATGATTTCTTCTTCATGTAGATTGGTGCCATGTCGGAGCCCCAGTGTGTCGAGCGGTGATGGTCCCTTGGTTTTTCCAAGCATTTTGCGAAGAATTCCCCATAGCTCTTTCATTCCTTTTATCTTCCCAAGTCGCTCGCAAGTGGAGGCCCATTGTGCTTGACTGAGCTCCACGCCGTGTTGTCTGATAAGTCGGTAGACGTCCCTGATGCTACGAAGAGTCTTGTAATTTCTGCCATTAGACTTGTATTTCTGCGTGAGCTTATTAACTTTCTTCCATAGAGCAATCATCCGTGAATCAATACCTCCGTCGCTTTCTTCACCATGCGTTTCTTCAGTTGCAGAGCGAAGGTCGTCGCGCAAATGTTGAGCGAATTCCTCGAAGGTTTGGAATTGAGCTTCGGTATTATTTCGAAAGTGGGTCCAGTTTACAGACCGAATAAGAGCACGCTGCTTGCGAATTTTCTTATTGATAGTGAAAATCACGGGATAATGGTCACTGCCCCAAGTGGTAGGATGGGTTTCCCAGTGTTTTATTACTTTCGGGGAGGCAATGGTTAGGTCCGGAGTGGTGTCCGTCTGCTTAGCGTGGAGTCCTGCCCGGGTGTGAGTGCCAGTAGTGTTGCAAATATGAAGTGGCAATGAGTCCAGTTGATCAGACAGAAGACGTCCCCTCGAGTCGGCTATAGAATACCCCCAGATGTCACTTTTCGCGTTAAAGTCGCCACCTATGATGACCTGGACGCCATTGGCCTCGTGAAGTAGCTGTTGTATCCATGCGTACTCGTGCGGTGATGTGGTGCCGCTACGGGGGCGGTAGTAGACCGAAGCTACGACTAGTGAGTGCTGTTTGCCTTTGCCTGGAAAAGCGAACTTGACTGCCACGATTTCCCTGTATTGATTGCTGGCTTTTGTGGTTTCCATGAGTATTGCAGTACATGAACTGTGAACTAATACTGCTGCCTGCCCTCTCGGTTGTGTTGCAACGTCTGCGCGCTTCCCGGAGGCGTGAATGATTGTTGGGTACAGGAAGGACTGATAATTGCGTAGTGAAACGGGGCCCCTAGTTTCTTGTAGCAGAATGAAGAGAGGTTTGTATTGGTCCACTTGATATTTTAGCGCCTGGAAATTTTGAGAGATGCTCCTGCAGTTCCATTGAATACACAAATTATGAGGAATTTTCATGCTTATTCTCTACTGCGATTTCGTGCACGCCGATAGTTCCTCTTGCATTCGTCGACCATCGTTTTAAAGTGGGCAATTTCGTTTTCATTTGCTTCTTTGTGTTGGTTTATTATCTGTTCCTGCTGCTCCATGGTTCGCTCAATTGCTTCCATGCGCGAATTCATTTTCTCGAGGAGCTGCATGATAGTGTCTAGCACTTGTTCCGTGTGCGCGGGTGATTTGCTTTCGCTGACGCTAGAATTTCCTTGAACGGCACTTTGCGTTGTGCTGCATAGCTGCGTCGCCGTGTCAGGGTGCAGGGGAGCTTGTGAAGAAGTCAGAGAAGATCCTTTCGGGAGAGATGGCTCAATGAACTCTTTAGGGTGTTCCGGCGGCCGTGAGTCGACAGTTGCTTGATCGCGAGCTCCTTGGGAGGCCTGTATCCAATGTGTGATCTGCTCTTGCATTGCATCTAACTTTTGTTGTAGGAAGTGCTCCATTTGTTGTTGGAGCTTGCTCCAGGCACCTGCTGAGACTGCATGGGCTTGTTCGAGACGTTCTAGTCTCTCTTCAACTTTACTTGAGCCAGTTGCCGTGGTCGATGCCGCAACCTGCGTCCATGTCTTGGGGGCAGTGCTCGAGTTCTTAACAATTTTTGTTTTCTGTTCCTGATGATGCGATTCAGCGGGAGGTGATTGCTTGGGCGGCGGTACTCTAGTAGCCTTATAAAGCCTAAGAGGGATCACCTCCGCTGAACTTTAAGGTTTAAAGTGAAGCTGAGTAATTTCGAAGCATATAATAGGCGCTCTTGATAGGCGGCATCAAAACAGAATTCGCGTCGAAGCTGAATAATTGATTTATTTATGGGGTCTCTACGCCCCAAAATTAGCTACGATTATGAGAGACTCCGTAGTGGAGGAGGGCGCCGGAAATTTCGACCACCTGGGGTTCTTTAACATGCACTGACGTCGCACAGCACACGGGCCTCAACAACATTTCGTCGCAATCGAAATGCCGCGGCCGGGATTCGATCCCGTCTATCAGCAGCCATATAGCCACCACCGTGGCGGGGCTCGGGGCTGAATATCTAACGTGACTGTGCACCTTCGTTCGTTTTCTATCGATGCAGCGATATGGATTGGCTCGAGCGCGATACTAGCACACCTGCAGCGGCGGCAACAAGCGCCCGTGAAACCCCGCCTCCTTCGATCTGTTCGCGTGGGCGCATGCGCTATCTTTCGTTAGTCTGCTGACAAGAGGACCCTGCGTAGTTGCGTTTATGTTGTTGGGCGCCCTTTACGCGAGTCGGTTATTTACATTAACCTGAAAACAGTTTCTAAAGCCAATTTTCTACTTCGTGTTGGTTGCAATACATGTTGTTACAACGAGTATATGTAATGCATTCCGTTATTCTTTATTTCTTTGCTTTTCATCTTTTTGACTTGTCTTTTTTGCTTTTTATTATACCTTGTTCTTTGTTTTTATGGCAGTTGCATTATGTTTTGCTGTTCAAACTGCTGCTTGAACACAAGGGTCTGCAGTATGTAATTATTTAATTAATAATGTAAGGCGATAATCGGGACGTCGCTACTACTGCGCGCGTGATCATGCTGGTGGTCTCCCTTCTGATGCCACGATGCCGCGTCCAGACGACGAGAGAGTGACACTGGAGATGCGGTCATGATGGCGCTGCCGTTAAAGGGACCGTCTACCGTCCTTCATCGCTCTCCCGTTTTTTGGCTCAATAGAAAGCGTACCTTTGGAAGTGTCCCAGCGTGCAGTGGTTTCTCCAGAAACTGAATAGAAATTATTAAAACGCAATTTTTTTTATCTACGAAGTCGCTCCTTTCCTAGTGTAGGCATGCCAGCAACACTGGGTACCGCGCATGATGCGTCGTCGTCTCCCTGGAAACCCTTTCGGGCGCGGGAGGCACCTCAACGCGAACCGCCTTCAAGGTCGACATTCCAGAGGCGACGCCGAGGAGGAAAGGCGAGGGAAAGTCGGCGCGCGGGGGTGCGTCTCGGACATGCAGCGGCGCATGCATGACAAGCGCAGTACTACGCGCCTCCGCAGGCAGACGAATTCGAAGGCAGCGCCACCTGCGCCACCCCGAAAGCAGCGAAAAAAAGAACAAATTGCTCTTGCACGCTATAACAAGGTGTCTCATAGGGTGAAGTACGCTTGTGAGACATACATAGTCGTTCTTCAGCAGAGTATGTATACCTGCGTGGGCTGGTTCTCGTACACTTGGAAAGTGACGAACACGCTGTTGGGGTGTCGCTAGCGGCGTTTTATGCACCACTTTCAGAGCGAAATTAAAAACATAATTCCTTTTTTGTGGGGTGAAAGCGTGTTCGTTCCCGTAAATGTGACGAACGATCTGCCCAATTTTACCACAATCTTAAAAAATTTTCTGAGCGGTAGACAGTCCCTTTTGACATCGAAGGACAAGGGAAGGCTCTATTCCCTCGGGTGCGCGAACACCGAGCTTATTTTGGAGAAAGTGTGACTGCGTTTGCTTCAAGCGCGGTTCGTGTGCGTTTCCGATAAAAGGAACGGTGAAAAATGACAGCATATCCACGGGGTGAATGATGGAGAGTGGGCGAAGCTCTTATGTATTAAAGATACCTCGCCACACACCTCAATGAGACTCGTGAGTAACGTGTCATTTTGAAACAATTCGGCCACCCGCGCTCGTACTGCAGGGTCCTCGCGGCGCCGCCGCGCAGCTTCGGCCTCCCACGCTCGTACTGCAGGGTCCTCGCGGCGCCGCCGCGCAGAATCACGGCTAGCTTCGGCCTCCCGCGCCCGCACGGCGGGGTCGCTTCTTCGAGCGCGAGCCGCCGCCGCCCTGCGCGCACGCCGCTCGGCAGCCTTGTCCATCCTCCGTCGACGAGCCTCTGCTGGCGCGCGCGCCAAAACGCCGCCGAAGAACACGCGATCGCAGTGGTGCGATCGTCTCTCTCTCCTTCCCTACGTGTGACGTAAATCCTGTGTTCATAAAACTCACCTTTTATTATTATCTTTTGCTACAAAACGCCCTCTAGTGTGGGGCGATT
This sequence comes from Hyalomma asiaticum, assembly GCA_013339685.2. Taxonomy (NCBI): domain Eukaryota; kingdom Metazoa; phylum Arthropoda; class Arachnida; order Ixodida; family Ixodidae; genus Hyalomma; species Hyalomma asiaticum. Next base: position 5,093,132 of record CM023485.1, on the reverse strand, counting down.
TTGCATTTCTCAGCGTATATGCATTCGTTGTATAGTACAAGTAGCGCCATCTATGGCCGGATTGTAGACTCAACGAGCGGTGGTTACAAACAAACGATAACGGGGACGAACGGGTGACGCCATAAGGAGCTTCGCCCCTAAAACAGTCCTCGTATCTAGCGCCAGGATACGGCATTCAGGTTGAATGCTTATGTACTAGACTGGCTGGCAGTGTGTCTACGAAACAGGTGAGCAAAGAAAGAAAAGAAAGAAATCGCCAAACTGAATTTTTTCTCGCGTGAGCGAATCCTGTGAGGCCACGCCCATAAACAGGAAGTGATCTTGAAGTATTCCGATGCATCATTTACTTCATACATACACCTCTCACACACGTTTCGCAAATGCGTACACGACACCCAACGAGCGCGAGAGGCGAGCGAGCACGACACAAGCCTCAGGGCAGGTCGCATAACTCCTCGATGGAGCGCGTGCGTCACGGAGAGGGACGCTCTGATTGGTCTCCTCCATCAACAAACAGTACGCGGCGAGAAATCGCGCACGGCGCGAGAATCCTGCCGCGCGAAAGCCTGGGAGGCTCGCGTTTTGCCGCCAGTGTGGCCGGGCCTTAAAGCACATATATTCGAGGCCGCCAGGAAAAGAGCGAAGATAACCGTTTCATATAGCTGTGCCTTAAGTACAGCACGCCAGTCACGAAAAAAAAAAAAAGCAATGAAGCAGCGAAATCGCGAACGGCACGCAAGAAATCCTCGTGAGCTTGAACTGCTCGGCGTTCACACACATGTACGACGATCGAGTGCCAGAATATCTCAGCGCGTGCACACACGTCCTTAAAAAATTGGCCGCGTATCTGCGTGCTTCGCTGCAAATGTTGTAGAAAGACGATAGTCTTCTGGCGGCCGTACTGCTTGAGCTCTGGTCTCATCCGCGGCCACCCGTGATGCTATTCTCGTACCATTTCCGCTTCTCCGCTGCAATTTGATCGTCGGTCCTTTCCCTGCGTTGTCTAGGCACGTCTTGTAGAGTGGGTTGTATTTTATCAAGCGGCCATTTATGTTTTGCCTTGCCTCAGACAGCGCCTCCTGTATCTTGAATCGGCCTCATCCGGCTGGCATTGATAAAATAGAGGAGGCGCTGCGTGAGATATGGACGCCATCTGGCAGCGCCGTCGGGAAACATGAGCTTGTGCAGAATCACTGGGCGACTGCCAGATGGCAGCACCAAATCGTCGGCAGAGGCCTTTTTCGGGCATAGCGTCGCATTTTTAGCGCAGCGTAACAAACACTAGGGTCTTTAGAACTACGCATCTATGTATTTTCTAGTAAAGGAACACACCACCTAATACCTACTCATGTAGCGCCTCCGATATGCGTAATATTTTGTTTTTTGATCGACAGTGTTCAGAAGTATGAACGCAGCTACCAGTTCAAGGTGGCTGGGCGTTAAGCAAGTGCTTAACCACTGATTCAGCCACCCGGCGTTAGGCCGGGTGGCTGAATTTTTGCCAAAATTTTTGCGTTTAAGTATACCAAGAAAGACTATTGTCTTTAAAAGGCAAGCAATGCCTCTTACATGTTCGTTGAAACATGGGCCAATACTTTATGTCGTTAATATAGCCGCTATTCATCGGTGTACCTGAAGGAACAGCGCCTGCCGCACCACCGCCCGCACATCTGCCGTACGGGCGCCACGGCTACTTCAGGGCGTGCTACTGAAAGGCCATTCATGCCCACGCAGCCACTTGACGAAACATCTCCCCGGCCTTGTGCCGCTGCTGCAAACGGTCTACAGTCTTGTAATGCATTTCGTAACGCACTTTGAATTGGAAGGTTAGCAGGAGTTGCTGCGCAAGAAACAACAGTGTCACTCGGCCTTTGTGCCACTGAACAGTGGTGGGCCCTGACAAACGCGACTCAGAATCCCCATCCACATTGTCAGTCAGCGCTCACCCCTCGTTCCTGTGTCCTCTGTATTTCAATGGGATCCGTGTCAAGGAGCTCGTTTCAAAACCAGTGTGTTGGAAAGTAGCGAAACCCGAAAATAAAACGAAAAAAAAAAAAAACAACCCCGATATCTTCGGCCTGAACGAAATCGTCGCAGACACGTTATTTATTATTTGTTTCCGGAGTGAAGTCGAATATTTTTAATCGGTTTTCGGTTCAAGGCGGAACTTCTCAACATGAAGCCACTGACGTTAGGCAACGCCGGCATTTTACTGTTCCCTTGCAGCACAGGTATATCGCAGCAACTATAGTACAACGAGAGACAGCCAGTTCAGCACCCCACTATAATGCCAGCACCCTAATGAAGTTGCTTTAAAGCATCCCGCTCAATGCACGAGCGCATCGGGCAGCTACGTGTTTGCACAGAACTTCTCTTCGCTTTCTGCTGGTACGACTCTTCGGTGCTGACGTCTGCCGTTGCCCAAATGTGACAGTTCGGAAGAAGTTGGGCCCGACATTAATTCACGTCTTAAATGGCAGTCCTTCAGAAAAAGCGGCATTACAGCTGTGTCACAGAAAGCGTGGCTGTCTTAACTGAGGGGATTTCTGCCGGACCTGCTTGACAAAGGTCCACGCCTCCTATAAGTTAAATTTTAAAAAGGATTACGATACAAAGACACGCATATTTAGCAGAGGTACTCCTTGCTGTCGTGGTAAGTGTGCAGAAGACATTCTCATTGCTGAAGTTCGGTTTTTCGGAACAGCAGTGACGTGCAGCTGCTGACATCACTCTCAGCCCTTTCACTGAAAGCACTCAACGTGATCTCAAAAATCCTAGTTCGCTTATTAGGAAAAATAGATACTGTATTTTTGTTCTAATTTTGTTTCCCTATATCGCGCGACAGAAAGAAAGAGAGAGAGAGAGAGAACGTTACAAGCCTCTACGGAGAAGAATTGGCACGGAACTTTTGGCAGTGGAACGAAACCAAAAGCGAAACGAAAAAAAGGAAAGAAATAAAAAAATTGACGGCAGATCCACGAGGTGAATGATGATGAGATTGGGCGAAGCTCCTGGAAGTAATCATCGGTTAAACCGTGAAATTTCTTCCGTTAATTCGCCCGATAAAAATGACGTGAAACGATTGATTAAATGTTTTATCAAACTTTCATTATTACCAGCTTTGTGGTCGGTGAAATGTAAGCTAAGTGGTTCTTGCACTGGTTGCAGATGAAAACCATTGCTTTACCTGGCGTCTTTCGTTAAGCAGCTGGCGTCTTTTCGTTTTGCTTTAGAAACATCTGGCGTCTTTCGTTAAGCAGCTGGCGTCTTTTCGTTTTGCTTTAGAAACATCTGGCGTCTTTTCGTTTTGCTTTTAGAAAACATCTGGCGTCTTTCGTTGGTTTATTTCATCGATCAACGGCGTTTTGAACAAAATTTTTATTGTTTAATCACGCACAGGAGAAATCTCACCAGGCACTACCTTGGAGGTAAACAATGGCTGCTACTGGGAATGAGAGACAGCAGAAGTCGGCTTTTAACACTTCTACTTCTACTAACGTTTCCTACTGGAACATGCCAATGGCTGCTAATGGGGAATGAGAGACAGAAGAATTCGGCTTTTAGTTAACGCGCACGCTGCGAATTTTTTTTATTGTTCAACAACGCACAGGAGAAATCTCCCACCGGCACCACCTTGGAGGTCAAAGCGTAAGACTGGCTACGCACTACGACTACGACGACGAGGGACGAACGGGTGCCGCTTTAAGGAGCTTCGCCCCTAAAAGTGAAGCTTGCGGATGTGGCGCAAGGCTAGCGAGTCTGATGGTCACTTGGCTGGTCCGAGTTTGTCTACTGCACAGCCGCACATCGTCGTTGTTCCACGCTTCGGGAAACGCCTCGCAAAGCACTGCGAGGCCCAGCGAACGCTTCTCAAAGTTTCGCGCCGATTTCAGCGTAAAGACGTTCACGTCCAACCGCAGACGGCGGCACGCATGGCCTCGGATTGACGTCGTCCCACACCTTTGTAATGCTACACTATGCCTTTGTGCATAGCTCTTAGCCACGATAGCACACATGCTCTCGCGGCCATGCGAAGCTATGCACAGGCGCATAGTTTTGCGAGACTCTGTGTGCCTAGCAAATCGACGCACACTTTCTTCTTCTTATGCGCCCTCCCGCCACAGTTTTGCAAGTCTATAAGTGGGCTGAGGTCATGAGCGCCATTTCGAAGAATGGCGCGTGCGAGCTTTCGCATGGAAGTTCACGCACACTCTTGGGAACTAGTGCTTATAACGATCACAGTTTTCTGATACGCGGTCCACTTTACAGCCAGCAAGAACAGCATCGCTGTTAAAACATTTCGTTCCTAAACCATTCTTAACAACCTGACGAGCTGAGCGAAATCGAACGAACATGTGCAGTCAGGTATGAAGTTGTCGCACTGCCATGACTTACATGCGCAAATGAGGAGAAAAGCACCCAAGAACGTCAGCTTCATCTCGGGCACACCGGTGTAAGCGTCTCTCCTGCAGAAGACAATAAGGTTTGCGTAGGAACCACTGATTACGAATATCGAATCACACACGTTTTTGAGATCAATAGGTGGTGCACACATGCATGGGTTCAAGGTACACCAGATGTCAAAGGTTTGTAGCGCATGAAAGTTTGGATGAAGCTGTATTACCACTTCACCTGGGAACGTAGCCTCGATATCTATCCGCTTTCTCTCTCTCACTCCAATTTGACACACCTTACATTCAGATCAACTGCCAATATTAAACTGCAATGCTCGCCGCGTGTAAAATGAGTTCACTGAATAGCAAGGTAAGAGTAAGTTCGGGAAGTGATGTACGTACGTTTAAAACAAAATGCAGTTTTTAACGTCCCAACAGTCGCATTACAGGTGTCCGATGTTTCTGAAGCTGCTCAGTTGCACGAAATGCCATGCTGTCGCTTATATGTGTTCTCTAAATGTGCCTAGACCTACGAGCGACATTCCACCACATCTAGTGCTAAGGTAAATATCAAAATTTGATAAATTTTGTGCTATTTTCTTTTCTGGTAGTGGCCATTAAATGACAGCTCTTTTTTCCCTCGAGCAGCTTTCGTTAAGGTCTGATATGCTATAGTTAAGTTATATTTGAACACGTGTGCTAGCATTTCGCTCATCAGCCTATTCACTGGGACTCGCAAAGCCGCTACAATAAAAAGTGTGGTGGTGGTTGTCAGATTTTCACGCTGTCAACCAACCTTTTTGAAGAATGGAAGGCACTATTTAAATGAGTGATTGAAATTGGCGTTTGTGGTCCGGACGTTATGCTGTTCACATCTGTTATACGGCTTTAATAGCCGAGGAAGCGAAGTCAAAAAGACATTCGAAGAGATAAGCACAAGGCTCCTCCGCATATCGGAAGCATATACTGCCGCAGTGATCTTTTACATGAATTTCCTGTGACAATAGAACGTGGTCTGACGAAGTCATGTGCACCCGCTGCTGTACTGTCTGGCAGCAGTTGCCGCGGATTTTTATATACATGCAATGCCTGACCTGTACATTACCGCTGTATTCCGTGTCAGTCTTCTCTGATCGACCAGCTCTGCCTGTCGAGGCAGGAAGAACCGACCCAGTATTCACGATTGGTCTGGGATTGGTCAATGCTGTATACCTCGGAAGGCTGAAGGGACATTCCGTACACCGCAGCACAGGGCGCCCGTTACCAGCTGCTTGAGACACCACACGCGGTGAAAATTGACGAGGGCAAAGTTAACGGAGCTATTTGAGCGTTCCGCTCGAAAGTGCTACTGAAACGAAAGGGACGCGGCTCCATTCCCTGGTTTGACCAAGTCGTATACACACTCGCTGAACAGCGAGATTCCAGCCACACATAATGATGCAGGGAGACGATGGCGTCTTGAAGGCAAGGCACGACAGCTAGCGTAAAGAAAATAAAAATTAAGTGTACAACAAATGTCTTTCACGATTCCTTTTAAATGCGAAGGATTTATATGCGAAGAACTTCGGCGACATTGAGCGTTCTATCTATCTATCTATCTATCTATCTATCTATCTATCTATCTATCTATCTATCTATCTATCTATCTATCTATCTATCTATCTATCTATCTATCTATCTATCTATCTATCTATCTATCTATTTCGTTAATGGGATGTATACGAAAATTGGTATGGCACAACACAACTGCACGACGAACAGAAATGACAGGTCACAACATAAAAATCATGACGTGCATGTCACGAGCGGCATGACTTGCGTGCCACGGTCTTGGTGGTCTTGCGGCAGTTTCGTTAACTTGATAATTACCAAGATTGGTTTGGAGAGACAACAATGTCTTACGACCATGGATGACACGCTCTAAGAACACGAAAATCGTCACATGCATGTCGTGAGAGGCATGATTTACATGCTACGCGTTTCGTTAATGGGATCTATGCCAAAATTACTATGTCACAACACGACTGCATGACGAACGTAAATGACAAGTCATAACATTACAACCATGGCATGAGTGTCATGAGAGGCATGGTGCTAGTCTTGATGCTCTTGAGCGGCGCTTTCGTTAACTTACCGAAATCGGTATAGCGAGACAACAATGCAGATGCATTTTACGTTCCGGATGCGCGCTTCGCATATCCTTGATTCCCACTGCGCGTGGTATCTGCCTTTTTTATTTTTGCTGCACACCATTAGCCAGTGCAATCAGCGACTACAGCAAACTGCTGCATGCCTAAATTAAAGCAGTATTGTCACGCATTGAATGCATTTTCGTTGCTTGAATGAAAAGCGCTGATTCGGGAATCCTAAAAAGGTGTCGTAGCACGTCGGAACGCAGCGAGTGTATTTATAATACGCCACCTTAGAAACACGCTTTCTGTTGCGATTTCGGGAGGGCGATATCCAAGGAGGTTCAAAAAGAACATTTTTTCAAACCTCCTTGGCGCTATCATAGTGATGTGCCAGTACAGTTGGACGTAGGTCTGTGTCACGTGGGGACAGCAAATCGTGACGCAGTCGCAGAATCTTTGTCGGCTGCTGTGTGCGTACTCTTGGTGCACGCAAACAGCGATGATTCCATTGTCATTAAGCGTCTCAGACAGTGATTTCGGTGATATTTAGGCGACTGTGTTCACAAGTCATCGCATTGCCCATTGCGATTGGGCTGTCTTGCAGATGCTGGGCAACGAAAACTTTAATCGCAAGTTAAAATACTTTATACGTGTTTTCTGGCTCCAATGTGTGCATGCCAAGAATATGAAAAAATATCCGTTTCGCACTGCCTGAAAGTCGTGCCAGTTCTCCTTTAAGAAATTGGAGCAGCTACGCACTAGTGGTGCGAACCAGCGGAGCTGGTGGCGCTCCCTTCCTTCTTTCCCTTGTCACCACCTCACTTCCCTTTGCCACCCCTTGGTATTACTAGTAAATTTTCAAAAAGAGGGGGAGGGTGATTTCTTGTGGTGAACTTGTACTCAATTCACACCTTCTCCTTCCTCCTACTTCCTCGTGGAGCCGAGCTCCCCCAGCTGACGTTGCCGCTGCGAAGTAGGAATACGTATACACGTCAGGTACCCCTCGTCGACGCAGAGCTTCTAGAACTGCTTGTTCCTATGGAATCAAATGCTTTCTCATAGTCTATAAAGACCATATAAAGAGGTTTGTTATACTCAGAGAACTTCTCTATTATTAATTTGATAGCACGGCTGTGGTCCATTGTTGAGTAACCTTTCCTGTAACCACCTTGTTCTCTTGGTTGGTTGAAGTCGAGTGCTTCTCTTATCCTAGCTATAATTACTTTCTTAAGTAGCTTGTATATTACAAGGAGTAGGCTAATTGGCCTGTAATAATTCTTTAACTCCTTTATGTTATCTTTCTTGTGTATTAGTATTATTTTAGCTTTTTCCCAGCTGAGCGGTACACTAGATGTCTTGATACATTTCGTGAAGAGCGGAGCAAGTTTTTCAAATATAATATCTTCTCCGTCTTTGATCAAGCCGGCCGTTATGCCGTTTTCACCATGCTGCTTGACCGCGGGACATGCCCTTGACGGCTTTTCTGACTCGTCAGTGGTTATACATGGAACTTTATTGTCCTCTTTAGCGTCCTCCTTTAGTGATTTGATTTCTACTAAGGCTGCATGGCCTGTTTGAGAGCTGTACAGTTCAGAGTACAAATCTTCTGCTGCATTTACTACTTTGTTGAAGTTGTCGATAACGTTGCCTTGCTTACCCTTCAGCGCATGGATTTTGTTTTGTCCTAAGTGCAGTTTCTTTTTCGCCGAATAATGCTGGTACCTTTCTGTACTGCTCTCTTTATTTCTGTCACGTTAATGTTTCTTACATTTCTTTACCTGGCTTTACTGATCAGCTTTGATAATTCTGCGAATTCTAGTTATCTTTTGACGAGGCCACTTTCATTTGTTGCCGTTTTTTTGTTCGGGACAACTTACTTACGTCTTGCTTTGTTGCTTTACCCCTGATTTCTATTGCTGTTTCGAAGATTGTTTTCGTCATGGTTTTGTTGACTTCTCCAAATCTGCATCGTGTTTGTATAACGCATCGAATTTGTTTTTCTGGGGGGGTGGCCAACTTTTATTTGCTTGGATTACCTCTAGGTTTGCGTTCTTTCTAGCAAATAATTAGTTCTTGTTTCCTTTAGGTTAATTACGAGTGTGAGTGGATCAGAGAGCGGAGTGGATCAGAGAACGAGCGGAGTGGATCAGTGAACAGACAAGGGTAGCTGACATCCTTATATCATACAAACGAAAGAAAGTGGACTTGGATAGGGCGTATCATGTGGAGGACAGATAATAGATGGACAGTAAGCGCGACGGAATGAATGCCAAGAGAAGGAAAACGCAACAGAGGCAAGCAAAAGTCTAGATGGAGCGATGAAATCAGAAGTTCGCGGGAATAAAGTTGAACAAACTGGCTCCAGATAGGGCACATTGGAAATCGTTGGGAGAGGCCCTCGTCCAGCGGTGGATTTTAAAAGTGATGATGATGATCATCATCATGATGTCCAGTTGCAGAACATTGACTTGTCAACATCGTTTCCCTTCTGTGACGCTTAGTGCAGCAGTTTTCTCAGTCCGTGCTGTCCCACTCGAAGCAATAGTCGGCGGATAAACGCCGCTGGTTCGTGTGGTAGCTTCACTATGCTGGCAACGAGGCGTCACACGATAATACGACGCGAAAGACAAAGCGCAATCACTGCTACCCCGTGCTTCGCTGAGACTCGAAGCGATCACTACGCGCCTGTTAGACCTCCTTCACCGCTAAGATGGCGGCACCGCCCCAGATGCGCTCACGCGGCGCTGAACGTGCGCATTGCGGGAGAGATGATGATAAGAAAGAATGTGAGCCGCCTTTCAGAATGTTCTTGTACACCTTTTGAATGTTCTTGAACGCCGGGCACCTGTCGTCGCGAAACGGGCGGGCGTGGGTTCGATTCCGAGCGGGACAATGTAAACGGGAATTCTCCGAGTTCTTGTTTGTTGTTTACGCCCGTTTATTTTACCGCGTCATTTCCGTGACAGAAATCACGCGAACGGGCTCTTGGCGGGCGCCGCCACAAAACACTTTCGTTCCATAAATGCGTTGAGATCACGTCAGGGGAGTGTGCTCCGGCGTTATCGAGCAACTCATGGGTATGATGGTAATGATGAGACTTGTTAGCATTTACTTTCGGCATAAGGTTGTGAGAAGTATAATTACCGCGCTTGTTCGTTCCAGCCGTGTACTATTCCATCTGTTACAGTCCAGCACATCAGCTATGTCTTTCCTCTGCTGTCTCTGCTACGAGGCACACAAAAATACGTGGCCAAGTCCTTTCGTCGTGCACGTGTTCCAGCGACCAAACAAAAGGAGCGCTCCTATAGAAACTTTGCTCTCGAGCGCCGACGCGTCATCCCTGCAGAAGGGGCCAAGCTGGCATCGAAACGTCGAAATTTTTACGTTTGTGGTTGGGGCCACTTAATCTCAACTATGAAATATTACATCCATCCTTAGTATATAGACGTCAATGTCCCGTTGACAACCTACTGAAGACAATGTAACGAATTTGCAATAGACCAACTTTAAATGCTTTACCGTTACCTTTCCTTGCTTTCACTTACATGTTTTCCTGTTTTCACTTGACAATTTCATGCCGAGCGGGAATGGGCCGTGAAATGTATTTCATCTCTCGGCAGCGGCAGCAGTGAAGAAGAAGAAGAAATGCTGCGCCGGTTTATTTCGCTTTCAACAGTCGGCGTCCTCATCAGGCTCGTTGTAGCGCAACTAGAAGGCGTCAAAGTCGATGAACGGCCGCTGTCTCGGCACGTCGGCCGTCCACACAGGCGCACGTCATACCTGTTAACGACGAAAGAGCCGAAAGTCTCGACCACGCAAATCTCGGAGAACGTGACTGTCGTCCTGAGACATGGTTCTGCTTGCCGCGAGCGAAACGACTGTCCATCCACCTTGGTGTGCCTGTCGGGGACTTGTAAATGCCCCGAGCGGCTGCCGGTTCTGCTGCGATTCGACAAGAGCTTCGCTTGCGCCCCTTCTCGGCGCCTGGACGAGCGCTGCTTGAGCGACGCAGAGTGCAGCCACGCCAACGAGAACGCCCGCTGTCTGCGTTCGGTGTGCAGCTGTCCGCCGCGGTTCTACGTCACCAAGGCAAGCCTTCTGTGCCTGCCGGAGTCTGCGGCGGGGCACCCCATGCGCCGGATCGCCCTTTATCCGGCGCTCGTATTGCTGGTCTCGGCGTTCCTTACTGCTCGGCGGAGTGTGCTACGACAAGTTATTTCGCAGGCGCCGTCGCTTTAGGGCGCGAATGCCACGACACGTCTTGCCCACAGCCACGAGAGAGCTTCGCTACGAGCGCTTCCTGAAGTGCCTCGAGGACCGGTGCACTTGTACGAGGCTGCCTCATGTGAGCACCACCTTCCGATTCGGCACTGACTACTCGTACACCGAGGTGCACCGTAGGGCGCTTGGTCGAGGAACCGAGACTCCGCAACTCTATCAACCGGAGCGCGTAGCAGTGACCGACCTCCACTTGAAATGTTCGGCAGAGCTAGAGAGAAAGGAGAGCGAGTGCTGCTCTAGCGGCATAAGTATCGTGTGCAGCAACGCGGAAACGCGGAGCATCGTGTCAGAATCATTTAGTCCGTCGACCAACAGGAATCTGTCGACTTCCGGACTAGGTCCAGATTCGGGAAATACCGGAGAACGAGCAGACAGTTGCGGATCGGTTCCGCGCAGTGGCACGCGCGACTCTTGCCGGCTCGAGGTCAGGTCTGTCCAGGACGTCTGCAAGTGAAATCCAGCTAGAGGAGAACACTGGACGAATTTCGCAGTTCCCGCAGTTATCGGAGAGCGGCCCGGTCACTGACAAGGACGACGGCAGTGGTCAACAATTTCGTGCCTTCTCATTTTTCAGCGACCGCCTTAGTAACTAAGAGGCGACCCGTTCCTTTACCCAGAACAAAAATACCGGTGCTCCTGACGTACAAGGCCGACGCTGTCATTAGGCGAAGCCGCCTGGCAAATTTTAGAGGTTCAGTTTCCGCGGGAGCGGCCAGAACGTCTCCCGGACTACGCGGGCGACATAAATATGAGAAATTCGTTCACAGTGAAACCACGAGTGCTACACACAGACTGAGCAGTGATTGCGGGGAAGCGCGAATCGCTAACCTCAAGCGGCTACGGCGTGCCATGCCGCTGGATTTCCGCAAGCGGCGCCTGATAAACATGTCCGACGACGACGCGCTGTCAGCGGAAACGTCTCGCAGATCTCTCGCTTCTGTCTCCAAGCTTCAGTTGAAACCCGACAGTACGGCCAGCTGGCCGCTGATAGGTGACCGGTCTTGTTTTTGGGCGCTCCCTGCCTGGGAAGATCGCGTGACCGTGATGTGCGATCCACCCGCTGCTCAGCCGCACAGCGTTGCAGCGCCGCTTCCTACGTCATCGCTGCGACTCCGCAGCCAACGGTTGCAGAGCGTGGTTTCGTCGAATAGGGCTGTCTCGATTGCAGCAATTCCTGTAACGGCTGATGCGCCGGCAAGCAGGCTCAACACCGGCGCTCCGCACATGAATGTTGGCGAGTCGCGATCCCTGGACTCGACCCTCGCGGCCCTCGTCGCGGAGAAGGGCAGCTCCTTCCATTCGTTCTCGTTCACTCGCTCCGATTGCTCTAACCTGCCCATCAGCCTAAGAAGCGGTGTTCTACAAAGCGACGATGTAGAAAGTCTTCCGTGGCCTTCGAGAATAAAACCATGACAGGGAGAGTGGCTCGCATATCCTAGCTGCCAAATGCACGACTCTATTGTTGGCTTCAGGCATAGTTGTTTCGGGAGGAAAACGCCTGTAGATATATGCTGCGCCAACGAATCACTTACGGAGTCGTGTTGCCTGAAAATGGCTATTCTTTCTGGCAAAACGGAATATTTTCAAACCTTAGCGTGCGTCTCTATAGACTGGGCACTATGCATGCACTATAGGTTACGTGCTTAGGGCGTAGGATAAACCAGGAAGCGAGAACGTATAAAGCCTGTGAACGTCAAAGAAATGCCTAGAAGTATACGTCTTGCAAAAGTAATAAAAAAAATGAAACATCATGTACTTCGCAAAACAGGAACAGGCATGGACAATAGACCGATCTCACCGCGTGATCTGCGCATGCGCGAGTTTCCAGGAGCGGCGGCCGCCGCCATTTTAGTTGTAGTTCTCAAAGCACAGCTGCTACGGCTGTGCGCGCTGCATGCTATAGGTTTACTAGCGTTTTTCACGTATCCATGGCGTGGACGACGATTGAACGCGCCAGAAAACGATGTCCGAACCTCCTGTGGCCGTGTTTCATTTAAATTTGTCACGCGATGTAGCGCTGTTAGAGAAAAAAAAAAGGTTGGAATGTAAACATGCGACCTGGTCACGATCTCGTCTTTAGTCCGTGCGTCCGTGTCGCTTCGAATTGCTCTTACCCGTATTCGCTGAATTATCTGCAATAAAAAAAAATGTACAGACGTCTCAGAGCACGTATCGTACAGAGATAGAACACCAAGAGCGCGGAATGTTGAAAACTGAAGACTCAGTCGAAGGAACGATTTTACGCTTGTTTTGTCAAAGCAAAACTTCACATGCACAGTGTGTTGTTAGTACAGGGCTCCGATCACAGTGATGCGCTAGATGTGAATGGGTGGAAAACGATCGCGATGTAGAGGTTAAAGGCGCGTCCACCTTAGCGGAACGATAACCTGCCGCACACCGTTAGCGAAAGCTTACGGGCCGCTGCTAATATCGCGAACGACAAGCAGTGCCTGCTGCATAAAGTACAGATGAGTCGGTCAGTAACTTTGGCGACAGGTGCAAAACGACGAAAAAGCGGCAGCCCGCTCTGCCCGCCTCCCTCACACCCGAAGGCTCGGCGCCGATGTCGTCGCTAGGCCTTACCGCTTCAAAACTGCGTACTAAGTAGGCGTATGACCCTATGCAGGCCGCTCGCGCACATAAGATGACGCATTTTGTCACTGGTATTTACTCTTTAACTTGTGCTCGCAATAAAATCACAAATTGAAAACCGAAACACCGGCGGCACCGGTGGTTGCTATTGATGCCGGCGTGGTGTATCAATAGCCCTGCGCAGCGTGAAGTATGCGATAATAATTAAGCTGGGATTGTATCAGATCTTTCGTTCACGTGGACGCTTGACTGTCGTTATCGCTCGCAAGAGGTTAAGCATTTTCTAGCGAGCACAATTTTGTCCAGAACACAAGCTGTATCCACTCCGACGCCGCTGGCGGAGATCGCCCGGCAAGGTGATCATACACACGCTATGAATCGTTGCGGTCATTGATCGGTCCGTCCGTGATGTGCCTGAGCTGTTATGACGCTGTAGAGCATTGCTCCAGTGTCATGCATAAAAAACACAAAATTCACAAACACTGCTGAACAAGCCGTGTGCCGTACGAGCCGGTCTGTCCGACGCGCCAGTTCCTGCCGGAGCTTGACATTCTTCGCGAACACGAGAAAAACCCGAAGCGCTTTTGTTTCGGGCTGTTCTTGTAGCATCCCGGCACGTAGGACGTAAATCCAACCATCAAAACTATTCGAAATAATGCCAGTAAAGCTCGTTAACGCCGTTCGCCGATGCACCAGCCATGCATTTGAGCTTACCGCGACCGCGGCGAGTACTACAAGTTCCGGCATGCACTGCGGCAGCGGTGGCGTGGTGAAACAGCGCGGTGAGATCGGTCTATTCTCAGACACCTCTGAAGCACGCAGACAAATAAGACGTTATACTCAGCGGCTACATTTGATCTACTCGTATTTGAATAGTCTACGCGCGAGTGGGTGCGTGCACACTCTTGGAGGATTTTCCAGAACCGACACAAGTCACTGAGCCTTTAAATGTGAATGTACCAATGCGGCTCAAAGGATCCTTGAGGTGCACGAGCATAGTAAATAATTGCGTTACATCACGTGTTACATGGATAAAAGTAAATACGAGCGTATAAGAGCATGAGGCTTAGACGTGTGCGGCACTTACTTGGCTGCTTTAATTAGATTTCTTAAAGAAAACTCCACTGCACACGTCCAAACTGCCCAGCCACTTTCTTTTCTTCGCTGTCGATTCATCCTAGATTATCAGCAATCATTCCATTTTGTTGCTGTCACCCGATTTTTGGCTTATTTTCCTCAACGGTGCTTCACCATTTTCGGAGGTCGTTATCATCGCCTGCTGCAGCTTCAAGATATATTCCGCTTGCTTTTTTGCACTAATCGTGATAGCATTTCTTGAGTTCCCGCAATTGGTGGCCGTTCCAGTTCCATGCCACTACCGCCGTTAATGTCGTCATGTACGTGCTCCGCTCCGATAGTATGGGGACAAACGTAATCCGAAACCGCTGAGCAGCCTATATCTTCGCTGTTTATTGAACACGAACATAACATAATGAGAAGGAAGACTAGTTTACCGCGGTCACGTGCCGACGCTTCCGTTGAAGCTCGCGTCTGCTCGTTCAACGCCAAGTTGCCTTTCGCTATAGGCGATCGGCTATAACTCAAAGCAAGATTCACGTTTCGAATCCTGTATAGTGAGGCGCGTGGCCTGCCAGCGCGCAGCACACATGTCTCCCGATGGATCGAGTACTGACTTCAGCTCTTGTGACCTGTAACAGCTCTACAGCGCACGACGGATGTAGACCAGGCCATACAGCTGAAGTCTGCAATAGACGTGGTTGCCAAACACGTCTTTCGTCAACGTAATATCGCGGCGAGCCTTCACTCAATGTCGACGGCTTTTAAATGCGAAGCATTTCTTAGCGAACTTCGGCGACTTTGGGCGTATCTATCTATCTATCTATCTATCTATCTATCTATCTATCTATCTATCTATCTATCTATCTATCTATCTATCTATCTATCTATCTATCCGCCCACGACTTTGTGCTCTCCGGGCCGTTCCGTTAATGGGATGTATACGAAAATTGGTATGCCACAACATGACTCCATGGCGAACATAAATTTCAGGTCATAACATGAAAATCATGATATCCATGTCAAGTCAAGTCAAGTTTATTTGTTTTATCATGTACAAAAAAAAAACGGGTTACATAATACGAACAGCATCAGGAGGTCCCAAAGTAAGAAACTGTCAGGGGGACCTCCTATAATCAGTGGGGTACATGAAAAGTAAATAACAGCAGCAAGAAACTAAAGAGTGCGAGAAAAAAAAGAAATAGAAGCAGTAATTACATAAAAATATATAGTAAAAATAGAAAAGTTACATATTCATCATAACGGCGTTACACAATACTAAAACGAAATAATGCACATAAGGGATACAAAGGAATCAAGTGATGAAAAAATATTACTAAAGAACAAAAGGTTCGTCTAAGAGCTGCTATACGCGGCATGATTTACATGCCATAGTCTTGGTGCTGTCCTGGCCGTTTGCATTAAGTTTAGTTCGACTAGCTGACCGGCGATCGGGTCCACGCCTGATCGCGCGCGAGCCAGGGACAAGAGACTCTGGGGCTAACAACAAGAACTGCATCAATTTAATATAACGGGAATATACGATGCAATGCAACACGCAACGCGACAACAAATACCACGCGGGACCTTAATAATAAAAATAACAAAGAAAAAACAATCGTCGGGGAAAATATTCGCGACAATGCATACTTCAACATTACCCGGACATATTAATGTAACAAGAAACACGCGATCGTTAACACAAAATAGGATTGGGGTGCGATTGTGTAGAGAGAATCCTAATAAGCGAAATGAGAGCCGCCGGGCGCGGAAGCTTAGCTGCAGTGGTCACTTGCGGGAGGCCCGAGCCGTGGCGTCGGGCTGTCGGTCCGTCGATGCACGCCGTGGCCGAAGATGAGCGGAACCTCGCACTGCACGCCTTCTTGCTTGGCGTTTCTTTTTATATCCTCCATTTTCCGTGAAACTCGGCGCGGGGACGATCCTTTGAACTGTACTAGTACAGACGGCGCACAGAGCAACCTGTTTTCCCCCCTTCCCCCCTTCCCCCCCCCTCCTCCCGCTTCTTTGTACTCCGCACACAACGACATTTGGCTTCAGCGGTTCTGCGCTGCACGGCGGGAGTTGCAACACCATGGACTTAGGCACGGAGAAAGAATTCTTGCTCCGTGGACTTAGGTGATGGCATTGCCACTGTCTGCTAACGAGGGCTTACAATCTGCTACCAGACGACCTCGCCCCACCCGTTCGTCATTATGGAAGCGTCGTGCAGACGCAGACGTCATCTTGCACTGGCTTTTGCTTCTTGGACACACCTCTGTATTCCAAAGCCCCCTTTTTTGTGAGCTCTCCCCTTTCCACCCCCCCCCCCCCCCCATTATGCATGTTCGTGAAGTGCACTTAAAAGCCATGCGGCCATGAAAAACTTTCACCTTTGAAAAAGGCTGGTCTCCAGCCTGAACGTCAGAATAAATCCTAAATAATATGTTGTCACTGTGACTTTCTAACTTTCTAACCGAGTATATATATCTATATATATATATATATATATATATATTGTGGGCAATCATTAGATACTTCTTCTTCATCTGTATATACTCATCATCATCTCAGTCTCTTCATCTTTGTGTGGGTTGCCATCTTCCGTCCAAACTGCACCTGGGGTCAGCCATTCTTCGTAGCCTGAAGGATTAATAAAACGGCGTTATTACCCTTGCTTCACAGCTTCACAATATAATATATATATATATATATATATATATATATATATATATATATATATATGTGGGCAATCATTAGATACTTCTTCTTAATCTGTATATACTCATCATCATCTCAGTCTCTTCATCTTTGTCTGTGGTAGGTTGTCATCTTCCGTCCAAACTGCACCTTGGGGTGAGCCATTCTTCGTAGCCTCAAGGCTTAATAAAACGGCGTTATTACCCCTGCTTCACAAGTGGTGGAGAGTGCTCTTCGGTCCTCCGTCCTCTGCCGCCACCGTCTACCCCCTGGAGCTTCGATCAGGACGCCGACTGTGTCAGCCGCCCGCTGTCATGTCGCAGCCAACAGGCACTTCCATTTCAGCCATGTCGGCTCAGACAGCTGCCGCCCCTCAATGTTGGGTTGTAAGCGGCCACCAGCGTGACCCCCATCTGTTCGCTGGACTTCGCGGTCAAGACGTGGAGGATTGGCTTGATGACTACGACCGAGTAAGTGCAGCCAACCGTTGGGACGACCCGCTTAAGCTAAGCCACGTCCCTTTTTATCTAACTGGAGTGGCAAAGACCTGGTTCTACAACCACCAGGTTGACATCGCGGATTGGCTTAACTTCAAGGAGCAGCTCCGACAAATTTTCGGCACGCCGGCTGTTCGCTCCGCTCTCGCAAAGAAGACGCTAGATTCCCGTAAACAACAACACGGCGAATCATATATGTCATATATTGAAGACGTCCTTGCCCTTTGTCGACGTGTGAACACATCCATGACTGAATCAGAGAGGGTTCGGCACATTCTCAAGGGCATCGGGAGTGTCGCCTTCAATGCATTGGTAATTAAAAACCCCGAAACCAGTCGCTGATATAGTCGCCACCTGCCAGCGCCTTGATGAACTAGAGTCTGTCCGTTTACAACCGGACCCCACAGAAAACCTCCCTTCTGCCGATTCCTCATTGCGCGCTACGACCCGTACAACCATACGGGAAGAGCTCCAGTCTCTCGGCTTCTTACCAGCTTCAACGCATCTGCCTGCTTCTGGTGACGTTTTGCGAGACGTTATAAAGGAAGAGTTGGCGTCCATGGCTGGTGCTGTCTGTGCGGACCGTCCAACAACTTGTCCCCCGCCAACGTACGCGAAAGAAGCCGCAAGTTCGCCGGCCGTGGTTTCATCGATGCCTCCTCAACCAACGCCGGTCCACATGGCTACTATGACTGTCGGTGGATCCACTCAACCCAGTTTTCAGCAGTGGCGCCCACCGCGTCCTACATGCTACTACTGCGGATATCGTGGTCACATCGCGCGGTTTTGCCGCAAGCGCCAGCAAGACGAGCGCCGCGGTTACGACATGTACGAACGGGATGACTATTCCGCCGGACCTACTTTCCAACGCCGTCCGTATTCTCCTCCTCGACGTCGTTCTCCATCGCCGCCTGGAGAGTCCCCGAATGCTGCTGCCTACCGTCCGGCGAGGCGCAGCTCCCCATCGGCATTTCGCCGCTCTACGTCACCGCTGCGCCGTGCTTCTCCCTTCTCCGATCGCCGTCCGGAAAACTAACTTATGCAGCTTCAGGAGGAAAAGCTGCATCGGACGATGGGACAGAAATTCCTCCAGCGCGCCCATGTAACATGATTTTGGTTTCAGTAGAGGTGTGTTAGTGGAAGCTTTGATAGACACTGGTGCTATCGTATCGGTAATTCATCGTGACTGTGTTGGCGTCCGCGGAAAGTTACCACTCTATATGAACGGACCTACATTACTTGCTGCTGAAGGGTCCACTATTCGGCCTACTGCTATGTGCACCGCCCGAGTTTCCATTGAGGAACTTCTACATTGGATACCATTCGCCGTACTAAGTTCGTGTGCCCAGCAGCTCATCTTGGGATGGGATTTTCTTTCTACGGCGTCCGCTTCCATCTGCTGCCGGCAACGGGTTATCCACATGACCGACACCAACTACTCCCTCTACACCGATGACGCACCTCTTCGCTTTCTTGCTGCGCAAGACCCTGAGCTACCACCCCGCCATCAGAAAATTGTGGCCATAATGTCTGATGTCATTGACCGGAGTGACGTGTTCGTCCTACCATCTGTACGCTGTCTCGCAGGAGGGATCGCCTTTACGTCAGGGCTGGTTCGGTTTGATAGTGGTCGTGCTCATCTCTACGTGACGAACACGACGCCCGAAAAAATTCTTATCCCTAAGGGGCACTACATTGGCGCGCGTCCTTGAATCAGGAGCCTATATCATTGCTTTCCTTTAAATCAGCATCCTCTGCCGCGTCATCTGTTGGGAGTTCTAAGTCTCTTCCTGCTCTTACATCTACCATCAGTTCCGACCTGACACCGTCACAATCACAAGAGTTGCTGGCTTTGCTCAAGAAGCATGAAGCTATGTTCGATGTGCATTCCACTTCACTGGGCAAGACGTCGATTACAACGCATCGAATTGAGACCGACGGCAAGTCCATCGTGCGCCGTCGCCCATATCGCGTATCGTCCGCCGAGCGGAAAGTGATTGAAGAAAACGTCGCTGACATGCTACAACGGAATATAATACGCCCATCCTCGAGCTCTTGGTCGTCGCCCGTTGTTCTCGTTCGAAAAAAAGACGGCTCTGTGCGGTTATGTGTAGATTACCGGGCACTCAACAAGATCACGCGCAAAGATGTATACCCTATGCCACGCATAAACGATGCCTTGGATTTCCTACAGGGTGCCGAATACTTTTCGACTCTTGACCTACGTTCCGGGTACTGGCAAATACCTATGCATGAGGACGATAAAGAGAAAACGGCTTTTTCAACACCCGACGGACTCTACAAGTTCAACGTCATGCCGTTCGGCCTCTGCAATGCACCCGCAACGTTCGAGCGCATGATAGACACTGTTCTCCGTGGCCTGAAGTGGAAGACTTGCTTATGCTATCTAGATGATATCGGTATTTTTTCATCAAGATTCCCTCAGCATCTGCGCCGTTTGGATGAAGTTCTCGTCTTGCCAACGCTGGACTTCAGCTAAACACCAAGAAGTGCCATTTCGCAAGCAAGACAATCAAGGTATTAGGTCACATTGTCAGCAAGGACGGCATTCGCCTTGATCCTGACAAATTTTCCGCAGTTCTGCACTTTCCTCGTCCCGAGAAGGCCAAACATCTGCGCAGTTTTTTAGGCCTCGCTTCCTATTTTCGCCGATTCATCCGGGATTTCGCCACCATAGCTTCCCCTTTGCACAAGCTACTCGGATGTAATGTTCCCTTTGTATGGTCGCCCGAATGCGAATCAGCTTTCAACTATCTGAAGCGCGCCCTCCCTTCTGAGCCCATACTACGCCATTTTGACGAAACCGCACCTACTTTCCTGCATGCGGACGCCAGTGGTCACGGCATTGGTGGCATTCTCCTCCAGCGAGACGAGTCTTCCCGAGAACGGGTCGTTTCTTACATAAGCCGCGTTCTGACAAGCGCCGAAAGGAACTACACCATCACTGAACAAGAATGTCTAGCCGTCGTTTGGTCTGTGCAGAAATTTCGACCTTACCTTTCACGGGTGTCACTTTACCATCGTGACGGACCATCACGCCTTATGCTGGCTTTCGACGTTGAAGCACCTGTCTGGGCGTCTTGGTCGGTGGATTCTACGTCTACAAGAGTACGACTTCACCATTACCTACAAGTCCGGTCGAAAACACCAGGATGCAGACGCACTTTCTCGGTGTCCGCTTCCTGCGACACACTGCGACGGGCCTTCAACCATCTTGTCCGACAAGCTCTCGCAAGATCCCTCCTCGTACGCTACGTCGTTAGCTACATTGGATCAGGTACCGCCGCGTGACAACACATCCTTCCAGTCTCACCAGCTTGCAGACCCTTATTGTCAGCGCATCGTAGCCCGCCTTAAAGGAACTTCGCGCCCACCCAATGCCCGCCTTCGTCGTCAGCTGGAAGAGTTTAAGATCGCAGACCAAGTCTTGTACCGCCTTGTATACCACCCTGACGGCCGACGCTGGGTGCCTGTCCTGCCTCGCTCTCTAAGGCTTCAAGTCCTTCAGGCTTTTCACGACGATATGGCTTCTGGTCACCTCGGTTTTCATAAAACCTATGACCGGCATCAAAACTCGCTTCTATTGGCCAGGCTTGTCTGCCAGTGTAGCAAAATATGTCACTTCTTTCACCCGTTGTCAGCGTCGAAAGCTCCCTACAACACCACCAAGCGGACAGCTGCAACCGGTTCCGTGTCCGTCAGAACCCTTCGAAGTCGTCGGCGTTGACCTCTACGGTCCCCTTCCTCTGACTTCGCGCGGTAACCGATGGATCGTGACAGCCGTGGACCACTTGACACGCTACGCTGAGACTGCTTGTGTGCTTTCAGCGTCAGCTTCTGAAGTCGCTGAATTCATCCTTCAATCTTTAATACTCCGTCACGGTGCTCCTCGCGTCATCCTGAGCGACCGTGGAAAAGCATTCCTCTCACGAATAGTCGACGAAGTTCTCAGAGCCTCCGGCACTATCCACAAGACAACCTCCAGCTACCACCCGCAGACCAACGGCCTAACCGAGCGATTTCACCGCACACTCTCCGACATGATCGCCATGTACATTCAGCCAGACCACAAGAACTGGGACACAATTTTGCCATTTGTAACTTTTGCGTATAATACGTCTGTACAACGCACAACCGGCTACTCGCCGTTCTACCTCGTCTATGGCCGCTCGCCCTCTTATTTTCTTGACGTTTCATTTTTCGCGGCACCTATCAAAGAACCTTCATTCGACCTGTGAAGAATATGTGTCCCGTCTCCTGCGTTGTCGCCAGCTCGCCCGCATGAACATTGAAGCTAGACAGCGTGACCCCAGAGATCACTATGACGCACATCGCCGCATCGTGTTCTTCAGCCCTGGCGATGAAGTGCTCCTCTGGACACCAGTTCGCACCCCTGGCTTATGTGACAAGTTTAAGTTTTGGTTCATCGGCCCTTACACCGTCTTGGCGCAGACCTCTCCCGTCAACTACCGCGCCGCACCTGTTGTCGTTCCACCTGACCGCCGCTACCGCGCTACCGAAGTGGTCCACGTTTCCCGTCTGAAGCCTTTCACCCAGCGCTCTCCATCCCCTTAAGCTGCGGCCAGGATGGCCGCTCTCGCGCGCGGGAAATTAGTGTGCGCAATCATTAGGTACTTCTACTTCATCTGTATATACTCATCATCATCTCAGTCTCTTCATCTTTGTCTGCGGTGGGTTGCCATCTTCCGTCCAAACTGCACCGTGGGGTCAGCCATTCTTCGTAGCCTCAAGGATTAATAAAACGGCGTTATTACCCCTGCTTCACAGCTTCACAATATATATATATATATATATATATATATAATATATATATATACACTATTTTCACCGTTTCGCTTTCGTGAGCCCTGTAAGAAAATGCTTGAGCCGTGCCGTGACTCGTGGTGCGTATGTTCTGTTATTCATCGATCCTTCATTTTCGGATACCACGCTGAGGTAATTGGGGTAATTGTAGGGGCACTCTGTGCGATATAGTGCGCGTTGTCTGTCATGAGTAAACACCACGGAAACGTCGGCGCAAACCACCCAGCACGGAGAAACGAAAGAGACGAGCGCGGTGGCACGATGTGGGCCCGCCGAATTCGGGCCAGGGGCAGTGCAGTCCCGGGCTCCTGGACGAGCGAGAGGTTCTACCGGGCGATGCCTGGTGCGTGCCAATGTAGGGAGGACCTCAGAGCCAGGCGAGGCCCAGGGTGGCCGAGGTTCCGAGGCGCCAGTGTTCGGGCCACTGGCTGGATCAAGGGTTGCCGAGCGGTGTCGAGCAGCGGCGTTCTAGGCTCGGACGTGGGCCGCTGGTCCCTGACTATACCGCGCCCGAGCGGTGCCTGGTGGTGTCATGGTTGAGGCTAGGAACGCCGATTGCTGAGCACCGCAGCTGTGTTGAGCACAGACGATGCTGTGCTGAGGGGCACCGCCCCGTGCAACCGCTATGCGTGCGTGGTGAACGAGGCGGAAGTCGAGCCTGCGCTGGTCCAGGCATCTCCTGGACGCTGCTGAGGAACAGTGAGACTTGGAGCACGGGACTTCTCTCACCTGTTTCTTTTTGTCGCGTGCCGTGGTGCATGTTTCGACGACAGCCACACCAGATTTCTTCAGTTATTATTCACTTTGCCATATAAATATTTAAAAACGCCTCCCTGTCTGTTTTCTGCGCCACTGCGCACTAACAGAAGTGCCCGAACCGTCCTAAACAACCGTGTCATTTGCCTAAGCAGGACAATCAGAGATGGCAAAACAGGAGGCCACTAGCTATTTATTTTTTCTTCAGCACCATCTTCATTTCTGCAAGCTTACGCGTTTAGCTTATGTAGCCAATATCACGTGTTCGTAATGCTCAATTTTAAGTTGTTCATGAAACGAATGCCGTGTCATTGTCGAATACTTACAGTATGCCAATAGTGGCAGAAAATTATTTCAGCACATCCACAGTTGCGTATTGAGGGCACTGACCGCCACTCGTACAAGGCAGTCACAACAATAGGCAAACCTGAGCCCTTGTCCGCGGGAAAAGTCTTTTTTTTTTTCTTCCTCGAGCTCATCGTAAAGATAAATTCTAGCTGATCCTGAAGCCAGACATATTATTAGTGAAGGCCTCTGACAAATGGCAAGAAGTATTTACTAGTGAACGGTTTTGCCAATGCTCCCCGGCACCGCAAAACCAACTCGGAACATCATTGTACGGTTCGCTTGGGCGCGGCCATTCCGGCAATGCATCTCTGGGCGGAAGATGGCTTGTCTCCGTAATGTATCGTCTACTGTAAAGCCTTTTGATCGTATTATAGAGACGGCTGGTAGGCAAACTGGGCAGTCGCGCGTGCTCATCAACCGCTCACTCGATACTCACGCAATCGGTGCTCGTTCTGTACTTTCAGTTTTATTTGCGGCTCGATGATTTGTGCACCGAGCGATTAGCAATTGTTCAGTTATTTTATTGACTAGCAATATAATACGCTGGATTCGCTGGTGATGACATTGTGGATGGATCTTTCCAAGATTGCGGCAAGCGCCCTCTGCGATCTTCACCCAAGGACCTAGTGAAAATAAATACATCGTGGCGACATCTTTATTTTGCAGTTTATACACAAAGTAAGTCATATTGCCTTATTTATATTCATTCCTGCGTTGTTCATCTCTCATATCAATATCGCTTTAAAGATCGTCAGCCTAGGTCACCCGAACGGCGTCTCCACAGTACGATGTTCCTTGTTGACCAAGTTGTTCATTTTGAACAAGCATAGTAAAAGGCGTTGCTAAGGGATACGACGATACTAAGGCAATTGGTTAAGTGAACAACGATGCTTAAAGGCTATAAACCAGCTTGACGGAGGTTCAAGTGGGTTCATATTGTGAAGCTGGTGACACAAATCCACAACCTCCGTTGTAGACAACTTTCGATTGACGTAATATGCTAAACACTGAGCGAGCGGCTTTTCCAGTGCAAGAGAAGGATGACGTTGAGTCCAACCTGCATCATATCAGGCTTCTATCCTGTTAGTATACAGTTCTTAGTACTGTCGACTTAAAGGCATTTCATTTCATTCCACAGTGGAGCGACTAGGCCAGCAAAGGGCAGCTGTAGGACATTTCAGTCCGTGCGGAAGAACATACGCCTTGTTTTGCAGGAAAGGTCGAGTGCTTGTCGAAACTTAACTGGGAACTCTTTGTGAAAAGTTCGAGACACTGTTAAGTAGGATTTTCTGGTGGGCTAGTTCGTTCATTGTAATGATTGACTGCCAATTCTCAAACGGAGAAAGGGGGCGACATATACAAGAAGTGACACATAGAAAGGTCGAGCACTGAGTGTCACTTGTCACTGAGTGACACTCTCTGAATGTCACTTCTTGCACGCGTCATCCTGTTTTGCCATTCGCAAAGTTCAAGTCACGAAAGTTCAAAACGCTCCTGACCTAAGAAATAACAATGAGAAGCCGCTTACCGCACCTTATGCGCCGTTTCGAATTATTTGTGGGCCTTTTTCTTTACTTTCTTTCTGGGCACTTCTAGTTTTGTTTAGGGACCATCTCCCTCCCCTTTTCTTCATCCCCATATCTTGGGATACCCGAGGCCATATCCGAGCCCGTAGCCTCCGAGTCCGTAGCCTCCCAAGCCGTAGCCGAGTCCGTATCCACCGAGGCCGAACCTCCCGTAGCCCAGTCCGTAATATGGAAATGGGTAACCGTAACCGTAGTGGCCGTAGCCTCGATAGCTGCCTGTTGTAGATGCTACAAGCAGCAGCAGCCAAATAAACTGCAAGAGAAAGAAAAAAAAGACAGAGCCACGTAGTGATTTCTGGTAAATGTGACTGAGAGGACGATCTTGCACAGCCGTAGTGATACGTGTGCCGCATATATAATCATTTCACATGAAGGGCGATACTTGTGAGTTTGCATTTAAGTGATAACCTCCTTAACTTGTAATATGAAACAGATATGCCCTATATTCCTGATCCGCTCCTGAATGTGCGTATGCTGTTCCACTGTATTTCACGTAAGAAATTTAATTACAAACAGTTGCACGAGAAGATATTAAGCGGAAGCGATTGCCCCTTCAGTCAGTATAACAGTAACGAGACAGCCACTTGTACTCATTAATAGCACTCCTTACCCCACCCCCCGCTTCATTTCGAAGAGAGGAAATAGAGTGATGGTGACAGATTTTGAGCATTCATAATGACTCCAAGACGCGAAAAAATGTACACAAACGAAACACAAAAACGATAAGGACAAGGCGCTTGTCATTGTCGTTTTTGTGTTTCGTCTGTGTACATTTTTTGCGTCTTGAAGTCATTATGAATGGTCACCAACTAGCCCAGACAAGAGTTCTGATCCAGATTTTGAGAAGAAGAAGGGAAAACAGAAAAGCGAGCGAAGCAGTCGGCTACACGGTCCGAAAGGAAACGACACCGAGCAACGCTGCTGAGCACCACGCATCGGAGCAGTGCGTGCGTATGCACGCTCAGCAGTTTCAGGCTTCGTTATCTAGTATGGAGTGAGCACGTTGCTACACACATAAATTCCCTCAGATCACTTTTATACAAAGGAAAACCATGAAAAAAGCTTCGATACCTTGGGAGATCATCGCAGAAGTCAACGCAAGAAATAAAATTCTTAGCTTATAAAACCTACATTCGTCCACTCTTGGAATATGCCTCCGTCGGTAAGGCAAATATTGATAAACTAGAAAACGCACGTTTATCTTCCGCTCGTGCAACCATCTTGCGTCAGTTATGCTGCTCTTCTCTCCAGGTGGCGAACTTGGAACACTTACATCTGCGACGGTAAGGCGAGGATCGTCGCCTACTCTAGCATGATAACATACTCTAGCATGATAAGCTTTGCATTTATTCAAGTGCGCAAATAGAAATAGTCACGCGACGACCCTCGCGAACGTATCATTCCAAAAATAAAAAATAAAATAAACTAAAGGAATTTCCGTGTAGGACTAACTGATAGTTGGGCTCTTTTTGTTCCACGAACTGTAGTAAGGGAGTGAACTCCCTCTCTGGTGAGGTTGTGCATGCTGTGACGGTGTCCTCTTTCTTGAAACGGAGCTAAAGAACTTGTAGCACGTGTCTCACCACCATATCTACTCTTTGTTTTGTGACGTGGGCGTAGTTGTGTTTTGTTTCTGCACAACTGCATGACATGCACTGTATTTTCCTTTCGCGTGCAGAATTGTGTGTGTGTGTGAAACAACTTTATTTCGAGATACGGCTGGTCCGGGCCAGACCGCTCAGATGTAGGGCGGAAGAACCTGTCTTCCTGTAGCCTCCCTGGCCTGCTGGATAGCCCAGGTTTGGTCCCGTAGGTCGGAGCTGAGCACCGTTTTCCGCCATCGCTCCCGGAGAGGTTCTGGGGAGTCTGTTTGCTGATTGGGGCAGCCCCATAGTATATGACTTAGGGAGGCCTCCTCTGTTTTACAGACTACATATACAGTCGGGGTAGAGTTCTGGGAACATCCTGTTCAGCTGGACAGGGCTGGTATAAGACTTTCTTTGCAATTTGCGCCAGTCGGTCGCCTGTTTCCTATCTAATTTTGGATGAGGTGGAGGGAAAGTCCGCCTCGAGTCTCGATAGTACTATGTGTATTCCGCATAACTGGTTACCCTGTCCTTGATTGGTTCGGCTTCGGCAAAAGCATCTCCCGTTGAGGTTGCCCCTTGGGCTGCGCGGTGGGTTAATGCTCGCGACAGCGCGTGGACCGTCTCGTTCGGGTTGGATGCGTCTGTGTCTGTGTGTGCCGGGAACCAGATTAGATATCTGGGTTCCTTCGAAAGCTTCAGTTCCTGGCTATTTGTTAGAATTCGCAGGGCCTGTTGCGAGATTCGTCCTTGCGAAAAATTCCTGATCGCGACCTGCGAATCGCTCAGAACAACGCTATGTTTAGTCGAGGTGAGGGCCATGGGGAGGGCCACCTCTTCTGCTTCCTCTATTCGGGATGTTAGGACTGTATTACATGTGCTTATGCATTTTCCGGTCGCGTCGACCACCGCTGCGGCATGTGCTCTCTGCTTGGCGTACGGTGTTCGCGCTATTTTCTTTTCTTTGTTTTGCGATGTGCGTAATCTATTGTACAAATTTTCAGTGTGCTGCATTTGTATCAAACCAGCAGAACCCATGTAAATAAAAAATTGGCAGATCCCACGTGCAGTGGGAATCAAGGAAATGCGAAGCACGCAATAGGAACGTAAAACGGATTTGCATTGTTGTCTCGCTATACCGAGCTTGGTACATATGAAGTTAACGAAACGGCCGCAAGAGAACCAAGACTGTGGCACGTAAACCATGCCGCTCATGACACGCATGTCATGATTCTTATGTTATGACCTGTCATTTACGTTCGTCATGCAGTCGTGTTCTGCCAGAGCAATCTTGGTATACATCCCATTAACGAAACTCGTGGCATGTAAATCATACCGCTCGTGATATGCATGCCACGATTTTCATATTATGACCTCTCATTTATGATCATCATGCAGTTTTATGTCATACCAATTTTCGTATGCTTTCCATTAGCGAAACGGCAGTATAGCGCCGGGACTGTGGCATGTAAATCATGCCGCTCATGACATGCATGTCATGGTTTTCATGTTATGACCTGTCATGATAGTCGTGCAGTCGTGTTGTGGCGTGCCACTTTTCGTATACATCTCATTAATGAAACGGCCAGGAGAGCACCTGGACCATGGCATGTAAATCATGCCGCCCATGGCATGCATGTCATGTTTTTCGTGTTGTGACCTGTCATTTATGTTCGTCATGCAGTCATGTTGTAGCATAGCAATTTTAGTATACATCCCACTAACGAAACGGCCAGGAGAGCACCAAGACCGTGACATGTAAATCATGCTGCTCATGACATGCATGTCATGCTTTTCATGTTGTGATCTGTCATTTATATTCGACACGCAGTCATGTTGTGATATGCCAATTTTCGTAAACATCCCATTAGCGAAACGGCCAGGAGAGCACAACATCGTAGGCGGCTAGATAGATACGCTCAAACTCGCCGAAGTTCGCTAAGAAATGCTTGGCATTTAATAAATAAATAAATAAATAAATAAATAAATAAATAAATAAATAAATAAATAAATTACAGCATATCCACGGAGTGAATGATGATGAGTGGGCGAAGCTCAGGAAGTTCATCGTAGATCGTGCCGAGTTCCGGATTAATTTAGTTAACGCGCACGCTACGAATCCTCATGGTTCAACTATGCACAAGTGAAATCTCCCACCGGCACTTCATTGCAAGTCAAGATCGAGTGCATATATATATATATATATGGGTTGCCGGTGAACGCTTCTCCAACGCGAGCAGTCGGTATTTCTCAATCAAGAAACTCGCTAGGAGACGCTGCCTGCGCCAACGTTGTCTCTCGCGGGTGAGACCACGTTCTCCTTCTTTGCGAGCTGGTACAGCGTTCCTCTAAGATGATTGATTGTGGTTCGGTTAGGAAAGGACGCTAATTTCTGCAGCCCATGTAGTGAGCACGGCTAAGCGTCCGTGGGGATGGGGGAAAGGGAGTGAAAGAGATATAGAGGAGAGAAAGGCCGTAGTGGAGGGCTCCGGAAATTTAGACCACCTGGGGTTCTTTAACGTGCACTGACAACGCACAGTACACGGGCCTCTGGCATTTTCGCCTCCATCGAAAATGCGACCGCCGCGGCCGGGATCGAACCCGCGTATTTTGGGTGGCAGCCGAGTACCGTAACCACTACACCACCGCGGCGGACCCTCTAAGAAAGAGCGTTTCCATAGCCAACGCGCGCCTTTCGCTCTCTCTCTGTCTCTCATAAATAAATAAATAAATTTGTGAAGACGTTCATTTCGTGTTCAAGTCGTATTGTACAACACAGGGCATGACTGGCACAGCGTGAATCTAGCAGTAAGCTTATGTGAAGTACAGCAATCTTCAAAAAGCGAATTTAGAAACAGCAAACATAACATCAATAACCAGACCACTACCAGGCTTACACGAGCGCTTACAAATATGACTAAATTTATTAATCCAAGAGCGAGAGAGGAAGTCACAAAGCGATAATTTAAGCGCCAATACTGGAATGGGATATCCGGTTATCCCAGTGTCCGAACACTGAGATAACATAAACCGAACAAATAACCGAATAACCAATTTTGTCAGCTTGTCCAGTTTTCCTATTCGAATAGCTGGTATATCCAGTAACCAGACAACCGATCATCATCATCATCATCATCATCATCATCATCATCATCATCATCATCATCATCAGCCTGTTTAGGTCCACCGCAGGACGAAGGCCTCTCGCAACGATTTCCAATCCACCCTATCCTGAGCGAGTTGGTTCCACTTTATGCGCGCAAACTTTTTAATTTCATCGCTCCATCTAACCTTTTGCCTACCTCTGTTGCGTTTTCCCTCTCTTGGTATCCATTCCGTCGCTCTTACTGTCCACCTATGATCCTTCCTCCTCATGACATATCCTGCCCAGGTCCACTTCTTTCTTTTAATTGATGTGATAATATCTGCTACTCCTGTCTGTTCTCTGATCCATTCCGCTCGTTTTTTATCTCTTAGCGTTACCCCTATCACTTTTCTTTCCATTGCACGTTGCGTGCTCCTTAGTTTCATCTCTAGTCATCCTCCACGTTTCTGCACCGTACGTTAGTACTGGGAGAATGCAGTGATTGAATAATTTTCGCTTTAGTGAGAGCGGTAAGTTTCCAGTCATGATTTCGTAATGCCTTCCGAATGCGCTCCAGCCCATCCTTATTCTACGGAACCGTTATTGCGCCAAAACCGGTGTGACGTTGCTGCGCTAACCCAACTACCCATAATAATAAACATTGTAGCTCAGAGTACTTTCACCATGATGATTGATTGATTGTGGTCCGCCCAAGGAAAGGGCGCTAATTTTTACAGCCTATGTCGAGAGCACGGCTAAGCGTCCGGGGAGGGGGGTAGGGGAAAGGGATTGACAGAGATCGAGAGGAGAGAAAAACCGTAGCGGGGGGCTCCGGAAATTTAGACCACCTGGGGTTCTTTAACGTGCACTGACAACGCACAGTACACGGGCCTCTGGCATTTTCGCCTCCATGGGAAATGCGACCGAATGTTGCCTGGCGCATGTCTTGAAGCAGTGAATGCGCGATACCTAACTTACACATATGCGCCCTTAATTGCTAGCGACCACCATCAGCACCGCTGGACATTCCCTTTCGCAGGTCCAGGATCATTTATAACTAAAAAAAAAAGCGTGTCGTATCTTTTAACTTCAGCACCGGCAGGGTGGCTCACGCGAAGTGTCCACCGCTCTGCGCTTGCTTTTTTTCTTGGCTTTCCCGCGCTGCGCCCATGTTTGCCGTGTGTCCCTGAGAGTGAACCATGCAGGGCTGTCACCTGCATGTCGTGCAAGGCAATGTGCACATTGTTTAGCTCATAAGCTGTCATGGCGCTAAGCTTGAGGTCGTGGTTTAGATTCTTCACCACAGTGGTCGCATTTCGATTGGGGCGAAACACAAAGAACACCCGCGTACTTAGGTGCACGTTAAGAAACCTCGCTCGATCGAAATCAATCTGGATGCTTCAGACACGGCATGCTTAGTGTAATCATGTCGGCGAGTGATGAAACCCCAGTGATTGTTGTCCCCTGCGTGTACGCGCCACCGTGAGTGCACCGAACCTGAGGCAGTCTACGAGAACTCGCAGTGCACTCCACAATGCCACTCTAATGTCGAGGAGCCTTGCAAGGGGAATTCTTATAGTTAGTTTTGACCACCACGTGTGGCTCACTAGGCGCACCTGAGTTAAGCACCCATGCCGACGGCGTTTCGCTGCTTTTGAAATGCCGCAGCAGTGGGCTAGTCAAAGCCGAAACCGCATACGCAGCGCAACGCCACAACTGAGCCACCATGGCGGCTGTATGCACGAGGAGAGAGCAATTGACTGTATTAGCGTATATGCCGTTTAGCATGCATTGCTAAATGATATATATATATATATATATATATGATCTAGATAACGGGGTCATTGGTTATCGGGAGAAATTTTTTTGGGGGGGTTGGCATGAGCATCCAACTGGGTGGGGTACGAATCCCTGACGCCTTCAACTAAGCGCTCGTCAGCGCCGCTGGAAACTCGTGAAAAGGTGTTGAAGTACTGCATGCTTTTAGCAGGCAATCAAAACGCGCTGCCCTGTCTTTCCCAACGTCATCCTTGCGCCGGTCCTTCGGCTTGCATTACAGCGGCCGCGGGAAACAACCAACATTACTTCATGGTATATGTTACCACTTGCTTTGTGCGGTGATACTTTAGCAGTGCAGCTCTAATATGAGAATTTACTCCAGGCAATCGGTTCCCGGCAGTTATACGTTTTCCGTTGATATTTTATTAACGTATTTTCTTAAGGTAATTATGTGTTAAGATATGATTACTGAAGACGCATATGTGTACAGTGTTCAGTTGGACATTCTGAGATAAATATTCGTATTCAGAAAGTTTCATATCCGCATGTCATACGATTCACTATTAATTTCTCATGGAGAGACGTGCGTATCTGGAATATTGCGATTATGACTATACTTGTAAGGAAGTATTCAAGTATTTGTCCGATCCCGGAAGTTGCATGTGGTTTTTCCTCTGTGAGAAACGGCCTACTGTAGGTCAGAAGCAGGACAGGCGCAACTGCTGTTCGGTCGGGCATAGGCCCACACTACTGGGCCAGAAATCTATAACCGACGCACAGTACTTCGGAAAGATGCGTTTTCACAAGTGGCCGTGCCTTCAGGCGTATATGATATACATAATTAAAAGTTATTCATGTGCCATGTTTTGCTCCGCGGCGTAGCTGCCTAAAAAAAAATAAAAAACGTCTCTAACAATTGGGACGTGTCGTGAAAGCTATTGGACCACTTGCAAAAGTCGGAGCGCCCCCTAGCGCGAAAAACTGGAAGCGCCGCCTGGTTGGAAAACAAACCGTGCTCCAGCCTTGCTTACGTACGTCGGCACCCTGCATGACGAGCTTTTGTCACATTTTGTGAACGCCTCAATGTAATTTTTTCCCCTTAATGGAATGATATTACCTCTCCCTAAATATCATCAGAAGTCCTTATTCCGTTGCCGTTTTTCGCAAAGAGTTGTACGACTGTCTTCTCGAGATGCCGGAACGCGAGGTACAATGCACGACGCTGTCCTCACACCGGCATTTAGTTGGTTTGCAGGGCGCACCGCGGGTAGGTTTTGGAAAAGAAGGTTGAATTAAGAACGTAGTCTTGTATGTGTGGCTTTATAAGCGCCTGGCCTCCTTCAAGCCAGGCGTCAGCTGTGGACAACATGATTCGCGAAAGTGGGGACACTGGTCATTACAAATGTGCGATAACATAACTTGCAAATTTACACGGATCCACGCGCAAGTTCAGCAGGCAATTCATTGTGCTGCTAACATCGAAAGCCCGACGGTCGACTTGCATTTCGATGGGCGCGAAACTCTAAGTAAAAAATGACCGCGCACTTGATACACGCACTATAAAGAACGTCCGCGTCAAAATTAATCTGGGCCGCTATGCGGCCTGCCTCAAAATCACATCGTGGTTATGACACGGTATACCCAACACTTTAACATTTTTTATCATTATGCAAATATATGCGTTCTCGTTTACGAGTCCGGTATTGGTGTCGTGAACCGCTTCTCACAACTGTTTGCAAATCCAGCCAGATTAGCATGCGTAGTCTATCGTTATGAATAAAGTCACAGTTTCGCCGCAAGGGCGAAACAATGAATGCGATAGCAAGAAACTGTAATGCTATGTGAGGCTCGCCGCTTCAGGAGCAATATTAAGTGTAGCAAACATGCACTTGCTAAGTGAGCGTCTCCCGTGGGCAGCGCGTGCTGGCACGAAGGGCTTTATACGTCGTGTCACAAGCTACACATACAAAGCTAGGGGAGGCCGCTAAATGAACAAACAGAATATGAGCGCGAACTATCAAGTGAAGCACGCACGAAACGAACGCACAGATATACACCGAACGAGCGCGAATAAGCTGTCACAATGGATACTCTCAGTTTGAACAGCGCTCCTGTTGCAAAGGCGGCCGAAGCAGCGAAGTAAACTAGCGTCCTTCAAGTGTCGAGCTGTGACGCTTGCTAGTTCGCGCTCATCTTCTGTTTGTTCGTTTAGCGGCGTCTCTTGAGCTCGAGTGACTTTCGTACGCTCCCGTAACATCAGCGCGGACATCACGGTCAAAGCTCGAAACATCGCTCTTCCTCTCACCACGAGACAACCGCGCGAGAAGACAGCGCAAGGGCAAGGCCCTGCGCAAATAGAAGAGCGAGCGAGCTGGCCGACGAATTTTAAATGCGCCCGCTGCGCTCCTCGCGCCATCTCGCTGGTAATGAAGAAACGCTTATAAGCGCCTGCCGTCTCTGAGTCCTGCCAGCGGTAAAGGGTGTGTATATAAGCCTCGCCGTTAGGTCCCTAAAGGATCTGCTTTTCGTGGCGTAGTGGTTAGCTCCACGCGCTGCGGAGAGAGATGTTCCTGGTTCGATTCCGCGCTTCGGAAGCATTCACCTGACTTATTTTTCTTTGGGACTTTCATATATATATATATATATATATATATATATATATATATATATATATATATATATATATATATATATATATATATATATATATACTTATACGGTTAATGACGGCGGCGACGGGGACGACAAGAACCAGCAGACACTGTCCATATAATTGCTATCGCAATAAAAGGAAACGACCACGTCAGGTTTCATCGTGCTTTCCGGTGACAAAGTGCGCGCCACAGATCATACAACGCGGTTGGATCGTACGCCTCGCTTCACCTGCTGCCGTCCACGCCCTTTTCTCTTTGAAGCAACAATCGCTGGAGGAATATAGGAGAAATTACTACTTTCTATCGAAATAGTTGCTGCAGGCGAAAAGTACGCATTTTCTGGCATATGAGGCGCGCGAACCCTTGAGGCGTGAGGCACATCGCTCTCGCAGCCCGTTTGTTTTCCAACCAAGCAGACGACGGCGGCCCTGGCGCATGCGCAGTCGTACTTATGCAAGTGGTCCATTATACCTGTTGCGAAGCGTCGGACTATTCGGAGGGCGAGTGCTGCGCATGAAGTTTTGCTTTAATAAACGGCCATTTATTGCAAGACCCCGACCGCATTCAAGTGTACTTGAGAAAGAAGTTGACGCTTAAAGGTGTCGATGCCATTCCGTCGTGCCTGTGTGAGAACACAAGCTTAGCGCGTTCATGAAACGTCGACACGGCTGCTTCACGTTGTCAACAACAGGGCTAAATATCGAGTCTGGTATTGCGTGCAAGAAGAGAGCTGTTACACGGGTGCAGGTTGTGCTCATAAGAAGCGTGCCGTGACCAGCATCGGCCGGCATCCACTTACGCCGTTCCGTCCCATGTTGCAGAAGGCTCGGTGGTGCAGCGATCGACGAGTCCGCGGACCTTTTTATTCCGCCCGTCGGGGCCTAAATAGAGCGACGCTTTCCCGGCGGAAACGACGACAGCTGCTCGTCAGGACTCGTGCGGGAGGTTGGCCGTCGTGCGCTGCTGTTTTTTTTTTCTTTTTTTTTCTTCTTTTCCGACGCGATCCACAAACACAGTTACCGTCATGACAGCGGCATCGGTCGGAAGCGCTTAGTGGGACTTTCCGTCGATGCCACCGCTTGTTCGGCTCGGACCAATCGAGCATGAGAGAGGAGGCAGACCCGGAAGACCGCTGCATGGCGCCGATGTATGCGTGAGCGTTTGTCGACTATGCGGCAAGTGTATGCCACCGCGTGCACGCAGTTCGATGACAGCGCTCGGCGGGGATCGCTGTCTTCGCTCGGAAACACTCTGGCACCGCTAACGATGTAGGCAGCCGAATCCCGCAAACTGATGGCCGCTGCCGAAGCGTCGTTCAGTCAGACGACGTTGCTCTGTTCAGACCGTCCCAATTATTCTGCCACGCTCTGCAACGTAGACATCATTTACTTTCCGCATTCGTCATCAACACCTTTATACGTATACCGAGAGCTGCTGCACGCTCATGAAAGGTCTCATTGCTGCAATGATTTTTAGAGGAGAGCTGAGGTATGCTTATCAACGTAACCGAGGCTGTGATTACGCAAATGATGCAATAACCATGTGAATGAAAGTGAAATTGTGTGTGCGGATATACCGCAGCAAGTCTGCCGGCAACGCCGCGGAAATGTATTCTCTTTATTTTTTCTTTTATAATAAACCACGACCATGCGCGAGCTAAAGTGGTGTTACCGCAAAAACGAGCTTTTCATGAATTCACAGGGGCGTTAATGACGGAAGGAGAAGCGTACTCGCCCACACACAAGGGATGAGGGAGGGGGGCTAATCGGTAGGAAAGCGGGCAAACGACGGAATTAACTCGCTTTGATTCACTCTCGAGATATCTACCTAAGTCTGCATTATGGCATTAGCCTACATGAGTCCTTGCGGTGTTATTGACAGCGCGGGAAAGGTGAAAAATAGGCCCGCAATACAGATCACTAAAGGCAGTCGGAGGATTGGTGACAGAAAAGCAGGGAGACGGACCGGTCGGTCGGTCTTTGTTACAAAGCTTTTGGAAAAATTACTCTGTTTATTGTCTGTCTACCTTCTTTCGGGCAAATTCTGTTTGTATACTGTTCAGATAAGCTTAACTTGAAAGCAGCTTTACTTGCATTCACTTCGACATACACTGGCAGAGGAAACCCAGTAGCTGTCGCACAAAAGTCCCAAACATACAAGCAACAATTTGGTCGGGCTAAAAAAAGAAGGGGCTAATGCTTAAATGAGTTTTCAGGCAGCTGTCAGAAACGCTAAGGGAGGAGGTCAAAATCTCGTGGCGGGATCGAAAACGCGCACCCGAGGCAATAAAAACTGAAGGCGTGTCAGTGCACGTTAAAGAACCCCAGGTGGTCTAAATTTCCGGAGCCCTCCACTACGGCCTTTCTCTCCTCTCTATCTCTTTCACTCCCTTTCCCCCACGGACGCTTAGCCGTGCTCCCTACATGGGCTGCAGAAATTAGCGTCCTTTCCTAACCGAACCACAATCAATCAATCAATCAATCAATCAATCAATCAATCAATCAATCAATCAATCAATCAATCAATCAATCAAGGCGTGTCCCAGGGCGCATTGACAAAGAGCATAATCATTCCTAAAGCCTGCTATTGGGAAGTAACAAAAAAAAAGAAAGAAAAAAGAACGTTTGACATCTGAAATGTTCACTTTGTGCGCAATATTGGCGATCGCTGATGGATAGAACTTAGAGCAGAATGTTCGCTATGACTCTGAAAGAAGGGACAAGAGAGAGAGAGAGAGAAATAAGGAAGGGAAGGCAGGGATGTTAACCAGTCATGAGTCCGGTTTGCTACCCTACACTGGGGGATGGGAAAAGGGGAATAAAAGTAAAGAGAAGGAGAGAGGGGGAATGCCTACAGGGCAGTCCTATACAATATCATAGGCGCTCGGCTAGGCCAGATGCTTTTAGAAAGGCCAAAAGCGCTTTCATTGCTTTCTGAGCCGTTGGACCGTGAGGACGGTATTCTAAGATTGTTCACAAAGTGGACGATCGTCGAGCTTTGTGAAGGACTCGGTCATAGGCAGTCGATGTTCCTCAAATTGTGGGCAGTGGCACAACAAGTGATCTATGGTCTCTGCGCATCCGCAGACAGCACACGCAGGACTATCAGCCATTCCAATCAGCGCAGAGTAAGCGTTCGTAAAGGCCACTCCCAACCACAATCGGCAAAGAAGCGAAGCCTCACGTCGGTGCAAACCAGCCGGAGGTCCGAGTTGCAGCGATGGGTTTAGCCGGTGCAGTCTGGTGCGCCTCGTGTATGGGGTATTCCACTCAGTTAAGGACATGGTTCGCGCAAGAGTGCGAAGTTGTCTTGCAGCGTCGGTCCTTGAGAGCGGAATGGGAACACAGCGGTCTTCATCGCCTGATGTCCGAGCTGCCTTATCTGCGGAGTCATTTCCACTGATACCGCAATGGCCTGGTATCCATTGAAAATATATCTCATGTCCTTCTTCTTGTAAATTTTGCACAAGTACCGCGATTTCGTATGTAAGGTGGTTTTGCTCCACGTGTCGAAGAAACGACTGTATACTTTGTAGAGCTGATCTTGAATCACAGAAGATTGCCCACTTTGCAGGACTCTCAGCGTGTATAATATGAAGCGCTCCGCGGAGAGCCGCGAGCTCTGCAGCTGTAGATGTGGTGACGTGGGAAGTTTTGAAGTGCTGGGTGACTCCCATTCTTGGGATAACTATAGCACCACCGGAACTGGTTGATGTGGTTGAGCCATCGGTATAAACTTCTGTGCAGCCCCTGTACTTCGCATACATGTGTAACATGCTTAGTTGTTTGAGTGCACATGGTGGTAAGTCCGACTTTATTCTCAGAATACCAGGGATGTTGAGGTAAACTTGAGGATGGTTCACACACCATGGAGGAATTGAAGCCTTCGCTGTAGGTGCATACCCTGACGAAAGAGAGGCACGGTGGGCGAGGACCTTTGAACTGAACGTTGTGCGGGGTCGTTCCACTGGAAGACCTGCGAGGTGGTGATTAGGGGTCCGGGCACAGTGTCTTATGTGCACACGCATTGTTTCAATGGTTACATGCGTTCTGACATTGTGATCGCGAGCGATTGCTATAACGTCTGTCGACGACGCGCTCTTTGGCAGACCAAGGCATATTTTCAGGGCTTGGGCTTGGATGCCTTGGAGTGTATTCAAGTTAGTTTTGCAGGTGTTCGCGATCACTGGTAGGCTGTACCGCAGGAATCCAATGAAAAGGACTCGGTATAGCTGTAGCATAGATGTAATTGACACTCCCCAGGTCTTTCCTGCTAGGAATCTAAACATGTGACAGATTCCTGTCAACCGTTTCCTCACATAGTTCACATGGGGTGTCCAGGACAGATTTCTGTCAACAATAACTCCCAAAAATCGGTGACTTTTGCTATAGGGGATCACCTGCCCGTCGAGGGTTATGACGTATGGCGACATTAGTTTCCTGGTAAATGCCACCAAAGCACACTTTTCACAGGCTAGCTGCAGACCTTGCTCACGGAGGTAGGATGATGTCAAGGAACCTGCCTTCTGAAGCCGCGCACGAAGCTGAAGTCGTGTCACAGCCGATGCCCATATGCAAATGTCGTCGGCATAGATGGAGAGCCGAACGGTGCCAGGAAGGATGCCGGCGAGTCCAATGAGCGTTAGATTGAAGAGAGTTGGGCTCAGTACTCCGCCCTGGGGAACTCCACGGCTACTGTAATGTTGAGAGGTTGGGCCATCCTCTGTAAGTATGTAAAATGATCGCTGCTCTAGGTAGCTACTGATCCACAAATAGGTCTTGCCACCAAGTCCGACTGCTTCTAACGTGCTCAAAATTGCTTCGTGTGTTACGCTGTCGTATGCTCCCTTAACGTCTAGAAACATGGCAGCAGATAATCGTTTGCGGGACTTCTCGTGCTCGACATATGTCACCAGGTCAATCACGTTGTAGGAGCGACCACGCCTGAACCCGGACATCGCGTCTGGGTATATCTGGTAGTGTTCAAGGTACCATTCCAGCCGTGCTAGAATCATTCTCTCCATTAGTTTTCCAACGCAGCTTGCAAGTGCAATTGGTCGATATGATGCAATGTCTAAAGGCGACTTCCCAGGCTTAAGCAATGGAATTATGCGACTCGTCTTCCATTCCTTGGGAACCATGCCCGTCTCCCACGAGCTGTTGTATAAGAGGAGCAGCACCTTCCGAGCCTCTTCCCCTAGGTTACGTAAGGCACGGTAGGTTATATCGTCTGGTCCTGGCGA
The DNA here is from genome assembly GCA_013339685.2 of Hyalomma asiaticum. NCBI lineage: Eukaryota > Metazoa > Arthropoda > Arachnida > Ixodida > Ixodidae > Hyalomma > Hyalomma asiaticum. Next base: position 5,053,581 of record CM023485.1, on the reverse strand, counting down.
TGACGAACGCTTGCACAAAGCAAGTGCAGCTTCGAGTTCACCCATAGTAAAAGGGCAGTCCATGCGGGGGTCGCGTGATGTGGGTAGGTGGTCGGGCATCAAAGTCCCAGCGGAGCTTGTAAAGGTTCCAGCGATCCCCCTGCAGAAACTGTCTGCGATGTCTATCTCGCTGCACTGTTGGTGAAGGGACAAAGACCTGAAAGGGTGACGCTGCTGAGGGGTCCCACGGAGGCCGCGAACAGTTCTCCATATCAGAGACAGAGGTTTTCTTGGGTCCAAAGATTCGCAAAAAGATCTCCACCTTTGCGATACGAGTTTGTCTAAACGACGATGAATTTTCTTTTGAGTCCTTCTGGCCAACCTCAAGTCATGTACAGACTTTGTACGCCTGTACCTACGCTCTGCGCGGCGACGAATTGCACGGAGCTTTTCCAGCTCGATGTCATATTGAGCGCGTGTAGGTGTTTTTGAAAGGGAGTGTGTAGCAGCCTGCAAGGCTCCCTTTATAGTGTCCTCAAGACTAGAGGTCAAGCCGTCACGGCACTTGTCTTCCATAATTGATTTGAAGGTCGGCCAGTCCATATGGTGAGAGCTGCTAGCAGGCTTGAAGTCCATTAGCCCTTCAATCCTAAGATAAGTGGGGAGATGGTCACTTCCCCGCGTTTCAATGTCTGAGAACCACCTAACTTTTCTCATGAAGGAGCGTGAAACAAAGGTGAGATCCAAGCAGCTACTATATGAAGTTCCACGCAGAAAGGTGGGGCTGCCGTCATTCAACAAACATAATTCTTGTTCGGAAGCAAATGTCACCAATCTTCGGCCCCGCAAATTTGTGTTAGAGCTTCCCCAGAGATGGTGGTGAGCATTAAAATCTCCGGTCATCACCCATGGCTGAGGAGTCGCTGTCAGGATTCGGCGTAACCGCTCGCAGTCTAGTCGGCTGGAGGGCGATATGTAGGCAGTGTTGTACGGAACGTCGTTCCAAGGAACGACGTTCCTGGAACTAGTTCCTTTTTGGAGGAACGAAGGAACGCCAGCGTTCCTTTAAGAGTTGGTGGAACTGTAACGGTAACGCGTTACATTTATGCAGTAACGGCAGGGGGAACGACGTTCCTTTTATAAGCGTTCCACAGGTCCGCATGCAGGACGGATAGGCCGGGCCACAACCGCCGAGGCCGAGTCTTGAGTCCCCGCTTCCCTGTTAGCAGTCTCCGTCACTCAAAAGAAAACTCCACGCAAAACGTCACTCCTTTACTCTCCCTCTTCGAGGCTTCGACGAGGGCGAAACTTCTCTTTCGCCAGTGTAAGCACACCACACAAGTGCATTTCGTTACCCCCATACGGTGGCCGCGCACTGTCGCTGCGCGAAATGTTTCCGGCTGTCTACGGCAACGCAAGCACGCAACCAGCCGCGAAATTCCTTTCGTCCCTTCAGATCCCGCCGCCAAGGCTCCCTTCGAACTAAGACACTGACAACGCGCGCTTTGCTCAATGTATTAGTTCTGAGAATGCGGTCACGGCTCAAACGTGTGGGCCTCGACGCCAATGGCATTTCTTACGTAGGAGACCGCTAGGCGAAGCAGACGAGCAGCGGCAAATGTTACCGTGAAGTCAAGATAACGTGACGTGGCTAGCAGGCAGGCAGTGTCTCGGTCAACGTAGCTGTGTGCGGGCTGGCGATACTTAGCAGCCGGAAACGTGAACCACGAGAGTTTGGAGAACAGAACTACAAGGCCAGCCAGCACGACCGAGCCGGCTGGGGTTTGTGAACAAAAGGGTGGCGTGGTCTCTTGTCAAACGTCCAACTGAAGATCGCTGAGAAGACATCAGCTGCTGTGTTTCCACGGACGCTCCCGGCTTGCTTGAGTGGGGAATTGTAGGATTCTCCGAAAGTCGTGTTGCAAGCGACCATTCCGACGCATCATACTGTACTCGACACGCTGCCGGCCTCTGCTGATGGGGCGAGAACGTCCGCCGAAAAAGGAAAACTTGGCCCTCCTGCTGTGACGAAAGGGGTCGACGAAAGGGCCGTAGTTATGGCGAAACAACTCTCAGGTGCCAGCAGGGGTGCAGGAAATTGACAGGAAAGCGCGCGGGACGACACAAACCACGTGGTGAGGGGTAGAAGTCTTTCGCTTTATTTGAGCCAGTCTGAAGAGCAAGGAAGGGTCGTTCTGAAGGCTGGACACACTGCAATGATCTTTCACTTGGCATTCGAAAATCACGGAACACCATCTCGCCTCCTGTGCCATCAGATTCTGTTGCAATGAGTGCCGATGTGGAATTATAGATTGCTTCCTGGCCATGACTACCCCCGATGTTTCAACCGACTGATCGCACGCCTGTGTTTAGCCCAATGTATGACTTGTGCTCCATCAAAGAATACGAGTGGAGTGTCGAAAAGATCGGCGAGAAACTTAAAGAAGCACGTGCAGGTATGGTTTATTTAATGTTCTTTCTATTCGCATAACGAAAAGACAGCTTTGTGTTCTAAGTGTTGACTGATTTGTGGGGTTTAACGTCCCAAAATCAGCTGTGATTATGAGAGACGCCGTAGTGGAGGTCTCCAGAAATTTCGACCACCTGGGGTTCTTTAACGTGCACTGACATCGCTCAGCACACGGGCCTCAACATTTCGCCTCCATCGAAATGCAGCCGCCGGGATTCGATCCCGCGACCCTGGCATCTGCAGCCGAGTACCTTAGCCACTAGACCACCGTGGCGGGGCACGGTGTTCTAAGTGTAAATCGGCCCATTTGTTACTTTCTTGTTCACATTAGGTATGATTTCTACTATATCTTGATCTCATAAGAACTAGAGCCACGCTCAATAGCACGTGCACAAGTTTTTGCTACTTGGGTTGTGCGGTTGTGCTGCTGCGAACCTTTCAAGCGTGACATACGTCATTTTTGTTTTCAGACATCATTTCTTGGTTCGCTTCCGATGAAATGATGCACGTGAGGCGATTTATTTATTTATTTATTTATTTGTTTATTTATTTATTTATTCTCCACATATTAATGTAATTTCACTATTGCATGAAAGTGGGGCTGCTGTGGAAATTGAACAGACAAAGCGTACTCCTTAGGACGCCATAAGAAAAAAAGATACTCCTACGTCGTCGTCGGTAAGCTCATCAGCTGATCATGCAGTTCGAATTCTCCACACCGACACACGCTGCGCACCACCATAAATAACAGCGAAAGAACAGTATCACAAATGCTTTAAAATTGTGGGACCTAAGCAAAATAATATATTCAGAACTGTCAATTAGACTACTAAATGACTAAAAAGACTACTAATACTGAGGGAAGAAATTTAGGGCAGCAAATGATGACGACATATCGGGAAATCTTGTTGCAGTATTGATAGACGCGGGTGAAGCATGAGCTATTATTTATTTATTTATTTTTATTTATTTAAAAATACCTTACAGGCCTCCAAAGAAGCATTGTGTAAGGGGGGCATTACAAAAAAAGAGTGAACTTCCGCAGCACATTCTTTTTACAATATGCATGAGAAGCAGTCACGCACAGAGTCACAATGAGGGAGAAGTGCACTGCAAAGTAATTAATTAAAGCAGCATCGGTAAAAAAAAAAGACAGCTGATGTAAATTGATGTAAATCGACAGGTCTACAGCATACATAGCTTTTAATGTTAAATGTAGGCTTGCTACTCACAATGTCTCATGTGTTGGTGAATGTGAGTGACTCTCTATCTGCGCACCTGAGGAGCACTATTCTGGCTACTCATTGGCAGACCCATTATGTGTTGCACTTGTAATAGACTAGAGTCAAATTCGCTGTGAACAATTCAGGACTACGTTCGGTTCTCCCTGAAAAAATGTCTAGAAGCATTTATTTCCATATTTTCTATCTCGGTAATCTGCTGCTGGTAAGGTTCAAGTTCACGAAATGTACGTAGCTCGATTGAATTTAAAGCGTTTAGGTCACTTAATTTCAGCTCACAGTTTTCCGAGACTATTTTGAATCTTAAAAATCAAATGTAACGTAAATGTAACGACACGTTCCAATTTCCGAAATGTAACTGGAACGCGTTCCTTTCTGATTGAAGGAACTTGTAACGGGAACTCGTTACAAAATCGGGAAGGAACGAGGAACGAGCTTTCGTTCCTGTTTTGGAGGAACGTGTACAACACTGTATGTAGGCTCCGACAACGGTGAAAGTGAGCTTGCGTCTCTTCACTGTTACACACACATATTCGTTTCCATAGTCGGGTGGCACCGGATGATGAACATACGTAAGGTCACGACGCATGAAAACGATGACCTTGCTGCATTCTCCATGCGTGGCGGATACGAAACACTCATACCCTGACAGCCTGATATGAGTTGTCAGGGGCTCACAGATGACGATAATGGGGAAGTGATTCGTAAAAACAAACTGTCGAAAGTCCGACATACGCGACTACCTCTGGCGTTCCACTGAAATATCGACGCGTTCCGGACATCGTCACGGAACGACGACGCCTGGCGAGCCATGATTTCAACGAAGAGCTGCAAGTACTGGGCTCAGTATGTCCAGTACCTGTAGCGCGCTTTGCGCAGACGAAGATTTCATGTTGCTCAGAATAATACGAATGGCACTCGTAAGGGATCGTAAAATGTTGATGACCTGGGCATCATTAGTCAACGCCTCTTCATTAGTTGCCGACGTCTTCGAGGTTGGTGAGCTTTGAGGTACTTCTGTAGCGCGTTGTACCCTCGGTGGCTGAGACAGTCTGTCTGGACGGGCAACTCGGTCCACTTTGCTCGTTGTCTCTGTATCTTTCTTGGCGGTGCTATGCGTTGATCTGGCAACCTTTTTGACCAACGATGTCGCGTCACTATCTACTTCTGCGGTTTTCTGTGAACGATTTCGGTGGCGACGCCGACGTCGCCGAAGAGTGGCAGCAGCCTCTCGATGTGTTGAGTTGTCTCGCACCATTTGTTTGAGAATGGCAGCTTCCTTGCGCATCTTCGGGCAATCCTTTGATGAGGCCTTGTGAGTACCACTGCAGTTGGGGCACTTGAAAACATCAGCGCTGCAGGCGTCTTCTGAGTGGGACTCTGAACACCGCGGGCACACGGTGTTGTTCACACAGACACCCTTCACATGGCCAATCTTGCAACACTTGAAGCATTGGAGGGGCTTGGGCACGAATGGTCGTACCGGGTGGCGAACATGTCCTACTTTGACGTGGGAAGGAAGGCTATCTCCTTCAAAGACAACCTTCACACAGCGTGAGCTCCCCAATCTGGCGACCTTCGTAATAAAGGTGCCTTCTGAAATTGGTTTGATCAGTATTGGCAAGTCGTCATTTGAGATGGCAACGTCGACGTCGTAGATGACGCCCGCAGCACTGTCACCGCCTAGAGGGATGACTGACTGCACCTTTATATTGTCGATCTCGGTTATACTGCGAAGGCCTTTTATAGCGCTCCGGTGTAGCACGTCAACTGCGAGGACATTCTTCCGTGAATTTATTCTTACATCTTTAATCTCATCTGGTGCAATTTTCTCAAGCAACAGAGAGAGGACCTGCCTGTTTAGGAGCCGCAGATTGGCCGTTGGATCAAGAGGTTTGAAGAGCACTGAGTGCGGCCAACGCTGCGGAGCACTCTTCACGGTAGCAGCGCTCGCCGGCGAAGATGCTTGCAGTAGTCTTCTTTTCGCTGCTTTGCTCAGCACGACTTGGAAGTCGTCGTCCGAGGAGTCGTAGCTCTCGGAGCACATCTCCGTGGCATCACTGTCGGTGTCACTTGACGTACTTCCACGCTTCCTGGACGTCATATCGGCTGGACGGTTGAGCTCCAGGAAGGACCTCGGGCAGCTCTTCGTCCATTGCCGCAAGGGGGGAGCGGCAGCTCCCAGAAATGCAGGAAAACAAAGCACAAAAGCCAGAGACAGAAACAGCAGTGTTCTATCGAAACACCAAAGAAGGGACAAAGTACTAACAGTGCAGGAGTGAAGAGGAATACAGTATACATGCGAGACTCAAATATAAAGGGCATATCAATGCTCTCGTGGGACGTCACGAAGGCCAAACGGTACACACAGCAGTCGATAGCCAGCCTCCACTAGCACTGCTCTCCTCTCCACCGTTCCCTCTATTTCGCATACCAACTGCGATATCAATGGCGAATGTATAATATTCCCCACAGCTTAGAATGGCGGCACATATGCGGGTGAGGACGTCCTGGCTCGTTGCCAAGTTGAACGAAAATTGGCGGCAGGCTCAAAGGTTGAGCGTCGACTTTTCTTCCGGCACGTCTACCTAAAGTCATGCTTAGCAGGCGCATTGAAGCATGAGAGCGCAGAAAGCAGCAAGCACACTGTGGATCACCTCTCTTGGCACCGTACCGTTATGCGTTCCCATAAAGCAGTTTGTAAATGCGGTGATACTTACGCTTTCCTTCTTTTTTTTTTTTTTTGCCAGTCGGCATCCTCGTAATTTTAGTTGCTAATTAATCGAACGTACACTGCAATTTATTCTACAGGAAAAGCAAACCTCATTTGTGTAATTGCATGACACACTTAAATCTTAAATTGGTTCCACCTTTGGGAAGAAACCGCTGCCTTTTTTACTGATTGGGTTATGCCCAGTAAACTTCTGCTGGTTCTATAAATTACGGCCGAGTCCGCCTTGATCTGAGTTGGCAGAGCTTTAAACCTTTTTATGTAGTGGCAGTCTCTGCATTCCCGAATACTCTTGAACGATAATTACGTCTAATCGGGCAGCAGCAGAGCAATGTTGAGGCGCCTATCATTCACGCGAATTTCGCACACCATGAAAACGATCGCCACCGCAGCAATTGAACTTTTTCAAAGCAGAAATACTGTTGCAGCATGTTTTATTCTCCAGGCAGAGTTTGTCGTAACTGCTAGTGAGGACAACCACTGAACCTCTATTCATGATGAAAATGGCGCAGAAAAAAAAAAGGACAGTGAAAACACCTAACTATACAGCATCAGTCTCGTGACGGTTGCATTTAGCCCCGGGCCTTTGTTTATCACCTGTTGCCGTGCTCTGTTGGTCTTGCGCCGCTGCACATGTTTCCGTTCGTTTGTGATCAAGCAAGACGGCGCCTGTCATGTTTTCTTTTCACGCTGCCCTCGTCTTCCTGCGCTGTTTTCGTCATGAATTCATTCACTCACAGCTTTCCACTTTAAATCACAAGCCTCTATATCGACTTGCAGAAACATCAGTTTTTTTTTTTTTTAACAAAAGGGACGCTGACGAACGAGACAATATGGTGAGCCTTGATGGCGTGGTTTTGCGACGCGACATTTCAACGCGGCGTTGTTTGGCAGTATAGTATTCGCAATGCGTGGGACTGTGTGTGGCGCATGGAGTGCACCCTCATTCACCCGAAAGCGTCGCCCTTCTAGCTCACATGATGACATTGTTAAATCGTCCGCGAGGAAATTTATATGCTCCATTAGTTGCTCCGTGAGTTGCTGCGTGCACTAGACAGCTGTTGAGATACTGCAGTGAATTTAGATAGTTGTTGAGAAATAGGACCACACCATTGAAATGTTCGTAAAATTGGCACTTCAGCCGGACGAATGCCTTGGGTTGAAGCTACGGCCGTCATCTACTTGAAACCTACTTTAATATGTCCGATGCCTCGCTTTACAAACTATACTGCAGCATGTAACGGAAATTTCCTTCAGTAATCTCACTTTAAACTTCGCAGTGTGCCGAGAAAATTATTTTGAAACTTCGCATACGCGACCCCAATAGGTCACCACTGCCGTGGACAGGCCCTCCGCACACAGCCAACGCCATCAAACTGAGCGGTACTACGTACTGCGGTACATATGTTTGCGTGCTAAAATATTAGGTCTGAGCTAAACGCTTTAAGTTAGCGAATCTGAGATATTAGCCGGCCCTGTTCGGGTACGCCGAAGTATATATAGGCGAGATATGAGTTGTACACAGAGCACTTACGCACGCCATCAATCTTGTACGGACTTTTCCGTAAGACCCACCCCCCCGTGCACCACGTAGAAAGGGTGAACAAGCCAAGCTGCTTAATCCATTGGGTTGATTAAAGTATTCCTCAATTACTGGTTACGCCTTTGTGTTTGTTAATGAGCACACATTAGGCTTCTCATCATCATCTTCTAGTGGGGTGAGAGCAAGAGGAGTGCGCGCGCAAATGTCGGCGCAAGAAAAAGAGGGGTCGTCGCATGGAGCAGAAACGTGTGCGCGCGCACTGATTTCGTCGAACTCCGCTGTTGGCGCCGCCGTAGCTTCGTGCTATAGTTAGACTGCTTCACGGGAAGAGCATTCCTGTTCAAGTATTGAGTAAACTAAACTTTATAAATTTTTTTTTTACACCACGCCATCGCTTGATGCAGAAGGAATGAAGGCAGCGTTGTTTTTTTATAACTATTTTGCCAACTCTGGTCAACATCAGCAATAGTGCAATACTTTCGCAGCCGCTGGTCAGCATTAGCGAGTCCGCTGGTAAATATGGTCATTAGGTTCAGTCAGATATAATCGTACATCGTGCCCGTTACAGCATGGCCGGAAATGGTCAAGGAACGCTTATGAGAAAACCAACACGAGGAACGGACACCATGACGTCACCACTGCTGGAGGATCACGATCGGTCTCACGTTGGGGCACACACGTCGGTAATGTCTACGGTGCGCCGATGTCCACAGCATGAGCGTCATTTGCTGAATGATGCCTGCGAGCAAGGCTGGACAAAGGCATGTGGAGTGATATATAGGTGCGTCGTCCCTTACGTTGTAACTTATATGAGCCGTTAACACGCGCTAGAACAGCAGTTTACGTTCGAGCGTCACCACCGCGCACCCGCTGGTGCAGTGTTTCTATTTGCGACTGCGTGGGATCACCCAAGGGGGGTGGGTCCACGTGCCTGCTTGCCACCCTCTGCTTCGAATCCCACCGTCCTGGTGGGCGGCCTTCGGTTGATGCGGTGCTCCTATAGCCTGTCTGCTCGCCATGTCTCCATTTCAATCGAAAGCCAGGAAATACATGTACGCTTCAATTAAAAGCTATTCTAAATAATTTCGTCAGAAGAACACTCTGCAATGAAGCCGCGTAATGTCACGCTTGATCGCTAAACGCTCCGGCGAACTGGAGCCGTCGCACCCATCAATCTCGCTTGATCTTAAGCGCTTCACTTAGCAACAACTATATTTCACAGCGGCGCACAGTACTGTCTGCTTCGGGTCGCGTATTGACAATTCCACACAGCTGTCGCATTGCCTGACTCAAGTGGGTGCGCTAAGCGCAAATGTGAGGTGTCCTTGTGAAAGAAGGTATGGCATGCAGACATGACTCCAGGAAGCGGAGCAGACGATTAATTGAAAATTGAAAAGGCACACTTAACCGAAAGGGCGAAAGACTAGATGGCGACAAACTGTTAACGACGTGTCATTCTGCATTGATCTGTGTTTCAAACATTGACCCTGCGTAGAATTGGCCGGAACTGAAAGGAACTTCATATGCCGCATGGTGTCCGCCTTTACATTTGTTGGCGGGTTTTACGAAACAGACGTTTATGAACGTTTCTTTTTCTCTTTTACCTGCTCTTCCTTTCTCTGCACGGCGGCATATTTCCTTTCTCGATTATTCAAAGTCACGAAGGCAACTTTAATGCCTGTCGACTCCCAGCTCTTCTTTGCATGCCCGATAGCAAACTGATGTGTGGGAATGCCTCCTACGTTTTACTTCTCAATGATAATATTGACTATTTGGGTTCTACGTGCCAAAATCATGACATGATTACAAGGTGCGCCGCAGCGGCGGACAACGCAGATTTCGACCAGGCGTTCTGATAACGCACAGTACGCGTGCATTCTCGCCCGGATCGAACCCGCGTCTTTCGGGTCCGAGCACCATAGCCACACCACGGCGGCTTGTTGTTATTGCTTTGCCTAGTTATGTCCATATGCTACAAAAGGCTGACTTAGTCGTTCGGTACAGTGCACCGCTACTGCAGGACAATGCTAATGAATGCCTAATGTACACATTAAAGGCTGCTTTCACTTTGCGCGCTCAGGAATCGGTGACTCTGAGCACGACATCAAAATTCTCTTTCCTGACAGGCTTGGAATGCTTGGTTAAAAGTTTTAGCTCCTTTTGAAGGTCTAGAAGAGCGCGGTCACACGTGGGGTTCTTTTGAAACGTGAACGAATCGAGTTGCATTACGTTGCTCCGAGGAAATTCCGTCGTAATCTTCAACCTTCCTTTATTTACATTAAAATGATCACGTAGTAAAGCAACATCAGAAACGGAGTTAAATTCGACCCACTATAGATTACAAAAATGGGGTTAATCCCTCTGTCATAGCAATCGGTATAACACGCAAGTCAAACCAGTCTTCGCGAAGCTGTGGAATGCATAAGCGGCAATCTGGCGAATTGAGGGGCGGGAGAATATGTTAACGCGTTACATGTAGAGATCAGCGGCACCTCAACACGATATAGGAATCCTCGACAGTTGTACACGAAGGAAAGTACTCGAACGACTCTGTTGCAGAGACACGACACCCAACGCCCTGCGCAAACTTTTCATAAACCAGGAGCGTCCGCAAACGGTGACACCTTGCAAGCCAAACCGAACAGCGGATCATTTTGTGAACACACAGCCCATTGCAGCGAAAGACGCATCATTTGCTTGTCTACGCGGCCATCTTTGCGATCCTGGAGCGTCGCAACTCAACATACTCGGCAACACAGTAGCCGGGCCGCGTTCGTACTTTGCCCGAGGAACGCACCGTCATGACCACACCACAGACTTCCGCTGAGGCTGGTCGAGGCGCGAAGACTACCGAAACGCTGACTTTCGGCGCGAATTAGCCTGACAGCCTGCTTCGCTCCATCCATCGTTGCCAGGTGGCGGTACCACCGTGCGAACCTGAGCGAACCAAGAGTGCAGTAAAAGGGAGGCGTGTTAATTTAAGATTAATTCTGCTTGTTAAACGCTATAGTTCATGGTACTAAACACCTTTAATTTAACCGGACGACAACTAGATGCAACTTGTAAAGCGCTCTAGTGAAGATATAAGGCCCATCTGTTCCCTATATGAGCAATGTGGCGGTCGCGTGTGGGTGCGAGATTGAGTGGGTTGAACTTTTTCATTGTAAATATATATTCATTTTTCAAAGATCCACTTCCGTTACGGAAGTACGTCACTGATTTCATGGTGGACGCCGGCATGAAACATAAAGTGGCACACTTGTGCGCATTAACAGAAGTGTTTAACACTGAAGTCACCTATGGTACTCAGTAATCATTTTAGAATTTTCGAAATGTAGTGAGCGATAAGGATGGGGACAACCAAGTTATCGATTTTCGCAAGAAAAGGCATTCGCTGCACCCAGGCTGCGTCGACTATAAATACATGGGACGGACTTCCATAACAGCACACCGTTGAAACAGCACATCGGTCGTGCGAAAACCTATTCCAGCACTTGTAGAGTATGACAATCATTAACTGGATTTGACAACTCTTCGTGCGAGAGAGGGTACTGGACGTTTTGAACATCCATGTTTTTTTAAAAACTACAGGTCTACCTGGATTCTCCTGTGTCAAAAATTGAAGCTTAGCGTCTGCTGTTCACGCTAGGGAAGCGGGTCTGAACAATCCAGTCAAGCAGGGCAAGTTCGCAGGCATCTAGCGAAAGTGAAAGCGAAAGTGTGCCTTCTTAATCGAAAAAGGCAGCTCATAAAGTGAACAATTTCGCCTTCTCCGCATTAAAAACTGTATTATGGAGGCCTTAACATGAGTCTTAACATGACTCTGTCTGACATATATATCACTATTGACGACTTGAGCTATACAGTCTGGAAAGCTCTCGTAGTTACTGATATTTTTTTTCGGAACATGCTCTTCAGCGTAAGTCGAACGGGGCATCCGTAATTCACAAATTCTGCTAATTCGGTGAAGATAGGATCAGAATGCTGTATCTGCGTATGGTAATACCTCGCTGCTAGGGATGGCCTCTGAAATAAAACGCGAGCTCTCTTCTTCAGGCACAAATCTGGTGACACGGCGCGGCATGCTCAAAACGCCCGTGCTCTCTTTTGTAAGGCAGTCATTTATTATGTCCTGAATTTGAATCAGTCTATGCGCGAAAAAAGAAAAGCATGTTGATGTCACCAGCGCACGCTACCAACTTGGGGCAGTTGAGAATATCAAATAAGTCGTTTACGTATAGTGTGAATATAAAGTGCCCCAGAATCGACCACTGGCAAGCTCCTCCTGTTACCGAAGTAGTACGGGAGATAACATCACCAATTTTCAGAAAGTGCTTTCTGTAAGAAAGATGACTCATTGAAGATCAAAGACACCACTGCAGACGCCGTAATTATTGAGTTTCAATAGTAAAATGTGATGATTAACACATTCCAGTGCCTTACTAAAATCAATGATGAGACCTGCACTGTGATGTTTGTTTTCAATGTCATGAGTATTTTATCTTTAGCGTGTAATTAAGCCAGTACAGTGCTTTTGTTTTTCTGAAAACCATACTGCGCGCCATATAATGTGTGGTGCTTAATTGCGAAGTTAAGGATACGTGTGCTAATATAATTTTTGAATACTTTAGACAGAATGGGTAGCACCGTAATTGGCCCGCAATTGTATTTGTTACTAACGGCACCTCACTTTAAGATATGACAGGATGATTCCTGTTTCAGGCATATTTGTATTAGTCATATGTGTTGGTGGTAACTACATAACAGCGGCAACATATTTCATGGGTAAGGCACATAAGGAGTAATCGATTCCTGCCGAAACATTGGTTCTAATTTTAGCCAATAATTTTTCTACCTCTTGTGGACTTGTCGGAAATGAACTAATTGAACGTACAAAGCTTTCGCGTTTAACTATATAATCATTACAGGTTTCGAAGTTATGGTTACTTCGAAAATCACCGACGCTGCTCCCAGGAACCTTACGTGCGGAGAACCGCGGCTGAATCGGCAGCGTGCCTGCAGGACGACTTCAGCGTTATTTATATCCGCCCGAAAAGGCCCCGCATGGCTGGTCGGTCCCGTCCCCTGGCATAGCTCGAGCTACTCCGGGTGCGGTGGCCCACCATTTGCTCATTTCATCATCATCATCATCATCATCATCATCATCATCATCATCATTTATTTACCCTTAAGGGCCCCTCATGGGGCATTACATAAGGGGGGGGGGTGTAACAATAGATAACTCCGGGTCACATGGAGCCGACACATAAATACTGCTTGGAAAAACAAAGCAAAACACAAGAAAAAACAAGAAGAAGAAAACATGAAAATTAGAAAACAGGGATGCTATTCGGCCTGCTGACAGTAGTGCTGTAACAATAAATCTTTAAATTTAACATAACTTCTTTCACTAACAATATCGTCAGGAAGTACATTCCAATCTGATATGGCAGTCGGTAGAAATGATTTGTTGAAAGCGTTAGTTGAACCATGAATGCGTTGAACACTGTGACAATTAAACAGACGTCGTGATGATCTCATGGGTGGTACGATTAGGCTCTCGCGTAGTTGAGGAAAGTTATAATAGAGCTTATGAAAAAGGCAGAGACTTGCTATTTTGCGACGGGATGCCAGAGGGGTTAGACCAATCGAAGTTTTGATGTCAGTGACGCTCAGTCTAGAATCATATTTTGAAGTTATAAAACGAGCAGCTCGGTTTTGGATTGCCTCCAAGTGCTGAATTAGGTACTCTTGATGGGGGTTCCAGATAGGGGATGCGTATTCAAGTTTGGTGCGTATGAAAGTTTCGTATGCCATTAGTCTAACTGTGGGCGAAGCAAATGTAAGTGACCGTCTGATGAAACCTAGTGATCTAGAAACGCTTGCAGAAAGTGATGTGATGTGTTTAGACCAACTTAAATTATCTGTGATTTCTACGCCGAGATACCTATAAGATACCACCTGTGTTAGCATGGAATTGTTCAGCGTGTACGGGAAGTGAAGGTGATGTTGCTTACGGGTCACGTGCATAAACTTGCATTTCGAAACGTTTAACTGCATGAGCCAGGTCGAGCACCAGTTTTGGATAAGGTTAAATCATCCTGCAGTAATGCCTGATCGTTAATAGTAGAGATACGTCGGTAGAGAACGCAATCGTCCGCAAACAAGCGGATGGTTGATGAAATTTGAGCAGGAAGGTCATTGATGAAGATTAGGAACAGAAGCGGGCCCAGAACGGAGCCCTGTGGGACTCCGGAGACAACGTTAGTAGCGACAGATGGTTCGCCTCCGATGACGGTGTACTGGGAGCGATCAGTTAAAAAGCAGCGAATCCATGACAATATCAGGAGATCGATTGAAAGGCAAGAAAGTTTAGTCATGAGACGCTGGTGAGGAACGCGGTCAAACGCCTTAGAAAAATCGAGGTAAATGACATCGGTTGCAAAGGATGAGTCTAGGTTTAGGTGCAAGTCAGTCGTGAATTCAACAAGTTGAGATTCACACGAATAGCCGGAACGAAATCCGTGTTGTTTCGGGAAGAAAAATTACTTATTGTCCAGGTGCTTTGCCAGGTGAGAGTAGATTATATGTTCGATAAGTTTGCATGCAATACATGTTAGTGATATAGGACGGTAATAGATGTATCAGAGCGGCTTCCTGCCTTGTAGACAGGTACGACTCTGCTAACCTTCCACTCAGACGGGATTTCGCCACCGGAAATGGATTGCGTGAAAATGATTTGTAGGACGCGACTAGACATTAATTTTGTGCCTTTAAGAATTTTAGCAGATATGTTGTCAGGTCCAGGGGCACTGGATATCTGTAAGTTATCAATCAGCTTACAGATTCCTTCTGCCGTGATACTAACTGGAAGCATTTGAGGAAAATTTGGATCTTGCGGTAGAGGAATATTTGCAACCGCTTCCTGGGTGAAAACTGAGGTGAAGTAGGCATTCATAACGTTAGAACGAAACTCCTTCGGAACGACAGAACCATCTGGATTTACTAAAGAGATGTTATGCGAGCCACTGTGGTTGGGAGTTAATAAAGCCCAAAACTTTTTTGGATTAGTTCGGGGGATGTCAAGTATGTCTGTGTTGTAGAAGCGCCGTTTAGTGCTCCTCAGTAGTTTAGTATATTCACTCAAACACTCGAATTATTTTCCCCATTTTATTGCAGAAGAAGAGTGCTTTGCTTCCCTGAATAATCGCTTTTTCTTATTGCACAATTTTCTTAATGAGTTTGTAAACCATGGTTTCCCGGCATCACCACGAATGCAAACCAAAGGTACATATGATTCTATTAGCGAGATAATTTTTTCTTTATACGAAGATCAGTTTTCATCGATAGACCTGTTAGGAGCTGATTGTTCAAAGTGTTGATGAAATACGGCCATTTCTTCATTGATTCTGAAAAAATCTGCTTTTTTGTAGTCACGAATGTACTTTACTGAGCGCTGTCGTGAAGGAACGGAAATTACAAGGCTGAAAATTACTAAATTATGGTCGCTAAGGACATCGATGGATGATAATGATTGGATTAGCTCAGGATCTGATACAAGGCGAATACTTACGTTGACTGAGCGTCTTCAATTGGAGCGACGAACTCGCGGTTATTGACATAACCAGCCGTCGCTTCCTGAAAGCGGCACACCAAAATCGGCGCTTCACCAGATCCTATACTCACTACATCGCCGCTAGAATGAGTGGTGCAGAGTACCCGGTTCAATTTGAACTTGGAGCTGTTACGTGCCAAAGCAAATGTGTAACTATGAAGAACGCAGGCGTGGAAGAAATCGGATAATACTGGTGCGCGCCGATTTCCTTAACTGTGTGAGCGAACCCTTTCTGACGTTCTTCAGAAGGAAACTGTTAGCAGTAGCGAACGTCACAAAATGTCAATAACGTGCTAGAACATGGCAAGTAAAATTCAACAATTAAATTTCTAATTAACGGGATCTTGAGTTCTTAGCCGCGGCGGAGACGATGTCACGCAGTTTTTGAAACGAAGAAAAATAGCAGTCATCTAAAGACGCACAGCGTGAGATAAAGTGGACTTCTTCCGCACCGCATAAATGCTGAGCGCATGATGAGTGCCACAATTCACTCGCTAATACAACGCCCGCTGGTGATGTGTTGCAAAGGTTGCTGCGGCGGCCAATCCGAAATGCACCACAATAAGCTAATTTTCATGCATAGTCACGAAGCCTCGACACTCAGCAGCCAGCGTTGTTTTGCTTATTCGCTGGGTGTAAGAGGCTAGTCATCATCGCAAACTATGCGACCACAAGTGTTGAGTGCCAGCACATTTCGAATCGTCGCCAGTAGTCATTGTAACACGTCACCAGCGGCCATTGCTCGTGCACTTGAATCCCGGCGTGTCATTGCAGCGAACCTCGGTTTTATGAGGAAAAAAAAAAAAGGACGCCGGGTTGGCATGGTTCGCAGGCACTCAGAAAATGACTTTTCCTTTGCTTTAAAAACTGATAAAGCGTCGGCGTTCTTGTGTCTACAAACTAGCAATTTGCAACAACTGTGAAACGCTTTTAATTAAAAAAAGAAAAGAATTGTACAGTGGATGCTCACAGGATTTACTGCTAAGTTAGGTTGGAGCGCTTTAGTGAAACCGGAGGAGCGCGAAGCAGTGATGCGCTGTTGTTCCCCGCAGGAGCACATGAATCGCTGCGCTGAGCAGGTTTATAATGAATTATGCGCTTGTCTTACCCTGTCGACAGAACATGTGAGCCGATCCTGGAGGTAGCGCAGTGAGACGTGAGTGGTCGCGTTTTTCGCGAGGTATCTATAGGTACTCGCTAGGATTAATCATGGCTTATTGCTCTAGACTGTAACGAAAGGCCAGGGATCAAGGGTTCGTTGTGTATCCGTTAGAAACAACTTAAAGAGCAGACAGACAGTGAAGCGTGGGAAAGCATAGGGGAAGGTATAATTGTAGTGTTGTAATTGTGGAGTAAGTAGAAAGGAATGAAAGTGGACGGCCGCCTTCGTAGCTCAGCGGTAGAGCATCGGACGCGTCATCCGAAGCTTGTGGGTTCGGTTCCCACCGTAGGCAGGTTTGTCTTTTCTTCCACCTTAATTCCTTTCAATTCGAAGTTGTTCATTTCTAAGAAGAGTTTAAGAAGTATTCCGAGAGTTTCACCATCGATTGGACTGTTTGGGAATTAATTGTTATAGGCCTGAATGGCATATTTGACTCCGTCTAAATGCGGAATGTTCTTGTATAGAGAGGCGACGTCAAGAGTAAACAACAGGCTGTGTTTTGGTATGACAAGATCCATAATATCAGCTAGATAATGAGTCGTGTCCTTGACGTATAGGAAGGTAATGCTGGTGGAATGTCTTTCATTAGGTTATCAATGAAAGTGGATATTGGCTCCGTTACTGTGCCAATACCGAAAATTATGGGTCCTTCTGGGTTGCCTAGTTTGTGTATTATGGGTAACATGTAAAATCTTCCCGGCCGTGGACTTAGAGCTTAGAGTGACGCTGTAATTTTACCGGTAATCTTATCGCCTTTGACAAGAGTGATCAATATCTGTCGTACTTGGTTCTCGGAGCATGTTGTCTGGTCATTATCAGACCGCCTATAGAAGGAAGTGTCGCTTAATTGCCTTTCGGCCCTGTGATGTAGTCACGTTTGCTCATTATAACAATGGCGCCGCCTTTGTCTACTGGTTTGATTATTATGTCCGAGCGTTGGCTTAAACCCCGTAGCGCTTTTCTCTCATTTTGTGAAAGGTTTCATTGAGGCGGAATTCGATTCGTGTAGGCCGCGAGAATGTCTCGTTGTACTGGTTTAATGTAAATATCTAAAAATTTGTCTCGCTGTGAAGGAGGAGTCCATATCGTTGTAATGTTGGCCAGGTGCCCTTGTTTGCGTCCTGTGTTTTTCCATGGTAGTATTCCGTTAGCCTTAGTGTGCGAGAGAAGTTCTCCAGATCACTGAAAAGTTGGAACTCGTCTAATCTGCTGGTTGCCGGACAAAAACTTAAGCCTTTTGACAACACCTAACGTTCATCGTCGGTCAATGTCATGTCATAAATATTTACTATAGTGTAAGCTTCTAGTTCCGGCGCTGTTTGGTCAGGGACCTGCGCAGACTGCGGTGACAGCAACGCGAGTGTCCCCTAACGATGGCTCGCAATCTGCCGCCTGACGGCCTTGGCCCAGCTGTCCCGTGTTACGGAGGCGGCATGGAGAGGACTGGCCTTTGGCTCTTAGACACACCTCTGTATCCTAAACCACCCCTCCCATTGTGCATGTTTGTGCAACCATGCGCCGATGACAAACTTTCACCTTTGAAAAAGGCTGGTCTCCAGCCGAAACGTCAGAATAAATACTAAATAATATGTTTGGCACTGGGATCTTCCGCCTCCAGCGCGAAGTCAGTGACGGGAATGACAGCTGGTTAAGTCGTTCCGTATGCAAGCAGTTATAATGTGGTCAGCAAGAAGTTTGGGCACATCCTCCTGCTCCACATCAACAGTCGCAAATAAATCATTATTTGGGAGATTGGAGAGCTACAGTTTCCCCGCACAAGTCACCCTTGCCAAATTTATTTATTTATTCATTTATTCGGTACCTGCATCGCCATTTGCAGGCATTACAGCAGGGGGGGCATATACATCGCTAAATCAACAGTCATTCATTTCTGCACACAAAGCGCGGTAAATGTCATCATTACCTTGTAATTCAACAATGTTTGACGGAAGAGAATCCCACTCGCTCGTGGTCCTACAATAAAAAAAAAGAATAATGGATGAACTCCGGCGCCTGTGCCACAGTGCTATAGTTGACCTGCCCCTGACTTTAAGGCCTGCCTCAGTCCATGGCGGTCCCGCAACTCAGGTGCTCAGGAGAGCAACGCCGTGGCCACTGCGCCGGGGCTCCGCACGGGTGACTGCATCCCGACAGCTCCTCCGGTTGACCCAAATTCTCCTCTTCGTTAAACCGAATCTGTGGAATGCAGTTGCCGAAACGTTTCGAGCCCCGGACACATGTTGCTCGCGGTGAGGCTGTTTGACACCGAATATGTTATTGTTTCAGAGAAGCGAAGTTGCAGAATCACCGAGGTTTGCCAATGCGACAGTCACCGAAGCTTCGAATCGGCACGTTTGAGTGTGTCGGCATTGTCGCGAAGAAAGGGTCTCGCTTCTCTTGCGGGTCACGCAGAACCATGCTTTGCTCAGCGTGCACAACCACTCCTCACAGTGGGCATCCTAGCAGGGGTCCAACGTGTACGACGTATCACGGTAAGGCCAGCCGTCAGGACGCCTACATCCGCAGACCGTCATCGTGAATATACAAGCGACACTACATCGACTGCCACTGCGTACAACTGCTGGCGATTGAAATTTGTACCTCACGCACTGTTGACGTCGGCATTCGAAGTAAAGACTACGCGCAACTGAGTGCAAGGTTCGAGAAAAGGAATCGCATCAAAGAGTTGGTCGTATTTATTATTTTTTACGTGTGTGCGTACTCTCCGGCGAACAATATGCAAGGGCCAGAACGGCTTGACGATGGCTGCGCCGGAACTGTAACATATACATATAGACGTGAGGTATCCTACTGAGTGCAACTATCAATATGAAGCCCAGAAGAGCACAAAGGAAGTAATTTGTAGTTGTTAACTGAAATTGACAAAGTAGTTGCAAGTTCATTCATAACGTGTCCCACAATCGACGAGAATAAACAAAACCGCACATCGTTGCTGGAATTTACATAATCGACTTCCAGCAGCTTCTGCACGTCAGCAAGATTTCCCACTCACACGGATCCTTTATCAATGCCATCTGATTCGTCTACGTTCTTAGCCCACACGTATTTGTGGACTGCGCTTTTTAATTGATTGGAATTCTTCCTGGTTGCGGCTCCTGACGTTATGCAAATTATTTTACCTAGCCCGCAACTACCTCATTAGTGGTGCAGTGCATTCTGATTTATGTCTTGTATTGTTCTTGCATTATGTATTATCGGATTTATAAACTTCTTCGTTCACCAGCTTGTTTTGTTTTGTTATTATATTCGCCATGTATTGTAATAATTAGGCCTACGGCACACCGTGTTTAATTCAGCCCTAAACATTTGTATTGTGCTAACGTAGTTTCGTTGTGGTACGTTTTAAATAAACAAGATAAATGTAGGGCAGTGAAATTGGATCAAAAGCAATCGGCTGTCTGTGTATGGTTTGATGGGTTCGGTCTGTATTGCCGCCAAGGATGGAGTCGCCGACGGTTCAACTGGAAAACCCGTTTATTACTAAGGATTCGGAAAAAACGCTGCGGAAAGCTGAAGAACAGAAACACTCGCAGGCACAACATTCGCCGCGCCGGGCAAATACCTGGCGCCCGCCCACCGCCGACTGTCCCGGCCAAGCTTCCGCTCTTCGAGGAAACTGGTGGCCCGCAGCGGCATCGCGGCACGTGTTGAGGCAATGCGAGCCTGGCGAATGGCGTGGCTCCCACAGATTCTGCTGATTGACAGTTAATACACAGATATAGAAATGATGTGTAATACAGACTCACTGCTTCGGAAGGCTCAAATATAAGGTGTATTTATCATAGTAGTAAGAAAACCACGAATAGAGCACGTAGTTGCTGTCGGTAAACAAGTACTGCATATCTCGTAATGATTCCTGGACAAAGAACAAACATTTTGTTTTCTACCTTAACACTGCACCAGATTGTCTCGGATACGTAAGCAAACATTATAGGTTTGCTTATAACTTGCACGGGAAAACCTAAGAAAACTCGAAATGGCTGATGGTATAACCGTGAGTGGTTTCGCACATAGCCGAAGGAAAGCAGATAAAATCCTAAAGAGCAAGTCTGAGTGTTCCGGCCCTGGCTTCGAAATGCGTTCGAGAAACTTGGAGACAACGAGAGGCACAGCGGGCGCATGCTACGCACGCCACGGCCATCGTGTGTGGCGACTGATATTTCAGCCACTCATCGAGCTCGTCAAGCGCGTCCATAAAATGACGCACCCCGTTCGTTCGGTGAATGGAAAGGTATGCAGCGCATTCGTCGTTCTCGTCAATGTCGCTCCTGAATATATCGCTTCGGTTCGTGTCCTTCTTTTGTTGCTCTTCGTTGTTTTTCTTTGCCTTCGTTAATGTGGTGCATTACGGGTTTGCAGCGTTGAGGAATCGGCCCACATTTTTATACCTATCTTAAGTGGGAAATATTATTTCTTGCATCATGAATTGCGTGCTTCGCTGTGACCTAGACACGCCTGCTTTAGCACTCGCATTCAGTTTAGGAGCAGGCACGTTGCGTGGCGTCTGCAATGTTAGAAAAAAAAAAGGGAAACAAGAGGGAAAATGGCGGCGCGGCAACCATCCACACTATGCGAGTTCTTCAAACCCCATGTGCGCACACAATGAACTCTGAGAGCTGTGTGTACAAGTTCTATCCGCATTCTGTTTCCGGGTGGGCACTTCAATGTACTGCAATATCAACTCTGCGGGCACTTTGCAATCTTGTAAACATGAGTCTTATATTGCAGTACCTTTTCATTTCAGTAAAAAATAAAGACTGACGTGAAGGAATTTTTTCTCAGTGCTGTTTGTATTTCCTGTTAATATATTTTCGGATTTATAACAAAAAGCCGGAATGTTGAGGACTAAAGGCGCTACTATGTGACTCATTATGTACCTGACCCCTGTAAGAAACGTGCTGCGACATGGCAAACATCGGGGCAACGCAGCATAAGAAGGAAATAAAAAAAGAGCTGGGTCGGAGAATTTGTAGAAGGTAATACTTTTTTTACACAAAATAAATGCTGATTGGCTGTTTGAGTCATTAATTAATTGACTGATTTATTCTTGTGGCAAGATCTGGAAGAATTGATGGTGTAGAACAGCCACTACAATGCACAGATATACAACTGGGGACAGGTTTGCTTGCCCCCTGATGAAGGAGGCGAGCGGGCTTCGAAACGTCGGCTGTTAACTCTGAATAAAAAGAATTGGTTGGGGTTGTCATGCAGTTTTCTTGAATCAAACCCAACCAGACAAGACGCTAATAATTGACACACACGAACACTTGTGCACTAGTCGAGTGCACTACCGGCCATTGCAGTTTTCTTGGTGCTTCTTTCTCGGACACGCACTTCACTGGATAACCCAAGGCGTTGGATCAAACGCACTAGTTAATTCTGCGCGAGCCCATACATGTCCTTTAGGGAAGCGAGCAATTGCTTTAGTACCTCATATTTCTGTCGATATTGGTACTTGGATGCCAGCAAAGCAGGTGCGACCACTCGCCTTATCTGCGCTAAAGTTGTACGCCTGTACTGCATGGGACCCATTCCATCGTGATTATATGACGAGGGCTTGAGTACACATGCAGTTAGATAAGCTTACTCGTATTGTTTTCAGCAGTTTCTCCGCTCTTAAATACAGCGCTAATTTCGACCACTTAGGCTCGCGGCGGAAACCTTTCGCCCCAGTTTACGTATTATCACACGTCTCGCGTCATTTCAGTCATCTTTTCTTGCAGCCATACTTCGCGTATAGCAGCCACGACAAAGTTGTCTATATTCCTAGTTCGTCGCACTTGTCCGTACGTTGGTAAGTTTGTCTCCAAATGGCACGACACACACGCGCGCGCGCGCTCCACTATACAGGGCACAGAAACATTAGATCCTCTCGAGGATCAGTGTCCCATATTGTTGTCATCTGATGGTTGTCGAGTGCCCAGTCGGTCTGGTATACATGTGGGCATCACCTGCCTTTCTGAACCATGTCGTCGGTAGACAGGGATAATGAGTGAGTGTCTCATCACAGCCGCATGTGTCGCGCGAAGGGCTGTTGGCCATTTCAACAAAGCATTCAAATAATTCATTAAGTTCCACTCCGCGCTACAGATGGCACAGTACCACCTGTTCGCCGCGCGGTAACCCAGGTAGCAGATGCAGATGAAAGTCCGAGAGCAATCAGCAGAGACAGTGAAAGCGTTTGGGTCACACGAGAGCAATGTTCATACCGCCACGACACATCACTCAACCATACTGTCAGTGCGGGAAAGCGAAATTAAGACGCATCGTATGGTCTCATTGGTAGACTGGGCGGTGTGGACATTGCACTGCTACGACTGATATTGAAGATTATGCGTGGTCGCTTTTGACGGCTTACTTGATGGTCCTGTGGGCATGTACGCTTCATTTCAATAGCCAGGAGCCACCGACACCATGAGAAGTTTTCTTTGACCTCATTTCAGCCTTCAAGGAATAAATACGCGGTTGCGAGCACAGAAACAGCAAGAGAGCAACAGGGGTGGGCAAAGATACTTTGAAATTGTATCGCGATACGATACAAGATACTCGGGCAAGAAGTATTTCGGATACAGATACAAGATACCACGTCAATAATTGTATCCGATACGATACTTGCCATTTGTATCTTAAGATACTTCGATACATTTATAAATTTCATATTATAGACATATATAATGCAGCAGAAAACGCCTATGAACAGGAGTGTTTGCTTTAGAATTTCAGAACTGCGACCAACCAAGTTTAACTTGAATGAAACATGTGTTAGTATCTCAACAACTGTTGTTTTCTGGCTATAATTATATTGTGTTCATTCCCAAACAACTGATTGGGGCTCTTTTGGCTGCTAAACATGACAGCTATGTATAAGCTACGCTGTCGGCGGTTTTTTGTGGTTTTTGTAATTCATGGAAGTCGATGCTCTACTTGCCAACCAGGTAGTGGTTTCCCACCTAATAACAAAAATGGCGATGCAAAACCTCGGCACGATGCCGCAATTACGACTTTGAGTTTAACCTGGTCCGTACGCGTATACCGTTTACGCAGTACCGGACCACGGGACAAGTGTACAGGAGTAACAACGCTCGTAGCGACATATTTTGTGACGGATCTTCTATACAGAAAGGACATAAAACCGCAATGACTTCCTAAATTCTAGTTATGTGCTCGCGTAAAGCGCTCGTCATCGACGGATTCACGAATGTGCAATTTTTGTAATAATTTCTCTCTACGAGAGAATTCCAGATATCGTAGCGGTACAAAGTGTCGCAGGATACCTCCGCTACTCATACTCTTGATATTGATTGCGCGAATTACCTTGTGATTTGTGACAGCGAAAAAAAACAATGACTCAAAAAGGATGGATATATATATATATATATATATATATATATATATATATATATATATATATACATTATTAGTTACGATGTTTCTCAGCAAAAGGTGTCGTCAGCCTACCAAGTAAGATCACACACTGGAAATTTCACTGCTTGTGGAAAATATCATGAAAGAGCTCGTGGGGACGGTCACAATAATAATTGTTGAGGTTTACATCTCCAAACCACGATATAATTATGAGGGATGCCGTACTGGAGGGCTCTGAAAGTTTAGACCATCTGGTGTTCTTTAAGATGCTCCTAAATCTAAGTACAGTACTGCACGGGACACAAGTATAACGCCGCTATCGGATTTCGGCCTTTACGGCCGGGATTCGATCCCGCGACCTTCAGGCCAGCAGTCGAGCGCATTAACCACTAGGCCGCCGTGGCGGGTGGTTATAAGCGTTATAAGCTTAGTGGCGGCAGTACCTGCTAGAGCAGCGGACTTCTGCCAGTATTTCTAGTGTCGCGCGGTGATGTTCCGACATCAGTATCTTGTATCTTAAGATACTCGATACATTCTTCAATGTATCGAAAATACAGATACTGATACACGTCTTTCAAGATGTATCGCGATACAGATACAAGATACTGAAGGAGTATCTAAGATAGTATCTAAGATACATGTATCTTCGATACTGCCCAGCAGAGCAAGACTGTTTGCCTACCGAGCTCGTGCACACGGCTGACCCTGGCATATTTAAGCAATCTCTGTTGACAATATTTGTTCGCCTTCATCATGTAACGCCCCTTATAGAGGTATTTGAACACTCGTAAAAAAATAAAACGGCGGAATATGATGAAACTTTCCGCGCATGATTATGAACAAAAAGATTATTTCGATGTATCAGATATGTAGCGCCTTCTAGCTGCCACACGAGTCATGCAATACCGCCATTCTCTGAGAAGGACCCGTTCCCCGAAGGGGGAAGTAGTACACTTCCAACTTGAAGACACAGTATCAGTACACGACGCTGCACTTTTGTTTTGCTTTTGTTAAAAATTTATTTACACTCAGAAACACTCTCTCGCTCCTTTCCTTTTTCACAGTGGCCTACCACCATCCGTGGCCATAACCACCGTAGCCGCCGCCATAACCTCCGTAGCCTCCGCCGTAACCACCGTAGCCTCCGTACCCTCCGTGGCCGCCGTATCCGCCGTAGCCTCCGTATCCGCCGTAACCACCGTGTCCGTAGCCTCCGTATCCACCATATCCACCGTAGCCTCCACCGTATCCACCATAGCCACCGCCATATCCGCCATATCCACCGTAGTGGCCGAGGTAGCCGGCACTGACTGCCGCAAGGACGGCTGCTACAAGACCCAGGAGGAACTGCAAGAAACAATTTCCGAAGCAATACTTAGCAATGTTTCTCGATGAGATAAACCACCGTACGAGCAAGGCGAAGCAGCCACTGCATATTCCTGCCGTATTCCCTTCCGTTGGCCTCTGGGGAAACCAGTGCCGTCGTGCGTGTCCCTTGCGCTTGGCCGCTACCGGCCATGGACGTGTACCATAGTAAGAGAAAGTCTTGCAAGACCTCGAGACACTGTCCTACGTGTAACGAAATTTAGGCCACTATGGCGAGATTACCTTTTTTAAAAGTTTTGTTTCACGATAGGTATGCATTATTACGGGGCGAAAAAGCAGCGAACAGGCTGGCAACTGTTACACGAAAAAGCGTGACGCCTTGGCTCCAGCTGAAAGCGTACGTCGAAAGGAGAGAGGTGACGATGGCCAACTGAAAATAGTAAGCGAAATGAATGGTGGACAACGAAGCGCGGTTGCACGAACTGAAAGAAAAATGAATCACCGTAGGTCGCACTACTTACAAATAACACTTCAGAAATTCGAGGCTTCGCTAGTGAAAAATAGGCTACAATAGACAAGCTGTCTACAAGCAGAAAGAAATCATGTTTCGTATCTGTTGCTGTTGTGGCCATTTTACAAAGAGCAGAACGCTTGTAGAAAACATTACTCATATTTCAAATTGGTCTTATCTGTGAAAAAAATTTACTCCCCTATGCGTCTCAACAGACACAACGATAAATTTGGAGCCTACAAAGAAGTAATTCCACGCGCGCTTTGTAGACAAACATCATCATAGTCCGAGCTGAAGCGCGAATACATTTTCTTTTTGTCCTTTCGTTTTCTTTACCGTGGGATTTACATGTCCCGTATGCATTCCAGCAGAAGCCATAATAATCGTCACTCTCACACGACCTTCTGCGTGCGAGTGAAGCAGCTTCGCGCACATTTCGCCTCGTTTGGTTAACGTTGTCGGGAGAATCTTGGACGTATACGCCAGCCTCTTTTACCTTAATTACGCGTGCGGTCCCCTTCGCACCACGGCGCGCGTAACGCGGCGAAGTCTCGCACCGCCACTCACCATTGTCTTCATGATCGTGCCGGCTGGGGAAAGCCCGTGCGCAAAGAAAGATGGAAGAAGCTGCGAGTTGGTCGACAGTGCGATGCTGTTCAAAGATGTGGACGCACGCTTTTATACCCGTCGACAGCGGGCCACAAGTCTCCGTGAAGCGTTGTTAGTGGGCGGGGGCACCGGACCGGTACCTCCCCCGCCCCCTATGCTTGAGGCGAGGGGTTACCTTTAATTGGGACAGCGCGTGTGGCTACCTCGCGCTGCCGCTGTGGAGCAGAGATTTCTTTATTTTGAGAAGCCGAAGGGGAAAGAAGTCGGAAGCCGCTTGCAATGCCGATTCTCTTCCTCGGCGAGTTTTGCTCTCACTTTCCCTTGCACGCAACGGAGGGCGTGTCCTTCCCCCCTTTTATGCCTAGCTGTCTGTCTTTCTACGCGGACACGCTTAGCTATGCTTCCTTTGGAGCTTTGTCACGCCTTTCGCGTGTCTCGCTTTGTCGGCACACACGCATCTCCTGCATCGGCATCACGCTTACACCCGCCCGGGCAAAATGTGGCAGATCGCAGCGAGCCGCAACAAGATTAGTCCGACGTTACCTGAAGCGACTCCATCATACACGCGGAACCTTCTGCAGCGGTTCAGCGTTTAGTGGCTGGCATTGTAAGTGCTAGGAACAGAAACGAATCACTACTAAATGTAGTACATACAGAGGGCGCTGTATGTACTTTTACGCCGTAAGCGGTTACGGGCTACGAATTAACGCAATCGGTGGCAATGGCGTCCGCCGTCGTCGCCAGTGCCTCTATCAGCTACCGTGAGAAACAAAACTCCATACCGGTTCGTATTATTTGAACCTGGCACACCACCACACTGCGCAGTGGTTAGAGGACAAGAGCGGGTCCACTTTCTTATGGCGTAGAGCAGAGTTGAGACAGCTTCTCTGTTAAGCTAGGACTGAGCACCAGGCGCAGGTATTGTCTCTGTACGCGCGCCATTGGCTGCGCCGTCAGCAAAAGCGAGGCAGGAGATCGAAAACAGTCGGCGCCTAGCGCCGAGTGGACGAAGCTCCCAAGTGTGGATAGCTCCTTGCGTCGTCTGCTAGCCGCTGTGTTTTTACATGCACGCGTACGTCACACATATCCATGTTCGTCACACAACATGTTTGTTACCTGAGCCGGTGCAGTGTTGAATGCTTTCATGTATTCTTATGCAAGCATAAAAGTATCAGTTATAGCATTATTTGGTATTTCGCTGTAGTATTTGCTCTTGTTTTTAATCACTGAGCGCCTGTGTCGTGAGCATGCTATGCCATCGTCGCACATCCGGTTTAGCACAGTTATTTCAGTTTGGATACTGCCATCAATTTTAAGCATACGGCAAAGTGCATTTAGCATCCTCCTCAATAAGTCAAGCGGGAAATATTACGCGTAAATGCAGTACTGCAGCGATATCGTCTCGCGATATGCCATTGTGAGCATGACGGAAAATAGAAGACATTTTTCGCTTGAATAACACATCCTTGCTTTTTTGTGTGCGTAAAAAGAAACCTTTTCTTGTCACGGTCACGCAACTAATGATGCGATGAAAGCGATGCGTTTGAGTATTAAAACGTTTACTTTATATAGGCGTATGTCAAATATCGTGATAGTACTCAAGCGGCATATACAGTCACGTACCTAGTCCTAAACCGTATGTATAGCTAATTCATCCACACACCGCACGAAAAATGCACGTATACGATAAATTCGTGGGCTGCAAACTAAATGTCCCGATATATTCTGAATGCACAAAGGCACTTCGCCCGCCTTGTGCAAGGACAGCATGCTGAATAACGGAGCCGGCTGCCTTGCGTTTCATGGAACGTGATATACAAGATATTGAAACGCAAGTATGCGTTTATGAGTGATACAGCGGACTACACAAGCTGTTACTTCAACGCAATGCGCAGTAACAGTTCCTTTTTGTTGCTGTAGCCAATAGTGAAAAATGAGCAGGAATTCACTAATAAACGCTTTCAGTCGCTTAACAGCAATGCCAACATTGTAGACAGTAGAGAACTTAACTATGGTGAAAGAAAAAAAGACGGAGAGAACCGCCGAGGAAGTGAAATTGTGAGGCTGGGTGATGTCAATGCCTCGTTGAACAGCACATCACGCTTCCTTCAAGTGCAATGAAAAAGCTTTGCGTGCTTCCTGCACGGGCGTGAGATTGAAGTATACAAGTATTACCATCTGACTGCTGTTAATGCTTTTATCTAGCTAACAACTGCCTAAAACCGCTCACGACGCCGAGCTCCTAAGCACGACGACACGACTTCCGGGCACAAGAACAGGCCCGGGTAGCCAAGCGGAAGCAGCAGCTGCGTACCGAGGCTATACGGCAGCCTTCCAAGCCGCGCTAAATCGCGAAGCGGAACGCAAGCGCCAATGGCGGGCGGATGCTGCTAACCACGACGCCGACTGCAAACCATGACGCCGAGCTGCTAACCACGACGCAACAACGTCCGGGCACAAGAACGGGCCCGGTTGGCCAAGCGCAAGCATCAACTGCATTCCGAGGGTATACGGCAGCCTTCCAAGCCGCGCTAAATCACGAAGCGGAACGCAAGCGCCAATGGCGGGCGGATGCTGCTAACCTCGACGCCGACTGCAAACCATGACGCCGAGCTGCTAACCACGACGCAATGATATCCGGGCACAAGAACAGGCCCGGGTAGCCAAGCGCAAGCAGCAATTGGGTACCGAAGGTATACGGCAGCCCTCCAAGCCGCGCTAAATCGCGAAGCGGAACGCAAGCGCCAATAGCAGGCGGATGCTGCTAACTACGATGCCAAGCTGCTAACGATGACGCCGAGCTGCTAACCACGACGCAACAACGTCCGGGCACAAGAACGGGCCCGGTTGGCCAAGCGCAAGCATCAACTGCATTCCGAGGGTATACGGCAGCCTTCCAAGCCGCGCTAAATCACGAAGCGGAACGCAAGCGCCAATGGCGGGCGGATGCTGCTAACCTCGACGCCGACTGCAAACCATGACGCCGAGCTGCTAACCACGACGCAATGATATCCGGGCACAAGAACAGGCCCGCGTAGCCAAGCGCAAGCAGCAACTGTGTAGCGAAGGTATACGGCAGCCTTTCAAGCCGCGCTAAATCACGAAGCGGAACGCAAGCGCCAATGGCGGGCGGATGCTGCTAACCACGACGCAATGATATCCGGGCACAAGAACAGGCCCGCGTAGCCAAGCGCAAGGAGCAACTGTGTAGCGAAAGTATACGGCAGCCTTTCAAGCCGCGCTAAATCACGAAGCGGAACGCAAGCGCCAATGGCGGGCGGATGCTGCTAACCTCGACGCCGACTGCAAACCATGAAGCCGAGCTGCTAACCACGACGCAATGATATCCGGGCACAAGAACAGGCCCGGGTAGCCAAGCGCAAGCAGCAACTGAGTACCGAAGGTATACGGCAGCCTTCCAAGCCGCGCTAAATCGCGAAGGGGAACGCAAGCGCGAATAGCAGGCGGATGCTGCTAACTACGATGCCGACTGCAAACCATGACGCGAGCTGCTAACCACGACGCAATGATATCCGGGCACAAGAACAGGCCCGGGTAGCCAAGCGCAAGCAGCAACTGGGTACCGAAGGTATACGGCAGCCTTTCAAGCCGCGCTAAATCGCGAAGCCGAGAGCAGGCGTCAATGGCGGGCGGATGCTGCTAACCACGACGCCGCGCTAACGCGAGAGATCGAACGCAAGCGACAACGGCGAGCCGAGTTGAAGGCGCTGCTAGCAGAGCAGCGTGAACGTGGCAATGACGGGAATACGTTCGACGGGGTAAACACCCGATCTCGGCGTGAGGTAAACACAATGACTCGCTCCATACACTCCTCCACGACCGTGGTCATGCGAGGCACTGTTAGCGGCATGTGAAATAAACACTGTGGTAAATCCACAACGTTTGTTATGCGCTAACACGACATCGTGTATACTATAATGCACCCTTCTGCAGTCATCACGCCATGGAACTATTTACATCATGATAAATACCAATTTAACGTCCTGAAAAACACTGCGCACACGTATGAAATACTGTATTTATGTCCGCTCCTTCCAATATCAAAATAAATAAATCAAACAATGTGCGGAGCAGTGAAACCTAGAGATAACGACAGGCTCTGGCCCCTTTCCCCGCTTTTGATCGTTTTCGACGATCATTGTGTTCGATCTCGAGGCCAATTGGCCTCGAAGCTCCCAAGTGTGGATGGCTCCTCGCCTTATCTGCTAGCCACTGCGGGTTTACATGCGCACGTACGCCATGCATAGCATCCAGGATGTTCGTTCCTTCTGTTGCATCAATGTGAATTGATTGCATGTATTATCCAAATATACAAATATATTCGGGCTTGCGCTGTAGTCGTCCCTATTTGTTAGGATCACTGAGTGCGTGTCGAGAGCGTGGCACGTCATTGTCAGACTTTCAGTCCGGCACAATTATTTCAGTTTAGCTGTTGCCGTGTCTATCAAGCACACGACAAAGCCGTTCTTCTGAACGAATTACGCTGGAATCGTCAACGTGTAAATGCCGTGCGGTGGTGATATCATCCCGCGATACGTGGTTGTTTTGTGGCAACACAAATGAGCTGATGTGAGCTGACACAAATATCTGTGAGTGGTTGACAAAACCAATGATCTCACGGATGCACTTATGTCACAACATACTTGTTCATTGGCGTAAAATAGCTTAAATTGACTGTCACATAGCGGATCCGTGAGGAGCCTTGATTGCGCTTAAGACGTAGTTCTGTTGTACAGTATTGGTACCGGTGAAAGAATCCACCCCACAAAAAGGAATAACTAGCGTATTACACGAGGATCATGCACGACGCGGCAGCCCCACGTTTAATATAGCGTTATTGTGGCGTAGTTAGCATGACGGATACGTCTGCAGAAAACTCGCCGAGCTGTGCTCAGCCTTAGCAATCGTGCTCATGGCTATGTATAACCAAATAACCAGAGCACAGTGGATGCTAATAAAAGGGTCCCTGAAACGTTTTTTTTTACATCGTGTCACTAATTAGGCAGCATAATTGTGAAATCATTCACACCATCAATAAAGTGAAGCACCCTGCGCTAAGGCAGCTACGGGCTTATTTCTGTCGCCTTCCTCCTTACCACTGCGGTTCCTCCTCAACTCGATCAGCTGCGGTGTGCGCGCTAGCGACGACTGCGCCTCTCACGTCAGCCGCTGTGCCGAGCCCTCCGTAGCGACAAAGCGCCGCGACGTCTTTACTGAGGTCGTCGGCCTCGGCAGCGCTTGTCTCTGTAGTAGTGCGCCGGCGACTCGTGTGTACGCCTCCAGATGCCACGACGATACCGTTGGCTGACTCTTCGGCGCTCGTGACGTCCTATGGCTTCCACTTCGTGGCACCCATCGCATGTCCCGCGGAAGGGGCGGTTGAAAACGCTTTGAGTCGAGTCGCGTCGATCTCTCACGATGTGCGTATTTAAAACATTGTAGTAATGTTTAACGCAAAGTGCTGATTCTTATGCTAGTGATCAGAACGACTCGGGCTATCGGTGCTACGCATTTGTACAAAATCACCAAAACCGTTTCAAGGTCACTGTAAGCCAAGCCATTTGTAACTAATCTAACATTAATTACCCCAAGCCTAACTAAGCTAGGACTAATTTTGCGAGATGTTATCAAGTTACGGCTAAGCCAAGCATAATTTAGCTAAGACTATTAAGCAAAACCTAATTAGGCTAATACCAACGAAGTCAGGTCTTGTCAAGACATTCCTAATTCGACCAAGCTTAATTAAGCTTATACAAGTATGATTAAGTTGGCATGCCTAATTAAGATAAGCCTAATTAGGTTACGACTAAATCAGGCAAGCCGAATTGAGCTAAGACTAAATATGTAGCCAAGTGACACCTAGCAAGGCCGAAAAGCCTAGCGAAACCGCAATAAAACTTCAAATCGACCAGCGTCGTCATTTTTTTTTCGCTTGAAGAGCGTATGTTCTTGTTCCCTAAATTATATGGCACTCGTAAGCTGCTACTTCAACTGAGCGCGCAGAACAGCCTGTTTTTTTTTTCTGCATCCAAATGTGAAAAATGAGCGAGAACTCAGTTCTGATCTACATATCTTATTCGCGCAGTGTTAATGCCAACATTGCAGACAAAACACAACTTAAATATGGTCAAATAATAAAGAGACGAAAACGCCGAAGAAGTCAAGTGTGAGGCTTGGTGATGCCAGTGCTCCGTGGAATGACAGATTACACTACTTTCACGTGTAATAGGAACGCTCCGCTTGCTTTAAGCACTATTGTGACACTGGAGCACGTCTGTATAACCCTCTCACTGCAGTCAACGTTTTCATTTAGCTAATAATTACCTAAAACAGCACAAACGCTGAGTCACTGTGTGCATTTCAATGCGCGCCGCCGACCGCCTATCCGCTCTAACGCGGTGGCGATGCTGAGAGAACCAATGTACGAGTTCTTGCCGGTGACCATCCGCGCCTTGACGCCAGGCGGCGCAACCCCAACTTCTCTGGGCTAATTGAGTTCCCTAGCAGAATTTTAGAGGGAACTGCGGTGCTAGTATCTGTGGGAGTAGTAAACTAGGCGGTTCAGCCAACGCCACCTAGAAAAATTTGGTTCAGCCAGCATGAAGGAGGATCATGGGTAGTACGGGAATTTGCCTCGTCTTCATTCACTGGCTTCATTCGATCTCGCGAGTAAAAAAAAATACACGTGGTTGATCCCTCTGTCAATAGGAATCGGTATAGCACGAAAGTGAATTAAGCCCGTCTTTGCAAGGCTGTGGAAAACGTGAGGGGAAATCTGCCGAATCGAGGGGCGGGAGGTGGGTTGGGTACCCTGAACATGTGAACCCCCCGCATGTAGACATCAGCAACACGTCGACACTGCACAGGGATCCTCGTATTTCTCCGGAGACGCTGCGTTGCTCGCGCCGGAGCCCTGCGCAAACCTGCCATAAACCAGAAGCGTCCACAAACGGTGAAACCTTGCTGGCGAAACCGAATGGGTTAGCGGATCGTTTTGTGAACCCACAGCACGCTGCAGCGAAAGGCGCCTCTTTTGATTGTCGACGGCAGTCTTTGCATTCCCGGAGCAGAGCCCGTCGCAACCCAACTGGCTACGATACACTCCACACAAGGCCATTTACGTAGCGTCCGTGGTTGTACATTGCCAACGAACGCGCTACCAGGGCGCCGCTAACCTGCCCTGCGATATAGGCGCTTTAGATCTCACTACCGAAACGCTAGCTGCCGGTGCGCATTAGTAGGACAGTCTACTGTTTTGCTGCATCGTTTCTAGGTGGTGGAACCACTGCTAAGGCTCCTCGATTTTAGGGGCGAAGCTCCTCTTAGTCTAACCTTGTCACGCGTCAGTCGTCAGGCGTAACCCGCGTTCCTCCCGGCAGTTCGCCGAGGGCGAGCGCCTGCCGGGAGGCGTGTTTCTATTTCCCGAGGAGTCACGCAAGCGAGAGGGAAAACGATGAGGCGCGAGGAGAGAAAGGGACCGGCCGGAGTGGCGGGCGGCCGTTCCGCCGCCTTGTTATACCCCCGCCGGCAATTCGCCTCCGTTCTTTTGCCCCGCGTGCCACACGGCACGCACATACTACAGACGTCGCGTTGGTGTCAGCGACGGGAGCGCCCGTCGCTGACGCTCCTGGGTCTGGAAGTGGTGACACGAGCAAAATAGTGAGAGCGCCGAAGGCGCACCGCGAAGCGGCAACCTATGTTAACTGGCCCCCAAGTGACACGAGCAAACACGCAGGCACATACTACAGAATCGCGTTGGTGTCAGCGGCGGGCGCGCTAGCGCCCGTCGCTGACGCTCCTGGCTCTGGCAGTAGTGACACGAGCGAAATAGTGAGAGCGCCGAAGGCGCACCGCGAAGCGGCAACCTATGTTAACGGGCCCCCCAGTGACACGGGCGAACCCCGGCAACCCGGCCATGCAAACTACCACCAAAAACAGGGGTGCAAGCGAGCGGTGGAACAGCCGTCCACAGGCCTGGTTCCCTCACGTGCTCTCCTCGCGCTCCGCGTTTTCCTCCTCGCGGGCGCGACTACTCGGGGAATCCCAAATACGCCTCCCGGCGCGTGCTTCTCTCTCTCTCTCCCGGCGCTGCCTCCCGGCGCGTGCCTCTGCTGTCTTGTGTGTGAGAGAGAGAGACAGAGAGAGAGCGAAAGGCGCGCGTTGGCTATGGAAACGCTCTTTCTTAGAGGAACGCTGTACCAGCTCGCAAAGAAGGAGAACGCGCCTTCACCCGCGAGAGACAACATTGGCGCAAGCAGCGTCTCCTAGCGAGTTTCTTGATTGAGAAATACCGACTGCTCGCGTTGGAGAAGCGTTCACCGGCAACCCATATATATGTATATATATAGGCACTGGATCTTGACTTGCAATGAAATGCCGGTGGGAGATTTCACTTGTGCATAGTTGAACCGTGAGGATTCGTAGCGTGCGCGTTAACTAAATTAGTCCAGAACTCGGCACGATCTACGATGAACCTCCCGAGCTTCGCCCACTCACCATCATTCACTCCGTGGATATGCTGTAATTTTTTACCACGAGGGTGTTTTATGCCGGGGTACACCAAGAAGTCAGTGACGTACTTCCTGTAAGTGGATCTTTGAAAAAAATTAGCTTGCATCCACAATGAAGAGGTTCCACCCATGCGGACTCGAAGACACCTTCAAACGGGATTTGACTAAAGGAGCTGGAAGCTCTACCAATACACCACCGCGACATCGCTCATACATGGACCAGATGGGCCTTATGTGTTGACTATAGCACTTTAGAATTGATTTTCATTGTCGTCCGGTTAAAGCAAAGGTGTTTATTATAGTGAACTATAGCGTTTAACAAGCAAAATTACTCTTTAATTAACATACCCTCCCTTATACTGCACCCTTGGTTCGCTTAGGTTCACTGCGGTGGTACCGCCATCTAGGAATGATAGATAGAGCGAAGAAGATTGTCTTGCTGATTCGCGCCGGCAGTCAGCGCTTCGGTAGCGTACGCGTCTCGAGCGCCGAGGAAGTTAGGGCCGTGGCGGCGTCGTGATGGCGCGTTCCAGTGGCAAAGTACGAACGCGGCTGCTACAAGACTTGTCTTGCGTCGCCAGGTGTGTTGAGTTGCGACGCGCACTGCTCCAGAATCGCAAAGACGGCCGTAGACATGCAAATGACTGGCCTTTCTTTGCAGTGGGGGGTGTTTCTCACAAAACTATCCGCTGACAACCCGTTCGGTTTCTCTCTCAAGGCGTCACAATTTTCGGACGATCCTCGTGTATGGCAGGCTTGTGCAGGGCTCTGGCGCGTGCAAGTCAGTGTTTCCAGAGCAATGTGAGTCGCTTGAAAACATTCTCCCTTGTACAACTGTTGAGGACCTCTGTGCCGTGTCAACGTGCCACTCATGTCTAGATTTATCGGGTTCACGTGTTCGCAGTACCTAAACCATCTCCCGCCCCTCAATTCGCCAGGTTTGCGCTTATGCACTCCACAACTTTGCGAAGACAGGTTTCACTTTCGTGTTATATAGATTCCCATGTATCAACCACATTTTTTAAAAGGTAGCGACAGGTGTTGCTCCAGCGGCCACACTGTGCGATAGGCCGGTTCGTGAGACGTCACCTTTCTCGTCTTCGCTCGCCGGCCAAAGGGTCCAGTAGCGGTGGCCGTGCCGGCCGAAGGTACGGCTGTCCTGTTTTAAGTGCGAATGCACTTCTTAAGCGACCCCGAAAACTCCGCCGGCATCCGCGCTCCTCCTCCTCTCCCCTAGCAACGGCGCGAGGAGCGGAGAGGAGCGTCTGTAGCAACGGCCCCACGTGACTGCGCGCGCTCCGCCCTCCGCTCCGTGGCTGCGCGCGCCCCGCGCCGGCTCCGCACCATGCATCATGACAACAACACTTTAAATCATTAATTACACTTAATCATCATCATCAGTAAAAGTGCTTTGCACTTAAAAACGGCCAGACCTCCGTGGGTCGGCTGGCGCGTGCTCTCTCGCTGCCGTCTCCTTCGCTCGGCTCTGCAGTTTAGTCGCGCGCGCCCCGTGCTTCGTTTGCAGTTTAGTCGCGCGCGCCCCGCCCCGTGCATCACCCCGTGCTTCGCACTTCCTCATACTCCCCTTCGGGGAAATGCGGTTTTTTAATGACGATAGTCCTTCTTGGGATACTTGAACGCAGAAATTTTAGTGTGTCTGACTATCTGCTCTTACACGTTTCAGCCACCCGGCCAAAGTTAACGACTTGCCTAACGCCCAGCCATCTTCAACTGGTAGCTGCGTTTATACTTGTGAACATTGTCGATCAAAAAGCAAACAGTACGCGTATCCGAGGCGGAACGTCAATGCGTTTTTATTGGCTCTTGTGTTGCTTTACTAGAAAATACAAAGATACGGAATTCTAAAGACCGTAGTGTTTGTAAGGCTGCGCTGAAAATGCGACGCTGCGCACGGAAAAGGCCCCTGCCGACGATTCAGTGCTGCGATCTGACAGTTGGGCAGGGATTCTGCACAAGCTCATGTTTCCCGACGACGCTGCCAGACGGCGTCCATATCTCACGCAGCGTAGTACGGCCGGCAGGAGACTATCGTTTTTCGACGACATTTGCAGCGAAGGACGCAGATACGCGGCCAGTTTTTTTTTTAAGTCGGTGTTTTGAACTTCGGACAATCTTGGTAAGGCTCCATGCGGCTTTGCTGCATTAGTGTTGTAAACTAGAGGCGAATCCTTTGCTTGATCGGACACACGAATTATGAGCTCGAATTCAGCGTTCGCAGCGTGACGTGCTAGTTTGGCGGGATACCGGGCCTTTGCAATGGCGCAGAGGGTGGCCAGAAATCATTTTCCATTCTTCGCGGTGACGAAGAGAGAGAGAGAGAGAAATAAGGAAGGGAAGGCAGGGATGTTAACTAGTCGGTGACGAAAGTGCGAGAAAGCGTAAGGTACCGCTTCGCCGAATCGGCCGCAAGGTTTTTGTATCCCCGAAAACGCCTGGCTATGCGAAGCCTTAGGACGCGTGGACACTGGTGCTATTTATTAACTGCAGCTTTGCTTTAAATGAAGTGTACTGTAATATAGGACGCGCTCGAAATGGGTTTAGAGCGAGCCTTTTAAGGAAAGAAATTCTGCTCATCCCACGCATTGTGGAAATCGGTGTCTTGCGAAGCAGTCGGCGAGGAAATTGCCTACGAGGAATTGTCTGGCATTCAGCCAAGTATGTCGAGTAGGATCAAGGTCTTTCTGCAAAGCGCATGACTACCCACCCATGGGTATGCTTATCGTGGGTTAACAAGGAGCGTTGACAGCACCGTGGCGAATGAATCCGTAGCTCATGGCACAACGTTACATTGACGCTCACGTTACTACAAAGCACGGGCGTCTTTTTGTCGGAGAAAGGTGCACTGTACTATGTAGCGGGCGTTGATGTGCTATCATAAGCGCCGTTCGTTGAAGCATTCATGCGGGATCCGGGAAATTTGCACCAAACCATACCGAATCACAACATATGTATTGCTGTGCACGTGTTTATTACAAATTAGATGCGCAGTTTACGTTACACGAGAACCATCATTACAACTGCAGGTGCTATACACTCTATACATCGTGTGGGAGGAGCTGCCGTAGCGTACTGCTAGCGTGCTTGCTTGGCACCTCGAGGGCTGGCGTTCTATATCCCCTTTCCACTTGGCAAGTTGCACGTGTGTCTGCGTACATGTTATGTGTACATTTCAATAGCAAGCGAGGACAAACGGCGTTCTTTACTTGTTTTAAGAGTGAAACTCTTTAAGCCGACCGTCCGATCCTGGAGGCGTTCCACCGTGAAGAGGTGCAAAAAAGTACGCATGCAGTGTCGCGATTGCAGTATCGTTAAGCGTGACGTACATGACGCGTATCTGTCATTCATGTTCGTCGTACATTAATACCCTACCTTCAAAACATTTGGGTATAGTACCATGTGAACGAGGTGGTCAGGAGAGCCCCGAGACGTAGATAGATAGATAGATAGATAGATAGATAGATAGATAGATAGATAGATAGATAGATAGATAGATAGATAGATAGATAGATAGATAGATAGATACGGTCACAGTGATTTATGGTCGCCCAGAAATTCTTAGCGTTTAAAAACTGTTCGGCATTTCTTCAACAACAGATCATTTTGCTGTACGTGTTCATTTGCACTCCTGCAGCTTCATAAAACAAAAAATTAGTGAAGCTTGCACTAGTGGCTAGCTCAGCAGCGAAGCTGATGGCCACTTGATTCGTCCATGTTTGCCTCCAGCACACCCGCATTTCGTCGTGGTCCGAGGTTTCGGGAAACGCCTCGCGAAGCACTGCGGGGCCCAGCGATTAAAGGGCTGAACACATGCTCCGATTTTCCTTGCGATCCGACGTCGCACGGTCCGGCGTCCGACGCTTCAACACACACAGGGCGACGAGCGATCAGCGAGTAGGCGCCTCCCACATCCGGCGCGTTGGCATGTATGCCATCGTAAACATCGCATCCCTCGTAAACTCGTAAAACATCGCATCCCTGTCGCTAAGGGCAAAATAAATGTTTGTGCAGCCTTACTTGGTTGCATAACAGCGCCGAAAAACATTGCCGATAAAACTATGCCTTAGTGAGCGACAAACACAACACGACAGCCCACCATCAGCGACGACTCCGAGGGTAGGCCTAGCTGCCGACGACGTAGCCGTCGTCGTTCGCAATCAACCGCCAGCTCGCCACGAAGCGCTCATTTTTACCAACACAATTAACATTTGTACTCATACGTCGTACGTCAACGCATACGATTAGTTTTCTCGAAACAGATGCGAAGCGCAATGGTAAAAACGAAGCGAGCCGCTTCGGTGAAAATGCCCCTGCCGATGTTTGTTTACGTTGGCGCCGCGGCCGTTTCCGATCTCTCGAGTGCTTAGGAAATGGGTGCTGCTTTGCAGATTGGTTCACTTTAGGCGTAACATTACTCAGTGAGAATTAATTTCGTGTCACAAACGAATCATAAGCAATATCTTCGACGCGATTCCATCGACGCCGGTAAATGCCTCGGTCGCCTCGGCAGGTCAAGACGAGAGATCAGCGCGTACGCTCCGCCCTCACGAAGCGCGTCCGCGTACACGCTCGTAAGACATCGTATCCTCGTCAGTAAGTACAAAATAAACATTTTTGTACAGCCTGGCTTGGTCATACAACACAGAAAAACACTGCCCATGCCTTCGCGAGGGACTAGCACATCACAACAACCCACCGTCAGTGACGACTACGAGGGTAGGCCTAGCTGCCGACCCTCTGAGTAGTAGTCGTTCGCTGTCAACCGCGAGCTCGTCACAACGTGCTCATTTTTACCTATACGATTAGCATTTGCACTGTTATGTGGTGCGTCAACACATGCGATTAGTTTTCTCGAAACGTCGTTGTGAATGAAGCGATATGGCAGAAAAGAAACGAGCCGCATCGGTGAGGTGGCCCTTGGCGAGATATGTTCGTTTACCTTTCCACGGCGGTTGCTTTCGATCTCTCCGCTGGTTTGGAAACGCGCGTTGCTTTGCAGATCGATTCACATCAGGCATAACACTACTAGGAGGCTTACCAGTAAGTATACAGCGCAACGTGCAATGGAAAGAAAAATGATAGGGGTAACGCTAAGAGATAAAAAACGAGCAGAATGGATCAGAGAACAGACAGGAGTAGCCGATATTATTATATCAATTAAAAGAAAGAAGTGGACCTGGGCAGGACATGTCATGAGGAGGAAAGATAACAGATGGACTGTAAGAGCGAAGGAATGGATACCAAGAGAGGGAAAACGCAGCAGAGGTAGACAAAAGGTTAGATGGAGCGATGAAATTAAAAAGTTTGCGGGCATAAAGTGGAACCAACTCGCTCAGGATATGGTGGAGTGGAAATCGTTGGGAGAGGCCTTCGTCCTGCAGTGGACCTAAACGGGATGATGATGATGATGATGATGATGATGATGATACAGCCAGTAACGAAACGGATGGGACGAAAAAGAGCGTTAAGAGCATGGTCAGAGCGGCGGAGAAGTCGAATTGGATAGCAGGAATGGAAAAGAAGCCGGCATTGAACAACTACAGAAAAGGTAAAGACGAAATGAAGAGAGAAAAATTTTACGATAATTTAAAGGGAAGCGCTTTACTGTTTGAGGCAAGGTACGGTTGCCTGAAAAACCGAAGTTACAGAGCGAAATTCAATGAAGAAGGGGACACATGCACGTGCTGTGGAAAAGCTAGGGAAACGACTGATCATATTTTGATTGATTGTACAGATGTCCACCCAGGTGTAGCTGTGGAAACTACCCTACAGGAGGCCATGGGTTTCAGGGATAACACCGGAAAGCTGAACATGTCGGCGATAGAGATAAGTAAAAGGCGCTTAGAGTATTGGTGGCGCAAAAGTATGGAGCAAACAAAAGCGCAAGGTAGTTCGGGTAAGATTGTTACATAACAGCGGAATGACAATAGATAAAATAGGTAGACGAGGAGAAAAATTAGTTGGTAAAATATGTATGATTCGGGAAAAGAAATGTTTATAGAGGAAAAAGAAATAACGCTAGAGCTTGCTGGCCCGGCTACCGCCCCGTTATAAAGGGGACGCTCCTAATGTCCATCCATCCATGAATGCGCTCGAATCCCAGCATATGCTCGCTTCATTCAGACGTATAGGAACGCGTAGTATGGGAGTCTGTCTGTCTGTCTGTCTGTCTGTCTGTCTGTCCGTCCGTCCGAGCGCTGCGGTGCTGCTTAGCTAGTACGTGAATGGCGCATCAATAGATGGCGCGGAGGAGCTCGCTGCGTGCTCTAATGTGATAGGAGAGCGCTAGATGGCGACACACAGTGTTTGTCACGTCTTTGATGATGTACTGGACAAGATTCACGGAAGATTCACGGTTTTTACCGATGAAACTCTGGAGCTTCGCCCACTCATCATCATTCACTCCGTGGATATGCGTGGATTTTTTTCTTTCCTTTTACACACTGCTGACATATGCAAGGATATGTCGACATATATCTAAGGGTATCAAAAGAAGTACACACTGTCGATGACTGTAACATTCTGCAGACAGATTGCTTTTCGCTCTTTAATAGCCCCAGAACAATAACCTCTCCATGAATACCGTTAACACAAAGTCGTGACATTCGTTCGCAAAGCCTGCCGCTTCCATACTTCTTTTTTTTAATTCCGTATCATTATGCGGGCTTTCTGAGATCACTGGTCTCGTGGTCTCTTGGATGCAGCCTTAAACATTTCTGCACAAACTAAGCGCGTTCATATGCAGGGTCTTTGCTCTCTCGGCTGTGTGTCCTATATAGAGAGAATTCAATTCCAGTGACCTACAGCAAATTCTACGCTGCAGTTTGCCTTCGACAACTTCAACTAAGTCCAAGTCATGTCTGTGGTCTCCATTGACATTTATAAATATAGCGATGACAAGGCTGACCGAGTCCTGAAAAGAAATACCAAAACACATTTAATAGTCGCCTGGAGGCAACCTACTCTGATATTGATATAGCAATGTTGGAATATTAGTATTGATATTACTGCACTGCCCACGAAGTACTGGTTACTTTTTTTACAGTATTATAACGCATTACACGAGTCCTTTTACCTTCCTTTGACTTTCGAGCTTACATTGTGCTTTGTTGTGCGTGAAGTTGCCGTCATTGTCATCATTGACCTGTATTTTTAACAGCGAATCTGTTCTTGCTGGCTGTAAAGTGGACTGCGTATCATAGAAATATCACCCGATCATTGGTCCAGGTCACCAAGAGGTGCGCGTGCAATGCACGCGCGCTTCTTTTCCTCTTGCATGGACCGTAAGTGTCTCGTGCGGTGTGTGTGTGCGCGTTTGTGCCGCCTTTGTGGCAAAGACTTCTCGGCCGCGCCAACGCAGCGGGAGTGGTGCAGCAGCGCACCGGACACTACCGCTGCCCCTTTAGGAGAAGGTGCCAGCGTGTCGTCAAAAAGGACGGGGCCGCGAAGAGTGCGTTTATTTGTGCTGCTGTTGTTATTTTCAGCAAGCCTCTTCGCCGGACCGTACCTTTTATTCCGTCTCCGGGAATCATCATCTGCTTCCACTCGGGTCCCGTCACCCCTTGCCGCAAGGAAGCAGCGACGGCCGGGCGTGACCTCTTCGAGGGCGGAGACGACACTTGGATTGGAGACCATTGCAGATAGCATTGTATATAATAAGAACACAAACGCGTTAAGTCAGCTTAGATCATCGTGTAAAACTTCCATCTCTCTTCTTCTCTCACGTCATCGTCTCCGAGTCCGCTCCTTCGGCAACCTCCCCTTGGAGTCGGGATGGTGGAACCGTCGACCTAGTAGCGTGGATCCTAGGACCGACGGCCCGGCTCCAACCCCAGATACCGACACGGTATAGCTAGACAACAACGAAGATCCATTTTGCGTTCCTGATGCGTGCTTTGTATTTCCTTGATTCCCTCTGCACGTGGGATCTGCCATTTTTTGATTGACTGACACAATTTGCGTTGATCACACAAGAGAAATAGATATCGTTTGCTGCTATAGCGGCAGAAATGTAGA
The DNA here is from genome assembly GCA_013339685.2 of Hyalomma asiaticum. NCBI lineage: Eukaryota > Metazoa > Arthropoda > Arachnida > Ixodida > Ixodidae > Hyalomma > Hyalomma asiaticum. The sequence goes on along the minus strand of CM023485.1, from coordinate 5,010,443 downwards.
CGTAAGAGGCACGATCGAGGGTAGGAATCGCACCTGGGCCAACGAGACGCAAAGCAAGCACGCTATATACCACTGGTCCACGGCTGCTCTCGGCACGCGCATACACATACTGTAAATAAGCTTATTGCACCAGCCCTTGTGGTTGTGGCGTTTGTCTGACGGCAATTGCTGTTGTGATTTGAGTTAACCGTTCTTATAGCAATGTACGAAACAACACACAGGTAACCATTCATTATCTCGCGGGATGTAATCATTTCGATGGAGGCGAAATGTTGAGGCCCGTATACTGTGCAATGTCAGTGCCCGTGGAAGAACTCCAGGTGGTCGAAATTTCCCGAACCCTCCACCACGGTGTCCCTCGTAATTATAAGCTGGTTTTGGGACGTAAAAACCCAGAAATAAATATGTTTTCTGTCGTCCCTGTTCCCTCGGGCTGTGTTTTTCTTCAGGTAACCCATTTACAGTCTTGTTTGCAAGACTGCAAGTGTTCTCTGTTCGAGTTGTTCTATTGGACCAGCTACTAGCCGTGAAGGTATTGGCCTAAAGAGATTTAAATCTCTTTAGGCCAATACCTTCACGGCCAATGTGATAAGAAAATGCACACAATTGTGTGCATTTTCTTATCACATTGAGCAATAACTCGTTGATTGATTTATTGATTGATCGATCGATCGCCTGAGCGACTGCAGTTATTTCGGCTGTTATGGTTAGTAAACCGCGAGATTGTTATCAAGAGGAAATGATTTGAAATTATGTTTCCTGACTTGCAGACACTTAACAAGGCATAGCCTCATGTGAGAAACAACAACGGATTAGTGAAATATCACAGAGAATCTGGGTATGATTCATACATGTCATTTAGGCACATTGAGACACCATCGTCATACGTCATAACACTTTAGTTATCATGCAAGTACAAATGAGTTGGAGAAAAAGACTTAGCAAGGTCTCGCTCGTTTGCTGGCGCTTTGAAGATGACCTTCATCAGAAGTCGGAAAGCGAATAAGCGCACGCCTGCATTAGGCCACAGATATATCATCATCATCATCATCATCATGCTATCTTATGCCCACTGCAGGACGAAGGCCTCTTCCAGTCCTCGCCATCCTTGCCTGTCCTGTGCGAGCCGATTCCATTTGACGCCTGCGAACTTCCTGATTTCGTCCCCCCATCTTACTCTCTGCCGCCAACGGCTGCGCTTACCCTCTCTTGGTATCCATTCCGTCGTTCTAACTGTCCATCGGTTATCTAGCCTTCTCATCACGTGGCCTGCCCATGTCCATTTTTTCTTTTTCACATCGGTTAATATGTCGGCGACTCCTGTCAGTTCCCTAACCCACTCTGCTCTCTTCCTCTCTTAGAGTAAAGCCTATCATTTTTCGTTCCATCGTCCGCTGTGTGGTTCTTAACTTCCTTTCTAGCTTCTTTGTAATTCTCCAAGTTGCTGTCCCGTATGTATGGGAAGATCCAGTAGTTATATAGTTTCCTCTTGAGTGATAGTGGTAGATTTCCGTTAATGATTTGGGAATGTTTCCATGTTCCCACCGTAGAACATGGAATCCCATGTTTATTCTACGGTGGATCTTTTTTTTTTTATATGGGCGGGTTCTCCTGTCAGTAGCTGTCCTACATATACGTATTCTCCTACGACTTCTATTGTCCGGTTTCTGATAGTGAAGCCACGTTTTTTTCGCCGTGCCACTTAGCATTATTTTCTGCATGTTCATTCTTAATCCTACCTTAGAGCTTTCTCGGCTGTAGTCTTTAACAGATACCACCAAATACTACTTCAGTTCATACACAACACAGGACTTGCAGCACACATTTAACATAACACACCATAAACTATGCCTTAAGACAAGCCCATGTCGCAATAAAAAAAAGTCTTTAATCACCTTTTGCAGTTCGTCGCCATCATTGCTAAATAGTACTATGTCGTCTGCAGATCGTAACTCACTCAAATATTCGCCGTTAATCTTTAGTCGAGTCTCGTCACAGTCTAATGATTTGAAGATTTCTTTCAACTTTTTTGAGATGCGCCTCCATGATTAAAACAGTTGAAAGAAATCTTCAAAAGATTAGACTGTGACGAAAGTCGGCTAAAGATTAACGGCGAATATTTGAGTAAGTTACGATCTGCAGACGACATAGTACTTTTTAGCAATGATGGCGACGAACTGCAAAAGGTGATTAAAGACTTAAGCCGAGAAAGCTCTAAGGTAGGATTAAGAATGAACATGCAGAAAATAATGCTAAGTGGCACGGCGAAAAAAAACGTGGCTTCACTATCAGAAACCGGACAATAGAAGTCGTATAGAAGAATACGTATATGTAGGACAGCTACTGACACCACAACCCGCCCATATAAAAAAAAAATCGACCGTAGAATAAACATGGGAAGGCGTGCGCACGGGAGACATTCCTAAATCATGAATGGAAACCTACCACTATCACTCAAGCGGAAACTATATAACTACTGCATCTTGCCAGTCATACGGGGCAGAAACTTGGAGAATTACAAAGAAGCTAGAAAGGAAGTTAAGAACCACGCAGCGGACGATGGAAAGAAAAATGATAGGCTTTACTCTAAGAGAAGAAGAGAGCAGAGTGGGTTAGAGAACTGACAGAGAGCCCCTGTGACATACTCTCATAAATTCAGTTTTCATGTCAACTGAGCGATAGAATAAAGATACTCTCACGCAATCAAAACTTTCACAGATGGCAAAAAAGTGTCGACGAAACCTAGTATATAGACAGACTTTTCTTTACTCGCCGCTAGTACTAGGGGTTAATAGGGGTTATAGTACAAAAATATAATGTGCATTACCTTTGCTGGCTTTGTTGTTATGGCTTGGACGCTTTGGCGCAGGTGAAAAAAATGACGATATTCTTTTCTGCGACATGACCGCACAAATGAAGCGCCAAATGGCTTCGCGTCGGTCCACTGGACTGTGTGCTTTTGTCCCGTTATAGTCGCCCCCTCATTAGTGAGCAGGGTATACGGCTCGGAACGCACTAACAAAACGTTCGATTTTCACTTTTGTTTAAGCACACTCCAAGGCGAACACACACACACACACACCCTATATATATATATATATATATATATATATATATATATATATATATATATATATATATATATATATATATATATATATATATATATATATATATATATATATATATATATATATATATATGTGTGTGTGTGTGTGTGTGTGTGTGTGTGTGTGTGTGTGTGTGTGTGTGTCATGAAAGAGGTACATGGGCTCGCTTTTAATTATTAGGCACAACCTCATGAAGCTAACAGACAGTGAGATTAAGGAAGGCATAGGGTAATTGTCGAGTTAAATGTAGTTATGACATAAATAGATAGGGAACAGTGCGGACGAGAAGTACACACATTCTGTCGGTGTGGCCCGAACCCACAACATTCGTATAACGCGTCCGAAGCTCTATTAACTGAGCTACGGCAGCGGTCGCTCCATCGTCCACTTTGTCGGGTATTTCTTTACATTTACTCCTGAGAGTGTTTTGTAAGCGTCACTTGTAGTCATGGCGTAGTCATGCCAGAAGGTGCCACATATAGTAGACGATCCCTTGACGAGATGGACGAGCGGTCGACTCTGACAGGACTAAAACGGACATGTGCGGGGCTGGCAGTGAAAAGGGCCACGTGGTTTGAGGCCCCTGGTGCACATATCGCCCGTAATCGACATGCGGTTGTCAGAAGAAGCGCGCCCTTCTCGAAACTCAAACGATTGCGCTTTGTCTGTTCAGCGAGAGACCCGCAGTTTCCTGCCCCTTCGTCTTGCTCCTTCTTTGCGTCCGCGCACGTTCGACGTGACGTTTGCCGCGTCGATACTGCATTACCTGCGCAGCACTCGGGGCTACGTCCCACATGTTCGGGATATATAGCAGCAACGCACGACCGCCTTCTCGGTCGCAACTTCCGCGCCTAACAGGCGAATATGATATAAGGCGCGCTGTTAGTGAAGCGTACGTTCGTAACCCTTATAAACATGCTGACGGCTTAGCGGTTGCACTGTCGCTGCTGCAGCCAGACACCCGCCGGAAAGGACGAAAAGCAATCACAACGACAGCGCGACACGCCGCCCGTGTTGTCAAGAGAACGCGTGCTACGGTATTGCGCCAAGCGAGCCACATCTCGAAGGCGTGATTGCCTGTCGTCCTTCGAACGGTCGGTCAACGCATGCGCTGGCCGAACGGAAGAGCACGGTCGCTCTAGCTAGACGCCACTTGACAAGTGGCTGCATTTCCTTGCGTCCGCTTTTTCTTCCGCTCTCTTCGGAGCTCACGGTATCGAGCCTCATTGCGCTAAACTAACGTTTATTCTCGAAGATGGGAAAATAATGCCGCTGTCCTAAATCGCTGACATCGGCCACGAGACTCGCAGATGTTACGCTCGTTTGTCCGTCGCTATGTTGTACGTGCGGCGTATTTTGTGCTTTTGCGTGCGATTAACCGAGAAGCTGAAATGTCGCATGCATGCTCACTTTCAGAGCTACAATATTAACGCGAAAGCGTGTCTTTTCTAGGTTGGCGATAGCGCGCGCCCAGCTGCCGTCCACAAAAAGCGTCCGCAAAAGCCGTGCTCGGAAAACACGTGACTTCTCCCACCGGAAGTGACGCCGGCGCCAACGCTCGCCGCAGCGGCAGTCGGCGCGCGCTCCGCTCCGCTGCAGATACAAAGCAAATACCTGCAGCGGTGTGCGGCCGCGTCGCCGCGTTTCTTCGGTGGGTTGGCGAAAGCGCTCGCCCAGGTGCGTGGCGTCGCCGTAGCAACACTCGGCGCGCGAACGCGCCACCTAGCCCATTGTTCCTCGCAGCCTTGCGTGCCGAGTTCAATCTCGAATTGAAGACGCCCACTAAGGCCATCACGACGTCGAGATGTGCGTGCATCTATATCGCATTCACCAACGACCCATACATTGTGCGAGATATGGTGGATGCCTCCACCTACTCGGATCACAAGGCCGTGGTAGTGTCTATGTACCACGGCCCAAGTACGCCGTCGCCAGAAGGATAAGAGGGTGACGACAACGGTGTCTGTCTAATGACACCACCCACGATGCCGCGGCGGTCGTACTATTTCGATATGCCCGAGACCTGCCTCGGGCATATCTGCATATACTGCCTCGACGACGAAATAGAAGAGGACATGTGAGGTGTCGACAGCACTTTGATGGCATCTTAAATCATGTAAATAAGCACAATCCAGCCTCCAGCATTGCCTCATTCTCTATAACACAACTCGGCAACCCCAGTTTGCAGCATCCCAGCCGAATGAAACGCTTTCGCGTTCTCATCTCATAAGAATATGCTTAGGGATTGTCAAACATTTTTTTTCGCTAAATTAAGTGAACAGTGTAAACTGTCATGGCGCTGTTCCATGAGCACTAAGCTTAGAAAATGATGCTCGGATCTCACCAGTATCGTCAACAAGTTGTCTGCACCGATCGAACTTTTGAGTTCCTGGATTTCGTTTCGCAAGTTCACCTTTTCGTGTATGGCTATCCTAAATGATACTCACAGACGCATGGAGCTCATTAGCAACGCCATACACTGGCCTCATGAACGTACAAGTTTAAATTACCCTCGCTGCATGCACACTTCTGCGCATTCATTGCAAACAAACGAAGCCAGAAAAACTCGGCATATACCACGCTGTCGCAATCGTCGTGCATAAGGTTTTTCAGGCGACACACCGCCCTTGCTGCATACAAATTAAAGCCTTAGGCAGCAGTGCGTCTGATGTGTGTGAATGCCAAATCCAGCTTGGTATATATAAATGTAACGGATTACGTTCTTCCGCTGATATATTCTTGTCATAGCGGAGGAATGTCTATCGATTGGAGCGAATGAGCGTCCTATTCCGTGGCTATCAAGAGCGCCCGTATAAGAGTAGTGGTCGATTCTTGGCCTTCCTCCTAAATGCGTACTTGTCCTGCGGTTCTTACGGTCGTTCACATTTGAAAGAAACTGCTTCATTTACGTTCACGCATCGTTCGATTTTGCGTAAAGGGAAGGCAAGCGCTTGCACGCTTACTCACACCGGCATCGTCTGCTAGCGAGTTTCCTGATTGAAATAACCGACTGCTCGCGCTGCACAACCGTTCCCCGGCCACCCCGTATATATAGGCACTGGACTTTGACCTGCACTGTAGTGCCGGTGGGAGATTTCTCGTGTGCGCAGTTGAACCATAAGGATTCGCAGCGTGCGTGTTAGGTAAAGGTAATGCGGAACTGGGCACGATCTACGACGTGGGAGCGCAGGAACCTCATAAGGACCAGGAGCATAAATGACAACGCGTGTGTAAATACACGCACGCGTTGTCACTTATTTAAGTGCATGAGTGGGCAATGTCATTAGGGATTTAGGGTAACACCGAACGATCCCCAGTGCTTGGCCCACTCGTCATAGGTCACTTCGTGGAGATGCCTGAATTTCGTTTTCTCAAAGAGACTGGTTTGTGTCTTTCAGCTTCTTCGTTGCGCCTGGAAGCTTCGTCATGCTGGAACAGCAGCGCTAACGGCAGACAAGGACGAAAGCACGACACGACACAGGCGCTGAACTCTCAACTAAAATTTTTATTGAAAGGCAAAGGCGCGCACATACATATGACAGCCGATTTGTCACGTGGCACACGATATCATCTGCGCCACAGAGTAAACAGGATCTACGCTTAATAACCAATCATGACAAAGTGATGATGCACGGGTCAGATAAATGCGCCAAAAAAAAAAAGCATATGCAAGCAGAAAAACACGACAGCGCACAGACCCTACGCCTAAACGCGGCATCGTTGAATCTAAGTACCGCACTTCCCTTTCCCCAAGGGCCACCAACGGCTGCTCACGCAACGTTCCCCCTCCCATCCTATAGGAAAACCTCTTCATAAAGAAACTATTCGCTGAGGTAAACGTCTTGAAGTCTCAAATAAGCGCTTATTAATTGGATAACAAAGTAATACTTACTAATTACATCATTAATTAACCTTTTTTATTAATACAAAGGACGAGTTTTAGCCACGGTGATGACGATGCCATATGAGCCTTTAAAACAAAGAAAAACGAATTGTATAAAGCTCTGCAGCTCTAGAAAACCTGGGCTTTTTGCGGCACCAAAGCGCTCATGAAGAACGCCAGAAGTCACGTGCGAATGCAACCACTGCTGCTGACGTGTAGCAAAGATTGCGCCGGCCAATTCGAAATGTACGATGTCCTCGATGCTCTGCATATGCAGAAGCCTCCGTTATCTTTTGCTTATTCGCTCAATACAAGACGCTATCATCACAGACTACGTAGCCACGACTTTGGAAAGCCCATGCATATCGAATTGACTGGCGCATGCATTTGAACACGTCACCAGCGGATGCTGTGTTCGCAGGCGGCTTCCGGAGCTCCTTTTGCAGCGAGTTCCATGAGGCAAAAAACGCTAGGTCACTGGGTCTCGGCGAATAACTTTTTCTTTGTTTTAGACTAAAAGCGTATAAGCTTCGTCGTCTTTCGGCTGCGAATTCCTCAATGGCAGGAACCTGAAAAGGCTGCTAATTAGAAATGAATTGTGCCATCTAAGTTGTTTACAGGGCAAACTGCAAGTTTCTTACGACTGCTCACGTCCGCCCAACCTTAGAGGTTGTTCCGTAAGAAAATAAGCGTTTTTTTTTTTTTTTTCTCAGAAAGCCTATCTTTGGAAACTTGAAATCGTTTTCTGAAACACCGTGTATACAGGGTGTCCCACGTAACTTGAGCCAAGAATTTGAAAATGAAAGGCACTTCAGAGGAGAACTGAACCAAACGTATACTATTCGTACTGGTCTATAGATACCCAGGTTATTTTTTATTTCCCCCTAAAGTAATTAGTTAATTATTTTTAATTAGCTAACTCCTTAATTATGGGCTGAAAACCCAAAATATGAACACTGAGCTGTAGAGCACCTTCATAAACCACCGACTGAATTGTTTCCTGTACGATATGTCTTACGGTGTTAATTTTTCCGCATTCTAAAGAAAGCCCGCGAAATTTGAAAATGAGCCACGTGACGGACCGCGAGCGCACTGCTATAGTGCTGGTCTCAAGCGTGCAACCGGTGAACAAGGTCGCCTGCGGCTGCCACGGGGAAGCGACATGATGCTTTGAAGGTGGTCGATGTTTGGGCGTCCGTCTTTGGTTCAATGACGGTGCAAATTCACACTGCTGGCCGAGCGCTGCCGCGGTGGTAAAGCGCTCAATACTGCGAGGAAAAAAAAACAAACAGCAGTTTGATTCTGATTCACGAAGATCAAGAAAACAGAAGATCAAGAAGATCAAGAAAACAAGAAAATAAAGCTATTTTCTTGTTTTATTTATCCGTCTTGGACGCTTATCTCGGCAGCGCCCTACACTTACCCTACACTTACAGTGTAGGGCACCCACAACAGGTCTCTTTTCATTACGCACGCTCTCTTTTTTCCCCATGTGTCCGATTTACTCCTGTGACCTACTTGATCAAGTTTCGACAAGTCCTCAAGATTTCCGTATCAGGGTCGCCCCGCCGACTTCAACTTTTCAACTTGGCTCAGGAAGCTATCTTTTATCGAATGCGTGCAAGTTTTTTGGAGCGCAGCTCACAGCGCAGCATAAATAATGCCAGACTTTACTATCTTAGAGTGCCCTGAGGCAAAACGGCAAGGTACCTTTTGCGGATCAGTGCTTATATAGCCAACACAAATGTTCCTCATGAATGCGCAGTTTAATATCGAGGAACTGAAGTTCACTTTTTTCCAGTAGCTCGAAGGTGAAGTTTAGTCTATGACAGGATTCCTTAAAAATTTCTAATATATTAGTTCTAGCGCTAAGCTGATTGCCTGGAAGCTTATCTAAGTGATCCACGCCGGCTTTGTTTGTCGGTGAGCGATCTGGCGAGAACTCGTTCTCGCGCAGGGGTTATTGGCCTAGCACATTTGGTGAGATGCAGAACGTATACCGTTTAGTGTCGCATCCTTGGTGCTTTCAGGACGTTACGCATCTATTTATACTAAACTTGCCTCTGCGCCTGAGTAAAGTTACAGTCGTTTGCCCTCTCAAGCCACTGTACTGCCCCGCACGTGAAAATCACAACTTGTGGTGTTTCCGTGGCTTAAAAAATATTAACGCGACTGAGGGAGCATCGGTTTTTGAGTGTGAACAGTTCTCGGCGAACTTGCGTTACCGTATCTATCTATCTATCTATCTATCTATCTATCTATCTATCTATCTATCTATCTATCTATCTATCTATCTATCTATCTATCTATCTATCTATCTATCTGTGATGTGCGCGAGAGTTTGTGTTCCTGTGTTCCATGCGTGAGGAGAAAAAGACGACAAGGATGAAGCTCTCGCACGCGCCAAGATGCGCGAGCGTGGTGTAGAAGAGAGAAGACAGACGGACTGCAGCGTTCGGCAGAGTCGGGTGCCCGAGTGTCGAGGATCTCTGCCAGCGGTCCACGAGTTGGAGCTCCGGGCTTCACGTGGCCGCCTGTGTGTCCTCCCTGTCACCTCTCCTGCTCCAGGGCTGCAGTGGCTGCAGCAATCCTCAAGACATCGCTCGTTCGCCTCGTCGGTCTCCTGCACGTCGCTCTTCAGCAGGCAACGGTACTCCGGCTCCTTCCTGTCGCCCGTCCCGCCAGACGGTGAGCCTTCGTCGGCCGAGACTGTTGTACTGTTACTAGAGGCGCTAAGCTTTGTTTCCGTTCTTTCTTTTTTGGCCTTGTTTATCCGTTTTCCTAAGTGTATGTGTGTTTAGTGCGCGTCTTCTTCTCTGCCTATAAAGTGGCATTCGGAACGCACAAGCAGCCTCGTCGCTTCGATGGGAGCGCTCGCATTCCCAGCACAGTAATATCTCTTTTCGAACCTATCATGACACTATCTATCTATCTATCTATCTATCTATCTATCTATCTATCTATCTATCTATCTATCTATCTATCTATCTATCTATCTATTTCATTTAGCGCACAGACAGAAAACAACGAATGAAAGGAGACACAGGGACCCGCGCGTTTTATTATTTTTTTTTCTTTTTGCAACGCTTAGCCTTGGCCCCCCGCAGACATATCGGGCGGCCATCCCTGCAAGTGTGTCTCCTTTTCCTCGTGGTTATCTGTATGTGCGCTAAATAGTTTTGCAAATGGATCTGTTTCAATCAGGCCGACTCACAGTTTTACTACAGAACATAGGTGACTGAGTTTTGTATATCACTAACATCATATGCTCGTCATGTGCGTCACGTTTAACGATACCGCAGTCATGCGTGGTTTTCTCCACCACCTCATGGTGCCTCCAGGATCGGCCCCTACACCGGAAGGTTTGGTGTGCTTTAAAGGGCCACTAAACAGGCTCCTACTTTTTTTTTAAGCCGCCCAAGCAAGCTAACTCAATGATAGAGAAGGTTGCGGCGATCACATTCTGCGAATATGACAGCGCTGCGCGCCACACAGACGCCGTATTTCAAAAAACAATTCCCGCGCCTCTTTCCCGCGATTGACCAGTCGCGCTCGCATCCTAGGTGTCGTCACGTTCTACCGCGAACAACTTTGCGTAGTTGCAGCTCGTTGATTGGTCGAAACCAGGTCTATGTCGGATCCTGTGGCCATCCCACCGCGTGAGCGCCGGAGCAGCGCTGGCCGGAGCAACCGGTACTGCAGCGCAAGCGTCAATGACGTCAATTGTCCATGTCATGTCACGTGTCAAAAGTGGATGGAGTCACAACGGCGCGCCGCGCCTACCCTCTCCTCTGCAGAGAAGGGTGGGGAGCACCGACCGAGAAAACGAAACCGACGCAAGCGGCCACTTAAACCCGTGTAACTTCTTTATTATTGCACCTATTCGCAAAATTCTTGCGGGAGCATGTTCACATCGCACAGGAGCGCAGTTATATCTTTAAAACAAATTTTGGACCTCGGGGTTGTTTAGGGGCCCTTTAACACTTCTCTTTCTAGAGCACACGTTACTGAAGATGCGATAGCGCTAAACAGACACGGGCACAGTGACACACACTGCGCGTTATGTGCCTTGTTTTGTGTCCTCGTATGTCGAGCGCAATCTCTTTTCGTAATGGAATACCAAAAGGTGCAAATTACAACCTTAGTGGAAAGGAGGTTTTCATTTTAAGAGGAAAGTGTTTTATGCCGGGGTCCACCAAGAAAACACTGACGTACTTCCATAACGGAAGTGGATTTCTGAAAAATTGAGCGCACATTTACAATGAAAAAGTTGTGAGACCCTTAAGCTTCGCCTTAAAGATTTGAACGTGATGCCTGGCCCCGTTCTCATCGCGCTCTCTTTCGCTTGCCGTGCTTTTCAGTCGCCCAACCACGGAAGTGTGATGACACCGCACGTGTGCTCACTCGTGGAGCTGAGATTGTGAATTACTGCAATGTAACGGGAAACGTGGCGATGCGCCGTCAAATCTCGCCGATGAAGAAGGCGCCGCAGTTCGCCTGGCGCTTGTAGACAGCAATGAATCCGTCACAAACGTGTCAGCATGGCGTGAATGAATGTCTACACGCTCGTGAGCATGGACAGACGAAAGCGCAGTGCGCGCATCCTCCGTCGTGCTCCATGCGTTTCGCCGCCGTTAATGTCCCTGTATATGCTTCGTGCATGCTAAGAACCGCAGATGATCAAAATTACGGACCCCATCCACTACAGCGTTCCTGTCTCTTTTAGTCCAGGTTGCCGCTTACGCGTTCCACATCTTCGCGAAGGCAGGTTTCTCTTTCGTGTTATACCGATTCCCATGACAGAGGGATCAGGCACACATACATTTTTTTAAACAGCATTTCTTTCCATTTTTTGCGTATGTACGCAAGGAAGTGAATGACACAAAAATAAACCAGTTGTTAGTACGCGCTTCACATTGTGTGTGTGTGTTTGCTCGTACTCTTGTCAAAATCTTTGACAGCGCGATCAGTCGTGCAGTCTTAGCGGCTAGCCCCCACCGCAGTTTTACCGTATGCAGGAATGCTTCAACGAAAGACGTTTACGATAGCACGTCAACGCAGTGTATAGTGCATTTTTCATTGAGAAAACAGACGTTTGTGCTTTGGACTGAGGTGAGTGCCAACGTTACGTCGTGAATTGAGCTAACGTTCAGTCGCCACGGTGCTGTCGACGTTTCTGGTGAGCACTCACGAAGCATACTCATGAGCGGGCGCGCATGCGCTGTGCACAAAGATCTCGGCTACTCGCAACACTTGGCTGAATGCCAGAGAATTTCCTCGCCGACTGCTTTGCATGACACCGATTCGCACAGTAAGTGGGATGTCCAGGTTTTTTTTTATTCGAATGGCTGAGTCACCACCGTCGAGAAAACTTCGAAGGAATCAAACGTCGAAGTTGCGAGAGGTTGCTTTTTATTTTCTTTATTTTTCAATCATTGCACTATCACGCGGCATGTAGCCCAATATTTTACTGGACCATGGAGGCTTTATTGATCCCCAGATCCGGACGCTTTCCCTTGAAATTTCAGCGTCGCGGAAGCGAAGGTGTCACCAGTCTGCTCTCATGATCAGCAGATGGTATCAGCAGATTTGTTCGCGGCTTTTCCTCTCTAGCGTGATCCCGCGCACGGAGGAGGGAACGGAGCTAGGAGAGTGCGTCACGTGACAATCTTGGAGCACAGTCACGGAGAGAATCATTACAAATGGGCGATAGGCAAGCGCTACATTAATGTACGGTCAATCGCTACCTGCACGGTTACATCTCGAAGGCTCTGCATTCAAGCTTACCTCACTTTACATAACTGTTGTTTCGGAGAAGTGTAATGAGAGTATTGCTTTGTCAATATTTATGAATGTTTAATCTATTAGTATTCGTATTCTTGGTTCCATCACTATTAGATTCGTAATCGATTCGCATTCGATTCGGTTCGATGATTCACTGTGCGGACACTTTTACTCCTAAACAGATATTTTCGTGCAACTAGATCACCTAATTCCCGTCACTGCCATGAATATCGCGCCGCACATATAGGCCCCTACTCATTATCGACGCAAACTGGCATGACACTGTTAGGCTGGCCACTCGGCCTGGTTCTTATTGCGCCGCTGCTGGCCGACGTGCATTTCCACAGCCGTGGGTGGCAAATAGCGAAAAGTGCTGCCGCCGCCGCCTCGGTGGTGGCCGACTCGTTCCCTCTGTCGCCAAATATTGCGAACTGAGGCCGCGCTTGCCTCGTTCTTTCATAGATGGCAGCACTCTACGGAAGCTGAACCTGCTAAATCTCGGCGACGGGTTTTACGCAGTGGAAGCAATCGGTTGTTTAAAAAAAGGAAAAGTGGTGCAACACGGGACGATGGCGAAATGAGCGAACGGGTACAAGCGCACACTACCAACTGGTCTATTTTCGAAAGAACATACTACATACACAATAGTGCGCGCATAGGCTGAAAGCAAAATCAGAAGCGATCCTGTAAGGAAGTGAACTCATTGCTGTGCAAGACAGTAGAAGGTACGCTTACACACCTACTGCCGAACGATTTGATACAAGCCTCCGCCAGTTTCCTTGCAACAACATCACGACTACGCCCTAGCGAGAAAAATAGGTGCACATGCCCAAGACTTATGCAGTGAATCTAAAGGTGCGAACCAGTTCCATTTTTTATGGACAGCGCGTGCTCCTGTAAGCGCACGTCAACACATCTGCCAGTCTCGCCTATGTATACATTACCGCAGCTTAACAGAATCATGTAGACCACACCCACAGCGCCCTTCCGAAAAGGATCGTCATGTTGCCTATCGCAGCATCGTTTAGTAACACCATGTTGCGTTACACGCCTACAAATGCTAGATAATTTTCGTGGCGCTGAAAACAAAAAAAAAGAACCAAAGGCACGTCTAATCTTGAAGCAACGTTCTTAAGGTTATGTGCCACCTAGCTTATGCGAATAGGGGACAACTGCTGGTCTTATGTTTTCTTGACGCTCTAAAGCGGGACTCTGGTTCTTGCCTATAACCTTCTTTGACGATGCCTCGACGACGGAAGAAACCACTGCCTGGGAAATCCAGCTGATAAGAGGCGCTAAACTTGCTGATCAAAGCTCTTCTCCATAGTGTGACAACACGATTTTTTTAACGCCGAATCCAAACAAGAGGAAGCAATTGCTCTATTTACAGTTTTGGAATCGGTGGAGTCAAAGGGGTGAAATTCCTTTCGCGCACGAGGACTGTACATCCAACAGACGTGGTTGTCAAAAACATGAATATATACGTCTAAATAAAAACTGAAACCCGTTGTCCCAAACGTGCATTCTTTTCAGTATGCACCAACTATAAGCCCTGCAGCGAGTTCAATTAGGCTGTTCATGTCGGTAAGGGCGATGCCCCTGCGAAGCTTCATGTTGGTACAGTTTCTTGCTCTGACCGCGGCGGCGATTATTTGTATGTTTTGCCCTTCCCACGAGGCGCACACTTCCCCGTTCCCACTTCCATTCTCTCCGAGGGGGCTCCGCCACCATGGCTATGGAGGCTATGGGACTTGGGTCCTGATCCGAAGGGATCGAATTCCGACTGAAGCGGCTACTTTCCCATGGAGGCGAAATGTTGAGGCCAGTGTGATGTCAGCTCACTTCAAAGAACCCCCGGTGGTCAAAATTTCCGGGGCCCTCCACTACGGCGTCTCTCATAATCACAGCTGGTTTTGAGACGTAAAAGCCTAGAAATCATCAACAGGAAATTTAATACGATGTTCTGCTCTGGTAATTTCGGATATACTCACCTGCAGTTTTATAACTACTTCGCGACCGTACACCGGCCGACATGTCGGCACCCTTGTCGCTGCACTGGGCGACAAAATAAGCTAAAATGAGATTGTGCCGAAAAACTTAGTTGAGAACTATATTCGCGTTGGTGTATTCAATTTGCCGCTTATTTTTGTAGGTAAACTGCTTCGCAGAACGGCTTCTTGGGCCTGTCAATTGCCACGTGAAGAAGTTTGGTACAACGCCAGAGAAGCCAACATCAGTCTCCTGTAGGTATTGTTATCGTTTAGCTTATTAACTGCTGTTGCCTTCCTTCAGCAGAAGAAAGGAAATTGCATACAATGTAAAGTGCCTGCTGTCATTCCCTAGCCAGATCCCCCGCAGTCCCAAGTTCTGGGCAAAACAACAGTTTAACGCAAACAAGATGCTGCTACACGTGTGTATACTTGTTGGTGGTGTCGAAAGCTCATAATCAAAAGAAGAGGCGTGCAGGACACGGACACAAGGAGAGCAGTGAACACCACGAACGCCGACTAACAACTGATGCACAGCACAGAACGTACAGGCATAAGGACGAGGATACGCGTTTATTGGTTGAGGCCTGGCATATATATTAGTGGAAGTGCATGCGTGAGTCAGCCGTCGATTAGCTTAAACAGAGAGGACATAGAATGCCTTAGGAGTCGTCTATCGCGAAGACCGGCACGTGTAATCTTTTGACAGGTGGCGCTACCATTCCGAGCATGCGCAGATAAGCTGTGTGTCTTCTTTCTTTTTCACCTCTGTGCTGTGCATCAGTTGTTAGTCGGCGTTCGTGGTGTTCACTGCTCTCCTTGTGTCCGTGTCCTGCACGCCTCTTATTTTGATTATGGACTGTTACCAACTCGCTCAACTTTCTGTCCTTTTGAGTGTCGAAAGCTGTTGCTCGTATACCCAGCAGGGGGATTGGCAGCACTGTACGTATATGGTAATCAATGAAGGGAATGGACCGAAACAACTGATTTATTTATTAGTTTATTTTCCCATTTCTCATCAACATTTTCTCCTTATGTCCGCGGCACGTGCATTTCTTCTTTATTCAGTTCCTTCACAGCGCTGTCGGCAACGCAGCGACAAGACGCAAGCAGAAGCGCGATTTCTCCGGCGCTAAACTCGACCCCTGCCTAATGGGTCAGCGCCATAAACTAGCGTCATTATCATCGTCAGCAATAGCGGCAGAAGTCGAGTGAAATGTGTTCGCGTTCTAATTCGAGTGTGTCCAGCCCGTGTCCGGCGCCCCCTTCGTGCGAGATACAGGAGGAGCATCGCGATTCCGGCTTAGCATGCCCGATGGAGCCGGAAGACTTCGAAGAAGAACAGAAGGAGACGCTTCTCGTGCAAGCGCTGGAGTACGGATGTGAGTGTGTTCCCTCACTTATCGTCTCGAACCTCTCTGTATACGATGACTGCTACCGTCAAAAAAAAAAAAAAAAAAAGAAAGATAGCCGTAAGAGTAGGATATTGAGAAAGCTCTTTGCATGCCAGAACCCGCTATGGTTATGTGGGGTGCCCCGTGGTGGAGAGCTCCGGAGTAGTCCGGACCCCGGCAAGGTTCTCTTAAAGTGCACTTAATCAGTTTTGATCATGCGTGCTTTTCGATTTCGCCCTCATCGAAATTCAGTAGCCAAGGCCGGGATTGGAAGCACAGCGACCGTGAGCCTAGGAAGCCGACACGTAGCCGCTAGGCCGCTTGTTCAGAAAGGTGAAACAATATCATCGCGGCAACAAAAAAAAAAAAAAAAAAGAAAAAGGAAGAAGGAAAAAAAAGGAGGAGGCGGCCAGTGCAAATATTATGAGTTATTGCATTGACGTGACAACACAAATTAAGTAGAGCTATGGAATTTTCATTTTCCTGCTTTTCATTTTCACCAGATTGTTTCCGCCTAACTCAATTCTATTTCCATTAGGCTTTGTCACTGTGGGTCATGCAAATGAATCGGCAGAATGGCCGTGATCACGTGTCGATACACAAACCATGCAATAGTCCTGCATACATTAAATTCCAGTTGATGAAACTTCTGAGGGATAAATATATGTCATCGTCATCACCATAAGCACCAGCCTCTTCTGACCACTCTTCTGAGGCAAGAAGAAGGTTTCCGCAATGACATTCACTTGCAAAATAAGTATTCCGACTCTCGACACTACATGAATATTGCTATTACAACTTTGAAGGCATGTGGGGAGGGGGCGATAACAACCCCCGCATACCATTGCAATTTTAATAAGTCCATCGAAAGAACTGCAACAAATGGCTGTGGTTTAGCTGTTGCAAAACTAGCTATCACGAGCAAAATGTATGTTCGACTTTCCTACACAACGCGCGAATCCGGCCTCCCTTTCAGCAAGAACATTGCTTGAGATTTCGCCGCCTGCAGTCATGGTCTGCCAGATGATCTTGATGCTTCCGCGTGGGGTGAAGCGCACGCACACACGGTACAGCCGGTGCGCCGTCCACGGCAATACTTCTCATGGGATCGGAAAAGGCGACACTTAATTGTTCATGCAGTCCGACAACGGAGGCTGAGTGACCAAGCGCTCGCGAAGCAGGCGTTAAGCATATCGCACATGGTATGGGGCTGGTGCACAAGGCCAGGCGGCTCCACCGTCGCCCCGTGCGTTCAGCGCCATAGTGCGGGCGTTCCCGCGTCGCTGGGGTAATAACGCGCCCTCCGCAGTGCACGCGCAGCTGCTTGTGCGGGGATGGCATCGCCTGCTCGTGTTCCGCTACAGCTTCTTGCTGGTTTTAAGACCGTAGAAAGGTCTGTAAAATTTCTTCCGTGGAGCTAATATTCCTAAAGGAAAACATTATTTATAAAGGCATGCCATGCGCATCAAGTTAAAGAAAGTTTTTCCACAGACTGAACCGTGGTGACCGGCCGATGTGTCTCCCAAACGCGGCAGAAACGCGGCAGTTGCCGTCTTTCTGCAGTGTTATGGAAGCGAGTCAGAAACTACCAATCGAAGAGTCTGGGGTGTGCCAAACGCAAAGAAAGAATACGCCAAAACTTATAAGATTGCCAGGCTGGAAAGCAAAAACGGTGATTTTTATTGTAATCATTGCTAATTTGTAATCATTTGTGATCGGTATGTATACATTATTGTTATTAATATATTAGTCATGAAAAGCTCTATCATAAAGCAATGAAAGTTTGTAGCTGTATCCGTTACGTGTGAGCATAGTACTTGTGTGCGCGTATGGGAATGCTGCGCTAGTAACTCTCCGCCGACGGGAGCGCCGATCACGGCGGCGCGCTCGTCCTTGCGGTGATGGAAGCTTCGGTCGCAGGGCTGGCAGTAGGTTTAGAGCCAAGTTATTCGCGTTTTCCCGTAGCTTCTGCTCTTCCAAACGTCGTCGTACTACGGCTCGGTGTTCAGCACCAAGATTTGTCGTGGTCTCGGCCGCAACAGTAGTTATAGCAGATCACCAGGGACAAAAATGTATAGCTTCCAGATAGCGCAATGCGGAAGGAGAAGCGCGGTCGCTTGCGCGGGCGTTCCATCGACACTCTCTTCTCAGCAGATGACATGTGGTGCTGGTTTGCAATGTGATTCTGTCCCACGGCATTCTGCGAAGAGTACGTGAAAGGTGGGTGGTCAATCGGAGGGAGTTGGTGCGCGCGTTCCGGCAACGATCTTCTACTAGGAGACGACATGTGTTGTCAATTTGCAATGGTTCGCGCTGTTTTAGGGGCGAAGCTCCTTATGCCGTGGGTCTATCCATCCTCCGTTTGTAGTAGCCACCTCTAGTTCGTGAAGTGCTCACTAGATGGCGTGATGGCGCTGCGGTGCTCGCTTCATTCGGATGTATGGGAACGCGTAGTATGGGAGTCTGTCTGTCTGTCTGTCTGTCTGTCTGTCTGTCTGTCTGTCTGTCTGTCTGTCCGTCCGTCTTTCTGTCTATCTGTCTGTCCGTCCGTCCGTCTGTCTGTCTGTCTGTCTGTCTGTCCGGCCGAGCGCTGCGGTGTTGCTTAGCTAGTACGTGAATTGATCAATAGATGGCGCGGAGGCGCTCGCTGCGTGTGAAATCAAGAGAGAAAAAATTTACGATAATTCAAAGGGAAGCGCTTTACTGTTTGAGGCAAGGTCCGGTTGCCTGAGAACCTGAAGTTACAGAGCGAAATTCAATAAAGAAGGGGACACATGTACGTGCTTTGGAAAAGCTATGGAAACGACAGATCATATTTTGATTGAATGTACAGATGTCCACCCAGGTGTAGCTGTGGACACTACCCTACAGGAGGCCATGGGTTTCAGGAGTAACAGGGAAAAGCTGAACATGTCGACGATAGAGATAAAAGGCGCTTAGAGTATTGGTGGCGCAAAAGTATGGAGCAAACAAAAGCGCAAGGCAGTTCGGGTAAGATTGTTACATAACAGCGGAATGAAAATAGATAAAATAGGTAGACGAGGAGAAAAATTAGTTCGGAGATATGTGTGATTCGGGAAAAGAAATGTTTGTAGAGGAAAAAGAAATAAAGCTAGAGCTTGCTGGCCCGGCTACCGCCCCGTTATAAAGGGGACGCTCCTAATGTCCATCCATCCATCCATCCATCCATCGTGCTCTAGTGTGATAGGAGAGCGCTGGATGGCGACACACAGTGTTTGTCACGTCTTTGATGATTTACTGGGCAAGATTCACGGAAGATTCACGGTTTTTACCGATGAACATCCGGAGCTTCGCCCACTCATCATCATTCACTCCGTGGATATGCGTGGATTTTTTTAACGATCCGCTTGTGTGGGATACCAGGCTGCGACGTGCATATCCGTGTGGAATAAGGCACTCCGTACTTTTCGTTCGCGACCTGCGCTGCTGCTTTTTTGCTCCCTATTTTTCTTTTTTCTTCCAAGATCCCCATCACGCATTCGCATGGTTTCTTCTTTCGTTCGTACTCCGACCAGAACAAGGATTACCGCCAATCTACTGGAATACCTCTCGCAAAAGAAGAAAAAGAAGGACGGTTTCGTAACGAGCTTTTCTTCTTTTTAAATTCGAAGCATTTCTTAACGAACTTCGGCGACTTTGTGCGCATATCTATCTATCTATCTATCTATCTATCTATCTATCTATCTATCTATCTATCTATCTATCTATCTATCTATCTATCTATCTATCTATCTATCTATCTATCTATCTATCTATCTACATAGACGCCTACGACATTGTGCTCTCCTGGCCGTTTCGTTAACGGAATGTATACGAAAATTCGTACGCCACAACATGACTGCCTGACGAACACAAATTGCAGGTGATAACATGAATGTCATGATACGCATGTCATGAGCGGCACGGTTTACATGCCACAGTCTTGGTGCTCTTGCAGCTGTTTCGTTAACTTCATATGTACAAAAATCTGTATAGCGAGACAACAATGCAGATCCAGTTTACATTCGTGATGCGTGCTTCGCATTTCCTTGATTCCCACTGCACGTGGGATCTGCCAATTTTTCTTTATTTGAAAGAGGTATTCCAGTAGACTGACGGTTATCCTTGTTGTGGCTGGAATGACAACGAAAGGAAAGACCAAACCATTCGAATGCGTGACGGGGCACTAGGGGGGAGAAAAAAAGAGGAGGAAAAGTGCAGCAGCGCGGGCCGCGAACGAAAAGTACGGAGCGCCTCATTCCGCACAGATATGCGTGTCGCAGCCTGGTATCCCACACAAGCGGCTCGTTAAAAAATTACAGCATATCCACGGGGTGAATGATGATGAGTGGGCGAAGCTACGGAGGTTCATCGGTAAACCGTGAATTCTGCCCAGTACATCACCAAGACGTGAGATCGTGCGCGTTTATAATAAAGGGTCGATGAGACTTATGGTGACTTGCAGCTCACTTTAATTTTACATGTACGCTGTGAATTTTCATTGTTTAATCACGCACAGGAGAAATCGCACACAGGCGCTACCTTGGAGGTCAAAATCCAGTGCCATATATACTGGAAACAAGAAACTCGCTAGCAGACGCTGCCTGCGTCGGCATCGCGAGGCGAGAGAGAGAGGGGGGGGGGCGTTGAATGGTTGTGAGCGAGAGGGGGAGAGGGTAGGGGAGAGAGGGAGAGAGAGGGGGAGCTCGACTGTCGTCGAGCTCGACCGCGGCATATTCACCGTGGTGACGCCATCTAGTGTCACAACCGTGAGAGAAGGAGGGGAGAGGGAGGGAAAGGGAGAGAGTGGGGGCGAGAGAGGGGGAGCTCGACTGTAGTCGAGCTCGACCGCGGCATATTCACCGTGATGACGCCATCTAGTGTCCAGTCACCCAACCGCCATAATGCAGGCATCTCTATGGGACAGCGCCATCTAGGAAACTAGACGAGAAAGGGCGATGACGACCAGCGCCATCTAGTATATCGTCACCCAACTGCAGTTTGCATGCATCTCTATGGGATAGCGCCATCTATTTCCATTTCTCAGCGTATATGCATTCGTTATATAGTACAAGTAGCGCCATCTATGGCCGGATTGTAGACTCAACGAGCGGTGGTTACAAACAAACGACAACGGGGACGAACGGGTGACGCCATAAGGAGCTTCGCCCCTAAAACAGTGCGAACCAGTACAAATTGAGAACATATCGTCCGCTAGTAGAAGAGCTTTGCCGGAACGCGCGCACTAACTCCCTCCCATTGAGAACCCAAATGTCGCCGTGTAGCAGCAGACTAATGTGGTTCGATGCCAACGTCATTGCGTTGAAGTGACATTAAAACGTCCAATGTGACAGGGGATTAGGACACACATTTAGGCAATATGTGTGTTTGGGTTATACACGCACACTTTTGTTTTGGGTCGCACACACCCTGTCTCCGGGGCTCACGGTGTATGGCAAGAGCGTGATCGATAAAGTAGGAGGACAGCAACTGAAACTCTCTTACGGCGTGAAGGTTCTCAAAATCCACACAGGAAGATGAAAGTGTCCCGGTTTGAACTGACAGTATGTGTCTCTCGATGTATAGCCACGCTATAAGGGAACTGCTTGTTTGTTTCAATGTTTCGCTTAAAGTCCAAAGAAGATGGTCGGACGAAAGCACGAATTCAACAGTAAACTGAGCTGTAGTTGTGAAGTGCCGAATATACGCAATGCGCCCCGGGTTGTAGTGCGTCTCTATACGCTGCTAAACGCTTGCCACGATTGCCGTACGTATAGTCTTAGTTTTTGCGCGAGCTATTTTTGTGCTTGTCTTAAGATGGAGCTGACGTGACTTTGTTGGCGGCCGCAAATGTGCGCTGTCGAACCTTCCGGGGCTCACTTGAGGCTGCGCACCAACCATCACACACTTACGGCTACAGCTCCATAACAAATCGCGGGACGCAGCGACGGTACAGTGGCCATGCTGCTCTTGCTGAAAGACGGGGGTTCGATACCGGGAGCGGCGGTAGTCGCATTTCCATAGAGGCGATATGTCGGAGGCCCGGATTTAAGTTCGCGTTAAAGGGTGCTCGAAATTTTTGGAGCCGCCGCTACGACGCGCCTCGTAATCAAAGCGTCGTTTTGGCACGTAAAAACTTGTGCGATAATCGCGATATATCGTGCATATTTGAAAATGCCGTCTCATTTTCGCAGTGGCTCACATAGGAAACAGAGATGTATACGATTGAAACAGGTGCACGACGAGTGTTCTATTTTCGGCACTCGCAAAGCGACGTCCGTGTAATGAAGCGAGTCTCTGCCCTTCTGCTTTCCGAGATCTCACGGCGCGTCGGCTTTGTCTCAGAGTGCGATTTAGTATTGCAATACTTGAGAGCCCTGACAAGCACGCCTACCCTGGAAGCAGCTAGGTGCCAGGTCACGTGCTTGGCGTAGCGTAACTCTCCGCAGTGCGAAGCGTTCTTGAAAGCATGCTTAACTATGTGCTATTTTAGTATCCGGTTCCCAAAAGCTGTGCTTTCCAGATGCCATGTTATGGTTTGGGTCTTCCTGAATGCTTATGAGTGATAGGACAGAAGCAGTTGTACACGTTCATTAATCTACGAGGTTCTAAACTGTTCCGAAAGCCCAAGCTGAGCACACGAGTACAAAGCCTTTACTTACACGTACACGACTGTATTGCAAGAGTCTCGCACTGTGCACTGAGTCGCAGGCATGGCGATGTCATGTGCGACGGCTGCAACCTTGGCGCTCTGGATCTTCTACTTGGGCCGCAAAGGGAGCTCGGGGCATGCGCACCAGGGCCGATCGCTGGAGCTGAGCCATTCGGTGGTGACGAGCAGCGGCAGCCTGCGTGGACTGTGGGTGGACGATGGAAACAACGGCAGCGTGCTGGCCTTCTACGGCGTGCCGTACGCCGAGCCCCCGCTGGGTGCCGCCCGATTCCAGAGACCCTCGCCCGTGCAACCATGGACCGGAGAGCTTAGAGCCACGCACAAGGTGCTTAAAGGGATTCAATTTTCGTCGATCCGTCAAGCTCTGGGCAGCTATACCGTCGTAGAACGAGGCACTGAACCATTGCACGCCGACGAACATTAAGGCTATTCTTTCTAAATAGAGCTATACTACATCAGGCTTCGAATCAACGAGGAAACTTACCTAAAGAAACCGTTTTAGATCTTCGAATGTCATGATCACTACTTGACAGTACGTGAATACAGGCCCTGGACATGCTAGTTCGCCGATTCCATTTTTTCCTCCAAAGTGTGTAGCGCAGCGGACAAATACGATACAAAAAAAAAAACAAAAAAAAAAACGAAGAATTCTTTGTATCTCTAACACCCAGGGGCAATGGCGGGCTTATTTTGGAACAAAGAGAACAAAGGAAAAAAGTTCTGCTGCTCAATACCGTGCGTTTTCAGTGCACGCTAAAAGAAGTACAGGAGGTCGAAATTTCCGGGGGCTCCCCACAATGGAGTGCCCCACGTCGCGGTTTCGTTACGCAAAGCCCCAAGAATGATTCGACTCCTCGCACAGATCCAGCGCAAACGAACCATCGTGATCGGTGTATCCGTGTAGATCCTCGATGCGCGCTCACATCTCCGACTGATGTCACCTTGCTCTATACTGTGCATACTCGCAAATATCGCTGCTAACGCAGTGGATAATTTCATGTCCGCTGTCACTTTCTGTCCGCAGGCGGGCTACTCGTATAACCACATCTTTTCTTCTTTCACGTATGTGCAGCTAATCCACGGATGCACCTTTTCGTGTCTCATTCCCCCCTTTTCTACCCAATTTCTCGCCTAATTCACCTGCCTTCTTCCTCTCCCTTTCTTGGCATAGTCAGCTTTGGATCTTTCCCGTACAAAGTTGTCTGATGTGCCTCTTCCAAGTTTCGAAGGCGTGTTTCATGCGCAATGGTAGCTTGACGTTTATTTAACAAATTGTAGGACCTTTTTGCTTGTCCGTTGTGCATAATTTCAAGGAGCCTGCAACATATTGGCAAGTGAACATCGAATGACCGCAGTATAGGTGTTTATGGCGCCACGAATCTCTTGCAGTAAAAAAAAATCGAATCCGTTGCGCGTGAGCAATGTTGCAGGGATTCATCACAGGCTCCAAAGCCTTTGCGCTTTTTCTCAAAAGGACAGAAAGCCGCTTTTTCTCTCTCTCTTCGTTCCTACCCATACATGCGCTATGGAAGCTACACCTGAGTGCGGGATGGCAAGAGGGCAAAGACGACAAGGCAGCGCCTATGGTGCAACTTCTGTTCGTTGTCTTTATAAGATACTTCTCCGGTTTTGCCATCGTTTTTTTTTTAAGGTGGAGGCAACTATATCTTTTTTTTCTTTAACTCAAAGAACAAGATAATTATTACGCGTGTTTTGTCGACCGTAAAAAGAGCGAATGGCCGTGTTCATCCCTCCGGCTACGTAATCGGTCCCTTTTACTGCGTTGTTTGCCGAGAGGAAGGCGAGCGATTTTTGGCAGTCTTTAAGAAGAAATTGTGAATCTCTTTCTGCGTGCAGTGCTGTAAAATTTGGCTCAGGCGTTTGCAGATGACCCGACCACGATATGGCGTAGTCTTTTTTTTTGAGTATGTCGAAATAGTGTTCCAGGGTACCTTCAGCTTTTTACTTCGGGGCGGGTGCGCCGTGCGGCCTTCCTAACAAAGCTATTGAACGCGTCGATCGACGTCCAACCGTTGCCCCCAGCTGAACTGCACGCTCGCTCAAACATAACGCTGCGAGGGTGTTGTCGATGCACTTTCACAGCCACGAGCACAAGTATGGACACAAGGTGGTTCGCAGCCTCAGTATGTTGGTTGAAATCCAGTGGTCATACTCGACCGAAGTGATGCACCGAAGAAATTGCATGCTGTACATCTGTGCTGGATTGAATGTAGACAAATATGGTATCCTCTGGTGTAAAGAAATTCGCTCGTGGCTGTACGACTGTCCCGTGTATAGACCAGATTATTTTTACTCTTGAAATCGCATTTAGAGCAACCGTATACGTAACGTTGACCCCACTTATCATCCGTCAGCGCTGCCAGCACAGGGGCCGAGGTTTTGATAACGTCACATCTGATGGCGAGTGAAGACGGCGGCAAGCAGGCGATAGACCCGCAGCCCCTGGCCACAGGTGGCTGCCCCGAACAGGCGATGTGGATTCTCGTCTGTGGGCCATGCAATTTGAAAACATCTCGTAGTGTTGAACCGATGAACAGATTTTTGTTTTGTGGGGTTTTTACGTCCCAAAACCAGCTCTGATTATGAGAGACGCCGTAGTGGAGGGCTCCGGAAATTTCGACCACCTGGGGTCCTTTAACGTGCACTGACATCGCACAGCACACGGGCCTCAACATTTCGCCTCCATCGAAATGCAGCCGCCGCGGCCGGGATTCGATCCCGCGACCCTCGGATCAGCAGCCGAGTACCGTAGCCACTAGACCACCGTGGCGGGGCAGATGAACAGATTGTTAAAAACCATGGAGAACAGGGAATGTCGCTGGAGGCAGTGTTTGTCTTCGTCAGGACGGCCTTCTCGAACGTTCGTTTCTGCTCCGTCGGTCGGTTGGATCTGCCCGGTATTTCTGCTGCAAGTAGTTCATCTATGCTAA
The DNA here is from genome assembly GCA_013339685.2 of Hyalomma asiaticum. Classification (NCBI taxonomy): domain Eukaryota; kingdom Metazoa; phylum Arthropoda; class Arachnida; order Ixodida; family Ixodidae; genus Hyalomma; species Hyalomma asiaticum. The sequence continues at coordinate 4,984,660 of CM023485.1, read as the reverse complement.
CCTTGTGGATCTTAGGAAAGAGATATAAACGGCCTGCTTGTTCATTGTCAGGCATTAAGAAGCGATACTCTGATAATGTGCAGAACGCGTTGCTGACGAGTTGGTTGTGGTCAAAATAATACATTTTTAGCTCATCATGTAAAAAAAAAAAAAAAGACGGACAGAATGTGCGAAGGGCGTCGTGCACGAAATACGGCTGTCGTGTGGAAAAACCTACGTGGGCCATACGGATGGATGTGTCAGGGTCCGAGCACGGGAGCCCGAAGTATCCGTTACAAACAAAGGTGTTACGCATTTACCCGCTCAGCGTATAACCTGCGGATGAGAGCCATGATTACGTGATACCAAGACAATTGGCAAGAGCGGCGACACGTTGGCAAGAGAACTTCTGGAGGCGTATGACATAAAAAGAAGAGAGGCACGACGTGTATTAGTGACACATCTGTTTTTATGTTTGAAAATGAAATGCAGCTGTTAAAATCTGCACTATAAAATTGGCTTTGGCGGCACAAATGCACGCATGCGCATATGCTGTAGTGCTTTCCTCTTCTCTTACTGAAAAGTCAGTTGAACTTTAGCGCTCAACCGTTTCCTTCTTCTACCTTGTAAGTTTTTTTTTATGTTGCGCTAAGGATTCTTCCGATCGTGCGATTGCGACAAGCGAGTTGCCGCCCTGACGAAGCCCACTCGTCGAAAAGTTCGCTCATTCCCTGTTCTGCATTCTTTTGAAGCGACCTGTTCATGGATTCAAGCCTCCATCTACCCTTGAGCTTCTCGTCTAGCCCCTGGTACGTGTTGAGCAACGGCTACGCTTTGTTGACTACAGCGCCTCTGAAATGTGAACTCGTTAAAGGGCAACTCCGGCGATTTTTCAGCGTCCACTTATCTCAATGACATATATTCTTCTCGGTACTGTAATAATGTATGCCAAGCCAGAATGTTGATTATTAGTTTTCCTGGAAATGAATTTTAAAATTTTTTAGCGGATTCTCACGCGGGCCACCCTTTGTTTTTACGTCATCATCGCCTTCGACGGTTCCTACCCGAGCCAGCGGTCCGTCAAAAGCAAACTCCGTTTAAATCATCGCTGTCAAGGTCAGAAAGGCTGAGATAGCTGAATACATCGTCTGATTTCTCTTGCGCCAGCTCCGTACTTCTGATGGCGCGGAGGCTGTGACGTCGTCGCATATGCTGCACGACGCGTCTATATACCTGTTTCGTGTTCTGTTTGAACAGGCCTTTCAGACTGTTATTTAAAGTTATTGCTGAGGAAACTGAATCACCATGGCTGCTACAGGACTATCAGTGCCATTGGGAAACATGTATGGTGAAACAAAAGTTGCCCTTTAACGGTGCGCAGGCTCCACCTTGCCCGCCGCAGTTGTTACGCGCCGCAGAGCCGGGCAGTCCCGAATGGACCGAGGACTGTCTTCACATCAACTTGTGGACTCCAGGGCTGAGTCCGGCAAAGCTGCGGCCTGTGGTCGTGCTCCTACACGGCGGCCAGTTCACGCGCGGCTCCAACAGGCGGCAGGAGTACGACGGAGCTCGAATGGCTACGCGCTGTGACTGTGTAGTTGCCGTACCAAACTACAGGTGCGATGACATCTTGAATTCCTGCGCACTCTTCGGCAAATTCTACGTAGTTGCCGTTAGAAACAACGGAACAAACGTCTACTTCAAAGTGTTGGAAGCTAACTTTCAATACATGTATAGCGTCGAAGGAAATGGCGCTGGTTGAACGAAGACACGAGAAGAGGCAACAACGCAGGGCGCTTGTCCTTGTGCTGTAGTGTCTTCGCTCAACCAGCGCTATTTTCTTCGGCGATCACGTACCAACAAGGCCTGGTATCAACTGTGCTAATGTAACGAGCTTTTGCTACCGCGAATCAGGAAGTTACTATGAACCTAAAGGAACTAGCGTTAAAATTGTCATTTTCCGTTGCACTCATCAAACAACGCTCTGACAATGTGGAGCTTCCCTGCAAGCTTCTATAGTTTACATGAAAGAACCTTGCGTCACGCGTGGTTCAACAACCTCGTAAATCCGAAGAAAACGCAAGCAAAATTACTTTTCACCTGAGCCTTCGCCTGCAAGAGTCGGAGTTAAAGATGGAGCAGGCTGCGAGTGGAAGAAGGCTCGACTGTGGGAACTTGAATCCACAACATCTGCATCAGGCGTGCGTGCCTTACGGATTCCGTCCGATCGCCGAAGAGAAAAGGAGCCGCAAAATTGGCTAAAGTAGCCAGAACCGTAGCCAACTTGCTGCCGTTAATCTATTTTGGCGACAGAAAAGTGGTTTACTTTCCTACCTCGCTGCGCATCGCCATCAAAAAATTTTAAAACAAGACGGAAGCAAGTTTTAGCACATCACAATTAGCTAGGAAATGACTACGTGAGTTCTGAAGTATCACGATAACTAGACAAAATGCTTGTGCCTCTTTAGTCGAGTGCACACCTTTGTGTTCACTTTTGCCAGCACTTCGCGGGGCACTGAAAATGTAAACCTTGTGACGCCTTTCAGACGTAGTCCACATGATACTGAGGTCGCTACGAGGAGCTCGTGCGACATTTTATCGCGCAAGTTGTTTTTTCTCTAAGCTATAGCTGCTCTTCTCTACACGGCTTGGGAAGCATGGCGTCCGTGATGCGGTTTCGGCGCTCCCAAGTGTCTCCGGGACAATAAACGTCATTACTTCAATAGAGGCATCGTTTGAAAAACGATTGATATGATTTGTGAGGGAATCCACAAGTTCAGTTAACCGAAGTGAAATAACGAGGATGATCATAAAGTGCAAAGCGCTCTATCACGGCCAGCTCGAATCAATGCATGTGAGATCACGAGCTAGCAATAATTTACATCCGTGCAATGGTAACCATGAAGAGCAGGGAAAATATCATCGGAGTTAGGAGGGCGGTGTTTTTAAACTTACTAGGCTAACATATGCGGTCGCGACCGTGCCCAGCTTTTGCTACCTAAGAGTCTTTGCGCACCAAAGAAAAAAAAAAAAAACCTTTAAGTTCTAAATACTCTCGGTCACATGCTCGCGAAACAATTTTACAGCATCCAAAATGTTTTTCAACAGTCCCGTGGACCTATTCTACGCTTGCTTTTTCTTTCTTCTACAATCGCGCGTTTCGATTGCCTCGAAAGGGTCCCGATTGGGAAGAAAATGTGGCTGATCCCTCTGTCAACGGAATCGGTGTAACACGAAGGTAACGTGCACATGTGCCTTCGCATAAGCAGTTGAATGTTACATAGATGTGAACTTGCCCATCGCTACCGTGTTTCATTGGTACGGCACTGTTGGACATGGATGAACCCACGTTCACGCATCACCCCCATAAGTTCAAGGACCAATACCTTGTGGCAACTGAGTAGTCTACGTAATAACTCGACGCAGACAATCCTAACTGCCGCGCGACAAAGGTATCGATCATATTTACTTGCGCAACTCTGATACATCGACATGATGATTGATTGTGGTTCGGTTGAGGAAAGCACGCTAGTTTCTGCAGCCCATGTAGGGAGCACGTCTAAGCGTCCGTAGTGCAGGCAGGCAGGCAAGCACTGCAGAACTTTATTTTGGTCCTGAGAAACTGCAGTTGGACGTCTCCTTCTAGGGGGATCCTGTAGCAGTTGCGGGCCGCTCCCACGCAGGGACAGGAAGACCGTGGCCCTCCGCCCTCTCGCAGGCTCTCTGGACAGCCCGAAGTTGAACCGAAAGGTCGCCGCTTCTCAGGGCTTCCTCCCAGTCCTCTTCTTTGCTGAACTCTGTGTCACGTAACGCAGGACATTGCCAGAGCATGTGAGCTAGTGAGCAGTAAGCCTCTCCGCAGTTCGGACAATGCGGTTCAACGTTGGGCGAGAAGTTACTAAACCTGCCTCGCGAAGGGAAAGACCCCGTTTGGAGCATCCTGAAGGCCGAAGACTGCGGACGAGTGAGTTTACGGTGAGGAAGTGGAAAGACCCTCCGAGAGAGATGATAATGAGTCACGATCTCGTGAAAAGTGAGGAGCGGGTCCCTGTACCTGCCGGCATCCCCGCCCGCGAATTCGCCGGGACCGCCGCGGTGAGTGAAACCTCGCGCACGGTCATGGGCAAACTCATTGGCGTTGGGGACATCGGGGTGTACGTTGGCCCCTATGTGGGCCGGGAACCATGTTATGGTGTGAAACCCGGCAGCCCCCTCGCTGCCGAGGATAGCTGCTGCCTCCAGCGAGATCGAGCCCGAGGCGAAAGCTCTGGCAGCGGACCGCGAGTCCGTGAATACATTTGGACGCGGTACGTCCTTCATTGCTACAGCAATGGCAATTTGCTCAGCAATCGTTGCCGAAACGTTTCTAACCGACGCAGCACATAGGAGCTTGCCACTATGGTCGACTGAGACCACTGCAAAGCGATCAGAACGCCCGTACTGTGCTGCATCGACAAACGTAGCGAGGTCCGGGCTGTCTGCAACTGACTTCAATAAGGAACGGGCCCGAGCTATGCGGCGTCCTACATTGTACTGCGGGTGGACATTCCTGGGAAGTGGAGTTACGGCAAATGTACCTCTGATAGAAGACGGTAGAGTCACTTTACGTTCGCGAGTCTGTGTAAGACCGCAGCCAATGGACTCCAGGATACGTCTACCGGCCTGCGAGGACGATAGGCGCACTACCTGAGCCATTTTCTGCGCCTCGATCACCTCCGAGAGGGAGTTATGCATGCCCAGTTGTATGAGCTTTTCGGTGCTGGTGCTGATAGGCAACCCTAGAACTCGCTTTATACTCGTGCGCATTAGTGCGTCGATTTTTGCCTCTTCCCTTTTGGACCAGTGCAGCGCCGAAGCGACGTAATTAATGTGGCTCATGAGAAACGCATGGTAGAGCCGAAGGAGATTGCTCTCGCTCAGCCCGCCCCTGCGGTTCGAGACCCTGAGTATGAGCCTAAGCATGTTCTCCGTCTTGGAAGTGATGCGAGCTATAATCTGCGAGTTGCCCCCCTTCGACTCCAGCAACAGTCCGAGCACCCTGATGCAGTCTACCCTGGGGATTCCCTGCCCGTCACGTGTGTATAGAGATATTGGAATGTGCTCTAGAGGAGTGAGGTTCCTCATCCCTTGTCGGGTGGGTCGGTAAAGTAACAACTCGGACTTGGCAGGCGACAGGCTCAATCCCGAACCGACTAGAAAGCCCTCCGTGACGTTGAGTGCCTGTTGAAGTGCCTGCTCTATCTCGGCATCGGACCCTCCCATGCACCACACAGTGATATTGTCCGCCTAGAGAGCATGGTTAATCCCGCGAACCGTGGCGAGTCGCTCGGAGAGGCCCTTCATGGCAATATTGAAGAGCAGAGGAGAGATGACGGCCCCCTGTGGAGTGCCTCTCGCTCCCAAGGTAAATTACGCGGATTTTAGTTGGCCGTAGGTGTAGGGGAAAGGGAGTGAAAGAGATAGAGAGGAGAGAAAGGCCGTAGTGGAGGGCTCCGGAAATTTAGACCACCTGGGGTTCATTAACGTGCACTGACAACGCACAGTACACGGGCCGCTGGCATTTTCGCCTCCATCGTTACCGTGCTTGCGCGGCTAACGCAGCAGTTCTTGTTGCCGTCACGCTCGAAGGATGGTCGGCGGAGGAACGCTACCCACGACCAAAGGTGCTCTACCACTGCGCTGTTGGCGCACATACTCCCTAAGCTGCACGAACGCGGCTGCGTTCTTTCTTATCACTTCTTGCCTATGCAGGCGCGGCTCCGCACGTGCGCATCGAGGCGGGCTTTGGAACGCGCCTGGAATGGTGCCGCCATTCAGGAGAGACGGAAGTAAAGCTGCAGCGATTCAGTTTGGATCTCCTGGATGGCGGCACCGTTCCAGGCAGTGTGCTCGATGCGCGAGCGCTGATCCGGACGAGAGCGTGTTAGAACAAATATAAGGCGCGTTCGTAGAGCTGCGAGCATGTTGGCGTTAGTGCAGTGGTAGAGCACTGGAAACCTCTGGTCGTGGAGCGAGGGGCTGAGAGTTCGATCCCCAGCGCATGAGCAGAAGTTTTAGGGGCGAAGCTCCTTAAAGCGGCACCCGTTCGTCCCTCGTCGTAGTCGTAGTGCGTAACCAGTCTTACGCTTTGACCTCCAAGGTGGTGCCGGTGGAAGATTTCTCCTGTGCGTTGTTGAACAATAAAAAATTCGCAGCGTGCGCGTTAACTAAAAGCCGAATTCTTCTGTCTCTCATTCCCCATTAGCAGCCATTGGCAAGTTCCAGTAGGAAACGTTAGTAGAAGTAGAAGTGTAAGTGTTAGCTAAAAGCCGACTTCTTCTGTCTCTCGTTCCCGTTAGCAGCCATTGTTTACCTCCAAGGTAGTGCCTGGTGAGATTTCTCCTGTGCGTGATTAAACAATAAAAATTTTGTTCAAAACGCCGTTTATTGATGAAATAAACCAACGAAAGACGCCAGATGTTTCTAAAGCAAAACGAAAAGACGCCAGCTGCTTAACGAAAGACGCCAGGTGTTTTCTAAAGCAATGGTTTTATATTCAAAACCATATCGCGATACAGGTTTGTCAATCGTTTCACGTCAATTTTATCGGGCGAATTAACGGAAGAAATTTCACGGTTTAACCGATGATTACTTCCAGGAGCTTCGCCCAATCTCATGATCATTCACCTCGTGGATCTGCCGTCATTTTTTTCTTTCTTGTTCTTACGCGATTGTTTTACTGGATCATATCCGTTACGGTAGTGACATATGAGGTCGTGGTGGACCCTGGCATAAAACACTTTCGTGTTAAAACAGGCTGGGCGTGTTCGGCTTCCTGTTCGGCAACGTGTCAGGCTTCCCTGGCAACCAGGGCCTCTGGGACCAGCACTTGGCCCTTCAGTGGGTGAAGCGAAATGCCGCCGCCTTCGGCGGGGATCCCCGCAGCCTGGTCCTCTGGGGCGTCGACGCTGGCGCCATCAGCGCCGGGCTGCACATCCTCTCACCGCTGAGCGGCCCTGCACTCGTCTCGAGGGCCGTGCTTCAGGCAAGGAACGCTCCTGGCGCTCTCGGGCGTGGACTGGGTGTGAATCGAAGGTATGGTAGGCACTGTATCGAAGGCTCATGGGGAGAGGCCAAATGAGGCGGGGACCTCATTAAAGCGCCCTAATTAGCCGCGGAATGTTGGTGTACAAGTGCAGCGTAATCCTGGAATAAGGCTTGCACAAACGAACTTCCGAATGTTCATCACGATAATGTGAAATTTATTGTACGCCACCATCAATGCGTCCAGCCCAGCTTGACGACCCGTCTATGTGCGCGGCTGAATAATAAAGCTCTGAGAACTAAACTTCCAGGAAGAGCCACTCGTGTGGTAACCTGTCAAATGGAAGCCGAGAAAAACTGACAGGTGGCCACGTTTGAATAAATGTTAGTACACATGCTGTAAATGAAGGTATGAATTTGCCACTCACTGCGAAATAGCTCCTATGTAAAACTAACATTAGACAATACTGGAATATGCTTATTGTGTTGGGGACCCCTGGCTACATGCAGACGTTCAAAAGCTTCGGAGGGTTCAGAACCTGGCTGTAAGATTTGCCCATGCCAATTATTCTCAACATTCTAGCGCGTCCAGTTGAAGAATAGCCTCAAATAAGAACCAATGCAGCAGCGGAAACACTATCTAAGACTAAAATTTTTTCACAGTACGTATATTTCATAAGACGGTTATCAATCGGGAGCGCTATATATATAATCCGAAATAGGTCTCACCCCGTCTTGATCATGTCAGTAAAGTGAAAGATATGAGATGTAAAACAAGCCTTTTCAGGGAGGAGGAGGAAATAACTTTATTAATTCCGGAGGAACCCCTCCCCACCCGCCCTTGGTTTAGTGGTCGGCAGGGGTCGCGGGCCGCACCCACGTTGGGGCGGGAAGCCCGTGAGCCTCTGTCCTTTTTCTTGAGCCCTCTGGACGGCCCGGAGTTGTGTCTGGTGGTCGCCGCTTCGCAGCGCGTCTTCCCAGTCTTCTTCTGTGCTCAACTCGGTGCCGCTTAACGCGGAGCATTGCCAAAGCATGTGCGATAACGAGCAGTACGATTCGCCGCAATCCGGACAGTGCGGCTCTAGCTCTGGTGAATAAAGGCTCAGTCTGCCTCTCGAAGGGAACGACCCTGTCTGGAGCATTCGCAATGTCGACGACTGTGGTGTATTGAGTTTAGTGTGGGGGAGCGGGAAGGCCCTCCTTGACAGCTAATAGTGTGTCGTTATTTCGTTGAAGGTAAGCAGCGGGTCTCGGTGTTCCCTTCCCTCCCCGCCACTTTGCGCGCGGTCATGCGCCAGCTCGTTGGCGTTGGGAAAGTCTGGGTGCACGTTGGCCCCCATATGGGCCGGAAACCGTTTGATAGTGTGACGACCAGCGGCTTCCCCCGTTGGCGAGGACGGCCATCCTTTTCACGATGGCTGTCTTTCCCAAAACAATGCGCCCGAATGGAACAAATTGGCCCACGATATTGCCACCATGACTTCCCTTGATGACTTGTTTTCCTCTTTACGCAATGTGCGCTGTAATTAAGCCATTGTTTTCCTCAGCGACTGCGTTTGCCTTCGCGGTTACGTCTGTACAACTTACAGATGCTTTTTTTTTCGTTACTGCGTAGCATTGTATAGTTCCTAGTTGCTGTATTATAGTACCTGTTTTTTGTTTATTGTACTAGCGTTGCCCTTCCCCCATACGCACACTTTCCACTTCAATGTCGCAAGGCACTGTGAGTGTTGCTATCAATAAATAAATAAATAAATAAATAAATAAATAAATAAATAAATAAATAAATAAATAACCCATTTCTCGCCGCATAAGTGGGTTGACCATAAGTGAAGTTTCGGCTACAAAACACGCTTGATGCAGGGTGGTTCTCCGCTGTCGTGCCTGGGGGAATGTGCGGACGCTGAGAACGTGCGGCTCGCTGTCTCCAAGCTGTGCGCATCCCCTGACGAGGCCGAAGATGAACGTCGTGCCCTGGCCTGCCTCCAGGCAGCACTTGCAGCGGCACTGGTCGCACTTCCCGTGGACGATTATTTCGCGCAGACCCTGAGCCCGTTCTTGCCTACGTACGGCGATCCGCTGGTTCCCGTGGACCCCAAGGTAAGTACTGCACATAGCGCCGCGACTCGCGAACAGCTACAATTTCGGTCACAATGCTCCTCGTTTATCAGATCGAGGATCACACAAGTTCGCTACTTTGGAACATGCTACACGCAGTAGGTTGCTTTGAGACCGATATCATTGCCTGGAGAGTCCCACTTCTCGTCACATGTACGCGCTCACTTGCATTAACTCTCACGAGAGGCTGCTTTAAAAGCCGCCTGTGTGTGCATAGTCTCGCGTGCCCTATATTTACAGGTACATGCATGGGCACTACTTCACTGGGCCACTTTCGTGTGCAGTATCCATGCGCAGAGAGCTATGCTGACGAGCACTTGCTGGAACGCGCCACGACTCAAAAGTGCGAGAACACGCTGCATGCATGGTTAGAGACGAGTGCACAGTTCGTCGCATGCATTTAAAGAAATCATCAAATCTGCAAAGCAATCAATGCGATACGGATACATGATATTGCCGTGACAACTTGGCTGCATTCGAGTAGCCCGCCATCGCTCTTATATTACGCAGTTCGCGCGCTGTGGCAAAGTGCATTTGGATGGATGGATATTAGTAGCGTCCCCTTTATAACGGGGTGGTAGCCGGGCCCCCGAGCTCTAGCTTTATTTCTGTTTCCTCTACAAACAATTCTTTTCCCGAATCACACATATTTTCACAACTAATTTTTCTCCTCGTCTATTTATTTTATCTATTATCGTTCCTCTGTGATGAAACAATCTTACCCGAACTACCTTGCGCTTTTGTTTGCTCCATACTTTTGCGCCACCAATGCTCCAAGCGCCTTTTACTCATCTCTATCGCTGGCATGTTCAGCTTTCCCCTGTTACTCCTGAAACCCAGGGCCTCCTGTAGGGTAGTGTCCACAGCTACACCTGGGCGGACATCTGTACATTCAATCAAAATATGATCTGTCGTTTCCCTAGCTTTTCCACAGCACGTACATGTGTCCCCTTCTTTATTGAATTTCGCTCTGTAACTTCGGGTTCTCAGGCAACCGGACCTTGCCTCAAACAGTAAAGCGCTTCCCTTTGAATTATCGTAAAATTTTTCTCTCTTGATTTCGTCTTTCCCTTTTCGGTAGTTGTTCAATGCCTGTTTCTTCTCCATTCTTGCTATCCAATCCGAGTTCTCCGCCGCTCTGACCATGCTCTTAACGCTCTTTTTCGTCCCATCCGTTTCGTTACTGGATGTATACTTACTGGTAAGCCTCCTAGTTCTCTTCCTCCATTGTGAATCAACGTTCTTCCTATACAAATACCTGAATACTTTCGCTGCCCATCTACTTTCTTTCATATTCCTTAATCTCTGTTCGTACCTAATTTTACTCTGAGCTTCCCTTCCCTCAAAGTCAGACCATCCCATATCGCCCTTAACAGCCTCATTTGTGGTCTTCCCATGGGCGCCCAGTGCGAGACGTCCGACCGTCCTCTGATTCACGTCCAGCCCTGGTTGTACCTCTGAACTCATGCACACCACTGAGTTTCCGAATGTAAGTGCTGGCACCATTACACCTTTCAACAAACCTCGAATTACCTCGTACCTGTCGTAACCCAACCACAGGCAACGCTCATCCCGGCTTGCGCGCGCCTCTCGCACGAGACCAAGGGGAGCAAAATGGAAGACGACCATACGACGCGAGCATTAGAACGCGTCTGTCTTGCAACGCAGTGTCACAGTTGTTAGCACAGGTTCGCTCTCAATAAACGCCTTGTTTTATTAAGCTGCGTTCATCGAGTTTTATATGCGAGAGCACCTTATGCTCGGGGCAGTGTCCGTTCTGCGGCGTCCGCACCCATACTGCGCATGCGCAACTCTCCCTCATTCTCCTCTCCTACGCAGGTGTGCGCTCTCCTCCTCCCCTCTCCCCCTCTCCGCCACATATGCGGCGCAGCAAATCATTGCATATAACTCTCGCTCTAAGGGTACGCCGGTAGGCGGCGCAAGTGTCGCGGCGCAGTATAAAGCGCACGGTCGCTGTGCTTCGTCATTCTCTCTCTGTGCAACGATGTGCGACACGCTATGGACAACGTCAACGTCGGCGCTAGTTGTAGCAGCAGCGCCACCGCCGCGGAGCAGAGGAATGCTCGGGAAGCCGAACCTAAACGTGAGCGTCGGCAAGCCGACCCCGAACTTAGGGCCAGGGAAGCCGAACGTAAATGTCAACGTCGGCAGGAAACTTCTACGGAAGCAACACTGGCTCGGCACGCCGAAGTGGAACGTCAGCGTTATCAAGCCGACCCCGAACTCCCGGCTCGGAAAGGCGAAGCGCAACGGCAGCGTCGAGCGGCAGCTCCCGATCCCGAAGTGACGAGGAAACGCGAGACGCAACCACCCCGTACAAACGTCTCCTCTCTTCTCAATATATTCTCTCACTTTAACTTTCATTGGGTTGTGTTGCCAAGTGGAACGAAGCGGAAACTCGATGCGCACCCCCCGCGATGCTTTCGCATCCCACCATGGTTGCCCGTAGGGGGAGATTATGTGTTTTTTGCAACTGCTGCTGCTAGTGTGTTTTGTGCTGTGCTCTTGTGTGCTTTTGTTGAATACTTGTCACGATGTCTACTTGTGCCGAGTTGACCGAATACAAAACGCTAGTGTAAGAGAATACGGCTGCTCCGGGGACACTTTTCGCACTGTCTTTGCGTTGAGAGCGCAGCACGTAGAAGGGTTTACGGGCCGCCCGCTGATGGCTGCCGAGATAGCGCGCGCGCCAGGGATGATGACCGCGCGAAGTCCACAGTTGCCACCCCCCTCGCCCCACTGGCGTGTTTTTACCCGCGGGTAGAATACGATGCGTGGGGGGTTATCAAATTGACTTTATACTAGACATGACGGCGACAGCTGTCTATGTAATTGACATGGCAATAAAACAAAATAATGAAGTATCCAAGACGAATACTGGTACGCTACTGCAATACCGCGCATATCATTAGCATGATTACTGCGGTTAGCTGCATGATGTTAAATTGACGTTATCCTGGCAGGACATAAGCGGTTATACTAAAAAGAACATTCTATTCAATTTCTTAGATTACATTCCACGAGGTATGCATCTCCAAAGGATCTGATAAGGATACAGTATTGACATGCGTGATTGTTTTGTTTTGCTTACGGGGAGCGTCGTTATTTTCTGTTACGCGCAGCGCAGGCCGTGTTTTTCGTGTATGTCGCTTCGGGAACCGTGTCGACCGTACTAGAAACTTTGCATGCCAGACGCACACGTTCAAGTGCCTTCTGGAATCTCGGAGATAATGCGAGAACGCGTCATGGCATGTATGAAATCCGACGTATTTTTTCACCGCTTGTCAGCTTTTACCGTCCACCGACGACTGTTCACGCCGCTGTCATCTTGCAGCGTGATTTGCTTTCTTTGCTGGGCACATATTCGTCCGATAAACAGTTTGACAGAAATCACCTTTAGTTCTGCTGCGTGCTTCATCGTCACGACCACGTGACAGTACATATAGTTATAATCGTTGAAACCCTGCAAAATTCACGCACTACGCGGACGAAGACGAGGCGCATTCAGGGAATCACCACTGCTATACTCAGGTACAGGTCAAGAAAAAAGCAGCGTCAGCCGGTCAGGGACCCTTTGCGGAAAGTTGTGGTATGAGCTGCTCGCCGAAAAAGTTGGAACTCGTTCGGGTGGACGGCAGCAGTTGCAGAATGGACACCCCTCCGGCTTTAAAATAGGCGACCATCCCACACGCCAAGTAGAGGAAGCAGGGATACTTGGCGTCTGGGCCCAGAGCGATAGGCACGCAGATCACACACTTAACTCGTCGCATGACAGTGAGCTACCATCATAAAGGCTTTGGAGAGGCGGACACGCTCCGCACAATCAACGCCTTTGTAATCAGCAGATGAACCTAGAACTCAGTAAGGGTGAGGTTGAACAAGAGGATATTTTGATTCGGAACGCTTACAAGGCCGCCCTTGGTCTGTCAAGAGGAACATCAGTAGAACGGCTCCTAGCTTTGGGGGTCCACAACACATTTAGAAAACTTCGGGCCGCGTTCCTAATCTCGCAGCGAGAAAGGCTCTGTCTCACAAGCGCGGGTAGGGAAGTCCTACGTGGCCTAGGGTACCCTGTACGACCACAATACAGTGATTAGGAACCGAAATTCATATCGCTCCTCTACCGAAAAAAAATTGCACCATCTCCCGCTAAAGGGGACCATAAGGCGATGCGAAGCAGCACGGGGGGTGCAGACCGCGTTTGCATCGGTTTGACGCTAGCAGACGCTGCCTGCGTCAGCGTTTTCTCTCGCGGGCGAGGGCGCGTTCTCGTTCCTCGCGAGCTGGTAAAACGTTCATCGAGAGCTGTTCGCAGAGGAGGTGTGTGGAGAGGGGGAGTGGAGAGGGTATGTGTATGCCCAGTAAGGGTGTCACCGCGCACACCACGTCCGCCGCGGTGGTGTAGTGGTTACGGTACTCGGCTGCCACCCAAAAAACGCGGGTTCGATCCCGGCCGCGGCGGTCGCATTTTCGATGGAGGCGAACATGCCAGAGGCCCGTGTACTGCGCGTTGTCAGTGCACGTTAAAGAACCCCAGGTGTTCTAAATTTCCGGAGCCCTCCACTACGGCCTTTCTCTCTATCTCTTTCACTCCCTTTCCCCCCACCCCGACGGACGCTTAGCCGTGCTCCCTACATGGGCTGCAGAAACTAGCGCCCTTTCCGAACCACAGTCAATCAATCAATCAACCACACCACCACGACCGGATTGAACTCCGCCATAAGCTGCTTCGTATCTGAGTTCAGTGTATACACCGAAAGCGTCGCAACGCCAGAGCCAGAAAACTCGCCGAAGAGTATCGAACGGCCCCAGACATGCTTTGCACGGATGGAACCCACTGCGACATGCGTGGGTGTTTCGCTGGCAGCTGTTGGCTCGGTCTGTAGGCCACGTCTATTCACCTGCGTCTCAGCCAGGACTATCTCGGCAAACACGGCGGAAGCCCTATCGGTAGCACTCGCCATCAACACCAAAGAAGTCGTGAGGCAGGGATCTTATATCTTCACATACTCCCAAATAGCTTGTCGTTATTTCACGATATAGCGGCCGTGTTCTGCCTGTGTCGCCTGCCAACTAGGTGCAACACTAGACTAGGAACATAGCACTGTATGGTGCCCGGCACACATCGAAGCAACGGGTAGTGTTAGAGCGGGCGGTGCAGGTCGAGCTCTTACACACTGCGCAACTGTTTCTCGTCCAGACACCCGTCTGCAACTCCATGCGACCCACACTCCCAGGTATATCTTAGAACACCAGCGTCGACAACTACGGCGCTTTTCAACGCCACACCAACGGCTAAGTGTAAAGGAGGAGGAATAAACTTTAATGTGACATAACACTAGGCGGATCACCGCGGACGGGGGCCCCTCTTACAGGGCATCGCTGGCCACAGCAGCTCGCCTGGCCTGACTGGGGGTTGCCAGCTGGCTTTCCAAGGTCAGATCGGCAAGTCGCGCCTCCCACGACCACGCACGTATTCGTCGTGTATGCCCAGATTCGACCGAGACTCTCTGCGGGCAAATGTATGTGATGTGAGGTAGTGCTGGGGTGCCTCCGCACCAAGGACATACGTCCGCATATCTGTCGGGATACATTGCGCGCAGTTTTTGTAAATGGGGGTAGATGTTCGTTTGTAAGCGACGCCAGTCATGTGCTTGTTGAGCGTTCATCTTATTGTGAGGAGGTTCCATCACCCTGCGATCGAAGCGCTGTCTCTCTAGCATGCTGTGCCGTGTCACCTCGGCAGGATCTCTGAGAAGTCCGTCTCCCCAGAGGCTTGTTGGTGCAGAGCTCGGCCGTTAAGTTCGCGAGCGAGACAGTGGGCATGCTCATTGGCCGCCTAGCCCGTATGGGCAGGACACCAAACCAGGCCATGATCCTGGCGAACACGTCCCAGTATCCTGGCTGATTTCGGAGGTAGTAGTCCTTAAATAAGTACTGACACCAATTTTCGAAGCTGAGTTTACTCCACCATGCAGCTCTCCTATATCCGTAGCCAGCTCGGAGCAAATTTTAAGCTCACGATAATATATAAGTTGACGTCAAAGTCAATTTTCACATGGCGTGCCTACTGAAATCGTGTGACGTCAAGCTACAGTACAAATTTTGGGGACTTTACGCAGCAGTATGGCAAGTTGTAATGACGTCAGGTACAAAAAATGCAAAATGGTGGCTCGCGTGTCACTCTCGGTCATCTGCTCTCGCCGTTCAGTTTAGTTTTTTTTATAGGTACATAAATATGTGAAAATATGCTTCTTTACTAAAGGTTAAAGGGCTTCAACCTTTAGTAAAGGAGCATATTTTCTCATTTTTGTGTACCTATATAAAAAACTAAAGGTTACAGTGTTTAGAGTGTAGTTAAGAGTGCCCGTGAAGCGAGCGAGTGAAGTCGCATTACTCTCTATCGTCGTGTGTTCCCGCGTATAATCGGAAGGCAAGCTCGCTGTGGCCCCGGCATTTTGCCCCTGAAATGCCGCAGAGGTCTTGGAGGCCACCTTAGCTTATCGTGGGCTCCGGAGCCATGCCGGCACCCACCGTGCGTGCCGTACGTTGCATCTTACACTGTGCCGAAGTATGTGCTGTCGTCGCGGAGTCGCTATACAAAATTTTGTGCATCGTTGACCCCGCACTTGCTATAGGCGCTGTGCGCGAGAGACCACTGGGCGTAAACGTCACGATATTTTGCGGGAGCACGTCACGAGGGGCTCATTACTATGCACGTACTGTGTCGTAACGTCAGGCTACAGTAGGAACCGAAACCAGCTTTTAAAGGCATGCCGGAAATAAATTTTCGTGGCGCGCTCACGCTTACCTGTAGGTTTTCTGGGGGCTGGAGGGCTTGGCCTTTCATTTAATGCAAAAAAATAAAAAAACACCAACTGAAAATTTTCGTGGCAGTACTCCTTTAAGGTAGATCCGGCACGCCGCCTGTGACTCCGAAACTACGTATGAAGGGGTGCTTTGTTGGTCGGCTATCCGTATTGCAAGATGCACTGGTTAAAGTCACAATTGTGGCGGATTTCACAAGCTTCCCTCTATTAATGACAGCATAAGATGTCGCCCGTCCTGGCTGTTTAGTATAAGCGACTGACATCGGTATAATAGGCATCCTATCTATTAAGGCTCTGGAGCTTGCGCACCCTGGCTGTGCGTCATTTAGCATGGTGAACAGGATGCGTATTTTGTGGTATGGGTTCTAACAGAAAGAATGAGCGAAGATTTGGCGTTATTTTTTCAGTGGCCTCTGAACAGTATTGGAGTGTGATCGGGAAGCCTAATCACCGTAAAAGCGATCGCCCTTGAGGTGTACCACAAAGCCCTTTGGGAGACGAATGTAGCTGCTGCTTGCTCTTCAAATGTATTATGGACACCCAGTTCAAGTAGGTGCTCCGTGCCCGTGCCGTTTGGTAGTCCAAGAGCTGGCTTGGTCGCAATGCGGATCAAAGCATCAACTTGTACTTCCTCGGTTTTTCGTGTTAACTGGAAGGGGAGAGCATTTGAGTCGGCTTAAGACCAGGGCCTGTACCAAAACTATCGTGTCTTGTTCCGTCATGCCCTTGCGTCCTCTCGCGATTCCTCGGATGAGCCCTGTCAAGCTCTTGACTGTGTGTCGCAGTCGATTTATAGTCACCTGCGCGCGGGTTGTCTCTTGAAGATGCATACCGAGTACACGAAGGGTGGTAACTCTTCGTAGGCGGGCTCCTCCAAGATAAAGTTTTAGATCTGGGGATCTGTTGACTCGAAATATGTATGGTCTTAGATGAATATACTCCGACTTCGATGGTGAAGAGGTCATACCAGCTATGGCCAGATAGGTTTCAACCGTTTCCAAGGCGTTCTGCAATGTGGTCTGACGCTCACCATAGGAACCTTCCGTGGTCCAAAGGGTAAGAACATCTGCGTACAAAGCGTATCCCAGGCGAGGCTCTTCATAGAGCCTGATAGCCAGTCGACGTAGCCCTAGGTTCGAAAGGAATGGAGAGAAAAAGTGGGGGACCCTTAAGCTTCGCCTTTAAGAGTTGAACGCGATAGCGATATCCGGCCCCTAGTGTACACTTCAAACACTCAGTGCATACTTATTAATGTGTGTTGTTACACACACACACGCAGAGACACAGACACGCTCGCGCGCGACGTATCTATAGTAATGGTAGAGGTTTTCGATCTATTTAACAGCACTTTTATATCAACCTTATGAAAATTTTGTACAGTGATGTAGTCACATGGTCCTGTACAGTAGCGCACCCAGGATCTCTGCCAGGGGGGGGGGGGGGTTCATTCTTCACGAAGGGCCGGCCATGCGATTACACGTTTGTTGTGTGTGTAAAAAAGTAAATAAAATGCCAAATAATAGTAACATCAATGACGATGATTACTTTTATTATTTTTTCGGCGTTTTTCACAGAAATTAGCGCCACATTCTTCTAGGACATAGGAGCAGTTACGGAGTGGGAGGGGTGTTAGGTCGGCCTCAGGGGGGGGGGTTACAACCCCCGAACCCCCCCCCCCCCCCTGTCGGTGCGCCACTGGTCCTGTATTATTAGCGCATAGGCGTGACACATTTATTTGTAAATGGTCACATTCTGTCGTCCTTCGTGCGTTAACTATCTGGCAGCTGTTTGATTTGTTCTTCTGGAGACCTCTTCCGGCCAACCGCAACAAGCATCGCCTTATGGTCGGTGAAATGCAACTGCAGTACTTCACTTCTTTAATGGTGTCGTGAGAATGAAATGCTAAAAAAAGTGGATGCAGAGCATCCGACGAGACCGTATATAGGCTCTGCTGTAGTCGCATGGCCTCCGAGACGGCGAGCGCGCCCGCCGTCTCGGAGGCCATGGTAGTCGAGACATTGCTTGATATGTGTTCTGCTAGATGGACATAGTTGTCCATTTTTGGAGCTGTTATTTTTCGCTCACGGACGATTTTTCGCTCACAAGAGACGCGTGCAGACGCCGACACCGATGGCGGCATTTCTGAGGAGCGAGCTCTCTAAAGCTATCGCGTTAAAATAGAACCTTGGGGCGTGCCTTTGTTCGCCATTTTCATCGCGTCTGATTTGACCGATCCCAAGTTGATGGTTCCAGTACGGTCTAAGAAATTCTTAATGTAGTTGTAGTGCCGCTGACCACAGCCTATATCATCGAGGCCTTGCAATATTGCTTCATGTGATATTATATCAAAAGCCTTATGTACATCCAGAGCTAGGACTATGTTGTCCACTTTATCGGGGGCTGGATTTATCACTTCCTCCTTCAACAGAAGAAAGACACCTTGCGCTGAGACCCATCTATGGAATCCAAACGTCATGTCGAGCATGAGATGCTCTTTCTCAACGTGCAGTTCTACCCTATGTAATAGTACGCGTTCGAATAGTTTGCCTAGGCAGGAAGTCAGTGAAATGGGTCGCAGATTGTCAAGTTTCTTGGGCTTGCTGGGTTTGGGTATAATACTATATTTGCTTGCTTCCATAGGACTGGTAATTCCCCTTGAACTTCCCAGATTTTGCTTTTGAAGAAGTCGGTAAGGTCATGTAAAGTATCCTAATCCAGATTCCTGTTCATAGCCTTAGTGGTGCCATCTGGACCAGGGGTCGTGTTTTTCCGGAAGCTCTGGGCTTCTGCGTAGACTTCCTCTGGAGTAATCGGTGCATCCATTTCTGTGTTGGGTGCCCCTTACATGGCCTCCCGAGCGCATATGGATCCCTGCGCCATTGGTCTTGCCGATATAAGCATCTTGAAGCGCTGCTAGCAGCTGGTCGTTAGTCCCATTGTATTGAGCTGCTAGCTTGGTCAGCGTCTTCGTCGTTTCCGTTCTCGTGGTGGGATCTATCATAGCTCGTAAGATAGCCCATGTTTTCCTGGTTCCCAGCGTACCTCGTAATGAATCGTCGCAGAACGCCCGTCAGTTGTTTTGCGTGAGCTCTGCCGCATAGGCATTCGCCTCCTCAGTTATTTGTGCGATGCGATGCTTGAGTTTACAGTTGAGTCTCTGACGCTTCGACTGTTTAGTCAGTCCATGCCTTGCATCCTACAGATGTGCGAAATGGTTGTCCACGGCTGGTCTCTCTACGGTAGTTTGGTAAAAATTTGTATATTTAGAGTAAGTCGACGTTAAGTAAGTGCGCCATTCTCGCTCGGTCTCGGGTTTGCGGCTTTGGTTACTATAGGCCTCGCGATATTTCTTCCAGTCCGTGAGCTTTGCAGAGGGCAGCGGCCGCCTGAGGCGAGCTGAATAACACTGTATTTGTATGATGTAGTGGTCACTACCGATTGTGTCACTGAGGTTTTGCCACTGTACTTGTGTAGTGTCATTAGTAAACACTAAGTCATTAGTAAATACTTAGTGTAAAGGAAGCGCACGAATGGCACCTTCTGCAGACAAATACATGCCTGCGCCTACGTTTAAAACATGCACACAACCATATACGCCGCCAATTGCCCGTGGTGTGGAGGAGAGCCAACTCTTGGCCACATCACGTGGGAATGAGAACTCAGTTCACCTAAAATTAATACGCCCCATATTTCGGCGCGAAAATTACGAATGGAGCAGTGGGAGACTTGCCAGCGAGGAAGTCCAAATGGCACTCCTCGACCAGGCACAGGCGGGCTCCTGAGGCCAGTGGCGCCCTGGAATAGGGGCCCTCCCTTTTGCTTTCCCTCCACCACCCCCTTTTTTTGAAAAATATAGAATAAACGTTCGTCAGCTCTCTTTATTTGAAGAGGTTCGGTCATGCGACACGAAATTGCTGAGGGCGTGAATGCATCACGCAACCCTAAAAAGAGTTTCGTATGCTTTTATAGTGTTAACTTGCAGCGATGGCTCATATAACGACGTCGTACTGAAGTATAGCCTTGATTGCGTCAATATCCCGTGTCCTCTTTCACGAGGTAAAAGGCATCTGGGTGATGACGACCTCGTATCTTGATTAATTTGTTTGCCGCGGATATCGTGGTCCCTCATTTCGTACATACACCTGTTCGCGCCGTTAAAAATATCACCTACATATCCGAGTGAGTACAGTAAAACCATTGTAGTGTAGACAAAAAACTCCAATTAGGCGCACCGCGCGACCTGGGCATAACGTCGCACACAGCATTGTGAGGCGCCATGGGCAGGTTGGTCTATAAGAAAGGTATTTGTCGATGACAAAGATGCGAGACGAAGAGGCACTTAAAACAAAGGGCTGCGTTTACTATGGGGCATGCGTCTGCGAATCCGCTGGCGCATTCCTGTTTCCGTTCGCTTGTGTGATGCAAATGTAAATGCGCAGCCGGATACACGTGGTGAATGGACGCTAATGAGAAGAACAGTGTCTCTCGTACATATTGTCAACTGAACCCTTCGCAACGTCAAAAAAAGTGCCACTCTTATACCTCGACAACACACTTGGTGAGCGAGAAAATGGGCAAACAGAAGACATCGCCCCGAGCTTCCCGCACAGTGCTAGCCGTGATGCCATAATCTTAATGGCGTCTGCTATGGCCTGCATGATTCTTTATCGGTAAAAGTAAGTTACATTCTGTACCAAGAGAAACAGATACTTAACACAGCAAGCCTTAGAAAATTTTATGGGGCCAATGAGGCCAAGGTAGGCAAAAAGCACTTCGGTACCGTTGATGTCGCAGTGACATCCAGGGGTTCAAGTTCGGGCGCGATGCTCAAAATTGACAATTTGGCCCCATTTGCTGTTTTAGTAATTAACCTAAGAAGGCGAAATTAAAGGCAATAGGGTTCTCGTCGAACAGCTTGCCAGTCTAGGCTTATTTTGTGTTCCGCTACACTGTTCCCTTGAAACGAGCAACATGGACCCTCGATAGGTGAAGCGGAGGCGGTGAGAGAGGTTGCCTGGCCTTTGCATGATAAAATGACGCCAGTGTGAAAGAGCGCTCATCATCCTCTGCTGCGGTAGCGTGTTCGTGTTCCAATGCGCACCCACGCTAGAACCTGCACAAATGTCCCTCAAGGCTGCGTTCCTGCCTTCAGGTGCTGGCGACCCATAGGCGGCCCCTTCTGCACTCTGGCGCGCCACTGTCGGTCCTGGTTGGCGTAACCCGGGGTGAGGGGCAACACTTTCTCGCGCGCTTCTTGGATGCCTCTACGAACGGCTCGTGGGCGCACTTCACGCCGGACCAGCACCGCAGCACCGCCTCGGCCCTGTTCACCTTCACGTTCGGCGAAGAGATCCTGGAAGCCGAGAGCCTGCACACGGACCTCGAGTCGCTCAACGATCCGCGGCGCGTGTTCGGCCACTACGGCGCCCTGCTGGACGAAGCGCTGTACGTGTGTCCCGCGCTCGCGTTCGCCGAGTACCTGTCCGACGCGGCACTGGTGCACGTGTACGAGTTCGCGCTGCCGCTGGCAGGCCACGTGGAGGCGACGCACGACTTCCACGCTGCTTTTCATCACGGCGCCGACAGCAGTCCTCCGGGAGCGCAGGCCTTCGCCGAAGCCGTTGCTGCCTTCATCAGAGCAGGGTATGGCACGCACGCTCGATCGAGGCTGCTTTTCTCTTTCGCTCGGAGCATCAAGTGCGGTAGCGCACACGCAGTCTCTTACCTGGAGGGAAATCTGGCACTGCTCCCTTGCTGTGGAGTGTGCATGAATGCTGAGATCTGTCGGAGTGCCTTCGTCCACGAAGAATCCGGACGCGTCTGGATAGAAGCGTCCCGTTCGTAACGACGGTTAATTTTGTACCTTAATAAACTAAACGTAGCGGGCCAAGTTTTTGTTATAGCATAGCACAGAAACAAGTTTTGCTTAACTTCAACGACATCTACTTTGATGTACTGTTTTTTTTTTTTTTGGAAAGGCAGAAACATATACCGGGGTACCGGCCGCTGAAGTAAGACCGGCAACAAGTGCAGCGCTCGCTCTATAGCAGTTTACGGTCTGTTTCTTGCTTTTAGTGCTTGATCATGTGCTGCAGCCGAGTAAACTCTATACAGGTTAATGGCTCGATTATCCGTGCATTAGGACTGAAGTAAGGGCATTACTGTTACGAAATTACAGCAGTTACTTTTGCTGTAGTGAGAAACGCAACGAATTGCTTTTGTGGACTAGCAATAGAGTAATGTGATTAATTACTTAACGTGAGTCATTTCGAGGAAATTACTCCGTAGACCAATACACGCGATTACCAAGTACTCCATGTTGCACAGTAATAGAGGCTGGAACCAGATTTCCATCCTCCAAGGAAGCTGCGTGTCGTCGCGAATACTGCATTAATCGGAACTACGCGTGCTGTCCGCATCAAATGAAATTGTGAGGTTTTATGTGCTCAGGCATGCGCGCTATGTAGATCCATTTTGCCAGGGTGTGGCCCCTTTTATATCTAAGTGCTCGGGCGTCACTGTCGAATTGCAGGAAGGCGAGTCGCACGTATTTAGGAGCGCGTAAGATCTGCTATATGTGCCACCATGGCGGATAGAGCAGAGTTGATGAAAGTGCGCTCCGCTTTGCGAAACTTCGCAAGTGCAGCTTTTTCAGGGACAAGTGTAACGTTTTCAAGCGATCCCATTTAAGGTTCCATTTAAGGACAGATATTATTTAGATCCCATTTAAGGACAGATATTATTTAAGGACAGATATTATTGCCACATCGGAAATGTTAAGCCGCATGTGGTATTGACGAGCCGTATGAAGGACACTGCAGTGGACGCGTTTGCTGCGATTCCGAAAACGACGTGAAACACATTGTTACGGGGAAGCACAAACTGGCCACGGCTCACCATCCTCAGACCAGCGGCCCCATGGAACGCTTCAATCGAACTTTTGCGGATATGATCGCTATGTATGTATCGCTGTGTCTTGCCTTCCCCGGCATCGCGTTCGCGTACACTTGATCGCTGCACGGCACAGCTGGCTTTCCGTATTTATCGCACGGACGAGAGCCGGCTTTGCCATTGGACACATCGTCCACCAGCGAGTACGTAAGCGATGCTGCCGTGCGAGCCGCTCATGCCCGTCGGCTCGCCCGTGCTCGGCGACCAGCAACGACGTCACCGCGACGCAGTACGGTCGTGCTACTTTGGTTCCCAATGGGTGGGTCTACCCGGACAGCTCGGTGCACGAGACCTCGACTGATTTCTGGGGAACCGCGGTATGATTATGAGAGACGCCGTACTGGAGGGAGGTACACAGGCCTCAACATTTTACTCGGGATTTTACCGCGTACTGCGTCAGAAAACAGCTGTTACGTATGAGATTGGCCCCATCAATATACACAGTCATCTCTTACTTGGTCCAGTGAGACTGTTCATGTTTCACGGTTAAAGCCCTGTCACTGTGCTTCCGACATAGATCTTTAGACGGCGCTTCCGCCGGAAGTGGGGTCATGCTACGTGACAGCAGCCGTCAAAGAACCGCTGGGTCTCGATTAAGACGACGACGAGCGGGTGGTGCGAGCTGTGCACCGTGGCAGCGCTGCTTGCATTAGGCCATTATTAAGTGCGAATGCACTTTATAAGCGACCCTGAATCCGCCGTCCCATAGCAACGGCGCGAGGAGCGGAGAGGAGCGTCTGTAGCAACGGCGCAGCGACGTCACACCCCACGTGACTGCGCGCGCTCCGCCTCCTCACCGCGGTTTGCGCGGGCGCACCGCTCTCCGCGGCGTGACGTCACGGCGCGCTGTGCAGCTGGCGTCGCTGTGCAGCTGTGTGTGTGGCGCCGGCGCGTCAGTCCGTATATAAACGTCCGCCGGCTGCCGCTCGCTCTCTTCTCGCTCGGCTCCGCGGTCGGTGAAGTCTTTCGCAGTATGGATCCATCGCAGGCATCAACCTCGACTGCATTCGCACTTAACCATGTTCACCCTCGGGGAAATGCTTTCCTTTTTTGTAAATGCACGTCTGCACAATGCGTCAGATGTCTGTCTTCTCCATAAATGGATGGACAGACTCCATTAGGTTGCGCTAGTTCTCTAGACCGAGGCGGGCCGCTCACACGACAGAAAGGTCTTTCGGTCTTCAGTGTTAGCATTGTCGCTGTGTAACGCGGAGCAGCGCCAGAGCATGTGACTGCAGATCTATGGAGGCGCCCCCCCCCCCCCCCCCCAGAACTTTTGCCGACGTGGTCGTACACGCAACGAATGTTGTAAACAGCGACTATACGCCGAAAATAGACGAAACCAAATAAGCGAGGTCGTACTAAGAAAGTAACGTTGTGTTTTGCGAGCAGCGGACCGTGTTTCTTGACCTGCGATATGTTTACAGGAAAGGAAAGGATGCTAATTTCTACAGCCTATGTCGGGAGCACGGCTAAGCCCCCGTGGGGGTAAGGGTAAGGGTAGGGGAAAGGAAAAAGCACCGAAACAGATTGCGTTGGGCTGTCACCCAAAAAAACGGAGGTACGATTAGAGAAGCTAGAAGTGTTTGGCGAACCTGTCTAGCCTCTATAGTTCAATCCCGGCCGCGGCGGTCGCATTTTCGATGGGGGCGAAAATGCCAGAGACCCGTGTACTGTGCGTTGTCAGTGCACGCCTAAAGAACCCCAGGTGGTCTAAATTTCCGGAGACCTCCACTACGGCCATTCTCTCCTCTCTATCTCTTTCAATCCCTTTCCCCCACCCCCACAGACGCTTAGCCATGCTCCCTACATGGGCTGCAGAAATTAGCGTCACTTCCTTAACAGAACCACAGTAAATCAATCAAAGAGATAGAAAGAACGCGAAAATAATGCTTTATTTCTTCGCTATAATTCACGTTCTTTCCAGATGCACAAAAAATGTAGTCACATGTTGCGGCCGGGGTTGCCTATCTTTTCAACGTTTAAGCACACGTGCCTTTCCGTGACTCTCGTCATCGTAGTGCGAGCTGTGTTCTTCTCACCTCCTGCTGTAGTTTGCGCTATAGCAAGGTATTGCCAATCACCAGCGGACCTTTTGTCCGTCGACCTTCTGTTGGACCACGCTTATGCACGTTCAAATAAAAGGCTCAACTTCAAGCTGCAACACTTCAATTTTCTGGGACCTTGGTCCTCTGCTAACGGAGAGTATAGAAAAGGGATGGCCCGAGTTTCAGCGCTGTTTCACCGGGGTCCTGTGCACTGAGCGAACAATCTGCGTTTCCTTTGTCTCCACAAACGCAGCTCCGCAGACTGGCCTGCCTACACGAGAACGGAGCCGATCGCACGTTACTTCGCCGCTAACCGGACAACCACCGGGCGTTCGACCGGGAAGTGCAAGGCGCGCTTCAAGTGTTACCCGGGAAAGACTCGCGCCGACTGACCACGCTGTGTGACAGCCCCAATGTCGAACGCATGCGAACACGGCGCTCCCCCTTGCAAACCCAAACGATCCTTTAATTGCGCCCCGACAAGTAAGTTCCTAAGCTCACTCGCGGAACCACCTTTGTTTGTACTCTGTTGATAAATGGTTCTGCACTTTTGTAAACTTTTGGCAAGTGGCTACTTTTGCTGTCTCATAAACGCCTATAGTCTGGTTTCTCATTACGAGACTAGAAACGCCAAAAAGTGTTTACTCTCGCGGTCTTGTGAAAAACAAAAAAAGAAAGCTACATATTTTACCGAGTCATTAAGTTAATGGGGAAATGGCCCACAGCCTTGGCTAATGTCGATTAAGATTGATACTTTGTGTCATGTACGTTGTCCAAATAAATGAATAAATAAATAAATAAATAAATAAATAAATAAATAAATAAACGCACCTAACAGGTTTCTAGGAGGAGTAACATTTCTGCGTACCCTCCTACGATGTAGGATGACTCGGTTTCGCTTGAACGCTTGATCGATACGACCGCGCTCGGCGAATCATTTCTCACTACGTACCTTCACGCTTTAAATATATGTTTCTTGCATGGCTTCGGTAATTGGACGCAGACCGCGCCAAGTAGACCGGAACGCACGGCGGTCGGTGTGCAGGTGACCTGCGTTGAAAACAATGTGCAGCACGTACTGCGGACGAGCCGCCGCAAAATCGCAAGATATGTAGAACCTTCCGTCGGTAATTGCGGACGTGCCTTCCTTCGTCTTGAAAACGAAATCTTCACTGCGATATGTCAACATCGTTTAAAACAGTTCAGGCGATACTAACGTCCATATGGGACCGAGACAGAGTGCACTTCCTTTTATGTACTGCAGATTAGAAAAATATTTTGCCCGGCTGTGTCCCGAGCTTGTCGCTTTACCTTATAAGGAATGGACAGAAGCGTCTTTGGGAATTTTGCTCGAGCCGCAGGCCAATTTTTTGAGAAGTTCATGGTAGGGCGATCCTCGAGAAAACGAATATGGTCCCGTCGTGGCGGAGCCGAAAACGTGCACCCGCCCTCAGTAGCCCGCTGTTAACAGTCATGGAAACGACCCACCACAGCTATGGTGCAACATACCCGTGCATGGCGTAGTCTGTATACGGTAAAAAGGGCCACGGGTCACGCACGTGTCGAGCTGGATCAAATAACGCACTGCAGGCCTTGGGAGTGAGAAAGAGGCGCCATCCAAGCGGTGAGGGACCGCGAAAGGACAACATGATTCCTAAGCCTTGCGCCTGCTCGTGTGGCGCGGCCCACACCGAACCTTCGAGTACGGCTTTGCAAGGCAATATAAAGAGTCAGCCACTGGCTGTCAGTAGCAGCCGTAACAGTCCAAGTAGTATGTGACTCAGCGAGCAGAAGCAGGACGTGAATCGACGCTGCTCCGCGAGCCAGCCGACGAGCCCAGCCTAGACTCTCTGTTGCAGTGCATGAGGTTGTATGTTTGTTGTTGGTTTCGCGTATGTTGTGACCCATCCGTGTTTCCATTGGGAAGAGCAGTGTTTGTCCACGTTTTGTGTAACTGCCTGTTTGATGAGAATATATTTGTTTTGTTTGATCACCCTTGGCTCTGACTCGGTCTTTGAAACACTGTTGGTGTTTTGCTAGGTGCCGCAGGGTACGAAAATGTAATTGTCCGAGCTTTCGTGGGATCATTTCCGGCGATTGCGTCCCGCGCCTCACAGCTCGGGATAGGTGACAACGGCGTCCCTCCTCTCTACCTCTTTCACTCCCTTTCCCCCACGGGCGCTTAGCCGTGCTCCCGACATGGGCTGCCGAAACTAGCTTCCTTTCTCGAAAGGGACACTGAATCGGTTTTAAATTCTCGAATTTAATGGAAATTCAGAATCTGCGACTTCATATAACATGTCTACGATTGTTTCTTTCGCGATATTTAATAAAACATTAGCGATATGAGCGCCCATGCTTGGCCCGAGGAAACGCCCCACGGCTCACGCATAGTGCAGGTGAGGAGGATGACAGAGCGAAACGCGGAGAAGTCACGTCCCTCGAGCATGGCAGCTGCCTTAGTTTTCGGCTTTCGTTTGCGCACAGAGCAGCGTCAGTATAGGAGCTTGTACTGGCTTCTCGGCAACAGACTGCTTTGTTGTCATACTTGGAGATTTTTTCGATAGCACGTTTACCGAATGTGTTACAGCGTTGCCTTTGATACGACCTACGTGCTGATTTCACGAAACGGACTTCCATTACAGAGGTTCCGTGCGTCCTTCAGCTGCGACGTCTAGGTTTGCGGGGCAGCATATTTTACAATTTCCATCAAGATTAGATGTTCACTGCCTGATTAGATGTTCACCCGGGGCCTACCCTTAGCAGATCAGTTTGCAGAGCACTTCCACAAAAGCACTGTCCAGTACCAAACCATCTGCCCGATTGAGAACCGCAGCTGAGAACCGCAGCGGCGGCGACGTGTACACGCCGCTCAAGGCGACGCACACCACTCTGAGCACGTGCGCTTCCTTTCTCTTCGCCGGGAGCTCACGTAGTGAACACTCTTCGTTACCGCTCGGCCGCATGAACACCGCACAAGCCAAGGCAGCAGCGCGGCGGGCTCGCAACGCAACAGCAGCTCGGGCTCGCCGCCAAGTCCCTGCGGTGACAAGGCCGAAGCGAAGAGGGATCGCCGTCAAGCACACCCGGAGCTGCGGGTCAGCGAAGCAGAAGCGAAGAGCGCTCGACGTCAAGCAAACGGGCCAGCGAAGCAGAAGCGAAGAGGGCTCGCCGTCAAGCGGACGCTGCGGTCACGGGTCGCGAAGCAGAAGCAAAACGGAAGCGGCTGCAAGGGAACCCCAAAGAAGTGCGGGCGCGGGATGCCGCGGCCAAGCGCCAAAAGCGGTTGCTACCTGACGTAGGGGTCTTCGAAGGACGCAAACTGTCCCCTCTCCAAAGCGGCGTGCATATATAACAACGTCTTCACGTCTATATATGATGGTAGGAGATGTGTACGGAGGATTCGCGGGTTACCCGATCATCTCCCAGCAAGCTCTTCTAACATCATTCACTTTGTGGATACGGCGGTGCTTTTGTTACTAGTCTTTTTTTTTTTATTTCGCACAAGAGCGATTCGCTTATCGTATTGGTCGTAACAACGAGGAAGTCAAGAACTAGTCGCACATAATCACGCACAACCTAATCGTTTATGCGTCAATCGTGTTGCAAATGTACGCGCTGATTAGTTGTCGCTGGATTGGAAACAGCGTTGCCCGCTACCTCACACCCACGGAGACCGAGCAGCGAATCATCCGCACTGCCTATAAAACTGCTCTCCACCTGCCTAACTCAACGCCCACGGAGAAACTGCTTCAACTTGGGGTGCACAACACCCTGGGAGAACTCGTAGAACCTCTTCAGTCAATACCAAAGGCTATCGCGCACAGAGACTGACTCCTGCGTCGACTTGGAATAAACCTACCAGGCTGTACCACGGCTACGTTCTCTCCCCAATTGCAATTGCTGCAATTGCTCATGCAATTGCAGGCTCCTCTGCAGAGTATATTTTTTCAGATTCTAAAACCGCAATTAGTAATTATGCGAATCGTAGAATTCACTCTCCGGCTGCTAAAATCCTCGCTTCTCCCCCTCATTCGGGTCCCTGCACACACCCAGGCCCAAGCACTCGTCAACCGGGCTGAGAGCGCCCTGCCTTCGTCCCGCAGGATCGACTCCTCGGCTACCACGATCTCACCATGTTTCACAGGAACTCTCGCCTAACGTACCCCCCGCCGCATAAATCTCTTTCCAGGAGTGACCAGATTCTGTGGCGCAAACTTCAAACTGCCACAGTCACGACCCCTTTCCGCTATCACGCATGGTGAAACCTCTCCGCACTGCAAATTGCGTCCTACCACCAGAGCCGACTTCAATCACATTTTTCTAAATTGCCCTAACAAGCCCACGCCACCGTGACATCAGGAGCGATGGGAGGCTGCTCTGCACAGCTCGCAACCGGGCTGGGCCAGAAGGGTCGCCGATGAGTGCCCGGCCATCTAGAGGGCTCATCGCCGTCCTGCTCCCGTTCCCCCCCTCGCATGATTCTCTCGGGAATCAATAAAGTTGCTCACCTACCGCACCGTCCGCCCAGTTATGCTTAACGTCTCATATTGATGGGCTGGTAGCGAAGCCTTCAAGACGGCGCGCTGTTTCCCCGTGCTTGTCGCACGTGAAGTGGTGCCACTTTTGAATTATGTTCGTGCAAAACGAAACAGAATCATGCAAAGATGTTTGTGTGGGCAGAACCTACACGCCGCTTACTCGCTCGGATGAATCATTGCGGATGATTCATGTACTGAACTGAGGCATTTCGTGGCACATGCTCGAACACACGGCACTGCACGTCGCACCGGTATGAATACCAGCCGATCGATTTCCGCGTGTCGCAGTTCTTCTGAGTCGGCTGCGATAGTAGCCTAGCTGTCATTGCGTTTGAATGAAATATACATGCTCGAACGCGGACCAACACTTACGTAGTTGTACCACAAACTCATCGTAGTTGCTAAAGTCAGCCATAAAAATAGCTATATATGCTTATATATACAGCGAGAAAAAGAACTGACAAAACGCGCACGGCGGGGCTAGAGGAGCCGCACGCGCACTAACCCACTGGTGGCAGAGTCAGCTGCTCTGAGGCACTCATGATGACGTCATGAAGCTCCTCCACCAATCAAAAGCAGCGACGACGTTTGTGTTGCCACCCATGATGCGTGCCGCGTGTTTTTGCCATTATAGGCGTTTGCTCAAGTTTACGCCAATTTTCGACATGAATTTCGCATTCACCGCGCTAAAAATGATAAAATAGCACTATAACCTCAATTAAAAAAAAAAAAAACATTCACAGCATATCCACGGAGTGAATGATGATGAGTGGGCGAAGCTCCGGATGTTCATCGTAGATCGTGCCGAGTTCCGGATTAATTTAGTTAACACGCACGCTACGAATCCTTAGGTTCAACTACGCACAAGTGAAATCTCCCACCGGCACCTCATTGCAAGACCCAGTGCATATATATATATATATATATATATATATATATATATATATATATATATATATATATATATATATATATATATATCACAAAAGGTTCTTCCTGGCTATCGGGATAAATATACTATCAAAAAGACACAGTGACAAACATAGGATTTATTCTGACGTTTTGGCTGGAGGCCAGCCTTTTTCAAAGATGAAGGTTTCTCATGCGCGCATGGTCACGAACATGGGCGCATGGGCGCATGGTGTTCGTGAGGTGTATAAGACCATGCGCCCATGAGAAACCTTCATCTTTGAAAA
Organism: Hyalomma asiaticum; assembly: GCA_013339685.2. Lineage (NCBI taxonomy): Eukaryota > Metazoa > Arthropoda > Arachnida > Ixodida > Ixodidae > Hyalomma > Hyalomma asiaticum. Next base: position 4,953,953 of record CM023485.1, on the reverse strand, counting down.
AGGCTGGCCTCCAGCCGAAACGTCAGAATAAATCCTATGTTTGTCACTGTGTCTTTTTGATAGTATACAGCAGAGACCATTTATAACGTAACCGCCTATAGTGCAGGACCGGCTATAATGCGGTTTTTTCTGACTCCCGTTTACCCTCCCATAGAACTTAATGTATACGCATACCGCTTATTGTGCAGCTCCCTGAGATGAAAGACCGGTTAAAATGCGGCTGCCGGAAAATCAGCGGACAATTGAGGTAGGAAACAGGCTTCACAATGGAACTACTTTGCTCGAGAAGAGCGCAACGAATGAACAAGGAGCGGAGGGGAGAAAATTAAAAAAAAGAGGACCGCGGCAGCTGTGCGTCGCGGGCACACCCTGTGAGGATAAGATTGATAGGATTGCCAAGGCGACGGCCCTTTGTCAGCTCCTAACGCGCGCTTCGCACGAAATGCGCGTCCGCGATCGCATGATGTCCGCGCTACCGCTGTTTGTCTCCAGTTCTTTTTTTTTTAATCATTTCACGAGCATTGTCCTTGAATCACTCCGCGAGCGCGATTTCTTGTGCATCCGATCCCTGTGTTATCAAGGGCGTGCTTCCCGTGCGGCGCGCCGCCCGCGACCCCGCAAGCACTACTTTTTCGGTACTGGCTGCAGATAGGGTGCCGCGGGCGACTGTGGTTTATGACGGCCGCATTTAAAACGTGGACGAATCACTTCTACAGCGGAAATGAAGGCATGGATGGCAGGTGCACCACTCGAATGGCGGTTTGCGGTCGCTACGTTTTTGCCATCACGCGCGCGTAAGAGAAAACAAAGGATAGCGCGTGCAGTAATCGGTTCCTGTTTCTGCGCGGTCCGGTTCCGCGGGAAGTCCGCATAAACGGCGACGTCGCTATAGCGCATTTTCTTTTTTATTTTTTGCACAGCGCGGCCACGCACTTAAACCTTCGAAATATCCTTTTTTTATTTCTTTTTTTTAAAGCGGGTGAAAGCAGCCCGGTCACGTGCTTCGAATGTCTAACACGCGCCGCTACCTGCTCGACAGTTTTTACACACATCTAGACATTGAAAAATGTTGTTTCGGTTATAGTGCGGTACCGCTTATAGTGCGGGTATGCGCGATTCCGGCGACTTACGTTATAAGCGGTCTATGCTATATATATATATATATATATATATATATATATATATATATATATATATATATATATATATATATATATATATATATATGGGTGGCCGGTGAACGGTTCTCCAGCGCGAGCAGTCGGTATTTTTCAATCAAGAAACTCGCTAGAAGACGCTGCCTGCGTCAAGCTTGTCTCTCGCGGGTGAGGGTGCCTTCTCCTTCTTTGCGAGCTGGTAGCGCGTTCATCGAAGAAAGAGCATTTCCATAGTCAACATGCGCCTTTCGCTCTTTCTCTCTCTCGCAAGACAGCAGATAGAAGAGTGAGAGAGCTCGCGCGCCTCCCACACGCGCCCTCCTAGTAGCGCGTTCCTAGTAGGCAACGCGCTACTACAACGGACGGACAGACCCAAACCTTAAGGAGCTTCGCCCCTAAAAGAAGTGCTTCAGTGCCTCTTTAACGTACGACAATCATCATCATAGCCTACGTCGGCCGCCGTGACGGTTTCCCTACACGGTAGCGGTTTTCGTCAAGGGAGAGGATTTTCGAGACGTTTTCTCCTCAAAAACGGGTTGACGGCGACGTAGAGCATTGCTCTACGTTTCCGTCAACCCGTTTTCGAGGAGAAAACGACTCGGAAACCCTCTCCCCTGACGAAAAACGGTGCCGTGACGGTGACGCGACGGGCCGTTTGACGGCTGTGTGAACGAGCACTAAAGCTGCTGCGATGCCTCGCAAAGCCTCTGTCGTTACCGGTAGTCCAGGAGGAAGCGAGCTCTCCAGTGTTTGCAGAATACAGGTGCAACGAACTACACAGGGCCACGTACAGCACTATCTGCGCGACAAGCGCTATGTAGCCTAATTTTAGGGGCGAAGCTCCTCTTAGTCTAACCTTGTCACGCGTCAGTCGTCAGGCGTAACCCGCGTGCCTCCCGGCACGCGCTCGCCCTCGGCGTTCGCCTCGGCGCGTGCCTCCCGGCGCGTATCCCCTCTCTCTCTCTCTCCCGGCACTGCCTCCCGGCGCGAGCCTCTGCTGTCTTGTGTGAGAGAGAGAGACAGAGAGAGAGCGAAAGGCGCGCGTTGGCTATGGAAACGCTCTTTCTTAGAGGAACGCTGTACCAGCACGCAAAGAAGGAGAACGCGCCTTCACCCGCGAGAGACAACGGTGGCGCAGGCAGCGTCTCCTAGCGAGTTTCTTGATTGAGAAATACCGACTGCTCGCGTTGGAGAAGCGTTCACCGGTATATATATATAGGCACTGGATCTTGACTTGCAATGAAATGCCGGTGGGAGATTTCACTTGTGCATAGTTGAACCATGAGGATTCGTAGCGTGCGCGTTAACTAAATTAATCCAGAACTCGGCACGATCTACGATGAACCTCCCGAGCTTCGCCCACTCACCATCATTCACTCCGTGGATATGCTGTAATTTTTTGGTTACTGCAGAAGGCGGAAAGTAACCGAAGGGGTGGAGAGAAAAAGGCTACGGACTGGCTCCAGGCGGCGGAGGAAGCGCCTATTACCCGCGCACATGTGCGACCACAGCCTAACTGGATCCAGTGACTCTACGCCTTCTGGCCGAGTTGCATGGCTGTAACGGTTACGGTCGTCATTAGACATAGGTTGAAAGCGCTTCTCTTGCGTTTCTGCTCTACAGGCACCTTTCATTTGACACTCGTCTTTACCCCTTTCCGTTAATTTTTCCTTCGTCATGCTCATGTCATATCATGAGGATGACGAAGGAAGGCAGTTGCCGCCCTGACGAAGACAAATCCGCTTGTCGAAACGTTGGCTCCCGCGACATTCCCTGTTTTAAATCGTACTTTGCGATTTGTTCATCGATTCAAGCATCCATCTTCCCCTGAGCTTCTCTTCTAGTTTGGATGTCATATCATGTATTTCATGACTCATGTCGCCTCTCTCGACCCATATCTTTCGTTTGACAACCGTCTTGACGTCCTTAATTTACTTGTCTCCAGTTTGCGTTCCTGGTTTATATTGGACCCGTACTAGCTCGCTCAGTTTGGTGCCCATTGAATGGGTGCAAGTGAAGGGACGAAATACTCGAGCGGGATAGAAGCAGGATTTGCTGTGCTCGTTGGTCTTGCTTGACTCGCTGAGACAGATTTGCCCAAAGAACAGAATGACAAGCAATAGAACAGAGCAGATGATGACCAGCACAATGCAAGGAGGAGACAAAACGACAAGGTATAGTCTTTGACTCCTTTCTTGCGTCATTTCATGCTTTGCGCTAGTCCATCTCAGCACAGGCAGTGTTTTCTTAGGCGGACAAGACGAAACGAGCAAGGGGAGGGTGGTGTTCAAGCTGCCTCGCAGGCTACTCCGCAGCTACTACACGAATGAGCAGCTACACCTGGCGACAACTTGCTGTGGCAGCAAAGCGAAGGCTACGGAGCCGAATCGCGCACCTTTTAAAGACGAGTCTTTCTTGGGATACTCCAGCGCAGAAATTTTGGTCTGTCTGTGTGTGTGTGTCTGTCCTGCTGCGAAAGGTGAACCCCTTCCTCAAAGACCACCCAGCTTGAACTGGTAGCTACCTTCATACTTCTGAACACAGTCGACCAAAAAGCAAATATTACGCATATCTGAGGCGCAACATCCATACGTAAGCATTAGACGGTGTGTTCCTTTAGTAGAAAATACGTAGATGCGTAATTCTAAAGAACCTAGTGCTTGTTAGGATGCGCAAAAGCGGACGTTTCCTACGCAGTTCTGCGTACTACACAAGCTTCTTGCGTTTCCCGACATCATGGCCAGATGGCGCCCATATCTCACGCTCGTGGCACTCGTGCCGAACGGGTAGCACAAGGCAGCGGAACGGCCGCCCGCCACTCCGGCCGGTCCCTTTCTCTCCTCGCGTCTCTTCGTTTTCCCTCTCGCTTGCGCGACTCCACGGGGAAATAGAAACACGCGAACCGGGACTCATGTAGTACGGCCGGTAGAAGACTATCGTCTTTCGACGACATTTGCAGCGAAGCACGGAGATACGCGGCCAATTCTTTTTGCTACGCTGCCGAGTGTAGTCGACGAACGCTAACTTTTGCACGATACAAGAGAAACATAAGACGTGTCACTTAATCATTTTTTCTTTTTAAATGCTAAGCATTTCTTAGCGAACTTCGACGAGTTTGAGCGCATCTATCTATCTATCTATCTATCTATCTATCTATCTATCTATCTATCTATCTATCTATCTATCTATCTATCTATCTATCTATCTATCTATCTATCTATCTAGCCGCCTACGATTTTGTGCTCTCCTGGCCATTTCGCTAATGCGATGCTTACGAAAATTGGTATGCCACGACATGACTTCCTGACGAACATAAATGGCAGCTCATAACATGAAAATCATGATATGCATGTCATGAGGGGCATGATTTGCATGCCACAGTCTCAGTGCTCTCCTGGCCGTTTCGCTAAAGGGATGTATGCGAAAACTGGCATGGCACAACATGACTGCCTGACGAACATAAATGGCAGGTCATAACATGAAAATCATGATATGCATGTCATGAGCGACATGATTTACATGCCACGCGTTTCGTTAATGGGACGTATACGGAAATCGGCACGCATCATAAATGACAGGTCATAACACGAAATCACGACATGCATGTCATGAGTGACATGATTTACATGCCACGGTCTTGGTGCTCTCCGGGTCGTTTCGCTAATGGGATGTATACGAAAATTGGTATGCCACAATATGACTGCATGGCGAACACAAATAACAGGGCACAACATGAAAAGCATGACGTGCATGTCATGAGCGACATGATTTACATGCCACGCGTTTCGTTAATGGGACGTATACGGAAATCGGTATGCCACAACTTCACTGCATGACAATCATAAATGACAGGTCATAACACGAAAATCATGACATGCATATCATGAGTGACATGATTTACATGCGACGGTCTTGGTGCTGTCCTGGGCGTTTCGTAAGTGGGATGTATAGGAAAACTGGTATGCAACAACATTACAGCGTAACGAACATAAATGACAGGTAATAACATGAAAAGCATGTCATGCATGTCATGGGCGGCATGATTTACATGCCACTCGTTTCCTTAAAGGGATGTATACCAAAATTGCTATGGCACAACACGACAGCATGATGAACGTAAATGACTGGTCATAAGATTAGAATGTCATGAGCAGCATTATTTACATGCCATGGTCCTGGCTCTATACTGCCGTTTCGTTAACTTCATATGTACGAAACTCGGTATAGCGAGACAACAATGCAAATCCATTTTACGTTCCTGATGCGTGCTTCGCATTCCCTTGATTCCCACTGCACGGGGGATCTGCCAGTTTTTATGTTCAAGAATATTTTGTTGCAATTTAGAAAAGTTGTATGGATACCATCTCGGATAAAAGGAGTTGTGCTGCGTGCAACCGATGCCACCAGCGCGAGTTGGTCCCACACCGCGATAACCACTTGGACACCGCAGTGACCCACCCGTCTTCGGCGAGTCTGCGCACTCAGAGCAACGCTACTATTGGGAACAGTACGTAAAATAAATGGCTCATTTCATTTGCTTGATTGGATATGCATGGTTGGTATTTTGGGTTGTTTATGGCCGCGGATACGATCACTCAGAATGTGCACATAGTGAAAATGAAAGCCGCGCATTGCGTGCGACAGCGTGTCCGTGTCTGCAGTTGGAAGTGTTTTTGGCGCTTTGCAATGAGAGCGTTCCACTTTGCTTAAAAACTACGTTATTGGCAAAGCCCAGTCAAGGTGTGCGTCTCTCTCGCTTGCACAAACTTTTTTTTTATTGCGAAATGTGCTTGCCCTTGAGGCATAGTTTATGGTGTGTTATGTTAAATGTGTGCTGCAAGTCCTGTGTCGTGTACGAACCAAAGCAGTATTTGGTGGTATCGTTGCAAACTCGAAGTGCGAACATCTGTGGGACAGTGGCAAACATAACCAGCTACCCGTCGGCAGCGACGCGTTCCCTGCCAAACTCACAGGAGAGCCTCGTTAAATTTGCTGAAGTTATTGTGTCAGACATATGAGAATAGCTACTCTGTATGCAACAGAATTGATGAAATGGCTTGTTGCCTGCATGTGAGGTGTATAATTGTGCGGCTGCCTTGTGGCTTCCAGAGAATTTAAAAAATAGAAGTGCTTGCTCAAGGAAAACTGATTCTTTAGCCTTCCTATACGATTCCCCGCAGTACACCATATTCAAAAAAAAAAAAAAACATTACAAATAGTTGTGTACAAGGTGCGCGTGTGCATGCGTGAGTGATTGGCATATCAGCGTATGCTACACTGGGGTTACCTCGAGATAGTTATAAATAACCAACGAGTTATAAATCTTCAATACTGCTATAAGACTGTTCATATATGTCGGAGGGCGGAGATGGGCCGCGCGGTTTACTTGAATCTGGCACCCTCAAAAACGCATGATGGATGCGCTCGCAAAACCGAAATCAAAATCTCACGAGAACGGACTACTTGGCGTATGTGCAGAAGCTCCGGCCACGTAGCCTTGGCTGCGCTGTCACAAAGTTGTCGCCAAATATAGTGCGCGTCGCCTCGTCGTGATTAAATACCACCGAGACGCGTTGTTAAAAGCGGCCATGACGATGAAGTAGCTAAAACATTTTGTCGCTCAGGAGATCATATTTATGAATATCCTTATTGGCCAGGTACCGCGTGTGAGGGCCTATCGCCTCTTGCGATGTCACCGTTCTCAGGAGCGTTCGCAGAGCATTGAAGAAGAGACGCGCTTGACGACGGCAGCGTTGTTGGCACGGCAAACCAATTTATCTCCTGATGAGCAAACCAAAAAATTAAAAAGAAAAGCTCTGTACAAACAGAAAACCAATGTAGAAAATTCACCACTAATGCAAACTAACTGCCTTCTGTAATGACGCTACTTAAGCTCTCAGTTCGGCGCAGCTCTCAGTCCTGCGTCTAGCCACACCGACTTCGCCGACGCTGTCGCGTTCTTACTGGTGTCGGCGCTGTCCTTGTCGCCGCAAAGTGCCATGCTGGTCTGAGAATCCTGTTGGACGTCCCGTAGTTGTCGCTGTCCTCCTTTACGACGGCTTTACGATACCGCCTGCTTCCGTAGCCGTCTCCCGGCCTCAGTTGTTGACGTGTCACAGCGTCTTCGAGTGCTAGGCCTAAGGCCTAAGTGGGAGCTCGGTCCCCTGCTCGAAGTGGTGACGTGTCGTACCGGTGAATTGCTGCGGGCCGACCTTCGAAGGGGGATTGCTGGCCGTGCGTCCGGAATATACAGCACCTCCGAGGAGCCTCGCCCGAGCGACTTCGAGTTCCGCGGCCACACCACGGAGTGCAAGCGTCACGGGCTCGAACACCCGCTGCTCCCGTCGACAAAGTATTGCCGTTGCCGCGCAGGCAATCCCAGCGCTGCTGCGCCTTCGATCGACATCTCGCGCCACGAGCGCTCGTGCTGTTTCAACGACGGCCGGTCTTCTTCCTCGTCTACTCCGTGCCGCTTGACTTTCTCGTGACATACTGCCAGTACAATCGGTTGGTCTGGACGGTACATTCCAGATGGACACGGGGCTTTCTGCCGATAGCAGCGAGAAGGTGCTCTAGCGAAAAGCAGGATTTTGATTGATTTGTGAGGTTTAACGTCCCAAAACCAACTTTGGTATGAGAGACGCCGTAGTAGTTTTCACTGACGTGTTCTGCGAGTTTTGCGTCATGCCACTTCTGCGTGTTCATCCTGCTTTAGCAAAATAATTAATCTGTATGGACGCGTTTCATTCTCAGCAATGGAGCTGGTCGTGCAACCCAAAGTACTTGTCGGCATAAGTCGGCGTTTAATTAAGTGCTGCTTGCACGCACAGAGCAGCCAAAGCGTGTCCTGTGGTTATCCACCAAGAAGCGCAGGTATCTGCCGGGCCTTGAAGAGCAACGCACCTTTTTACGAACTGCATGTCGAGCCTGCCCTCGTTTCTTCTTGCTTGTTTTTTTTCGTAGCTCAGTCGTTTGTCTCAGTGGAAATAGTGTTGCGGAAAATACGAGAGTGCTGTAACCTGAAAGCGTTTCTGCGAAGCGCTGTTTATCCTTGAGTGCCTTTCCTCGCGACCTTTGATTAGTGCCGCGGCGTTTCGCCTTCTTCTAACGCAACGAAAGTGACTGCAGCACGTACGACCTGCGTGTCGCGTCGGCGGACGGCTCGATGCTGCGCTCCGCTTTCGCTATTTTTTCTCTCTATAGTCAAGGACGACAACGCGTGCAAACCCGTTTTTCTCCGATACAACAGCGACCGCTTCGAATCCGGCATGGGAGCTTTGAGATTTGCGAGAAGCCTTGTGTCACCGCATTTTCGCAGATCGAATGGCGGAAAATCGATCAACCTCGAACCACGCCTGCCAGGCAATAGCGGCGCCATCACACAAAGATAGTTTTATCGCGGTGAGACCAGGAACGAAATGTCGTTTGACTGTACACGGCCTTCGTGGCACGCCTTCAGCATCCGTAGTTCAGTCGCATAATTTTAATACTACACGTAAGCCTTGCGCGTACGATAACTTTAACCTGTGACACAGAAATCGGGCAATGCGGCGTGGGTTTCCTCTTGCGCTGCGTGCCTCGATATTTAGCACCGGTTAGTTTTCACTGGAATAATCGGTAGTTGGACAACTTGGTGCACATGAGGAACCTCGTATGTAGGTAATGAGGTTCCAAATACTGATCGTGTACTCAGTCAACATTGCGAAACATGCATTACGCCGCCAAGTGCACTCGTTGCGCTCATAGCGAGTCACTGCGACGAGGGTGAACGCAAGAAACGGCGTCCACAGACTGCCAGTGCCGAGCACAAAGTACCCGTTTTCGGCACCGCGAGAAGTGATTAAAACCCGCGCAACTAAAGCACTCTTCTGTCAAACCTTCTCGCTGCACTCGCGCGTCGTGCAGGGCTGCATTGCAGCTGTCCGGAACAATGCTCTTCCGCGACATCGCTTATGAACGCCAACTTCCTTGAACACCTCAACTAAAATCGGTAGCTTATATCTGGGCTGCCTGCGCCGGTGTGTTCACGTCCATTTAGCGGGCTGGCGCAACTAAACATCGGCTCCGGAACCGTGCTTGCCGGTCGAGTGCGCCTGCCTCGTCGCCACTGGAGCGCCTGCAGCCGGTCAGGGCGAAGCGGAATTCCGAGATTCCAGCGTTCGACTGCTGTGCACCACTGGACAGGTAACGACCTGCAAAGAAACATACAGGCGCGAGATATCGGCCGAGACACCGGACGACTGGGAAGGAAGCGAGCGCATTTTCAACACTCAGTTGTCCAAATTCAAAAGACACCGAACGTATTTCTACACGGTCTAAATATGGGTGAGAACCGGTACTCGGATATAATGTGGCGGGCGCGAAAAACTTGGAAAACGTTCTTTATATGAATTCGTCAATACACGGTTTAGGATGCAATTTTGCTTGTAGTACGTGTAACATATTGCTACGGTATCATACGGGCAATCAAGGTATGAGCCAGGCAAGGGTGGAAGACGACGAGGACGATATCTTGTCTAGAGGTTGGACGCCATCTTGCCTCGGCTGCACTGACTACCTAGCGCTCCGCGCTCTCCTGTAAATAAACCCTAGCTTGGCCTTCAACCGTAACAGTTTTGTGGTGGAGGTGCTGGGTACGCTGACCAAGAAGACGGAGTTGCTACCGGGGATCCTACGACGAAGCCTCGCTCGACTGCCACCACTGGAGATGTCTCATCACGGCAACGACCCGTCAACCCCGTCCTCTCCGGTGCGGTCAACTGGTGTCCGGATGCACACGATGGAGCCACGATCTTTTTCCTCAAAATCTGGTGAGGACGTCGAGCAATGGCTCACACATTACAAGCGTGTGAGCAAGTACAACGGATGGAACCAGTCGGCTCAGTTAGAGAACGTCGTTCTCTTTCTCACGGACACCGCACTGCTGTGGTTCGAGAACCACGAGGACACACAACGTGGGACCGCTTTGTCGCCGACATCACAGAGTGCTTCGGAGATTCCATCGCGAAAAGGAAACAGGCGGAGCAGACGTTACTTCAGCGTGCACAAGTCCCAGGTGAGACCTGCACAACGTACAAAGAGGCGGTCTTGAAGTTGTGTAAGACGGTAAACCCTCTTATGTCTGAAGAAGATAAAGTTGGGAACCTTCTCAAAGGGATCGCTGAAGACGTGTATAGCTACCTGATTGGAAAAGAGAGTCTCAGCTCAGTCACCGACCTCATCAAGCACTGCCGAACGTTCGAAACGTTGAAGCTGCGCCGTACTACGCCAAAATTCGGGAGATTAGCCAATGTTCCCACAGTTGCAAGCGTTGACGACATCTCCGGCTATCAGATCGATCTTGCGACCACTATCAGGCAGATAGTCCGCGAAGAACTCGAACGACACACCAAAGGAGCAACGGGTGCCGAACAGCTTTGTCGTCCCGACCATTACCGTGAATCTGCGTCCGTGTATCCTCGTTGTCTGCCATGCCAGGAGTTCCAAGCTATCCTGCCGATCAGCGGGCGCAGCATCGATGTCAATTTCGCGATGAAGTGACGCACGACGAGCGCTCTCATGGACCCGTCGCCACGCATCGGCAACCCGAAAGCCGTGTTCGCTATTATGCGCAGCAACCGACGTTTGACCGCGAAGTCTACAACACGAGTCGCACGTTGCCCGTTTGTTATAGATGTGGAGCCACGGGTCACATCTCTCGATTTTGTCGCAGACGCCGACAGACAAGGTACGGTTAACAACAACCAAGTTGGGCTAATTTTGATCGCGACGGCTATAACGACGACTGGCAACCTGACTTTGGAGCTGCCCGTTCCACAGGCTCAGCACACAGAAATGATTTCGGACAACACAACAGGAGCGCCTCACCAGCTTCAGATCGCAGCCTGACGCCACCAACCAGTCGACAACGCCGTTCGCCATCACCACGGCGACGCCTTACGTCACCACCGCCGTCGGGAAACTAGCTGACGCGGCCAATGGAGGTGAGGTCGCCGGACAGCCTGGATCTCTGCGAAATATTCCTCTGGTGATGGTGAAAAACAAAGTGCATGTCTTCGTTGATAGTATATCTACAAGTGCTTTAGTAGATACTGGTGCTGCCATGTCCGTCATGAGTGCCACGTTCAAAGAGAGGTTGGGACGGAAAGCTATGTTCCCGTGTAATGACAGTGTGAACTTTCGTGGTGTCAGTGGAGAGTGCCATATTCCTCTCGGCATTTGTGGCAAGTGTTTTGTTCTGCGGGGAAGATTCTAAAACAGAATTTTTGTATTACCGCGTTGCACTCATGACGTCATTCTGGGTATTGAGTTCCTTAAAGATTGTGGCGCTGCTGTAAATTGTGGTACGGGTGAAATAAGTCTGGATAGTGCACTCCTTGCCGCCCTTACAGACACACCTCCGAAAGACAAAAAGTACTTCGTTGTTTCCGATGATTTGTTGATACCGCCTCTTTCACTCTCGCGTGTCTGTGTCAAAGCCACTACTACCGACCATTGTTCATTTGATGCACAAGTTTTGCCGCTTGCTCCTAGCTGCGCCAAGAAGGATGTAGTCATACCGCGTTCTGTCGTGAGTGTAGTGAATGGTGCCACGAATCTGTGGGCTTTCAATTGTTCATCGGCCCCTGCTGTTCTTCCGCGCGATATGAAACTTGCCACATTCGAGGAAATAACCCACAGCTCTATTATGGCTTTCAGCGAAGAGGGGCGGTGTCGAACCTGCAACGTCAACCCAGCTGTTTCTGACGAGCACGTCCTACGAATGATCAACAAGTATTTGCCTTCAGATGAGCGCCAAGCTATTGCGCGAGTTCTTCTGGCGCACATGTCTGTCTTCGATTTCGTGCAAGGTGACAAGCCAGCTTCACTCCCTCGTTCTCGTGCTCGCCACCGAATTGACACCGGCTCGGCACACCCCATTCGACAAAAGCCTTACCTTCAGCGGAGAGAACAGTTATTGCTGAACAGGTCAAGGACATGCTACAGAAAGGCGTCATTCAGGAGTCCTCAAGTCCGTGGGCAGCACCAGTGATTCTAGTGAAGAAAAAGGATGGATCGTGGCGGTTTTGTGTCGTCTACAGAAAACTAAACGCTGTCACCAAAAAGGATGTGTATCCGCTTCCTCGGATCGATGACGTTATCGATTGTCTGCATTCTGCCGCTTACTTAACCTTACTGGATTTAAGATCAGGCTATTGGCAAATACCAATGCACCCATACGACAAAGAGAAAACAGCCTTTGTGACACCTGATGGCCTTTATGAGTTCAACGTCATGCCCTTCGGCCTTTGTAACGCGCCGGCAACGTTCGAACGCTTTATGGACACCATCCTCCGTGGACTAAAATGGGAAATTTGCTTGTGCTATCTGGATGATGTGATTTTTGGAAGCACTTTGGATGAACATAACCGACGTCTTAGTCTCGTCCTTTATTGTGTCGAGAAAGCCGGCCTGGCACTGAATTCCAAGAAATGTCGCTTTGGAGAGATCGAAACGTTAGTGCTTGGACACCTAGTCGACAGAAACGGTGTGAGGCCCGATCCAAGGAAGATTGAAGCAGTAAGTTCCTTCGAACCACCAAAGTCGCTGCGGGAGCTGCGGAGCTTCTTGGGCTTATGCTCGTATTTTCGTCGCTTCGTACCAAGATTCGCCGATGTTGTGTACCACTGATTTGCCTTCTCCATAAGGATGTTCCTTTTAACTGGACGTCGGCTTGCGACGAGGCGTTCCGCCAACTGAAGTTTCAACTAACATCGGGACCCATATTACGCCACTTCGATGCTTCATCGCCTACAGAAGTGCACGCTGATGCTAGTGTAATTGGGATCGGTGCTGTGCTCGTGTAACGTCATCAAGGATCTGAACACGTTGTGGCTTATGCCAGTAGATCTCTAAGTAAGGCGGAACAGAATTACACCGTTACAGAACAAGAATGCTTGGCAGCATTTTTCGCGGTTCATAAATTTCGGTGCTACGTCTACGGGCGCCCGTTCACTATAGTTACGGACCACCACGCTCTGTGCTGGCTGGTGAATCTCCGTGATCCGAGTGGTCGACTGGCACGATGGGCTCTTCGACTTCAGGAGTACGACTTCGTCGTCTCGTACAAGTCCGGTCGTCGTCACGCGGACGCCGACTGCCTCTCCCGCCTTCCTCTACCGACTACGAAGTGCGACGAAGACAGCTTCGATGACTGTTTTGCTTCTATTTCGCCCACATTCCCGGACTCGACGAGATTCAGGGATGAACAAGCAAATGATGTTAGCCTGGAGACCCTTTTCACTGCTGCGCGGCGTCCCCAAGCCACCGGTCGATTTTCTGTACGAGATGCCCTCCTTTACAAGACGAGTTATTCGGGTCAAAGCGCGCGCTTCCTCCTGGTGGTTCCGCAGAGCCTGCGACCGGACGTACTGTGTGCCATGCACGATGACGCGACCTCTGGCCATCTAGGCTTTATAAGAACACTGCACCGCGCACAGGATCGTTTTTACTGGCCCACAATGCGAGAGACCATCAAGCAGTACGTCAGTGGCTGCGAGAAATGCCAACGCCATAAGCGCCCTACGAATACTCCTCCGGGTCTTCTCCAGCCTCTGCCACCACCCTGTCTGCCATTTGAACAAGTAGGCATTGACTTCTTGGGGCCATTTCCACGATCTTCGAACGACAATCGGTGGGCTATCGTATGTGTCGACCACTTGACCCGTTACACAGAAACGGCGGCCATACCATCTTCAACAGCTACATGCGTTGCCACATTTTTGCTGCGGTTTGTTATTCTCAGGCACGGTTACCCTCGTGTGATCATTAGTTATTGTGGCCGCCAGTTCGTTGCGGATACCGTTGAAGAATTACTTCGTCTCTGTAGCTCAAAGTTGCGGCATTCGCACCTTGCCACCCTCAAACCAACGGCCTTGTAGAGCGTACGAACAGGACTCTTACCAACATGCTGGCCATGTATGTATCCTCCGACCACAAAGACTGGGATGACGTGCTCCCATTCATCACATATGCTTATAATACCGCAAAGCACGAGACGACGGATTACAGTCCTTTTTATCTTCTGTATGCACGTCTACCCTTAAAGGAGTACTGACACGATTTTTCGGTGGCTCAAAATGTACATTTTTCGTTTTCTAGCCATATATTGTTAGCACCCTCCGCACGCGGAAGCCAGGAAACACGTACAAAATATTTTAATTTGGTTTTAAAGTTTTCGTCACCCAGCATTGCACGCCAGCCCCAGCGCAATGGACACTACGATGACGTATGAAAACAGCCTTTTAAAAACCTCCGAAATTGCTGTCAGAGTCGCTGGACGACCGCTGAAATTGGCCTTGTTTGCGTGCCCCACGTGTAATTGACCACAAACGACACAGTTGCAGCGACGCTATCACGAATTTCTGTCCCTACGTGACTCAGACTTCATCCGACTATGTTGATACGTCACTAGGAAACCGTCCCCCTCGAAATCGAAACCGAAAGTGGGCTTTTAAGGAAGCCGTATTAAAAATATATTCATTGTTTTGCGAGGCACCAGCATACTCTTTTTGGGGTTCTCCACTCCATTGCTTTCGTTTACAACAATAATACGAGAATGTCAAAAATTCGTGTCACTACTCCTTTAAGGAGCATTGATACAATATTGCCGTTTGTCTTCCACAACGAGTACTCGGTTGCCAAGACGCTGTGCCTTGCAGAAGAAGCACGTCGGATCGCTCGACTTCGTACCGTGGCGTCACAACACCGATCTAAGGAGCGCTACGACAGCCGACACCAGTCCGTCTTCTACAGCAAAGGGGACTTTGTATGGGTGTGGGCCCCACAGCGTAAACGCGGATTATGCCACAAGTTTCTGCCTCAGTATACTGGACCTTTTGTGATTGTCGATCGATTGAGTGATTTAACGTACGTGGTGGCCCGCTTAACGTCAGCTGGTCGTCGTTCCAGTCGAACACAGCTAACACACGTTGCGTGTCTCAAGTCTCAAGCGGTTTCATCCTGCCGTTTCCCAGTGATTTCTACTTGCCCAGCGGGCTTCGTCTGTGAGCCGGGGAGTCCTACGGTATCAGACGGGCAATCAAGCCATGAGCCAGGCAAGGGTGGAAGACGACGAGGACGATATCTTGTCTAGAGGTTGGACGCCATCTTGCCTCGGCTGCACTGACTACCTAGCGCTCCGCGCTCTCCTGTAAATAAACCCTAGCTTGGCCTTCAACCGTAACAATGTTTCTCGTTCGTTCGTTCGTTCGTTCGTTCGTTCGTTCGTTCGTTCGTTCGTTCGTCGTTCACACAGTTCCTTGTTATTACGTATGCCACGTTACGTTTCTCTTGTTGGGATTTTGTACCACACCTGCAATATCTCAGAATGAGACGGCAGTATTCGTAAATAAAACTGTCAAGTACGGATAAAACTGCGAAATAAACGGTGAAGTACGGATAATCAATAGAGTGGTCGCGGTGTGTGTGCCTCTCAAACCCACTGTGTAAACACGTGTTCACCGTGGTATAATTCCCTGACTCTGAAGTTTCGCTTTAGAAAGAACTTCTGAGAGCCGATCAGATCATGATGGGTGCAAGGACACCCCGATTCTTGACAACGACGATGGTCTTTACGTGGTTAACGGGCCAAGACGCCAGGAGTCGCAGGACGACGAGGCTTGACGGCTTTTCCTAATGGCGCCATGGGAACCAGGTGATAACTACAGCTTTCCCTCAATAAGCACAAACTGAAGTTGAAACCACGTTGGCAAGAACGTTTGCCTGTTCTCTAAATCTCTAAATCTTCTCTGAATCTATCTATCTATCTATCTATCTATCTATCTATCTATCTATCTATCTATCTATCTATCTATCTATCTATCTATCTATCTATCTATCTATCTATCTATCTATCTATCTATCTTTTTTCTCCGTTTCTTATGGGTTGCTATCATCGGAGACCGTCGGTTGGTTATGTCCAGCGTCGCACGGGTTTCCTGTTTGTGCGTAATTCTGTGAGAACATGTAGCCGCGTTAGTAACTAACACATTCTACTATCTGTTATTAGAAAAAGGTTTGTTTAGCTGCTCAGCGAGAACTGAAACAACGTAGCTGGTGTCATTCACTTCCTCCGTTCCCTCCTTCTCATATTCACACCACACTACCTCACCCTCCTTTCGTGCCCCCTTCCTATACTGCAGTATACACGGCTATGCTATGTTATTCCGTGTTCTACCCTCTCCTCTTCCCCTTCTCCTCGCCCTCAATCCTCTTTCCCACCACCTTTCCCAAGCACGCATGGCTATGCTATGCTAAGAGCTTCTTGGCACATACGTGCCAAGAAGCGTGCTAGGAGCTTCCGTGGCGCACGCATTCTAGGAGATACGTGCTAAGAGCTTCCGTGGCGTACGAACGATACTGTACAAGGCTGTGTATTCCATCATCTACCGTTTCCTCTTCTCCTTTCCTTCCTCCCACCCACTTGCCATATGCTATGTTGGCTCATACCCACTATGTGTGCCTCATGCCCGCCTTTATGTAGTAGCGGCATACGCACAAGACCCTAAATGCCGTGAATTTCATAGAAGTGACTTATTACGACGGAAGGCTAGCCTAAACAGCTGTTTAAAGAAAAGAAAAAAAGGGGGGGTGGGTCACTTCGAACTTGCGGGAACTATCGCGCACAACTGTAGAAGTTCCGGGAGGGGAGTTAAATACAGCACAGCGTAAAAGAAAATCTCGAGGTGGGCGCCCACAACCGAACACTTCGTATGGGTGCCCCAGTCTCCACTTGAAAAACCGATGGCCCTGCGGATACCTGCGTGCGAATTCCTGTACTATCTTCTGTATGCCCCTGAAAATTGGTTAGGCACGTTTACTAACGCCCGACATATACATATCGCGGTTAAAGCTGCCTGTTTATGAATCCTGGCAAGCACTGTTTCCGATAACGTGCTGCTCCAACGTCTGGAAAACCGGCACCAACAAACCAGCAGTAGTCGGCCTTTCGCGAACGTGCTGCCATTGCTTGCCTTCAGGTGGTTGCAAAAAATATTCAAACGAATATTTGTGACGTATATGGACAAACAGAAAGTGCACGAGTGCGCAACATCTGCAAGCTAGTCCGCGTGGGAGAAAAGAAAACGTAAAGCTCATAGAAAAACGTGACGCTCATTGAAAGCAGGAAATATGCCACGACGAACATCTGCTTTCACGGGGTCGATGAACAGCGATGGCACGCTCGGTGCATATCTCCTTATCGTGGAAGACTGCGAACGGGCGTGTAACGTGCCAGGCTCGTGCCCGTAGCACGCGTGTGCGCTTGAATGTGCGTGACGAAATTTGCATACTCGCAACATGCAATGGAACGGAAAATGACAGGCGCAAATGGGTTTCAGGGCAGTATAGAGTGAAACGCTGGACATACAAAGGAACCCGGTATTAAGAAACAATTTAACTGACAACTGAAATCGCGGAGGTGCCTCGATGTCAGCGCCGCCGCCGCCATACTGTGTCGGAGCTGTTGGCCTGCGCGCGTTGCGTGTCGCGCTGTCTGATGTTCAGCGTGCATTGAATCTCGTGTGTGCGCGGTAAATCATGTCACTCATATGTCACAGTTTCCTAGCACGAAATCTCCACATTGCTGGGCTTCTGTGTACTTTTGTCCAACAGTACACAGGAGGATAAAAGATGCCTTTGGTTTCCCCGTGACAACTAACTGAGGAAAAAAAAAAAGCTGCATATCCACGAAGCGAATGCTGTTCATGGGGCGAAGCACAATGCATCGGATCGTGAATTATCAGTGCAATGACGATTACGACTGTGAGGAAAGGATACACTATTTTTGTGTAAACCTCAAGAAACCGAAAGTGAAGAAGACGAGCGGCGGGCAGGTGGCACGGAGGCAGCAATAAAACAAGAAAAGAAAAAAAAAAGACAAGGGACGGCCTACGTGGCGTGCAGGGAGCTCGAGCAGGGAAGGCGGCAGACAGGCGAAGCCGTGTTCCGCTCGAGGGGAAGAGCTCCGGTCGTCATCCCTGAGGTGGGCGGTAGACCAGGACGCGCCTGCCAATTCCGGCTCCGGTGGCCTGTTCCAGGTTATAGGACGAGGCCTTCGAAGCGGCTCCTGCCAGGGTGTAGTTTGCAGGCCTAACCGGTACTGTATACGTGGTTTGAGAGTGGCGCTGGACCCCGAGAGTTGCGGCCAGTCGTTCGCCGCGACGTGTTGCTCAACGACGTGTTGATCTTTCTCTTTACTCTTCTCTCTAGTGTGAAACGTAAAGTTTGTTTAGTTTTTTTTTCCTCTCACATGTTCGCTTGAATACTTTCTTGTCCGAACTCACCAGACATCCTGACGAACGTCCTTAAACATCACAATGATGTTTATTGTTGTTGTTGAAGTCTTGGACCCCTTTTACCCTTTAATTTAACGGCTCGGTGGTCGCTGGAGGCGAGGTCGAGCGGTTCTTCGTGAAGGAGTTGCAGAGGAAAGTTGGCAAATGCACGACCCCCTGTTGGTTGCGGCGACTGTCCTCTGGTAAACGAGTTTCAGGTTATATACGTATTGCCGTATTTCAGGTTTAGTCATCTCCCGCCCCTCGATTCGCCAGATTGCCACTAACGCATTCCACAACTTCGCGAAGACATGTTTCACTTTCCTGCTACACCGATATTCCTATGACAAGGAATCAACCACAATTTTTCAGTCAAGAAACTCGCTAGCAGACGATGCCTGCTTCGGCGTTATTTCTCGCGGGGAAAGGCGCGTTCTCGTTCCTTGCGAGCGTTCATCACAGAAAGACCGTTTCCATAGCGCGCGCCGTTCGCTCTCTCTTACGATGGCAGAGTACAGTGTCTGACTGCACTGCCTCCAGGACCGGCTTACAGCTGCACTTCGACTGTAGAACACGGCGGACGGACGGACATTGTGAGGTCTCGAGGTGCTTCGCCCCTAAAAATGGCGGAAATACGGGTGAAACGCATACATATTGTGGGAGACGGCCGCGTCTCGGCCCGCAGTCTTCAGTCACGGTCAGCTGGCCAGGGCACGGCCGTCGTGCCCAACAGCGTCTGCCGGCGTCCAGCCGAGCTCCGGCCCAGGCTAGCACCAGCGCGCGCCACGCACTGCCCAGTCACCTCGTCCTCTACACCATCGTCGTCCTCTCCCAGCGTCCCTCTGGCGGCGATCCCCACAATATATAGCTTCTTGAAAGCCGCAAACAACTCAACCGATTTGCGAGATAAGTGCCTTCCTTTCAATTTGTTTTATTCGCTATACAAGCGCCGTTCATCGCTATACTTGAGTTCATTCTCACGTTACGCAACGTGTCCATCCAAAGTGAAGATTATCAGCTGTCTCTGTGTGTGACGGTTGACGACCAGTAAAACACGGTTCGTATCGCGCTGTATGAACACGGGACCATGCCCATGCATTTTATCAGCGAGATTTAGCGCTTCGTGCCAAACATGTCGACACAGTTAAAAGCACTGTATGATCTCGTCAGTGAGAAAGCAAAATGGGAGTGGACTGCTGGAACAGAGCGATGTTTTCGGATGACAAAAGAATGGCTGACGCAGAATTCCGTATTGTCTTTTTATGACCCAACAAAGGAACTTGGCCCCGTCTGCGACGCATCGGCTTACGGTGTTGGTGCGATACTTTTCCATAAGATAGGCTCAGAGGAGAAGCCTATAGCGTTTGCATCCAAAACACTGAGCAAGGCGGAACAAGGCTACGCCCACATCGAAAAAGAGGCATTGGCGGTGGTGTTCGGGGTACGCAAGTTCCACAAATATCTGTTCGGCAGAAAGTTTGTTATATACTCAGACCACCAACCATTGCTTGGCATATTTGGACATAACAAGCCGGTCCCTGCTATGTCAGCGGCACGCGTGCAGCGTTGGGCCTTATTACTGGCAGCATACAACTACGAGTGGGTATACCGCAAAGCAAGTGATATTGCAAACGCGGACGCATTGTCAAGGTTGCCGCTTCCAGAGCAGGGGGAGGAACCGGAGAAGTGCACTTCTTTTCGGTGTTTGATGAAGTTCCGCTGTCCGCGAGGCAGATCAGGATTGAAACGCGGAAAGACAAAGTGCTCTCTAAAGTCCTGTTATTCACGACAAACGGGTGGCCAGCAAAGGTGGCTGACCAGGCCTTGATGGCATATTTTCGGCGCCGCAGTGAACTTTCTGTGGAACAGGAGTGTGTAACGTGGGGAAGCCGGGTAATTGTGCCAGTGTCCTTGCGACAAAAGGTTCTGTCAATGCTGCACGAAGGTCACCCAGGCATGACACGAATGAAAATGCTATCGCGAAGCCATGTATGGTGGCCCGGCTTGACTCAAGACATTGAGCAAACAGTGACTGCGTGTGTCACGTGTCAGCTGACGCAAAATTCAGCATCCAGAGTTCCGCTGTTATCTTGGGGATGGCCTGCACGCAGGTGGCAGCGAGTACATCTCGACTTTGCGTATCGTGATCAACAATGGTTTCTTGTGCTGGTGGACGCTCATTCGAAGTGGCTGGAAGTTTTTGCTATGAACTCAACGAACAGTGAAAAGACAGTGGAGAATGTGCGCAGTGTCTTCGCTGCCTATGGTTTACCTGAGGAAATAGTCACGGACAATGGTCCCCAGTTTACTTCGGCCTGCTTTGCGACCTTTTTGAAACGTAATGGAATCCGCCACACAAAGACCTCTCCTTACCATCCTGCCTCGAATGGCACTGCTGAGCGTTGCGTGCAAACGTTAAAGCGTCATCTTCTCAAACAAGTCTTGGAGGAAAAACACAATGGAGAACTGCGGTCACTCCAGCATCGTATTGACCAATTCCTTTTCACGTACAGGAATACGCCGACCGGAACAACAGGGGAAACACCTGCCCAGCTGTTGGAAGCCTCGGACACGGCTCAGTCTTCTGCACCCCGATCTTGAACAGCGAATGCAAGAAAAGTTGGACAGGAGGAACGATACGGCAAACCAAACCCGAGGAAAATGGCGACAATTTGCAGAAGGACAGCCTGTTTTTGTTAATGGCTTAAGGCCGGGTGAGGGAACATGGTTGGCAGCAATCGTGCTCAAGCGCGTGAGTATATCCACCTATTTGGTGCGTACAGGGAGCGAAGAGCGGTATGTTCACGCAGACAACCTACGACCTCGCAGTTTACCGGAGAAGTCAACGAACGCCTGCTATCCGGCCAACGGATTCCTACGACGAACCAGACACAGCACCCTTAGTCACACCGACACGGTTTCCAGAAGTGATGGATGCGGGTGCCGGGGACCTCTCATCAGCGTTAGCGCCAGACGTTGTCCAGCGAAACTCCGGCCAGCAGCCTAGGCCTACTTCGCCCATCCAGGCACAACCAGAAGCCGCAACAGCCTCTCCACAAGGCCAGTCTCCGCCTCCGTTGCGTCGCAGCACTCGAGAGAGACGACCCCCGGATCGCTACGTCCCGTAGCGCCCTACTAACTCTCGCATAAAGGGGAAGGAGTGTTGTGTCAGTGCGCGTGCGTCAGTGCGTGTGTGTGAGTGCATCGCGGTGCGGGTGAAAGTGCGCGTGCGTAACTGGACAGACGTCATCGCTATCGCGATTACTGCCCGTATAAAAGGCAGCCAACTTATGTTAACAGTGATTCTTCCTTTTCCTTCTGTTCTGTAATAAACCCTTGTTACTGTGCAAGCCTGTGTATTGCGCCATGTTTGCCGAGGACACAACAGTACGTAGCCGTGGTAACCGAGTTAAGAACGCCACGTCTCACACTGCGCACGCGCTCTACGCGAAACTCAGCGTTCTCGTGTACGCAACGCTGTTACAGGCACTGTACGTAAGCAGCAGCAGGAGTCTTCTGTAACAGAGGGGCGCTCGCGAGCGTCGCGATGGGAGGCACAGACACCGGACGAGCGCGTACGTTCTAACGTTGCTGACGAACTATCGACGGATTGCGTCCCTCTGCGTCTGTAATGGCTCCACAAACTGTTGTTCTCTGTAACAAGCGCGGATAACGTTTCGAAGCATTTCGTGGGGTAAGAGAGGGTTGGAAGCCTGCGAGGGCGTGCTAGTGTACTTGCCTTATTTTCAACGTTTAATTCACTTGGTCGTTTAAGGTGAGACGTAGATACAATGATAGAGAAATGCATGAAACTGGGAAAATACCAAACTTGGTTGGAGTCGGCGAATCGATAGATCCATGGACATTCGCCGCGTAGCGCGCCTCTGCATGCGTCGACACAATACGGCGGTGGTGGTGTTGGACGTGTCGCCACCCTGTGTGCGGATCTAGGCACTCTAGTGGCAACTGAAACGCATCTGTAGCCTGCAGTAGTGGGGAAGCCTTGGTACTGCGTCATGGGGTCTTGAAATTGCTGCACGCCGCCTGCTATACTCTTCATGCGACCATAACTCGAGCATAAAATTGCAGTCGGTGGATTAAAACGCGTCCCCGCTCTATTATTTGCTTTCCACGCCGTAAAGGGAGCAGCGTTGCATTCACGGCAACAGAAAACCTTGTTTTAACCGCGTCTTCCAGGCCTTGCGCGCGTGCGCTTTGTTGCTGCAGAACCTGGCGCAAACATACACACACTGCGGATATCGGCCACTGTTTCCAACTGCTGTAGTACTCAATATGTGTAGGCTCCATGGGCAAAAAATGTAATACTGTTTCAAGGCGCTTTCCCTGTTTCCACTGCATGATTGGACAATCGAACCGTCAAGCCTTCCATTCAAATAAAGAAAACAGGTTCCTTAGGAATACATAAAAAAATCGTTGTTGGTCCCTTTATAGACATGCCTTAGAAAAGTGTTGCCGAACGTATACGTTGCAGGCACAGTTGCTTGGAGCTGGCCGCACTATCCGTGTTTCAGCCTGAGGAGAAAACTTCCTTGTGAGAAAGCTGCGCGGTGTTCTAGAAAACATCAAATGGAGCTTCTGCTAACGTCTATTTGCTAAGCAATAATTTATTCACCGTCATTAACAAAGCCGGTGAAATGTGGAAAGGAACATGTCGCGCGACCATTCGCGCAGCGGTTGCAGGCGTCTGGAACGTGTCGCACAAAAAACAACACGCTTTTCCGCTTCCAGGTATTATAATACCTTGACGGCTTATCGCGAATCATCGCAAGTGAAGCACGCCACGGGCCGTGGCCAGCTGACGCCTTCTTCACGGCTTTCTAATATCTTTTGGCTGCAGGCCGAATGAAGTGCATGATGCGTTCGTACGCAACATGTGCGCGGGCCCGTAAAAGCGTCTTTTTCGAGTAGAGAAGCTGTCAGTCATATCATAAGGACGGCGATCGTGTATGCAAACGCCATCATCATCAGTAGTCCCGGTCCCCAAGAGTGCTCGGTGCATGCACTTCTATGCAATGCCCCAACGACCGGCGCTCGCACGCACGCGTCTTTCTCCTTTTGCGCTCATGCCACTTGCGAAACTGTGGCTCGCGGACGCACATGTTGCGCGTGCATGCAAGCAGAAGAAAGACAATGTGCGTCGGTTTGTCCGGTGCGCAGGGTCTCGCAAAGCTATGCGTTTGTGCATAGCTTCGCGCCTCGAGAGCATGCGTCCTCTCGTGGCGGCCAAGCAGCTCATAGCACAGGCATGCATAGTGCATGCAAAGGGGTGAGACGGCGTCAAGCTGTGCCGCGTCTGACCAACACCACAGTAGTCTAGGTGGTGTTGGTCTCACTGACCGAAAAACATTTATTTACATAAAGTTTTGTTTTTACAGGAAGGGCCGCCCCCTACAAACGCTAGGTGGGCTCCCTCTTACGGCGGGAGCCCATCGGCATCGGCCCCGGCCCGCTCGACTAAGGCCCGTCGGGTCAGAGCAGTCGAGCAGGGCTGCCTTCCCGGCATGGGTTGGGTAGAGGGGGGTATAGGTTTGGTTTTAGATGCGAAGCATTTCTTAGCGAACTTCGGAGACTTTGAGCGTATCTATCTAGCCGCCTACGATTTTGCGCTCTCCTGGCCGTTTCGATAATGGGATGTTTGCGAAAATTGGTATGCCAGAACATGACTGCATCACGAACATAAATGACAGGTCATAGCATGAAAATCATGACATGCATGTCATGAGCGACATGATTTACATGCCACGGTCTTGGTGCTCTCCTGGCCGTTTCGCTAATGGGATGTATACGAAAATTGGTATGGCACAACACGACTGCCTCACGAATATAAATGGCAGGTCATTACATGAAAATCATGATATGAATGTCATGAGCGGCATGATTTACACGCCACGGTCTTGGTGCTCTCCTGGTCGTTTCGTTAACGGGATCTATACGAAAATTGGTATGCCACAACATGACTGCATGACGAACATACGTGAGAGATCGTAACATGAAAATCATGACATGCATGTCATGAGCGACATGATTTACATGCGACTGTCTTGGTGCGCTCCTGGCCATTTCGTTAATGGGATGCATACGAAAATTGGTATGGCACAACATGACTGCATGACGAACATACGTGAGAGATCGTAACATGAAAATCATGACATGCATGTCATGAGCGACATGATTTACATCGACCTGAGGAGAAAACTTCCTTGTGAGAAAGCTGCGCGGTGTTCTAGAAAACATCAAATGAAGCTTCTGCTAACGTCTATTTGCTAAGCAATAATTTATTCACCGTCATTAACAAAGCCGGTGAAATGTGGAAAGGAACATGTCGCGCGACCATTCGCGCAGCGGTTGCAGGCGTCTGGAACGTGTCGCACAAAAAACAACACGCTTTTCCGCTTCCAGGTATTATAATACCTTGACGGCTTATCGCGAATCATCGCAAGTGAAGCACGCCACGGGCCGTGGCCAGCTGACGCCTTCTTCACGGCTTTCTAATATCTTTTGGCTGCAGGCCGAATGAAGTGCATAATGCGTTCGTACGCAACATGTGCGCGGGCCCGTAAAAGCGTCTTTTTCGAGTAGAGAAGCTGTCAGTCATAAGGACGGCGATCGTGTATGCAAACGCCATCATCATCAGTAGTCCCGGTCCCCAAGAGTGCTCGGTGCATGCACAATGCCCCAACGACCGGCGCTCGCACGCACGCGTCTTTCTCCTTTTGCGCTCATGCCACTTGCGAAACTGTGGCTCGCGGACGCACATGTTGCGCGTGCATGCAAGCAGAAGAAAGACAATGTGCGTCGGTTTGTCCGGTGCGCAGCGTCTCGCAAAGCTATGCGTTTGTGCATAGCTTCGCGCCTCGAGAGCATGCGTCCTCTCGTGGCGGCCAAGCAGCTCATAGCACAGGCATGCATAGTGCATGCGAAGGGGTAAGACGGCGTCAAGCCGAGGCCACGCGTGCCGCGTCTGACCAACACCACAGTAGTCTAGGTGGTGTTGGTCTCACTGACCGAAAAACATTTATTTACATAAAGTTTTGTTTTTACAGGAAGGGCCGCCCCCTACAAACGCTAGGTGGGCTCCCTCTTACGGCGGGAGCCCATCGGCATCGGCCCCGGCCCGCTCGACTAAGGCCCGTCGGGTCAGAGCAGTCGAGCAGGGCTGCCTTCCCGCATGGGTTGTTCGTTAATGGGATGCATACGAAAATTGGTATGGCACAACATGACTGCATGACGAACATACGTGAGAGATCGTAACATGAAAATCATGACATGCATGTCATGAGCGACATGATTTACATGCGACTGTCTTGGTGCGCTCCTGGCCATTTCGTTAATGGGATGTATACGAAAATTGGTATGGCACAACATGACTGCATGACGAACATACGTGAGAGATCGTAACATGAAAATCATGACATGCATGTCATGAGCGACATGATTTACATGCGACTGTCTTGGTGCGCTCCTGGCCATTTCGTTAATGGGATGCATACGAAAATTGGTATGGCACAACATGACTGCATGACGAACATACGTGAGAGATCGTAACATGAAAATCATGACATGCATGTCATGAGCGACATGATTTACATGCGACTGTCTTGGTGCGCTCCTGGCCATTTCGTTAATGGGATGTATACGAAAATTGGTATGGCACAACATGACTGCATGACGAACATACGTGAGAGATCGTAACATGAAAATCATGACATGCATGTCATGAGCGACATGATTTACATGCGACTGTCTTGGTGCGCTCCTGGCCATTTCGTTAATGGGATGCATACGAAAATTGGTATGGCACAACATGACTGCATGACGAACATACGTGAGAGATCGTAACATGAAAATCATGACATGCATGTCATGAGCGACATGATTTACATGCGACTGTCTTGGTGCGCTCCTGGCCATTTCGTTAATGGGATGCATACGAAAATTGGTATGGCACAACATGACTGCATGACGAACATACGTGAGAGATCGTAACATGAAAATCATGACATGCATGTCATGAGCGACATGATTTACATGCGACTGTCTTGGTGCGCTCCTGGCCATTTCGTTAATGGGATGCATACGAAAATTGGTATGGCACAACATGACTGCATGACGAACATACGTGAGAGATCGTAACATGAAAATCATGACATGCATGTCATGAGCGACATGATTTACATGCGACTGTCTTGGTGCGCTCCTGGCCATTTCGTTAATGGGATGTATACGAAAATTGGTATGGCACAACATGACTGCATGACGAACATACGTGAGAGATCGTAACATGAAAATCATGACATGCATGTCATGAGCGACATGATTTACATGCGACTGTCTTGGTGCGCTCCTGGCCATTTCGTTAATGGGATGTATACGAAAATTGGTATGGCACAACATGACTGCATGACGAACATACGTGAGAGATCGTAACATGAAAATCATGACATGCATGTCATGAGCGACATGATTTACATGCGACTGTCTTGGTGCGCTCCTGGCCATTTCGTTAATGGGATGCTATACGAAAATTGGTATGGCACAACATGACTGCATGACGAACATACGTGAGAGATCGTAACATGAAAATCATGACATGCATGTCATGAGCGACATGATTTACATGCGACTGTCTTGGTGCGCTCCTGGCCATTTCGTTAATGGGATGCATACGAAAATTGGTATGGCACAACATGACTGCATGACGAACATACGTGAGAGATCGTAACATGAAAATCATGACATGCATGTCATGAGCGACATGATTTACATGCGACTGTCTTGGTGCGCTCCTGGCCATTTCGTTAATGGGATGCATACGAAAATTGGTATGGCACAACATGACTGCATGACGAACATACGTGAGAGATCGTAACATGAAAATCATGACATGCATGTCATGAGCGACATGATTTACATGCGACTGTCTTGGTGCGCTCCTGGCCATTTCGTTAATGGGATGTATACGAAAATTGGTATGGCACAACATGACTGCATGACGAACATACGTGAGAGATCGTAACATGAAAATCATGACATGCATGTCATGAGCGACATGATTTACATGCGACTGTCTTGGTGCGCTCCTGGCCATTTCGTTAATGGGATGCTATACGAAAATTGGTATGGCACAACATGACTGCATGACGAACATACGTGAGAGATCGTAACATGAAAATCATGACATGCATGTCATGAGCGACATGATTTACATGCGACTGTCTTGGTGCGCTCCTGGCCATTTCGTTAATGGGATGCATACGAAAATTGGTATGGCACAACATGACTGCATGACGAACATACGTGAGAGATCGTAACATGAAAATCATGACATGCATGTCATGAGCGACATGATTTACATGCGACTGTCTTGGTGCGCTCCTGGCCATTTCGTTAATGGGATGCATACGAAAATTGGTATGGCACAACATGACTGCATGACGAACATACGTGAGAGATCGTAACATGAAAATCATGACATGCATGTCATGAGCGACATGATTTACATGCGACTGTCTTGGTGCGCTCCTGGCCATTTCGTTAATGGGATGTATACGAAAATTGGTATGGCACAACATGACTGCATGACGAACATACGTGAGAGATCGTAACATGAAAATCATGACATGCATGTCATGAGCGACATGATTTACATGCGACTGTCTTGGTGCGCTCCTGGCCATTTCGTTAATGGGATGCATACGAAAATTGGTATGGCACAACATGACTGCATGACGAACATACGTGAGAGATCGTAACATGAAAATCATGACATGCATGTCATGAGCGACATGATTTACATGCGACTGTCTTGGTGCGCTCCTGGCCATTTCGTTAATGGGATGTATACGAAAATTGGTATGGCACAACATGACTGCATGACGAACATACGTGAGAGATCGTAACATGAAAATCATGACATGCATGTCATGAGCGACATGATTTACATGCGACTGTCTTGGTGCGCTCCTGGCCATTTCGTTAATGGGATGTATACGAAAATTGGTATGGCACAACATGACTGCATGACGAACATACGTGAGAGATCGTAACATGAAAATCATGACATGCATGTCATGAGCGACATGATTTACATGCGACTGTCTTGGTGCGCTCCTGGCCATTTCGTTAATGGGATGTATACGAAAATTGGTATGGCACAACATGACTGCATGACGAACATACGTGAGAGATCGTAACATGAAAATCATGACATGCATGTCATGAGCGACATGATTTACATGCGACTGTCTTGGTGCGCTCCTGGCCATTTCGTTAATGGGATGCATACGAAAATTGGTATGGCACAACATGACTGCATGACGAACATACGTGAGAGATCGTAACATGAAAATCATGACATGCATGTCATGAGCGACATGATTTACATGCGACTGTCTTGGTGCGCTCCTGGCCATTTCGTTAATGGGATGCATACGAAAATTGGTATGGCACAACATGACTGCATGACGAACATAAACGACAAGTCACAACATGAGCGACATGAGTCTACATGCCACTCGTTTCGTTAATGGCATGTATACCAAAAATTGCTATGGCACAACACGACTGCAGGTCGAACGTAAATGAGAGGTCATAACGTTAGAATCATGACATGCGTGCATGAGCGGCATGGTGTACATGCCACAGTCATGGTGCTCTTGCGGCCGTTTCCTTAACTTCATATGTACCAAACTTGGTATAGCGAGGCAAC
Organism: Hyalomma asiaticum; assembly: GCA_013339685.2. Classification (NCBI taxonomy): domain Eukaryota; kingdom Metazoa; phylum Arthropoda; class Arachnida; order Ixodida; family Ixodidae; genus Hyalomma; species Hyalomma asiaticum. The sequence continues at coordinate 4,924,752 of CM023485.1, read as the reverse complement.
AAATGCAACTCCGTTTTACGTTCCTGATGCGTGCTTCGCATTTCCTTGATTCCGACTGCACGTGGGATCTTCCAATATTTTCTTTTTGGCATGCCCACACCATGCGGAAAATGTCAGAACTTTCCTCACAGTGCGGGGACTTCCCCGTGGGGTCGAAGTGTTTTACTATTCCCGAGAACAAGAGTTTTGGTATAAATGCGAACGAGGATCCGCTCCTCCACCTTCGTGATACCCTTGCAGGGTTTAGGATAAATTTGATGGCCAGATTGATAAAATTGTGTGATCGCCTTGAAGGTGTAGGCGGGATTGTGTTCGGGATCCGGATCGGCAGGGGACGACGATGGTGGCCGGAGAGTGAGCGCGCGGGCATCGGCCGCCTCATTGCCCTCGAGGCCCGTGTGAGCCGGTGGCCATATCTTTAATCATTCGTTGCCCGGGGGCACCGAGGTAATTGCTGTTCTGCAGAATTTGGTAAGCAAAGTACGGAATGTACCCCTGGTTCGATATTGGTCCGTGATGACGAGTCCTGCTCTGTGGCGGCTAGCGTGTGTGTGTGCACGGAAGGTGAGTCTCTGGTTCGACTTCTTTACGCTGAGCTCAGTGCGAAACTTTGCGAAGCGTTCGCTGGTCGTCGCACTGCTTCGCGAAGCGTCTCCTGAAGACTACCACGAAGTGCGGGTGTGCTGTAGAGAAACCAGCCAAGGGCCCGTTAGTTTTTAGTGCTTCGCTAACCGTGCGCAAGCCTCTCTAATTATTTCTTTTTTCTACTTTGAGGGCTTTCTACAGAAAGCGAAAAGGATACTGTAACAAATTAAGATATAGATGCTCCTGAATTGCGTGCTTCGTGTAACACACTACTACTTTACTAGTACCACTCAAGGTTTATCGCACCTTGAGCCTCGACTTGTGCAATGAGGCTCAGGCAAAAAAGAAAGAAAAATAGTGCTTGATGATGTACAGTGCCGTCGCCCCGTTTTGAGTAATTTATTTGCTATTGACCACCTACTTAGGTTTACTAATCACGCTACGATCACCCTAAAATCTCGGGGGAAATTTATTTATTTATTTATTTATTTATTTATTTATTATTTATTTATTTATTTATTTCAACATGCTGTTAACCTTCTGGCAGGGTTTTTATAGGAGTAGGATAATAACAGCAAAACAAAATGCACTCACATCAGCAGTAACAGTAATAATTGGTCGGAGCAGATTTGCTAAACAAGTACAAAGAAGGAGCACACCACGTACATGTACAAAATTAAGTGGTAGTGGACGCAATATTCACGTTTCACAAACGTAAGACAGTTACTGTTATAAATCACGCCTGTAACAGTGTGATAACAAATGTTGGCAAGCAACCAATACAAAAGAAAGTAATCATAAGAAAGGAAAATACAATACATGGTTTGCTATCATGCAAATGATTATGTACTACATGTACTTTGCAAAATCTTTTTAGATGATCACGCTGTAGAACAACAGAGTGCGCTATTGTAGCACGAGTACTGGAGTGTGAGATCATGTGTGGGACGTGTTTGCCTTGTTATCTTGGTTTCAACGTATCTTGCATGGCCTTTCTAAAAACAATTGTGCAGTAACGTATATAAGAACTTGAGGGCGATAAAGTTTCGCTCAAACTTCGAGTGCGGGCAAGCCAGCGCGGCGTAGTAACTCTAACAAAAAAACTTCGAGTGCGGGCAAGCCAGCGCGGCGTAGTAACTCTAACAAAATAGTGCATTTTTGAAGAGCGTACTTTGTTTTTTTCAGTGTTTTTAATAACGTGGCAATTTGAGCGGTGGAAGTTACCTGCTGATCCAGACATCCTAGCTTTCGTCAGCGTACTGATCGCGTGAATTATATCGCGTGTGATCGAGGGATTACGCTTTCTTGTAATTTTCCGCTCTATCGGGACAAAATACCAAAATTCTCAATGCAGTGCGTGATATGTGCCTTGAATGGTAACCATATGTGAACTTTCGATAAGTGTTTGTCCAAGCAGAGGTCAACAGGTCAAGAAATCCATGATTAAGATATGGGATCATTGCTGCATCGTCATGCTCTGATGAATGCCAGAACACGTTTTACAGGGCCAAGGTGCCGACAAAGGCAAGACAGGCAGTGTGCATAGGACTGAGTCATGATCGGATATACCGTCTTAGATTTTGATGCATGTCCGGTAATTTGGGAAATGGTCACCAACAAGCACAACCATCAAGAATAGAATGTGATGCGCCCTGCACACGTGTCGAGGCGCGTACCAGTTGTACGAGGTTAAAGTTGAATGACATATTTAATATGGCGTTATTCGCAGCACTTGGTACTCTTTAGGACGACCATTCTGTTTCAGCCAGATCACCAGCCGTGATGATCGTGCCACCCGTCACATGATCGTGCATATAATCCAGTTAGAAATAACTTCGTTAGGCGGTCCGTATTGATAGCCAGTGTAAGCATCGTTCGTCAGTGGGAGCTGGGTGTATCGCCGTCGGTATTGCTCGACGCATGCTGACGAAGCTGCAAGGATATAAACAGGAACGGAAGGCTGCATCGTTGCGGCGCTGCCCCGTGCCCACTCTAAACACGGTCCCAGCCTAATGTGTCCAAGTAAGTGAACCCGAGTAGTGAACCCGGATCCGAGTGATTTGAACATTATGGGAGAGCGGAAACATAATGTGGATAAGACGGCGGTGTATCTGCCGCTGCATTTGTGCGCTGTTCGATTTGTCCAGCCTGCAGTTATGCCACGTTGCAGTGCGAGTCAGCTTTCACCTTATTATCTTTGCCATTGGGTCATTCTGTTTACTGACTGCCACGGCTTGACATAATTTGTATGCAGCACGATCTAGCATATACGTCAAACGAAGTATCGCTACGTCCACATTTCCTTTTCTTTTTTCTACGATCGTTCACTTCTTTTTCGAGTTCCCGTCGACGCCGTTCGTGAGGTGCCTACTTGTCAGACTTGGCGAAATTGGCTGTTGTTCTTCCAGACGTCCAATTCGGTCGCCCTCTCCATTCCGTCTCGCAAGTGAGGCAAACAAGGGGCGCAACAGTCGAGGCGGCCGTGTGCGCGCATGCAGCTCGCGCTTTCGCGGTCGCCTGCCCTGAGCAGTTGTTACGCGAACCGGCCGGCCATTCAGGGGGCCCGCTTTCCCTTCTGGCTTCGCTCGGCGCGCATCGGCCGTTGTGGCAGGTTAATATGCCCCGTTGCAATGTCCGACTCGCCGAGAACCATTGTGCTCGCGAGCGACTGCATGGGCGGCAGTGTGTGCTTGCGAGCTGTCCTGGCCGCTTCGGAACTGGCGACTTGTCTCGTACCATGCGATCTCTGCTGTCTCGGAATCGCTCGTCAGAACGGTCATTTCTCGCGATCCTCCCGCGAGAATTCGAGTAAGCACTGGCGAAACACGAGAGACAGCTTTCCCATCGAAACCTGGAGCCGTATGATTCTTCTAGATTCGAGGGATTGAGGCCGAGGCTGTTGTCTGTCCGCGATTCCCTCCCATTTCCTCCCTGAACTGCGCAGTGCCGCAGCTGGCTGGGAATGTTGGATGGTTCAAGAGGTGGAAGGTAAATGTGCGATTTTCATTCTTTCACTAATTTCTTGTTACACGGAAACCGCACTAACTACTGGCTGCAAAATTTTCATTCTCATATATCAAAACACAAAGGGTGTTGTGTTTCATCTAGTGCCATCTACTGCTTTACAAGTGGGGGGAAAAAAGCATAAGAATCCTGCGAATGCCATATATTCTGGCAATCGGCGTGCCATGCGAAACAGTCAGCGAGGAAATCGCCCGTGCCGAGTTGTGTGGCATTCAGCCGCGTGTTACGAATAGGACGAACGTCTTTGTGCGTGAGTGTGTGTGTGCTTAACGTCTTCTCAATGGTAGCTCACGGTGCGACGTAATGTTGACACTCACGTTAACTCACGAAGTTCTGTTTAGTCGAAAAGAAATACACGCCAAGTCGTGCAGATGCGCATATCAGGACTCAATCAATGAAGTATTCCTACGGTATTCTAGCAAAGTTGGACAAAAGCGCGCCGAGTGATAGGACATGTGCGCTATTACACTGCTAATATAGGGGCTGTAACATACACTAGAAGCGCAGTTTGCCGTTAAGAAAGCACCATTATTACAAACGCTGGTGCAATAGGTTTATTTTGCTCTATTTTCCATGTGGAAGCAGCCGCCGTAGCCTAGCGGTAGCGTGCTTCCTCGGAACATCGTGAAGCCCGGTTCGATTCAGCTTGGTGCGTCTGCTCTTCAAGCTGCGGCAAACGGTATGCCACTCGTTTTTAAGTGCGTCCTATGTCAAATGTCGATTTTAGCTCGTCCTTGATTCACATAGGCTGCTTAAGATCCAAACATCTTTGTCGCATATACGAGGGGTCTCGCACTACTGGTATGAACTACACGTGATCGCTGTATCGTTAATCGTGGAGTAGATGACACGAATATGATGCTAGTGATATAAAAAAAGCGATCATTCATGTTCGTCATACATTGGTACCCCAAACACTCAAATTTTACTGCTTAACAGGTGAACGAGACGACTAAGAGAGCACTAGACGTAGGCGGCTAGGTAAGTCCGGGGAAAATTACTTAAGTTTGCGAATGCATGGATTGCCTTAGAAAAAAAATATGGCGTACGTTGTCTGGCTCCCCAAAGTGCAAACTCATAATTCGAAAATTCTCGGCGGCAGGCTTCATCAAGAACGTGTTCTTTGCTTAACAGCACCTCCAGCACCCTCTGCACTTATTGCATGACTACGAGTCTTGCTTCTGTAAGCCACGCACACATTTCAAGCCCACTTTGTAAAAAGTTTGCCTTAAATGATAGAAGGCGCTCGTTTATTTGACCGACACGGAGCGCCGAGTAGCTTTTGCTTGTTTTTTTTTTCATGACTAACGTATCGCTTTGAGACATTCTGCAATTCCTACGCATTTGCAAGCACCCTTCCTAACAATTACTCTGTACGCGAACAAGTTCTAAACGTTGAAGGCCTGTAGGAGGAGGATGTAAATTGCACACGGCACCATCTCAACTTAAATGCATACAAAACCTTAATTAGACCATGTTTAGAGTACGCCGATCTCATTTGGAGACCCCATCAGAAACAGCTTATTAGTAAAATAGAACGAATACAAAAACTGTCAGTAAGGTTCGTATATTCAGATTTCGCGAGGCAGTCCAGTTCTACACACTTACTAGCAAGGGCGAACTTAAAACCTCTTTCGCAACGTAGAATAATCTCGCGACTAAAATTTCTTTACCAATTATATCATGGTCACTTCCAAATATCGCATTCGCGTTATTTGCAAGACCCTCCTAAGCATTCATTGCGACTGAACCATTCTAAAGCAATCCACCAACCATTAAGTCGTGTTAATGCTCATAAACATTCCCTTTTTCCTTTAGCCATTTACCACTGGAATAGATTATCTAATCATATTGTGTGCTCTAACACCATAGGATCATTCATGAATCTCATACAGTGTGTTGATTTTGAATAATGAGTTGACAATATATGTATATTTTTGTACATTTGTCCCCACTCCTGCATGGGCCGAGAAAGTCCTGCAGTATGGTCAAATAAAAAAAAAAAAACTCTATCCGGCGAGTTAGTGGGACGGGCCAATGGCCCCGCTGACAGCCAGGAGTCCTTGAACCCTGGCGGCTTCCTCGGCCCGCTGGATGGCCCATAGTTGATCTTCGAGGGCAGAGCTGAGCAGCGCGGCTTCCCAGCGTGCGCGAAGGCAGTGACTATATAGAGGCCGCGTTCTCGTGATTGTCATTAATCCCTCGGCACTCTCATAATGTATGCTCCAGAATGGCTATGGATTCACATAGCTTGCATTTGTCCGTTTCGCATATATCCGGGTATATGATGTGCGAGAGTGCAGGATTCGAATACGTCCTAGTTTGTAACCGCCGCCATTTGACAGACTGCTTTTGTGTCACTTTTGGGTGAGGCGGTGGGAATATGCCCCTTTGTATAACCTACAATGTTTTGTGATGTCGTTGTACCTGGTCATTCCGTCGTTCCATTCCACTCATCTACAGCGTCGTCACTTCCGGAGGGTGTTGCAAGAAAAGAAAATTACAATGTTTCTATTTGTAGTTTTCACATCCTTTGCATGTGTGTAATTGCGCGTTCATGTGTAAACAACAGTAAACGCGTTTACCTTATGCACCATACGTGTTCTGCAGTAGCGTAAAGTGGATGAAGTCAAGGGTATGACAGAAGCCCGTATGGTCGTAATGAAGCATATTCGAAAAGGAAGATCCGGACACCGGCCAAAATGAATGAAAAGGTACACTAACCTTCGGGCTCCTGCACGGCAAGCTTGTTCACAATTCAGATTCTGAACAAGGCAATAATTTTGGTCGGTGTCCGTATCCTTCTTTTCGAATAACGTAAAGTGGTAACGTTTCAAAAGTCCTTCCCCGGTGTACGTTTTAAACATAATAAGTTGGATATCATTATGAGAGACGCCGTAGCGAGGGGCTCCGGTAACTTCGAGTTTTGTAACGTACGCTGACATCGCACAGTGCACGGGCCTCTGGCATTTCCGCCTCCATCGAAGTCGGGATTCGATCCCGCGACCTTCGAGTCGGCAGCCGAGTGGCATGGGCACTAGACCATTCCGCGGCGGGGTTCTCATGTGCCTTTTAAATGCGAAGCATTTCTTAGCGTATCTATCTATCTATCTATCTAGCCGCCTACGAATTTTGCTCTCGTGGCCGTTTCGTTAATGGGATGTATACGAAAATTGATTGATTGATTTGTGGGGTTTAACGTCCCAAAACCAGCTCTGATTATGAGAGACGCCGTAGTGGAGGGCTCCGGAAATTTCGACCACCTGGGGTTCTTTAACGTGCACTGACATCGCACAGCACACGGGCCTCAACATTTCGCCTCCATCGAAATGCAGCCGCCGCGGCCGGGATTCGATCCCGCGACCTTCGGATCTGCAGCCGAGTGCCATAACCACTAGACCACCGTGGCGGGGCGTATACGAAAATTGGTATGGCACGACGTGACTGCATGGCGAACATAAATGACAGGTCATAACATGAAAATCATGACATGCATGTCATGGGCGGCATGATTTACATGCCACGGTCTCGGTGCCCTCCTGGCCGTTTCATTAACAGGATTTATACAAAGATTGGCGTGGCACAACATGACTGCATGACGAACATAAATGACATGAATATCATGACATGCATGTCATGAACGGCATGATTTGCATGCCATGGTCTCGGTGCCCTCCTGGCCGTTTCGTAAATGGCATGTACAAAAAAAATTGGTATGGCACAACATGACTGCATGACGAACATAAATGACAGGTCATAACGTGAAAATCATGATATGCATGCCATGAGCGGCACGGTTTACATGCCGCAGCAATGTGCTCTTGCGGCCGTTTCGTTAGCTACACACAGCCAAAAGGCTACATTTTCCGACGCAGCGATACGTTCTAAGCTCTCGCTCTCTCTCCACGGTGGGCCACATTTATACACCGGTGCGCAGGGCCACTGCGTGTGCCTTTCATTCTGCAGTGGGCGCCAGCGTTCAAGAGGGATGATACTTCAAGTAGTAGCGTTCGCACTCTGCATATGCGCACTTCCTGATTGATGATGTAACTTCACAGTGTACCGTTTCATGCTCACCAACTCATTTCCACATACAGCAGTCTGTGTACTCCGGCGATTGCACACATATGGGAGTGAAAAAGAAGCTTCTTCATCCGTGGTCCCCTTGCGTACAACTTTATACCTGACAGGACAGTAGTTCATGCGCAGCTGTGTTCCCTTGCCATCTGTGTCCCCTAGCTGATTCATGTTTTCGCAACCTTGTGCCTCGCTGTATTCTTGTGCTTGGGTGGATGTGATTTTTCAACACAGCTAGTGTCGTTCCAGCTACGAGTTTCTTCACGCCAACTTCCTCACCGCCCGGCGGTTAAGAAATAAAGCGATCGCCATGGTTGGCTGCGCGTGCTCTGGTCGCGTGCACACTACGCAGAAATTTGCACATCGTTGTACATGGCTCGTTGGCGGCCGGAAAGTGCGCAACATTTCTCATGTTTTTGTCGATCAGAGAAATATTCGTCAACTAATGGGCAGACCTGTCAAAACAGTGTCATTTCCTTTGAGCTGATTTTTGCCGTTTCCTCGACTCTCAATGGCTCCGTGGTTGCGTAGAAATTTTCTCGCCATAATCACCACAGGTGACAGAATTAAAAGGAGTACACCGAGCGTAAAAAAATACTAAAAGAAAAAGGCATTTCGGCTGGCCTTGCTCATTGTACAAGCGAGGACGAGTGAAGATGAGGGCTTTAAAATGTGTCGTCATTTCGGTTCATTGTATTATTCGTCGTTTGAATCAGGATGGATTCTAAGTGATGCCCTGAGGACTTTTTTTTTCTCTCTTTGTTCAAGGTCATGGCGCTATCCCAATCGAACCCCGTCGATCGGATCCCATGTAAAGACTGTGATTGTGTGTATATCGGCGAGATGGTAAATCATGAACAGTGGGTCAAACAGCATACCAATGACATCAACAAGAAAAAAAAGTGTCTTCGAATGCTTTAGCAGAGCACGCTCAAAACTCAAGCCATCAGGTTGATTGGGATAATGCCATGACCTTTCCTTGAGTAAAAGGGATTATGCAGCGGTTCCTGCTTCACAAAATATAGCACCCGTATATTGGGCAGTTAGATAACCTTACCTGTGTTTTTGTGTGTGCTACAGATTTCATTATCCCTTGTTCATTCCTTTGTGAGGTGGCGTCGCTGTTCACCGGCAGCGTACACATCCAGCCGGGATAGGCCTTGTCAGGTACTTCGTATTTTGCCCTGCTTCTCAATTGTACGCTTATTCTTGCTCTTTGAGTAAACGCTGCCTCGCGAAGATGACAACTTCAACTGCCGCACTGTCATTACGTGAAGACTGTGGCTAACACGTCGCGGAACGGAATTCTCAGCGCATCGTCAGTATGGCTTTTTTTACTGCCATCGAATCGCGGTAACAAATATTGCTGCGAGATAATGTTGATGCAGTGACCCTGGGTAAGTTGATACCTTCAACGATATCCGCTCGGACAATTAGCCGCAAGGTGATCGCTTTTACCTTTTGAATTACTCCGTAGCCCACCAGTGGCTTGACCCTGAGTAAGCGGTCATTATTAATCAAGGGCGCATAAGGCGGCGTCGAACATTAGGTATTGCTGCGCGTGCACAGCGCACGGCCGCAATCTTATCTGCCTGCTTGCAAGGGCACCCCGGTTGCACAAGCGCTGAAATACGGGCGTCCATGCGGTTATGCAAACTGGTTTCGATACATACCTTAGCTGGTGCTAACTTGGACTTTTTGATTCACCACAGCAGGGACAGCTCATTACTTCATTCAACAAATCTCCGAACAGGGCTGCTTGATGTGCACGGCAGCTTCCGGCGTTTTTCTCTTCCGTCTAACTTGTCGCCAGATGTGCGAAAGTTGAGTGTTTGAGATCGGCCTAGCAGAAATTCGTCGGCAAATGAGTTGAGCAGCAGCCCTCATTTCACTCGTCCTCGTCGGTATCTTGTGTGCTACGTGGTGTCAAGGTGAGCACCGAAATGCGTAGTCCATTGCAAGTCCGGCTCGAATCACGGCCCCGTTATCTAGCAGGAAAACGCAACTGCTAGGCCAAGTGCCACCACGCGAATTGAACCGAAACTCACGACAGCATTCAAAATGGGGGAAAAAAAAAACAAAAACGTACTGAGCATATATTAAAGAAACACCGAAGTGGACCAAAAGCAAAGTGCACGCAGTTGGTGCATTTGGAACGAGACGTTGAGCAGAGGTGGTGTCATGTGCCTGAAGTTACTCGAGCCGTCACTCGAACAGGAACCTATACACGTAACCACAGTTCGGTAATCAGGAGCAGGAAAACAAGAAGTTTGTCTCTTTGTGTAAATTCACACGGATGCGAATGGAAGCGCCCATCGTATAAAGCGACTAGGAAGTGGTGGACAGGATTCAGCAGCTGAGCTCGGGCGGCGCTAGTCTCAGCGTCGGCCTGGGGCGATATCTTATAACGGTTCCCGAAGTGGACCGGTTCACTTGGCCTCGCCTGATTGGTCGCAATCACTCTGACGAAAGCGCGGTTTCACCCAATCACGCGCGGGCAAGTGGACCAGTCCACTTTCGTAACCCTTATAAGATACCGCCCCTGGGATCTCTAATTTACGGCATCGCGCAATAAGGCACAATGCACAAGCACGCTACACCCACCTCTGTATCCGAATGTATTTTTAGCTGATGAGCACGATAGTTCGATCCCGAATGGAGCTGAGAGCTGTAAAAATTAGCGTCGATCCTTTCGACGTGCCTTGTTTCGTCACTCGCCCGCGGCGCCCAACGCCGCAGATAAGAAGGAGATAACGCAAGCTGCTTACGCGGCCGGAGCGGCGGTGACCACGGGCGAGTGGCGAGTGACGAAAGCAGTAGGGGCGGCGACATCGACGTCACAGACGCTCTTTTTCTTTTTTTCGCGCCCTGTTTCGGTTTCAAGGAGCCTGCCACGAGGAATTAATTGTTCGCGTAGCTCCGACATGCACTCCGCTATTCAAAATTTGATCGCTGGGATAGGTAGTGTCGGGGACGGGCTCCAATGTACTCATTTGCTGTAGCCACCAATTACTGATAATTAAAAAGTCAATTAGCGTAATTTCGCTAATTATGCGCACAAGTGCGGAAATTGTTCTGTATCCAGAGGCCGCCAATCGGTATACTCGAATGTTACACAAGACATTCCCGCGATTTATGTTTTTCTAATTTAAAAAATTTGTTGCAACTAAAAAAAACACCCTGTATATGTGAAGAATTTAGCGATCATGTGAAGCTCTTTACCGACGCGCCTGTACGCAACGACATCACAGGCCCTTCAGCGGCTTTTTTCTCCCCGTTGACTGACATCGGACGGGTGTTTCGAATACCACATCCAACCTCATCAACAACTTCAGAGCTAGCAGCGATTGATGTTGCCCTGAAGTAGATACATACAGCAAGGATTAAGCAAGAATTAAGAATTAAGCAAGAACTCCCGTGCTGCCCCCCGTAGACTGTTGAGAAGCTATGCCGATACTCCAGTTTCAAGAAGCATCCTGGAATCTGCTTCGAAAATTACTGCTCGTAGTGTGTCCCTCATGGCACAGTGGATACGCTCGCGCCGTGTCGCACGAGTGTGCTGCTGATGAGGCTGACTGCCTCGCTTCTAGTTATGCCCACAACGACTGTGACTGTCTTGTAAGATGGACAACGCTCGCCTGCTGATCCGCCAACACCTGCTACGGCAGCACTCAGACCGGCGTGTTGCAAGCGGATCGTTCCCTCCCGGTGGTCGTGGCTTGTCTCGTCGCGCGAGAGCACTGCTCTTAAGTTGAGGGTTGGCTCTGTGCGCAGAGTCTTGCAGCGTCAACGCCGTGTGTCATGCTCATCCTGCGGATCCTGTGAGGCACTTGGACATCTTATTTTAGAGTTCCCCGCATACGTTTCCTGGCATACGTCTCTAATTAAAGAGTGTGTATCTCTTGGTTTGCCGTGCGCTACCGTTGACGATTACCTGTTCCCAAAGGGGAGTGCTTGTCGACGGGATCAGGCCCATGCTATTAACGTTTCTCATGGACGCTTCCGTCCTGGTGTTTTGTTTATAGACATTTTGTTTTTGTTGTGTTTTGTTATTACTTTCTATTTCTTTCCTCTTTCCTTCCCCTCTTCCCCATTTTCTTCTAACGAAAGGAGTAGGCACACGTTGTGCCCCTCCCTCCTGTCCTTGTGCGTGCATGTTTACACGCCATGTAATAATAATAACAACAATAACTCAGTGTGTTATAATCATTGTCCTAATTGTTACCGGCGCTACCACTGTAACTAAATATTGCCCACGCTGTCCGTCCTCTTTCCCTGACTGGATGGAGTCTGTTTCCACAGTTGCCTCTTCACTGCGGCGTAATCATCTTGTCCGCATGCAGGGAGCGAGCCGCGGCGTCAGGAAGGCCTGCCAAGTCTGGAGCAAGGCGCTCTGCACTTGGAGGAAATGTCCGCCACCTACATTTCTTCCTTCGATTTATTTCTTTTTTTTTCTCTTCCCCGAAACATTGCGTCGCGCGTCGCCGTCAGTCCGGCAGCCTAGCAGCCGACGGCTATTTTTAGGGAAGCTTTCCAATTTTATAATTACTGTCGACGATCAAACCTAAGTAAATAAAAAGAAAACCGCGTGCTGCCATGATCAGATACGTAATCATTACGTTTCACAGCGGAGAGCTTTCGCGGCATAGTGGTATAGCGATTGCTAGGAGCTACTGGCACCATCATATTTCCGTGCTGCGATTTCGAGAGACTTGTCTTTTCTTCGCGAATGCATACGCCCCTTTCAGAGGTACATAATCAGAAACGGACTTTCTTGTTGTTTTTTTTTTTAAGCAAGGCAACTTTTCCTTGGTCTCGCGGTTAATGAGCTGGTGGCCAGTTCGCAGTACCACCTCCTCATGCAGTGTGCACTCTGGGCGAATTCATCTAAGAAGGCGAAATGAAACCGGACCCTAACGTGTCTTACGCAGTACTTTCTACTTTTCTCTTTCGAATTACGCCTATTTTTATTTCCAACTCTCTCAGCTTCGGCCGATATTAGGTAGCAACGGTCGCCGCCGTATAAGCTCACTTCCTGGAGCTTTTCTCGCAGCCTGCGAGAGGCAACGGAACACGCGTTCACGCATCAGTTCGGCTCTCGCAACGGTCGGCCGCGACGCTTTTGCCGTCGTCTCGAAACTGGCTCTGTTTGCCTCTGTTTGTTGTTTCTACTTTGTCCGGGAAGAATATGCCCTTCCGAAAAAATATTCCGCCTTGCGCCTTCGGGACGCTGTCTGACGGCAGGCACAATCGAAAGACGTTGACCGCCCAGCTACGGCAACTAGGCGGGCTTACTGCCCGCCTCGTTGACGCAAACTCGCTCCCGCAGGAAGCGTCAGTTAACGGGCTTGCTTTACTGTGGCCACGACGACGAACCTAGACGCCGACAGTCCTGGCGCATTAGCAGAAACTCGTTAGCATTGCTTCTGACACAACCCACACACACACACTGCCTCGGTGCGGTGCCACCAAGATCGGCCCCCACACATGGCACACACACTGCTCTGCCTCCAGGATGGCCCACACAATTTCCGCAATCGAATTTAAATTTCTGTTATTAAATTGAATCCCGACTATTCCTTTACTTTAAATTGGTTTCAATCATGTTAGTTTATTTCTAACCGCTTTTATCCATTATGCACTTGTTTGTTGACCATCGTTTGACAACTTCACTTACCGTGACGACAGAGACGCCGACAACGCGAGCTTCGCCCTTAGTGCAAGGATACCCGGATATCGCACGTTGAGCTGTGCGGGGAACAAGGGCCACATACGGAGCGTCACCCAAGAGCACTGAGTGAGGATCGTGGGGACAGGAGAAAAGCGTCACCCTTGTTGTCAGACAAGGCGTGAGCCATGCCTGAGTTTCGCATTTGCAGCATATGTCGCTGTCTTTCTTTTAGGGGCGAAGCGGCACCCGTTCGTCCCTCGTCGTAGTCGTAGTAGTGCGTAACCAGTCTTACGCTTTGACCTCCAAGGTGGTGCCGGTGGGAGATTTCTCCTGTGCGTTGTTGAACAATAAAAAATTCGCAGCGTGCGCGTTAACTAAAAGCCGAATTCTTCTGTCTCTCATTCCCCATTAGCAGCCATTTCGTGCGTCCCCGATGTATGTAGTAGTAGTAGTAGTTAGTAGTAGGTAGCCACCGGCGCGTGCCTGCTGGAGCGCACGCACGCGCCGAGGGCGAGCGCGTGGCACCTGGCGCTCGCCCTCGCCGCGAGCGCCGGGAGCACGGGCCGGGAGCCACGCGCTCCCCGGCAAACTCGACACTGCCCCGGCAAACGCGAGAGACAACGTTGGCGCAGGCAGCGTCTCCTAGCGAGTTTCTTGATTGAGAATACCGACTGCTCGCGTTGGAGAAGCGTTCACCGGCAAAACCCTATATATATATATATATATATATATATATATATATATATATATACACTGGATCTTGACTTGCAATGAAGTGCCGGTGGGAGATTTCACTTGTGCATTGTGCATAGTTGAACCGTGAGGATTCGTAGCATGCGCGTTAACTAAATTAATCCGGAACTCGGCACGATCTACGATGCACATCCCGAGCTTCGCCCACTCATCATCATTCACTCCGTGGATATGCTGTAATTTTTTTTAACACGAGAGTGTTTTATGCCGGGGTGCACCAAGACGTATACTTCCTGTACCGGAAGTGGATGTTTGAGAAAATGAACTTGCATTCATTCTGAAAAAGTTCCGCCCAGGCAGACACGAACCCACATTCAACCAGGATTTACGAAATGAACTGGATGCCCTACCGATACACCACCGCAATATCGTTTATACAAGGAACAGATTGGCTTTATATCTTCATTATAGCCTTTAGAAGTTACATTTAATTGTCGTCTGGTTAAAGTAAAGACGTTTAGTACGGTGAACTATGGTGTTTAACAAGCAAAATTACTTTTAAATTAACATCGCCTCCTTTATATTGCACTCTTGGTTCACCTAGGTTCGCTGCGGTGGTACCGCCATCTAGGAAGAACAGATAGGGCGAAGCAGATTGTCGTGCTGATTCGCGCCGGCAGTCAGCGCATACGCGTCTCAGTGATGCCAACTCTAGGGATGTATCCCGAGGTTTAGGGTATTTTAGTGTTATATGGGGATTCGGCGTCTTTGTCATAAAATCGCGTGATTTTTGTGAGGCCCTGGAAATGCCTGCTGTGAGCTAATACAATAGTTTGTGCTGCTTCCTATTTCTCACTTAAAAGAGCATCTGTGTCCCGAGGGCCCGAGAGAGGGCGAAGGACAGTGATAACGCGAGATAATCGTCTGCCGCCCACTCAGATGAAAAACGAGACCTTGTGAGTTTTCAGCAGGGGCACGTGTATAACCGTTGAAGGCAGTGTGAATTAGAATTGCTCTGTAAAAGAGCCATTTTGATTGTTTGTGCCTGGAAAAACATGCTTGTTCACGCGTGCCAGGTTCCTTCAACGTACGGTGTTGAAAATTTGTGAGCTGGGCTTTCTCATACATTCCAAACTATGCATTAGCTGTGCGTGTCTTTGCGCAGTTACCGTGCCAAAATGTTACCATGCTGTTCCTAGTCAGGTGGTAAGTTCTAGAGCAGAAGACCTTACGCAAGGTGAACCGAATAGAAAGATAGTGAAAGTGTATGACAAAATATACTTGGCCACATGGGAAGCTGATCATATAGTACGGAGCATTGCTGTCGACCAGTACAAAGGGGCCCTGCACGGGAAGTTGATCCAAAAGGCAGAACCTAGCAGCAACACGGGACACTTACTTGCCTTTGTCGTATTTCAGAAATCAACCGCTACCATGGAAAAGATCACCGATTTCTGTCGGCTCTCCAAAGAGAGCACCGAATGTAGGCCTTTTATGTACAATTGCTCCACAGAAAATTTGGGAAAAATAGCGGCAGTTGCTGTTAATGAGCTGATTTCTGCCACCAACAAAATTAAGAACGAGTGGGCCGAAGGTAAAATTGCCTTTAGAGTTTTGTACGTGTGAACTAGCGAAATTAACATGAAAGGTGCCATCTGGGGATATTTTGTACAATTTAGGGATTTATTCGGGCACAATCTAGGGTAAAAGTGGTGACCTAGGTTGGCATCACTGACGCGTCTCGACCGCCGATGAAGTTAGGGCCATGGCGGCGTCGTGATGGCGCGTTCCAGGAGCAAAGTACGTACGCGGCCGCTACAAAATTTGTCTTGCGTTACCAGGTGTGTTGAGTTGCGACGCTCACTGCTCCAGGATCGCAAAGACGGCCGTAGACAAGCAAATGGTTGACATTTCGTTGCAGTGGGCTGTGTTTTCACAAAACTATCCGCTGGCAACCCGTTCGGTTTCTCTTTCAAGGTGTCACCACTTGCGGACGATCCTCGTGTATGGCAGGCTTGTGCAGGGCTCTGGCACGTGCAAGTCAGTCTTTCCAGAGCAATGTGAGTCGCTCGAAAACTTTCTCTCGTGTACAACTGACGAGAATCGCTGTGCGGTGTCGAGGTGGCGCTGATGTCTAGATTTAACGTGTTCACATGTTCACAGTAACCAAGCCATCTCCCGCCCCTTGATTTGCCATATTGCCACTTATGCATTCCACAACTTCGCGAAGACAGTTTTCACTTCCGTGTTACACAGATTCCTATGACAGAGGAATCAACCATATTTTTTCTTTAGTTTATAGCTTAGCCCTCAACAGAGTAGTTTGGTCTTCCGTCAAACGACCCCGTACCTCGATAAGAACAAGGGCCCCCGGTGCACGAGTGCCTTGACGCGTTGGAGAAAAAGGTCCCAGAATTTCCAGCCATAGAAACCAATCTCTTTCTTTTGCTTCTATACGGCCATTTCTATGAACTCGCAACAGAACGTGCAAGTTTAAAAAAAAAAAAGAAATGAAAAGAAAGTTCAGAAATAAGCGGCACTAAAGAAGATGAAGCCCACAATTGAACTGCGCCAAAACAAGAAAATTTCATTCAGGAAGTTAAAAATTCCCCTGAATTCTCAGAATATTCTTTCCTTTGGAGCGTCCTCACTAGGTTACAGCAACAGGAACGTCTGCTTAGCCATGTGCAATTTCCTTCGTGACACAAGAAGAATTCGTTGCTAATCATCTTTCCAACCAAAACTTCGTACCTCGAAATTGCCGCCACTAGTTTATTAAACCTCAAATTATTTATTATGGTTCATTTGTATTATAAATAGTCCATCACTCTAACATTTCATTCTTCCTTACATTACCGATTCCTTACTCTTCCTTTGTTTTAGCTCACTTTTTTTTCCTTTTTTATATTAACCGCCGGCTTCATGGCCAATCCCCCGTAGTGGGCAAGAGCCAAATAACAAGGAGAAAAGAAAGAAAAGAAATTTGGAGCAAGCCGCAGCTATTGGAGACCCCGCGGGTGCGGGCGCTCTCCGCCAACCGCAGTGCGCATCGCAGCGGCGGGCGTCGAGCAAACGCGGTGCATCTGAAACGAAGTCGCGTCCGCGCAACCGCTCGCAAAGAGGCTTTACGCTGGTCATTGGCGATAGCAGAGCAATGCCTAATGTTTCTTTTTCTTTTATTTTTAACCTTTTGCCAGAATAGCACTCATATTTGTGTTTGTACTACCTATACGTTGGATCCGTCTTTTTTTTTTTTCCTTATAAGACTGATATGTCCCCAGGCAGACCCAGTCGTCTTTGTTTCACGTTGTCACGGCCACTCGACGAGAGAGGGTTCTGAGCCGAGCACGACACGAGGGTTGTCGTTCGTTTGTGAACAACGAGCGCGGAGCGTCATTTTGTTCTTCCAAAACAAACAAAGCCTTTGAACGGAAAAGGAGGAGACCAGAGCACTCATTTGATGTTCGCGTTTGGTCGTTTCTGCCAACGTGAGACTGCGTACAGGTGTGCAATATATCCTGGTTATTAAATGCCAAGCATTTCTTAACGAACTTCGGCGAGTTTGAGCGTATCTATCTATCTATCTATCTATCTATCTATCTATCTATCTATCTATCTATCTATCTATCTATCTATCTATCTATCTATCTATCTATCTATCTATCTATCTATTGTTGCGACTGGGGGTCGATTACTGTGGGTTGCCTCAGGCCACCATGAAGGCGGTGGAAATGGGTGTGGGGCCGAGGTTCAGGGCCGCCGAGAGAAGCGAAAGGCAAACTGTATATACATGTTATATTACAAAATATACAGGGTTATGTACAAGAAACTTTTGAGAATCTTCACTCTCTTGATCCCAGTCGTCGTCTCCCTCGATGCGCTCCGGGGCCTCCGACCGAGACTTGCCTCCCCTGCCATAGGTTGAAGATAGGCAGGAGGAGGGGAAGGCGGGCCGCAGTCATCCGATGCTTGTTAGCCAATCAATGCCTCTCCACACTCCACCACCGCGACTGCACCTGTGGTCCCCCGCTCTGGTCGGCTGCACGTCGTCGCCTCCTTTCCGCTTCCCGCGACGCTGGTTGTCCCAAGGTCATCAACAGGGCTAATGGGGACGGACAATGTCCAGCAGCGCCGCGGGAGTCCTCCACGCAGGCCGAGGCGCCCCAACCCCGGGAAACAAAGGGGTGGCGCTGGCGGGCAGGTCGGCCTGAAGGCGCCGGCGAGGCTGCGCCGCCGCTGCGCCTCCCCCTGCTGGGGCAGCATCAGCCGATGGAATCACCTCGGTGATCACCCCGAACCCAGGTCGGACTGATGGCGCCGGTGAGGCCGCGCTGCAGCTGCATCAGCCGCGGGGACCCTATGGAGGAACCACGATCACAACACTATCTATCTATCTAGCCGCCTACGATTTTGTGCTCCCCTGGTCGTTTCGCTAATGGGATGCTTACGAAAATTGGTATGCCACAACATGACTACATGACGAACATAAACGACAGGTCATAACATGAAAATCATGACACGCATGTCATGAACGGCATGACTTACATGCCACAGACTTGGTGCTCTCCTGGCCGTTTGGCTAATGGGATGTATGCGAAAATTGGTATGGCACAACATGACTGCCTGAAGAACATAAATGGCAGGTCGTAATACGAAAATCATTATATGCATGTCATGAACGGCATGATTTACATGCTACAGTCTTGGTGCTCTCCTGGCCGTTTCGCTGATGGGATGTATGCGAAAATTGGTATGGCACAACATGACTGCCTGAAGAATATAAATGGCAGGTTTTAACATGAAAATCATAACATCTATGTCATGAGCGGTATGATTTACATGCCACAGTCTAGGTGCTCTCCTGGCCGTTTCGCTAATGGGATGTACATGAAAATCGGTATGCCACAACATGACTGCATGACGAACATAAATGAGAGGTGATAACATGAAAAGCATGACATGCATGTCATGAGCGGCATGATCTACATGCAACTCGTTTCGTTAATGAGATGTATACCAAAATCGCTATAGCACAACACGACTGCATGACGAACGTAAATGACATTCATAACATTAGAATCATGACATGCTTGTCATGAGCAGCATGGTTTACATGCCACAGTCATAGTGCTCTTGCGGCTGTTTCGTTAACGTCATATGTACCAAACTCGGTATAGCGAGACAACAATGGAAATCCATTTTACGTTCTTGATGCGTGCTTCGCATTTCCTTGATTCCCACTGCGCGTGGGATCTGCGAATTTTTTGTTTGTTGCTATTTACAACTCCTCCTGACAGCTAGTCGTGGAGGCTCTCCGCCACACTGGTTTTAATTTTGCCGTATATATATATATATATATATATATATATATATATATATATATATATATATATATATATATATATATAGTGGCAGAAACTTAGGTTGCGAAAAAAAGTTCGACAATCCCTAAGTGTATTCCTATGAGACGAGAACGCGAAAGCGTTTCTTTTGGCTAGATTGTTGTTGTGGGGGGATGCGGCAAACTGGTGTTGCCGAGTTGTTTTATAAAGAATGAGGCAATGTGAGAGGCCAGATTGTGTTTATTTACATGATTTAATGCCATCTTGGGGGGAGTGTTGTCGACACTTCACATGTCCTCTTGCATTTTGTCGTCCAGGCAGTGTACGCTGGTATGCCCGAGCCAGGTCTCGGGCATGTCGAAGTAGTACTACCGCCGCGGCGCCGTGGGTGGTGTCATAGACAGCCACCGTTGTCGTCACCCTCTTATCCTTCTGGTGACGGCGTACTTGGGCCGGGGTACATAGACACTACCACGGCCTTGTGATCCGAGTAGTAGGTGGATGCATAACATCTCGCAAAATGTATGGGTCGTTGGTGAATGCGAGATCGATGCACGTACAATGTCGACGTCGTGATGGCCTCAGTGAGTGTCTTCAATTCGAGATTGAACTCGGCACACATGGCGGCGAGGAACGACGGGCTAGCTGGCGCGTTCGGGCGCCGAGTGTTGCTACGGTGACGCCACACAGCTGGGCGCGCGCAATAGCAAACCTGGCGAAGAAACGCTTTCGCATTAATGCTCTAAAACATGCAGTCCTGCACAGAACATCATTGTCTCCTAGTTGCTAGATGAGAGATAGCGCTTTCTTAATCTCTTCCATTGGCAGCCACTACTATGTCTTATTGTATCCCTGGAGGAGAAGCAAAGCAGCAGTTCTGTGCATTTTCTGCTGATTTTTTTTTTTTTGGTAAATTCTACAAAGTCTAAAGACACAGCATAAATATTGCTCATGGCTGCATACTAGCCATAAGCCTGTCAAGAAGTGTTCAAGTTGAAAAGCAAGCAGTTTCGAAGTGAAAAGGGTGCAAACAATCGGAAAATGTGCAGAATTTCCAATCTTCAGACGCACGTAGATTAGTGAGGATTAGTGATGTAAATACACACGCTTGTGATAATTTGGAAGGGTATACAAAGGAGATTTATTCGTGATAGCTCAATCTGAGTATCTTTAAGCAAAAAAAAAAAAATGTCTTGAGTGCTCCCCGCGTCCCCGGGCGCCAGCCCGTAAGTCCGCTTCACTGCGGCACACACTTCCGTGGGGAGGGAATAAAAAGGAGCTGTTCCTTCTTCCTTTTTTCTTTTTTCTAGCCACTGGTGATATTCGAGGCGTTCTGCGCTGTATTGTAGTTTTTAGAGTATATTTTCGCAACCTATGTTTCTCCCACTACGGCAACATTTAAATCTCCGTAACGGACAGAAAACATTTTCTCGCGAAAATACGTCACGAAAGGAAATGGATTGTCCGCAAATTTTTCAGAACAGAAATGTGGAGGGTCCCGCGCAATGTATGGTACGTTTGGCGTTGAATGAATGATCCATCAATCATCCAACACTATACTTTCTCTGCTGACGCGACTGCTTCGCGACTATATGCGCAGTAGGTGCTCTGCAGCGACGCTTCACTGATAATAATCGTGCCCTTGTTTTTAGTATCAGCGATAACCAAAGAAATATTGATAGCCCAACGAACTCTGTATACGGATAGGTTGCACTCTTGTTTGGGCTAGTTGGTGCATTCTTGACACGAACACGGACGAAGAAAAAGTGTCCTGTGTTCCTTCTTTCTTTTCTCGCCCGTGTTTTTTGGCGCTACCGTGTTTGTGTCAAGGATGGGTTGCGTGTAATTTGCCCAGGATAAATGAAGATTTTGTTGCTTGCTTT
The DNA here is from genome assembly GCA_013339685.2 of Hyalomma asiaticum. Taxonomy (NCBI): domain Eukaryota; kingdom Metazoa; phylum Arthropoda; class Arachnida; order Ixodida; family Ixodidae; genus Hyalomma; species Hyalomma asiaticum. Next base: position 4,903,477 of record CM023485.1, on the reverse strand, counting down.
CAGCTCGGGTCCTGTCCATGGCGCGATTCGAGTGCCGGTCGACTGCATGGTGCCGCTTTTGATGCATCGTGTCTTACAGGCTTCAAGCCTGCTGATGTGCTTCTCTGACGTCTCCAGCGCTAAGTATCGGCAAATAACCAGCGTCCTAACAGCGCTGTGAAGGAGAGCGGCGTGCTTCCTGCTGTGCAGGCTGCTCCGTCGGTATCAGCAGCGAAGCTCCGCGAGTGGGCTTCCTCGCACGGGCGATTATCCACCGACCCCATCTCGTGCTGCAGACTCCCTTCGTAAGGTCATTGCTGAGTCCCTCGCGGCTAAGTTTCCTTCTCGCAGTTCTTTTGCATATCTCGCTTTGGCGCACGCAACAAATATAACGCCGCCAGACGGCGCTCTCCAAATAGACATCCTTCTTCCAAACCCTGAGCTGGGATAGAGCTATAGGCCGGAAAGAGCAACGAGGCCCAATCGGGGCGGAAACTCTGGCCAGTGAAGCGTGCCAAGATGGGTACGAATGGCCAGCTTCCGTGCCCTAGGTGTATTCTCGTCATGCGTTCCACTTCAGGCGCCCCTATACAAGACGAGGCACCGACTGGCTCTTGGCCGCCAAACCCAACCGGGCCGGTCAGCGGCGGCGCGCGCTATTTCGAGGGGAAAAAACTGTCAAGGCTTCGCAGCGGACCGGTATCCCGGACCACGCGTGGTCCGCACGTAGCTGGCTTTTCTTCGCTCTGGACTCTCCCCGCTTCCGTTGAGCCGCCCTGCGGAAATGATGAAAGGGTGCACCTACTGGAAACGAGCAAAGGGTACACTCGGGAGAGGGCCGTCAAGCCTGGCGCCATCGAGGCCCGGCCTTCTTGGGAGTCTCCGAATGGCAAGAGAGGGCGATCTTGGAAGTAGCGTGTGTACGGTTACAGTGGCATGCCGGCGAGTTGTTTTGAGAGTTTTTCGTTTCGGAAGTGCTCGAGTAGCCCATTCAATTGTTGGAGGCGCGGCCAGTCTCGCCCGCCGCAGAGGACGCACTCTCACCCGCCGCCGGGAATGAGGTCAACCTCGCACCGCCCCCGCTTATAAGCACGGCGCCGCACTTGGCGGGCCTTGTTCTCTCGCCACCATTTGGATCTGTTCGCGACAGCCATCACGGGGACATCGTAAACGCACAGCCATGCACACCGTCGTGAGTGCCTTGGATTTCGCTTCCTTCCGCAGATGTCATACACGTCGACTTTGCACTCATTCTCTGCGAGCGGTTCACCTAGGCCACTGTGCCACCAGCAAGTTGGGTAGCTTTTTGACACGCCGTTGGTTAATGCCATTCATTTCTTTTTTTTATTTACCGCATCGGGTACATGTGCTCTACCTCCTACATATCTGGGTGGACCACCACGAGTGCTTAGACCCGCCGCGGTGGTCTAGTGGCTACCCCACTCGACTGCTGACCGTGGGATCGAATCCTGGCCACGGCGGCGGCCGCACTCCGGTGGTCGAAATTTCCGGAGCCCTCCCGTAACGGCGCCTCTCGTAATCGTATTGTAGTTTCGGGACGCAGAACACCAGCAATTATTCTTCTTGCAAGCGTTAGGCAGCCTTACTTAATTCACGCATCCGCAAGCCCGAGCCATCAAAACTTCGACAAGTACATGTGGCTGACTGCTACTTCCGGACGTCACAATAACCGTACAAGATTCCACGAGTAAGCACAGTGAGCAGTATTTGCGGACCCATGAGAAACTACGACTTGCAACATGCTGTGACGGCGGTTTCTGCAGATTCATGAGCGGGTCACGTAAGGGGAGGGGTCGCGCTGCCAGCCGGCCACGGCGGCGTCATTTCGGTGGGGACGCGATGCCAGACTGCTCAGATTTAGGCTAGGGAAACTAATGTGGACAAAGTTTGTCCGGCGCTATACGGCGTGTCTCGGGCACTTTAACTCACAGAGCTGCCGCGAGCGCGCATGCCAAGGCATTATTGGTGTAGCAATATTTGTTCCACTTTCAACGTATCCAGTGTATCCAGAGGAGATGGGAAGCGAACTGGAAAAGGAATTTGGGCAGCAGTTGCCTCGGGACATCGTGGGTTACGTATAAGACGAGCGCTTATTTCGGCGTTCGATTTTCTCCGTAGCGCTGTATGCGCGAGTAAAGGCTGTGCGACGCTTTGTTACCAGTTCGCGTCGCTATGTTCAGCATTGCAAGCGTATATAAGAATGCATTGTCATAATAGTAAGCGCTGCCTGATCGGTGCTAGCGCCGCATCCGAAAGCAGTGTATTTTTCTGGGCCATTTAGTTGGTCATCTTGCGAGGCAACTCCGTGGTTAATGCTGCGTGAGTATAAACATGTTTGTCTATAATTCATTTAGCGCTTAAAGCTGTAACATCTGAGATTTGCCAAACCTGGCGAGTTACGAAAACTTGTGGCCGGCAGGTATTCGCAGCCTTACATTTGCAGAGCATCGAGGCAGCCCGTCGAAAGAAAAAGACAACGGGCGAAGTTGGCTCGTGAATGGCAGTGCACGGAGCTTCCCTTCGGAGGAATGTGAGGTGACGATGACAATTACTGCGAATGACGAGGAGGTTTCTTTCGAGGCCTTTCCCACGTCGCTTCATGTCGAGCACCCGACATGGTCTCTCGAAAGATGCTCCTGAGGTATTTCAAAGTATTCTGTCGGACCCCTGCCTTTCTGGATGTCTTGCTGGGTAGCCCGTCACACGGATCGTTTTGTTCTCCGTAGAAGTTCCCTATAAAACGACACCGGGATATTCTTGGCGCAATGCTAGCATACGCCGCGCAAGGTCGTGATTCCTTCCTTAAAAACGCAATGGGCCAGGCAGACTGGAATGGCGTTGAAATATACAGCTTTTGCGCGGTCGCCTCTCTGTCGTATTGGGCCGCGGATACTGCGAGATACTGTCTTCAACCGGCCGTGACGTATCACGGACCACTCGAAGCGGCTATAGCCGCCTCCTCAGTGTGGATCCGAAAAGGGAGCGGCACTTCCGTTCCTATACCTAAAATATTTAAAAAAGAAATGCGCATGCGTAAATCCAGATAAAAACGAGAAGGTGATCCCAGTCATCATTCCCTATTTTGATGAAATGTAGGCGCAGGCTTTGGGCCCAGAACAATGTTTCCCAGCTCAGTACTGCGGAAAAGGGAATAAGTGTTTATCTGAAAAAAAAAAAAAGTGTGAAAGTGTGAGTTTCGGGTTTTAGAGACGCTTGTCTTAGCGCTCTTGCCAAAATAAAGAAAAAATGGCGCAGTTTTTGATCGCAATATATTCGCGAACAAAGAACAACCGATATTCTACATGATGAGTCATTTGTTTATCTTGGCTACAGAAGAACCGTTGAGGGCTCCGCCACAGCATTCTCAGCTCATCCGAAGGTCGCGGGATCGAATCCCCGCCGCGGCGGCTGCACTTCGATGGAGGCGAAATGTTGAGGCCCGTGTACTGTGTGCGGTATGTCAGTGCACGTAAAGCAAAGAGTAAATTTTCTCGTATTATTAGGTTATCTTTTCACAATATATCAAAAGCAACAATCCTGCGATGAGAAGACCTTCGGCAAAAAACACGAAAATACGGGTGGCGGCATCGCTTTGAAGTACGTCGCAGATATTTGAGGACGTCTGCTAAGGCCTACATAAACTCATTATCACAATAGAAAGGCATACACTGTGTTCTAAGGAAGCCAGAAAGTTTGACAACATTTGATGGAGTGAATTTGCGGAAAATTAAAAAAAAAAGATGAAATTGGCCTTCTGAAGCCGTGAGGCCGAAGTTCCGGCGCGAATTTTAGAACTTTGGCACTAACTTTTCTTCTTTGCTATCGAACACAATATGGCGAAATCAGCGACTATCAGGTTCTCGAAATATAAGTTATCATTCTAATCCACTTAACCTTCACCTGAGGGCACGCGTTCTCGTAGGATAATGTGGATATTTTGTGATTGGCGATGTTTCATATAAGCTAGGTGTTTGAACAAAATTTAGTTTAAGGTCAGCGCTCGTTATGTCCAGCTCTTTCTTGTGTCGTCGTTCTGTTTTTCCTGTTGTAACTTTCTCTTAGCAAATGTGAAGGCGAAAGTAATTGCCCGATATTCCGATGTGCACCTTACCCATAGATTACACGATGTCAACATCAACCGCGGGCCAAACTAGACTCATTTTCTGCGAGGCAAACGACGCCCACATACAGACATACTTAGCTCAAGAATTCCGTGAGTTTTCGGTGATGACCCAAGGCCCTTCGATTGATGTAAATTGGATGTGGTTGCGTTTTTAAGACACAGTGTCGCACTGTGTAACAAGTTTTGTTCCTAACTAGAACAGAAGCTAAGGAGAACGTAAAGGCTTGTTTCGATGAACAGGTCGTTAAGACGGTGTAGAACCGGGAATGTCGCTATAGAGCCAACGCTTCGACGGGTGGACTTTTCGAAGACAAGTAGCAAGGCAACAGACAATAACACAACACCTCTAGACTGGCGGTCGCAGCTAAAAAATTCACACAGAAATCCAGAGGAACAAAACACCACTACAGAACCGTAGTGTCGAGCTTTCTAAGGGACAACCCACAGATTCTCGGATCATTTTCGCTGAAAAAAGACGCTCACCCCTCAGTTCTCAAGTGAAAAATCCGATACATGCAATATATACAACCAGTTCTTTCGTTCGGTCTTCACAAAACGATAATGGCGCATTGCCGAGCTTAGTTCCACAGACTGTTTCCACTATCGACCCACTCCGAAGCTGGTGTGTTGTTATGCTTGACTAAAAAGACGTGTGGCCCGGACAATATACCCAACCAACTTCTTAAAAGCTACGCATAGTGGTGCAATAGATACCGTGGCCTTTTTTTTTTCCGTAAATCACTTTCGACTTAAAAGCTACCGAATGGCTTGACAATAGTCCAAATTATTCTTATTTACAAATTGAGTGATAAATACATTGAATCATATTTCAGAGCAATATCGCTGACGAGCACGGCTTACTAACTCCTAGAACGTATGACCTCAAAAAATCTAACTTTTTTTTTTTTTTTTTGAAGAGGGAGGTATCCTTCCCCTAACATGCACGGTTTTCGCAGGGGAAACTTATAGACCATCACGCAGATAAACGGAGCCATGCACGATCTCGCGCTAGGTATTACTAATCACAGCCAAGCGGACATAAGTCTACTTAATACTTGATTTCTTAAGCCTTCGACTTTGTTTTACTTACCAAGCAAATAACTAAAATAAAAAAGACCTTATAGGGGAAGGAGAACTTACTTCGTGGGTTTTTCAGTTTTTGTTTGACAGGTCTCAGTTTATTTTCCGGAATATCGCGTCAGATATAGCATCATTTACATAAGGGTTTCCCCAGGGTTTTGTGCGTGGTTCCTTCTTATTTCTCGCGCATATTAATGTCATCACTACTCATACAGACTGCAAAATAAAGTTATTTCGAATGACGGCGACATTTATCGAGAAATTAAGAATGAATAAGGTTACTACTCCCTTAGCAGATCACCTTATACTAGTGCAGAATGGTGCTGAGAGTGGCAGATGAAAATCATTCCAAAAGAATCAGCACGTACGACGATAACGCGAAAGGAATAACCTTAGAATTCTTGATACACCATAAATGACATAGTTTTGACGGAAGTAGAAAAATATAGATATCTATGGCTTCACAATAACGTAAGACCTAAGGTGGGATGAGCATATCGAACACATTCCTTCATCTGCTATGCGGTAATGATTTTTTTCCTTCGCAGGTCGCTTCAACTGGCACCACTTTCAACGAACCTTCTAGCATACAAAACATTCATTAGGTCGATTCTCGAATATTGAAATACTGTATGTTTTCCTCACTCTCAAACTAACATAAAGGGCACAGAAGCAGGATTAAGGAAGACCGTACGATTCGCCCATAATAAATTCAGACGTGAAGGCTCTCCCATTAACCTTGTAGCTATTTCTGGGCTTCTAACGCTGGAAGCACGGGCGAAGCAGGCAGGATTCAAACTGCTTTATTGACTCCTCCATAATTAACTCGAAATTTAAATTTCAAATTATACTTGATATCCACAAACACGCGCTGCCAGGCACAAACATGTAAATACTTTAGCGGCGTACACATGTAGCAATGATGTGTTGAAGTAGTCGTTCTTTCAGGTTGCCACTCGTGAGTGGAATATGGTAGCGGCACTCACAACTATGGCTGTGTCACTGACCGATTTGGAATCAGATATTAGTCACCTAGCATGTTGATTTTAGCAGTGTTATTACTCAATCATGCTAGCAATTATGATTGAGTATATATATATATATATATATATATATATATATATATATATATATATATATTCAGTAAATGTTTTTGGGGATCCAGGCGAACGTGCAAGAACTTTTTACTTCCCAACGTTTCGGCCGGTGGTCCGGCCTTCATCAGGAAGCACAGTGCATATGAAAACTTGCTGTTTATATTAGATTTGCATGACCATAAGAGGGGGCCCCCAAACACGCACCTGTAGTATAATTGCTATCGCGCTGACGACTGAACACTCGTGCATCGTGATTGTAGGATGACTGCATGAAAGCAAATCAACAGACAACGTTTGTAATGAAAAGTGAACGGTGCGCAATGACATACCGATTTTACAGGGGGCGCACGACGAGCACACACGGAAAGATTATACATGTATGGCAGAGGAATTGAACGAAACCAGTATAACAGTGAATATCGCCGATTAACAGAAAGGGAGGAATAAAACAACGAGAACCAGTGTAAAGTATGAAAAAAATCAACAACGATGATTTTTATGTTGACAACAAGAATGCGCTAAGACAGCTAAAAAAAAACAGACTTAAAACAATAAAAGTCGGCATACAAAAAATGGTGTCACACATCATTTGTCGTGACACCACGACAAGCTGCCGGACAGTATCTGGCAGGCAGTATCGCATGTGATGTAGGGGGAGTTTGTTTCGCCTGATACTCCTCCGTCGCGGATCCGATGTGGACAAAGGGGCGCGCTCTCGACCGTTGAGATGTCGCATAGCTGCAGTGGCGTGTGGTCCTCTCGTTGGTGCTTGCGACAAATGGACGACGTCCCGTGTTGTAGGGCGATGTAACTTGCACTTCGACAGCGTTGTCGATGTCAGGGTCAACGGAAACAAGGCCTTGACAATAAGCTGTGTGAAGCAGCGGCATCCAAATCGTGAGGTTTGACTTCCGCCTTCCAGCCATCGATCGACTTCGGCTGTAGTGGCGGGTCCTTCAAGGTGGCCTCATCTTGAGTCCTTGTCATATTTTGAAGGGACTTCGCAGGGCAAATGGGGAATGCGAGCACACTCTGGCAATGACGCCGATGACTCTCCACGTTTTCTTGGCATACCTGTTTGGTGGCGTGAACTTTACAGCGATCAGTGACACATCCCCTGTCAGGTAACAAAGCTCGGTTGTGGTCTCTCAGGGGGCGCAATGGATGTCATGAGACATGGCTCGTCGTCGTCAGCTGATTTGCACGCCAGCTGGCCAGGATGACCGCTGGCCAGCATAGTTAGCGTGACGTGGATGGAATGCGGTCTCTTGTGTTGAGATCTGTGTAAAGAAACACAGCTTGGGACCGATCAGCATGTCAGGGCAGGCAGTGATGCTCTCCGCTGATGAGCTGCAATTCGAAGCTACAGGCTCGAGGTGGCGCTCCTCCTGGGCTGCTTCCTCGGTAGTGCACCGGTCAGATTCGCCGGTGACAGGATCGTGGTGTAGAATCCGTCCGAAAACAGTCAGGAGCCCCATTCCTGCCAGGAGGGTTAGCTGACTCCCTCATACCGGTGCCATGCTGCGGCCGCATCACCAATGTTGTTGATGGCCACAAGCAGCTTGTAGTGGTCTGGCCAGGCATACCGGGCACCGAGAACGTTCACGGCTTCGATCCATCGATCAGCATCGCCTTGAAATCCTCGGAACTCTGGTATTTTCCAAGCGGCCGGTAGCAGCAACGGAGCAGGATAAGACCCGGAGCTCCCCGACGCAATGGAGTGAGGCGTTTCTAAGAGTATACGCTGACCACACGCAAGAACTCCACGGCACACTCGGGAGAGCCGCTAGATGTTCCTGTGGAGTGCGCAGGGTCCGCGGTAATCAACGTGATGAGTGTGTCGCGCAGTTGCGCGATGCCACTCACGCGCTTCGCTGCGCTGTCGGGTGAGCCGCCTAGAGCACAAGGCGTGGTGTCCGGAGACAATACGGTGCCCCGTTGGCGGCATCCGCCGCGAAGGGAGGGTTCGCAACAAATTTGTAGACGTCGTGGGCTGGTTGGATACCGGACCAGTGCAGGGTTGGAGCCATCGAGGAGGCATGGACGCCGTCCTCAGATGATGCAACCGTGACTTAGGACGGCGTTCGCCACATCGAGTTCACAGTTGTGTTCTGCAGATTATTTGCGACTCCGCCATTGTAAAAAATCCCGCCATATACGCGAAGTGAATGATGTTAGGGGAGCCTGCTCGAAAATGATCGGAAAAACCGTGAATCCTCCGTACAAGTCCTCTACTATCACATAAAGACGTGACACGTTGTTCACGTTATGTACACATCGTATACACAATTCTTATTAATTTACATTTTGATACACTGCATACACAATTTACAATTTGGTGAACTATATATACATTTGCTGAACAATATATAAACAAATTTACATATTACAAGAAGGGCGGCCCTGGAAGAGTTCGGGGACCCGTCTCCCCTTGAAGATGACATCTTTGTGATCCGTAAATTCTTGGGTTAGAGGCCGCAGTTGAAAGTTGGAGAATTCAATGTCGATACAGGTCCCTGTGATGGTGGCGGGACGTTTGCACTCGTACGACATGCATCGGAGAGCGTAACGGGACATCATGTGTTGAACCAACCAGTCGCCGCTCACGATGTCCACGTTAATGTCTCCGATGAGCTCAGCCGCGATCTCCTCATTGTCCGAAGGCCAGTATTCTCAAGGTTTAGCGTTTATCAGTTCCTTGTACTCTTCGTAGAGTTCTTTGTAGCGGGTGTTGTCTAGCGCGCGCGTCGAGAGTGTGCGAGCGCGCCGAATGGCTGGCTGGCTGGATGGATGGATGGATGCTATGAGCGTCCCCTTTGTAACGGGGCGGTGACGTGTGCGCCACCAGGCTCGTAAAAACGTTCTACAATCCCTAAGCATATTCCTATTTATTTATTTATTTATTTATTTATTTACCCTCAGGGTCAACAGACATTACAGAGGGGAGTGGTAAAAAATACAATAACGAAACAAGTTTGTAAGTACAAAGAGGCAATACAATGTTCCTGGTTATACAACAATAGATTATCATAAACAAAAAAAGCAAAATGGGAAATAGCAAAATGGCATACAGGAAAATAGTAAATGGAAGGATACATTCTTGTAAAAAAACGCTTGCGCGATGAGAACGCGCAAGCGTTTCTTTTGGCAAGATTGTTGTTGCGGAGGGATGCTGCAAACTGGTGTTGCCGAGTTGTGTTATAAGAATGAGGCAATGTGGGAAGGCGGATTATGTTTATTTCGATGATTTGATGCCTTCTGAGTGTTGTCGACACTTCACGTGTCCTCTTGTATTTTGTCGTCCAGGCAGTGTACTCTGGTAAGCCCGAGCCAGGTCTCAGGCATGTCGAAGTAGTACCACCACCGTGGCGTCGTGGGTGGTGTCATTAGACAGTCAGCGGTGTCGTCACCCTCTTATCATTCCGGCGACGGCGTACTCGGGCCGGTGCACAAGACACTACCATGGCCTTGTGATCCGAGTAGGACACACGTAACATCTCACACAATGTATGGATCTGTGGTGAATGCGAGATCGATGGATGCACATCTCGACGTCGTGATGGCCTCAGTGAGTGTCTTCAATTCGAGGTTGAACTCGGTACGCATGGCGGCGAAGAACGATGGGCTAGGCGGCGCGTTCGTGCGCCTAGTGCTGCTACGGCTACGCCACGCAGCTAGGAGCGCGCTTTCGCCAACCCAGCGAAGAAACGCGGCGACGCGTTCGCACGCCGCTGCAGGTAGCTGCAGCAGAGCGGAGCGCGAGCGGCCGACTGCCGCTGCGGCGAATGTGTGCGCCGGCGTCACTTCCGGTGAGAGAGGTCGCGTGCTTTACGGGCACGGCTTTTGTGGACGCTTTTTGCGGACGGCGGCTGGGCGCGCGCTCTCGCCAACCTAGCCAAGAGATGCTTTTGCTTTAAACAATTTTAAAAAATTGACGGCAGATCCACGAGGTGAATGATGATGAGATTGGGCGAAGCTCCTGGAAGTAATCATCGGTTAAACCGTGAAATTTCTTCCGTTAATTCGCCCGATAAAATTGACGTGAAACGATTGACAAACCTGTATCGCGATATGGTTTTGAATATAAAACCATTGCTTTAGAAAACACCTGGCGTCTTTCGTTAAGCAGCTGGCGTCTTTTCGTTTTGCTTTAGAAACATCTGGCGTCTTTTCGTTTTGCTTTTAGAAAACATCTGGCGTCTTTCGTTGGTTTATTTCATCAATCAACGGCGTTTTGAACAAAACTTTTATTGTTTAATCACGCACAGGAGAAATCTCACCAGGCACTACCTTGGAGGTAAACAATGGCTGCTAATGGGAATGAGAGACAGAAGAAGTCGGCTTTTAGCTAACACTTACACTTCTACTTCTACTAACGTTTCCTACTGGAACTTGCCAATGGCTGCTAATGGGGAATGAGAGACAGAAGAATTCGGCTTTTAGTTAACGCGCGCGCTGCGAATTTTTTATTGTTCAACAACGCACAGGAGAAATCTCCCACCGGCACCACCTTGGAGGTCAAAGCGTAAGACTGGTTACGCACTACGACTACGATGAGGGACGAACGGGTGCCGCTTTAAGGAGCTTCGCCCCTAAAACTCTTCTTTCTTTTTAGGGGCGAAGTTCCTTAGGGCATAGGCTAGTCCGGCGGCGTCGTCGTCGTCATAGCCACCTCTAGGTCTCAGAATGATCACGAGATGGCGCTGCGGTGCTCCTTAGCTAGTTCGTGAATTGATCAATAGATGGCGCGGAGGCGCTCGCTGCGTGCTCTAGTGTGATAGGAGAGCGCTAGATGGCGGCTGCGGATTCACAGCATATCGACGGAGTGAATGATGATGAGTGGGGCGAAGCTTCCGTCCGTCCGTCCGTCCGTCCGTCCGTCCGTCTGTCTGTCTGTCTATCTGTCCGAGCGCTGCGGTGCTGCTTAGCTAGTACGTGAACTGATCAATAGATGGCGCGGGGGCGCTCTCTGCGTGCTCTAGTGTGATAGGAGAGCGCTAGATGGCGGCGTTTTGTGTTCGAATCTGATTGGACGGAGGTGCATTGCTCTCGTTTAATCGGATATCGCTAGAGGCGCATCTCAGCTCGATTCTCATTGGATGGAACGATCGTTCGAGATTGTTCGATGCGCGACCGATGAACATCCGGGCTTCGCCCACTCATCATCGTTCACTCCGTGGATATGCGTGGATTTTTGTTCTCCTCCCTCTTTAAGTTGGCTTCATGCCTTTTAAATCTACTTCAATTACATCGATCATACTATAGCAAAATCGTAAATTAATAGCGCAGTTCCCTGCGCCTTATGGCAGAAAGTCCTTTTAGATGCGAAGCAGCTCTTTGACTAGCCTGTGCAACGCTGTCCCTCCTGCTGTCCCTCTGTACAAACGCGAGGCAACGCGCTTCCGTCGGCGCAGGTGTTGGAGCGGTGCCAAGTAGGTCACGCCGCAGCTGGGCGTTGACGTCACGCTCCCCTCGCACGCTTCCCTCGCAGGTGCGCGCGAACGTCACTCTCTCCCTCACCCGCCGGAGCGCCCGCAGCTGCCGGCTCCAACGACCTCTTGCCTCCCGCGTCTGCGTTTCAAAAAAACGTTTACACCAGTAAACGCTACACCGAGTTTCGCTTCAAACTGTTTTCCAGCACCCGCGTTAGCGCCGTTCAACGCGTGACGCCACCCGTGCGCAACGCTGCTGCTTCGCATCCCATCAGGGTTCCCTTCGGGGAGATGGTCCAAGTTTTTTTTTTCCCCTGTAATTATTTTTGTCCGTTCTCTCTAGTTTTCTGACAGCAGTATTCTAACCGTCTCTTACTTATTTCAATCGTGGGTATATTCAGCTTTCCATTGTTCTCCCTAAAACCCAAGGCTTCATGTAGGGTGGTGCCCAAACGTACACCTGGGTGGATAATTCCGCATTCAATCAGAAAATGCTCCGTCGTTTTCCTATCTTCCTCACAGCATGTGCATTTTCCTTCTTTACCGAATTTCGCTTCATAACTACGCGTTCTAAGGGAGCCCGATATCGCTTCAAACAGTAAAGCGCTTCGTCTTGAATTATCATAAAATGCCTGCCTCTTTATTTCGTTTTTGCCATTTCTGTAGTCGTTCAGAGTCTGTTTTTTTTTACATCGCTGCCATCCAGTAAATCTTCTCCGCTTCTCTGACTAGATGACGCGTCTTGAAATCAGAGCACAGCGTGGCCCTCTAGCGGTCGCCTGTCTAACTAGCGCACGCAGAGTGTTTGCGCGTCGCCTGAGCGGCGGCGCGCCATCTAGTGAGCACTCTTTAAATCGGAGCACAGCTGCGTCTCTAGTGGGAGCAATGCGAACTAGCGGCTACGCCGACGATGGACAAGCCTCGACCATAAAGAGCAAGCTCCTAAAAGGAAGAGACAGACACAGCGCCTTTTCTGCAGGCCGGCTGTTCTTAGTCTTCCTCTGCTTTTTTTTAATAAATGTAATTGAAGGAGAGGTTCTCCCTCTGCTTCCCTGTGGATGTAGCGCGAGCGCCCAAGGTACGGCGGAGCTCACTGGCATATATAAGGCAAGAACACGCAGCTTACGCCGGTAACGCTCTCACCACATAGCGCTCACGCGAATGCGAGCGCGGGAAGGGTCGCGGCTCGCGTGATGCCGCTCTGCTGGACAAGGTATCTCGACGGCGCACAGTTCACACTGCTTTGCACTGTCGCGTGGTGTGATGCGCGTGCCACACGAGATCAAAACAACATAACTTAGCTCGCACCTCTGCTCCCGCCGTCATATCTGCCACTCGACCGTCACATGGCACTTTGGGGCAGTTTCGCGACCGCATTGCCAACAAAGGAGAGAGAGGGCGAGATGAAGTGGAAGCATCTCTCTCCCTCACCACTTCATGTTGCCCTAACTCGTTTGTTTGCGATGCAGTCACCGGCTATGCGTAGGGGGGAGGGGGCTATCACCGCTGAACTGGAACGGCCCTTACGCCACCGTGCCACCGCGTCTCATCAGAACGCCTGTCCAAGAGCTCGAGCAGAATGCTACTCGCGCTGAAGCAAGGAGTACTTCTCACGTCATGAGTGTAACATTGTCATTTAAAGCACATTCGTGCCCGCAACCGCAGCAACTACTTGCAAAGGTGCCTCCGGCTGTGCGCCCACAGTTGCGTATACTGAGTTCTAGTGTGGTCCCCATCGCGGCCATGCGAAGTAGACAGCGAGCCGTGGCCACTGCTCGCGTTCTACCTTTCCGTACATTATGTTTCCCCGTGCCATAAAGTGAACGCTTTCTGCTCTGCTCAATTTCCACACGTAGTACACACGCAATACTGTCCGTACAGCAGCAACGCGGAACGTAATTAAAGGGACTGTCTACCGCCCTTCGTCGCTCTCCAGTTTTTCCTTTCGGGGTGTCCCAGCGCGCATTTGCGTCTCCAGAAACCTAGTAGAAATTATTAAAGCACAATATTTTTTTAATCTACGGAGGTCGCCCCTTTTCTACGTCTACAGAGGCGGGCAACAATGGCTACCGTGAACGATGCGCCGTCGTCTCCCTGGCAACCATTTTGGGCAACGTTACTATATACATTGGCTTCAGTTTGAAAACTGCGAAGCGGAGCGTGTCACCTTTTCCTCTCCCGACGCGTGGTGGCGCTCCCCACATGGTCGGCCTAAAGTCCCTGGATATTCTTGGGAAAGTACCGCCTTTAATTTTAACTGGAGCCGCCACGCCGAGCACCCTCCTCTCCCACCTTCCACCTCTCCGCTACACGGGCCGTCGCCCGGGAAATACGCGCGAACCTCTTTCTTTTTTTATGTTTTCTTTTTTCGCCGTACCCGGCTCTCGCCACTATCCTATCAAGAATGCCATGTCACACTGATAACGAACGTGCTGTGCGTGACATGGCATTCTTGATAGGAAAGTGGCGCGGGCCGGGTTATAGGGCCGGCGCCCGCACGGTGGCCGTTTGGGAGAGGATATAGATAAGGTTTGGACACTTGGGAGAGAAGGGTTGAACACTTTGGAGAGGAGGGTTAGACACTTTGGAGAGGATATGGAGGAGAGTGTCGCTACTTTCTCTATTAAGGGACTTTAGGTCGGCCCGACTCCGGCAACTCGTGAACGTGTTTACGTATGCCTTGTCGGGGTGCGTAGTGCTGTGCTATCTCAGTTGATGTTATCTCAGGATGTTATGGGTCACGTAGTGCTGCGTCAAACAGGCATGCCGCGTTCCTTCGTAACCGGTTGTAAAATAAGTTACGATACTAAAGAACCTGCCCAGAAGCGGCATTTTTTTCCGGGTGCCTAGCGATGACGTACATCTTCAAATGTGGCAGCATGCCATCCCACGGCTTGACAAGCAGCTCACAAGTTCTGGTGCCGTGTGCGACATCCAGTTCCAATATAGTGACTTGGTGAAACAGTTTGTGCATACCATAAACGGCGATGTTTTCATTATACCGCGGACCGAATGGTCTTTGGAAGGACGACGCTGTACCCTGCATACTTGTCTAAACCCGTGCGGAAACGCAAGTAGCCTGCTCTACGGACGGCGCCACCCGTCTAGCCACGCAAAAAAAAAAAAACAAAAAAAGGTGATGACCAATGTAGTAATGTCGGTGAGGGCGACCAGTCTGCTTGATGAGGGATGCGCCTCTCCTCCTTATGAAGCTGTCCCATCGTTTACAGCGATCTCCTGGGTATGGCGAATGCGGGTCTGATGATTCAGGGTTGGCCTGTTGAAGCTGTTCAGGACAGTGTCGTTGCGCACCAACTCAAACTGCGTAATTCCTTTCCTAGAGTTACGAAGGCTATTTCATCTAGCTCCCTCGATTTGTCGGTGAATGCCAATGGGCGAGACGCGCCGTCAGCAGTGTACACCAACAATAAACGTGTTGGCGCGCAATCAAAGAATGCGGGTGTTTACTTGATTATTTGGTGAAATTGAATTTCTGCGGAGGCTGTCGGTCCTACCAATTTGTACCCTTCTATATCAACGACTCGGAAAAAATGCACAACGATGGGACCCAAGGAAATTTATCGAATCATGGTTTATCCGTCACAATCAAAATGCATGCAACAGTAATCGTGGTCCTTTGCCGGATGTTTACGGCAAGATATAAGTTGATGTATTCTTTCATGGGACGCCATTTGTGTACTGACGATGCCACCCGCATAGGTGACGAAACGTCTATGCTTTGTTATTGATTTATTGTTGAGTAAAGCCAGTGAAGTTAAACGTTTGAATATGAATTCCCCTGGCTTCTGGAACATTTTTTTCACTACGCGCCTGTACAGGCACATGAATTCGAAGGCAGTGCCATCTGCGCTACCCCAAAAGCAGCGAAAAGAAGAACGAATTGCTCTTGCACGCTACAAAAAAGTTTTTCATAGGGTGAAGCACGCTTGTAACACATAATTGTTTTTCGGCAGAATATGTATTCGTCTGCGTGGGCTGGTTCTCGCACACTTGGAAATTGACAAACGCGCTGTTGGGTGTCGCTAGCGGCGTTTTTTTGCGCCATTTAAAAACATAGTTCCTTTTTTGTGAGGTGAAAGCGTGCTCGTTCCCGTAAATGTCACGCATGATCTGCCCATTTTTACTACAATCTTAAAAATTTTTCCGAGCGGGAGACGGTGTGATTAACCTTTGACGGTCTGGCCACGGGCGCCGTTTTTTCGTCATTATCACTCCTTCCCGAGTTGGATGTCGGGGTCATTCATTTTTTACGTGATCAGTGTTCTTGTTTCTGTGCCCACCTGCTATGGTCTCAGGAGAGACTGACAATATTGTAAATAAATAAACAGGACTTGGAAGCATTGCCGATCCCACCACCGACACACAGAAGTCGGGGGGGGGGGGGGGGAACAAGCAGGCCTTATGTCTTCACTAAACCGCATTAGGACGTGCATGTAAGTGACAGCTGTTTAGCAAGCAAAATTATTCTTAAGTTAACATCGCCTCCATTTGACTACACACTTCGTTCTCAGCGGTGGTACCGCCATCTAGGAACGGTGGAGCTTAAGGTCATGATGAAGCCGCCACTAGAACAACATACACACAATGGTAGGAACACAGGAACCGGACAAGCGGCACTTCCAACTGAATAAGTCTGGATGTATCCCAGGAACATTTAAATAGTCAAGATACATGCGCGGTCTCTTCACAAGCCTACGTTATCCAGCGGTCAAACAATCTCTTCTCCGAATCATACAAAGATATGGACGTATCGCTGATACAACTTGTCCCTTTCTTTTTTATGTAATATGCTTCCATGAGCTCTCGCGCAGTTTGATTTTTGCTCCTGCCTAAAATCGTGATCTCTTTAAAACGTGGTTGACATGTGCAGCTCTTGCTGTGCATTTGCAAATGCGCCAAGCCATCTTTCATTAGATTTAGTTCGTGCTCCCTGGCTCGTTCGTTTATACAGCGTCCCGTTTGGCCGATGTACGAGTTGCCACAGGAAAGGGGAATTTCATATACCACGCCTTTGACACACCTACCATAGGTCGTGTCGTGACGCTTGCCACAACCCTGCCGGCCAGTCTCCTCGCGAGTGGTTCTCGGGCACAACTGAGCCAGCTTGACAGGTGCAGAAAAGGCAATCGGTACCTTATACCAGCCTGCAACCTTTTTCAGGTTGTGGGAGACCCTATGTATATATGGAATCACTGCAGGTCTTACGGTTCTCGCTTCTTCAGGTCCCCCTACGGTACCCCTCGTAGCTTTACCTTTTACTTTCCGTAAAAGTGCTTCGGAGGCTGCAGTCAGTAACGAGTCAGGGAAGCTAGCAGCTTTCAGTCGCTTGATCTGATTGTCAAATGAGCTGGGCTTCATCATGACCTTAAGTAAATACCAACTAGGCAAGCAAGCTGTGTTGTTAAAACGGTGGAACAAAGCCGCAAATTGTCTTGCTAATGCACGCCGGCAGTTAGCGCTTCGGTAGTCTCAGCGCTTCCGCGGAGGTCTCTGCGTCCTGCCGGCGCGTTTCTTGGGCAATGTACAACCGTGGCCTCTTTTGTCTTGTGCGGCGTATACTCTAGCTAGTACGGTAGCGACACCCTCTGCTCCAGGAACGCAAAGACGGCTGAGGTGTTCCTACCACGCGCAAAGGGGGAGGCAGTTCCACGCCCAACGCAACACTTCACGTCTTCCACAACTGCCGTTCCCCATCTTACAAAACACCACAGCTAACTTCGCTCATCCCCCTTTGACCGCACATCTCGACCATCTACGAACAAGACGGATTCGTGCTGGGGTTGGGAAGAGGCAGCAGGCGTTAGTAATCTAACAAAAACGAGCAATTTAGTTGGCATTACGCAACTAACACAATGTTAAACAAAACAAAATAAACAATAATGGAACAACATAAGCGCGACATACAACGCAACCGTGGCTGACATATTCGTCGCTATTGATAACAACAGAGATCAGCGAGTCGCCCGGCTCCCAAACTAGTGGCGCAATGTCTCAAGCACTGTGCCAGTCAATAAATAAAACATGCTTATCTCGGACTCCCTCTGCTGAATCGCCTCGTCAACGGCACGTCGACTGGTGGCTCGTGTCGGGGCTTGGATGCTGTCCATGAAGTCATTGTAGGCCACGGAGTCCCTCCGATCATCGCTGCCGACTTCGAGCTCTCGCGAGGACTACCTTATCTCTCCGACGCTGGAGAGCCGAACATCAGGGCTCCTTCGAGGTTGACTATTTCACCGCACCTACGAATCTCGGGAATTCAGGATCTTTCCCCTCGAGACTTCTTTATCACATGTCACTAGCCTCCCCAGGGCGTCTATCCAATCTTTACACATAGCGCCGCCTCCAGTAAGTACGTAGTAAGGCGAAGCCCTCTCTCAAAACAAATTAAACAAAAATATAGACATTTCAGTTTTGGAGAGGGTGGCTCGAGAGTTGACCAGCGGCACCAAAAACTTGCGGACGCAATTCAGCTGGTGAAAGGGACGCGCTGGAACGATCCATCTCGTTGTTTCCTTTGGGAGCGTTCCCGAGAAACAGCCATTTGTCTTGTCTGGCCAGCAGCAAGCTCATCTGCCGAACTCCGCGACTGAGTGCGTCAGCATAAGGCATACCACAGACATGTTCCCACGCTCCCAGGAACTCCAGGTCGCCTTTGCGTCCACCTAACTCTTTTCCTTCCCACTGTAATGTATAATAACCAAGAGCTCGCCGTGCTTGGGGCGCTCGCGCTAGGGGCGCAGGAGGAAGAAGAGAAGTAAGTCAGAATAGAACAGCCGGCCTGCAGCAAAGGCGCTGTGTCTACGTCTCGTTTATTACACCACGTATTTCTTCCCCCTCCCAAGGACAAAAAGCCGGCCATCTTGGCCTGACAAAGGGGTGTCAGTCTCGGAATCCGCGATGGGGTAGCCTGTATACGGCTTTTACAGGCAAGGAAAGCGCACTGCATTCACCAGATATATCAACAGTCTCGGAAGCATTACGTCGCCAACGATCGAGTCTTGAAACATATGTAAGAATATTTGAAACATATGCTAGAACACATGTGAAAAAGCCTCCTCCACGAGCAAAAACAATGGCTATGGGGAAATGGGTCGGGCAAAGGATTTCCGGAAATTTGTTTGCTGCTTTCTTAGCAGCGACTACACTTAGCGTCAAACCGCAAGGTATTGAGACAGTCTGAATGCAGTCCGACGTCTCGCTGCTGCACGTTAGCTTGCCACCCGCATCCCACCGGCACAGCGTTTGTAAAACATGGCGCGTTCATGCAATGAATAACGAGATGAATCTCGAGCGTCGACAATCGTCGTAATGACCAGCCCAACCGACAACATGTGTTACTAATCGTCGTAATCTTTCATGAATCAATCTTGCGTATTTCCCAAGAACTTATTTGCAGATTGATTTCAACAAAGTGGAGAGTCATGTTTAAGGGACTTGCTGCTCGTTCAGGCTTCTTCTTCCTCCTGCTTCTTTTATTCCTGGTGGAGCCCCCAGCTGACCTAGCCTCTGTGAAGTAGGATAGGGTAGGAATCTTTTCATTACTGCCTGTCTCTCGTTGCGTTGTCTCGAAAGGTGGAGACCAGCCTTTCACGCACACATACACAACTCCATTCAGCAGAGTCGTCGACCAGTGCATAGCACTGCACCTATGACCAGAATCACCCCCAGACCTAGCATTAGAAGTCATCTTTAGTACTATCCGCTCCATCCTCCCAACCTCCAACAGGGACGAAGGGCCACGTTTTAACCCTTTGGTTGCTCCGCCCCAAAATCCCCAAGGGCAATAATCTCCTACAGGCGGTATCGGACTGCTCATTGGAACTGATTACGGATCCGCGGTTCCCGACAAGAACGGGCACGTCGGTAGCCCGAGACTCGACTCCGGACTTGGCGTTCGTCAAGAACGTTCGTACAGCAGGGTGGCAAAATCTGCAAGAGAATCTAGGTAGCGACCACTTCGTGGTGGCTATTACCCTAGGTGTCAATGCGGCTCCCCTCAGGGAATTTAAGGTAACGGACTGGGATGCCTTTCGAAAATTGCGAAGGGAGGACCAAGCTGAATACGGCAGCTTAGAGAGCCTTCTTGCAAGGCTCAAGGAGGATGTTAATGCTGCAACCAAGGTTGTCAAAACGGACCTGAAAGTTGATCGGATGGATTCTCACCTCGCGCACCTCTTAGAGGCCAAAAATTCCATCCTAGCCCGGTGGCGGACGCAGAGGCTCAATCGCAGACTCCGAAAGAAAATTGCGGAACTCAATCGCGAGATCGAAGCTTATTCTATTGAACTATCCAAACAGCAGTGGGACGAAGTATGTTCTTCGGTTAATGGACAGATGAGAGTGGGGGGCAAATGGAACCTCCTTAAACAACTAATTGATCAGTCGCAATCCAAAGGTAACCAGAGATTCGCTATTGACAGAATTGTACATAGTGAAAAGGCGAAAGGTGTGTCTGAAACAGCCCTTCTGCAAGGGTTAGCGGATACCTATCTTCCGCTGGGTCTTTCCGGTGACGCGGACTATCCTCGTTACCGGGGGGGAACGGTGGCGGAGCTGGACGCACCTTTCACTGAACCAGAAATTTGGGAGGTTCTCCAGGAGCTCAACGGACGCTCTGCACCGGGCCCGGATGGAATCTCAAATAGGCTCCTACGTAACTTGGATAGTAAATCCATCCAGAAGCTAACCGAGGAAGTCAACAAAATCTGGGAGACGGGGCTTGTCCCCGAATCCTGGAAGACTGCCTCCGTGGTGCTTATTCCAAAGCCAGGGAAACCTTTAGCACCGGAGAACATGCGGCCGATCTCGCTTACGTCCTGCGTAGGAAAGGTGGCTGAACATGCGATCCACAATAGGGTGTCCCGGTACATCGAAATTCAAGAGCTATTTCCGCAAAACATGGTGGGATTTAGGCCTGCCCTATCTGCACAGGACGTAATGCTCCTCATTAAGAGACAAATCATTGACAACTACACCAGAGATACTAGAGGCATACTAGCTCTAGACCTGGCCAAAGCTTTTGACAGCATCTCTCACAAGTTTGTGCTTGAGGCAGTCTCGGATATGTGTCTGGGACAACGTTTCCACGCATACGTTAGCTCCTTTCTCAGTGAACGCAGGGCTTCCATTAAGATCGGCCAACTAAAATCCGCGGAATTTACCTTGGGAGCGAGAGGCACTCCACAGGGGGCCGTCATCTCTCTTCTGCTCTTCAATATTGCCATGAAGGGCCTCTCCGAGCGACTCGCCACGGTTCGCGGGATTAACCATGCTCTCTACGCGGACGATATTACTGTGTGGTGCATGGGAGGGTCCGATGCCGAGGTAGAGCAGGCACTTCAACAGGCACTCAACGTCACGGAGGGCTTTCTAGTCGGTTCGGGATTGAGCCTGTCGCCTGCCAAGTCCGAGTTGTTACTTTACCGACCCATCCGACAAGGGATGAGGAACCTCACTCCTCTAGAGCAGATTCCAATATCTCTATGCACACGTGACGGGCAGAGAATCCCCAGGGTAGACTGCATCAGGGTGCTCGGACTGTTGCTGGAGTCGAAGGGGGGCAACTCGCAGATTATAGCTCGCATCACTTCCAAGACGGAGAACATGCTTAGGCTCATACTCAGGGTCTCGAACCGCAGGGGCGGGCTGAGCGAGAGCAATCTCCTTCGGCTCTACCATGCGTTTCTCATGAGCCACATTAATTACGTCGCTTCGGCGCTGCACTGGTCCAAAAAGGAAGAGGCAAAAATCGACGCACTAATGCGCACGAGTATAAAGCGAGTTCTAGGGTTGCCTCTCAGCACGAGCACCGAAAAGCTCATACAACTGGGCATGCATAACTCCCTCTCGGAGGTGATCGAGGCGCAGAAAATGGCTCAGGTAGTGCGCCTATCGTCCTCGCAGGCCGGTAGACGTATCCTGGAGTGCTGCGGTCTTACACAGATTCGCGAACGTAAAGTGACTCTACCGTCTTCTATCAGAGGTACATTTGCCGTAGCTCCACTTCCCAGGAATGTCCACCCGCAGTACAATGTAGGACGCCGCATAGCTCGGGCCCGTTCCTTATTGAAGTCAGTTGCAGACAGCCCGGACCTCGCTACGTTTGTCGATGCAGCACAGTACGGGCGTTCTGATCGCTTTGCAGTGGTCTCAGTCGACCATAGTGGCAAGCTCCTATGTGCTGCGTCGGTTAGAAACGTTTCGGCAACGATTGCTGAGCAAATTGCCATTGCTGTAGCAATGAAGGACGTATCGCGTCCAAATGTCTTCACGGACTCGCGGTCCGCTGCCAGAGCTTTCGCCTCGGGCTCGATCTCGCTGGAGGCAGCAGCTATCCTCGGCAGCGAGGGGGTTGCCGGGTTTCACACCATAACATGGTTCCCGGCCCACATGGGGGCCAACGTACACCCCGATGTCCCCAACGCCAATGAGTTTGCCCATGACCGTGCGCGAGGTTTCACTCACCGCGGCGGTCCCGGCGAATTCGCGGGCGGGGATGCCGGCAGGTACAGGGACCCGCTCCTCACTTTTCACGAGATCGTGACTCATTATCATCTCTCTCGGAGGGTCTTTCCACTTCCTCACCGTAAACTCACTCGTCCGCAGTCTTCGGCCTTCAGGATGCTCCAAACGGGGTCTTTCCCTTCGCGAGGCAGGTTTAGTAACTTCTCGCCCAACGTTGAACCGCATTGTCCGAACTGCGGAGAGGCTTACTGCTCACTAGCTCACATGCTCTGGCAATGTCCTGCGTTACGTGACACAGAGTTCAGCAAAGAAGAGGACTGGGAGGAAGCCCTGAGAAGCGGCGACCTTTCGGTTCAACTTCGGGCTGTCCAGAGAGCCTGCGAGAGGGCGGAGGGCCACGGTCTTCCTGTCCCTGCGTGGGAGCGGCCCGCAACTGCTACAGGATCCCCCTAAAAGGGGACGTCCAACTGCAGTTTCTCAGGACAAAAATAAAGTTCTGTGCCTGCCTGCCCTGATGGCAAATTGCGTCTGTTTTCACACTTCTCCTCACCCCTAGCTCCCCTCTCCCATTCCGTTTATTTAACACTTGGCATAGGCGAGAGTGGTCAGTGCCGACAACCATGCAACTTAAAAATGAAAAAAAAAACAGAACGTACACAAAACAAACCTACAACACGATGCCAACCCGTCAACAATAACGTTGGCGTCGTTTCTCCACCTGACTCGCATGTGCTTCTAGACAAAAGAACGCCTCACGGCGACGCGATGCTCGCACAAGCCAATTTCACCATTGAGTCCGTGCCACGGCGGCGTTTGCTGTCGCTGCA
This sequence comes from Hyalomma asiaticum, assembly GCA_013339685.2. Taxonomy (NCBI): domain Eukaryota; kingdom Metazoa; phylum Arthropoda; class Arachnida; order Ixodida; family Ixodidae; genus Hyalomma; species Hyalomma asiaticum. The sequence continues at coordinate 4,880,433 of CM023485.1, read as the reverse complement.
GCATGCTGAGCAGGCGACCACAAATATTCCCCGAAACGCCGCCTGAGAATCGAGGTACATGTTGATCAGGTGGCTACAAACCTTCGTCGAACCGGACTTTGTCTAGCTGTCGTGCTTCCATCTCTGTACGACGACCTTTCAGATGGTTGTGGTCCCCACTACATGTTTGACAGGTGGCTGTGGGCATTCGCCAGAGCGGACTCCCGAGTGTCGGGCTACCGTAATTTGTCTTTTTACGACGACGTTTACATTGATTCTCGACCTTTTCCGCAGATGATTCTCTTCAGCGTAATGCTGGCCTGTGCTGGCTTCTCGGCGGTGCTTGCCCAGCACGGATACGGCGGAGCTGGCGGCTACGGCGGCGCGGGCGCCGGCGGTGCTTACGGCGCTGGAGCTGGAGGCTTCGGAGGAGCAGGTGCTTACGGAGGTGGAGCGGGTGCCTACGGAGGCGGAGCGCCAGCTGGTGGAGCCGTCTACACAGGGTCGAGTTAGTATATTTTAACAGCGAACCTGCTCTAGCTCGAAGTAAAACATTGTCATGGCGTGAAAACTCGTCACCTATGCGCCACAGCGGTACTAAAACAAAGCCTCATTGTCCTCCCTGGTTAAACTCAAACAAATCTTCGCACCTAGCTAACGTTTCGCGCAACCACATCAGAACGCTTTAGATGCAACGTTCTTCCGGGTCCTTTATGCAAACATCGCAAGAACACTAGCTGGGTTCGAGCGGGGATCGAACCCAGGCCGTCTGCGTGGCAGGCTGGTATTCTATCGAAGCAGCGTCAGCCACCCAGCGGCTGATCTATGTACACTATTGTACAGCAAGAAGGTGGGAAAGGGAAAGGAGGGAAATAAGGCGGGCAGATAGTAAAGCATAGTATAGCCTTGTATAGCTAGCATAGCAAGAAGGTGGGAAAGGAAATTGATGGTGGCGTGGAGGAATGTGAGTGTGACGAAGAGGGAAATGAGTACGGAAGAGGGTATACTATAGCATATATACCTGTGTGCGGGAGGGTATGGTCAGAGTGAGAAGGAGGGTAGGGCCACCAGCGCCGCGGTAGTGCATAACAAAGGGGTGGGAAAGGAATGTGAGCGTGAAGACGAGTGGTGCGAGTGAGAAAGAGGGAAAATATGAGGAGAGAGGGTAAAGGGTAGCATGCCTACGTATAGTACGGTATATAAAGGATGTGGAACTGAAGGCGAGGATGGGCAAAGGAGGACGGGAAGGCCACCAGCCCCGCTATGACCCTTGCGCCTCTAGTGCAAACTGCCCATTTTTTTCTTTAATTTTTGAAGCATCATCATCTCAAAATTACGCCTGGAGCGTGATGTAAATCCAACCTATCCGTCGTGGGGAGGCTTTCTACGCAGATAAACCCCACCACCTCTCTCGCGAAGATTACTCTGTGATAGTGGAGATTAGGTAGCTCGCCTGTTGAAAGAAAAGCTTTGGCCGTCTGTTTCTCTTCACCCTCTGCATCATTTCAATTATAGCGAGAACACCAACCTCAGCTGAACAGACGTGTCACAATATATTTTTTCATTCGTATATCCAATAGAAGGGTGGCGTCGACTGCATCAATGAGGAATTTTATTGCCATTTGGTTGGAGCAAGCCGTGCGTGCCGCCACTTGTGGACGAAGCTTTCTAAGCGCCACGTCAAATTCGTAAAGAAGCGAATGTGCGGTATTCCGTGACGGGAAAGACAACGGTGTTCGTTCAGCTCAAAATTCGAGGGTCCAAGACTAGCGCGGGACTGGCTTTGGAAATTACCTCGTGTTATGTGCAAATAAACTTGGTCCATATTGCTGCCAGTAGTGACGTCCACTGAGCAGGAGGCAACACGAGGGGACATATAGGCTCAGCGAGTTGGCAAAGGTTCGCTGTGCAGAGTGTACAAACACGGAAACAAGAGCAGAGGAGACGGCAACGCGGACATGGAAAATAGAACACGCAAAAGGTCTGTGTTCTAGAGATGAGGCTTAGAACGGTCAACTACAGGGTATTGGTAAAGTTTCTCCTTTACTCTTGTGCCCGTGTTTGCACGCCTTTTCTCTGCACAAATAACCATTTATGTCATTATAACCTCCATTTTCCGCACACGCACCCACAGCACAGAAGGAAGCTGCTAGGCTGCGTTCGTTCGTGTCACGTTTCCTCACGATATCAGTGACGAATATCCTCCAAGTATAGCCCGGCTATCCACTCTGCTGCGGGACGTGCTCGCACTGCATGTTAACTGGCGGAAATTGTTTTTGAACCGGGTTGTATTAGGAGTACCTATATTTCCATTGATTGAACCTCGCACAGAGAAGAGTGCGTTCGATGGGTCAATAACTTCGCAGGGATTGCGGCTATTGAGGTAAACGTGAATTATACGCTGCTGTAGCCAAGGTGAGGTCGCAACCCCTGCCATATATATACGGGAGACCCTGCTGGAAAGCGTTGAGAAGTATAGGAGCTTAGAGATTTGCCAGGGAACCACTAATCTGAAAAATGTTTTCGTGCATGTATGGCATCGACAAAGAGCAACAGTAAGAAGTACTGGCGCAGTATCCGGCGAGACGCGGTGTAGATTAGCGTTGGCGTCGATATGCGCATGCATTGTAGCTGTGCATGACTCTAGCATGAACATCGCGGGCAAGCCACGCGGTCTTTGTACTTTCACCATACGAGCAGAAATCGCAGTATATGTGCGTAGATTTACAACATGTTATAAAACGGTATCCACCGCCGGGAATCATATCTATGACGCTGAAACTGAGGCCGAGTCACCGCTGCAGCCGGTATTGGCCTCCATATCGAACAGAGTCGGCGCCTAGCGGCGGACGGACGACGTTCTTAAGTGTGAATGGCTCCTCGCGTCGTCTGCTAAGCAATGCGCGTTTACATGCGCGCGCACGTGATGCCTCCAGCATTTTCGTTCATTGCGCGGAAGTAGTGTTAAATGCTTCCATGAATTCTTATGCAAGTGTGAAAAAAGTATTCGACCTGGAGCTGCAGTCTTCCTATTAGGATCACTCAGTGCATGTGTCGACAGCGTGCCGTTTCATCGTCACACGGCCGGTCCAGCACAATTATTTCAATTTAGCTGCTTCCGTGTCTTTCAAGCATACGACAAAGTGCAGTTGCCTTTCTTCCGAACAAATTACGCCGGAATCTTGAGGGTATAGATGCTGTGGGGTAGTGATATCGTTAAACACAGTTAAAGGGGCACTAACACCAAAATTTCGCTGCTAAGATAGTCTGCGGATATGCACATGCCATCTACCAAATCTCAATGGCGAACACAGCTCCGAAGGTAACTTAAGGGAGTATTGAAGTTCGCATGCGCAATCGACCGCTATACGCCGTACGTCGTGACATCGACGACAGCAAAGGTGACCTGAAGGGGACCCTCCAACTTCCGCGACGTCACCAAGGCAGCCGACCTCCGAACAGTGCAGCTAGCAATGATCACATCATTGCCGCCATTGTCTATTCGCTAGGCCTGCGCTAGTAGTCTGCCGGCGACGCCAGACCTCAAGAAAATAGTTGTCACCCAACGACGATGACAGCAACAGCGACAACAACGAGCAGGGCGTGCAACAGGCGAAAGAAAACGACAACGAGTCGGTTGTTGCGCGGAAGTACGTCACAGTTATGTGTGCTCACGTGGTCGAGCTCGTTTACTCCATTGCGACCCTCTAGATGGCGCCAGTTGCACCGGACACCACGGACACCTAGAGTTACTGCATATGCTCCCTATGGGAGCATAGTTGCGCATAGGTCGGCCATCTTGCACATCCATTCTCGTTAAGCAGGAAAGCCGCCCTTCTCGAACGTGCGCGGCTCAGCGGCGGCGTGCACTTTCTCGCTCGTTAATTGCGCGTCGCTGGCCGGAAGACTTTCGCTTACAACTACGGGATGTGACTCGAACAAATAATTCATTTATCAGTTTAGACGTAAGTGGTGTTATAAATTGTTCGATAACCCTCACTGTCGGTAGAAGCCTTTTTTTAATATAGAATGAAAACGCTACATTGGACAAGATAAGTTTAACAAATCGATCGTTTCAGGTCGTTCTTGATGCAGCGCTTTAAAAGATGAAATAGATACACTGAAAACGACAAACAGACATAAAACAAGTAAGAAAGATTATCTTCACGTAAATTGTACACTCATCTAGGAATATCTTGCTTAGCAGAAAGTGGATACGGCTTCAAAATTTTGTGCTGTGTAGCGGTCTGCGCTACATCTCCGTGAATCGTTATGCATATTCACACGCGCACATTTTTTTCTTCCCTGTCTATTTTTGTCACCGGCTAACCAGCTGTTACTATGTGGGCGTGAAGCTCTACATATCCTGAATATTTACGCCTACTCTATTGCAAAAATATTGCTTATTGGTTATAATTGCTCGTATAATCAGATTTTGTGCATGGCTTGGCGTAGGGATGTGCATTCTGAAGCGTACTATTAAGCTGAAATAAGTACAGGGTCGCAGTGAGCTGCCGACATAACTAGGTGTACCCGTTTCGACACCCGGCCACGACAACTTAATCATTTTGCGTCGAGCGTCTCTCATAATAATAGCTGGTTTGGGAAGTAAAACCCCAGAAATCAGTCAGTCATTTTGCGTCGAGTGTCCCTTTTTTTTTTTTTTTTGTTGGAACGGTTGCAAGACAGAGTGTATTCTCAGCCTTGAAAACACAAGCGGGTGAAAAGAAAAGCTGGCCACTAACCATAGCGAAATGCATTTTAGTGAATCGCAGATTCGCCAAAATAAACAACACACCACGCTGCCACAAGTGAACCATCTGAGCTCCGCCAACGTCGGACGCGCCGGACTCGGGACACTAGCGGCGCGGCCGTGGTGGCGCGGGGAGCGTCAGCGCATGCGCATCCGTGAAGTTGGCTTTCCCTCAAAAGGGAGGCAATTTCCGCACGTGAGCCCTTTTGGCGAATGAGGGCGCGAGCGGCGCGTTCTGTCAGAGACGCAACTCTGTTCCCCAAGGGGAACATGTACAGTAGCTCTACGGACACCTTGTCGTTTTTGGAGCTCCCCCAAACCAAAACTGAAACTAATGGGTAATAAACAGGCCGTAAATAATTACCTTACGCGCGCTGGAGTGATTGGTGTGCTATGTTATGGCTAACAGATCCTCAGCTACGTATTGCAGCAAAAAAAAAAAAAAATCATCAGGCGAAAATTTTCGCGTCAGCGCCCCTTTAAGCTGACATAAGCCGACATAAATATCTCTCAGTGGTAGACAAAAAAAAAATAATAGTCTGACACATGTGACGACGTACTTGTTCACTGGCGCGGTTCCGTGATGAGTTGTGCTTTAGACGTTCTATTATTGCACAGTACTGGTGCCGCTATGCACGGCGGAGATATCCGGCTCACAAGTGAACTCATGCACTTAGGTATACTTACACCGTTCCCCAAAAAGGAATAAATAGTGTATTACACGGGGATCATGCATAAAGCGGCAGCCCGGCGTTTATCCTAAGTTGAGCGTTGTTGTGGCATCGATAGCATGACGGAAAATAGCACGCATTTCAACAGCAAAGCTGTTTCAGGTATTTGTCGCGCCGGTCTAAGCCCGCAGAAAACTCGCCACGCGCCGCCATAGCAATCATGTCCAGTTAAGAGCAGCCAGAAGCTAAGCATAGTTGCGTATAATTTTGCTGTAAGCCTAATAAGCTGGGGGTAATCATACGTCATAGCTAATCAAGTCAGCATTAATTAATCCGTGCCTAATTAGTCGAAGACTAAACAAACACTAAATATATCAGACCTAATTATGCTAATACTCATTAAGCGGAATATAATTAGGTCCGTATAATTACGATAAGCCTAATAAACGAAGACTAAGTTAAGTTTGATTAATCTAAACTTATGTCACGTATGATTAAGTTTACAAGCCTAATCAAGCCAATGCTAGTTAAGACAAGCCTAATTAAGGCAAGCCAAATTGAGCTACGGCTAAATAGGTTGCCATATGAGACTTTGCAAAACTTAACAAGACCTAGCAAGGTCTAGTAAGACTAGCAAAACCATGTCAAACTTCAAATGCCAGTTTTTCTCGCTTGTAAAGCGATGTATTAGCGCCCTAAATAAACTGAAGCTTTCAGTGTCACGGCCACGCAAGTAATCGTGCGAAGAAAGCCACGTTTTTTGCTATCAAAAATTTTATTCGATAAAATCTAGTGCCAAACAGTGTGATCGTGATCAAGCGGTATTGCGTGCACGTAGTTTGACTAACTGAGCGGGTTAAATACCTTGCATTTTTACATTTGTAGACTGAACTATATTTAATTTACGTAACACTAATGCCAACATTGTTGACAAAACACAACTGAAGTATGGCCAAGGAAAAAACAAACGGAAGCGCCGAAGAACTAGGAGTGTGAGGCTGTGTGGTGCTAGTGCCACGTGGAATGGCAGATTACGCTTCTTTCACATTTCACAAAACGTTCTGCGTGACACTGGAGCACGTCTATACAACCATGTGACTGCAGTTAACGCTTTCATTTTAGCTAGAAGTTGCCGCGTTGCGTTGCTTGTGTACATTGTTTCAGTTCGCGCCGTGCAGTGTTGCGCATTGCAATCAACAGCTGACCGAACAGACAGCTGCGCTGTATGGTACCATTAAGCCTTCTTTCGAATGGAAACGCCGTGTATATTCTAAGATACGGCTAGCTTTAGGATAAAACCGTTATGCTATTTGTTCCATAAACACAATGCGTAAGACAGCAAAAAGAATACATACGAGACACACGGAACGTTGTCGCCTGGTCGACATCTGATCGTGAAGCAGCTTGCCCACCAGCGTACTGTGTTGTGATTTGTTTAGTCGGCTAGGAACTATCCTCGTGGGAAGTAGCAGTGTTTGGACCAAGGGCTTGTCTCCTCCCACAAAAGGCGTGGCTCCTTCCGGAGGAGGTTACGCTGGAGGCGACTACGGCGGCGCCGCGACTGGCGGCGCGGCTGCCTACGGAGCCCCCGCCGCAGCCGGAGGAGCGTACGGTGCGAGCCCGTACAGCGGTTCCTTCGACTTCACCAACAACGTGAACCATGCCGGTTACGGTCCGGGCGGTGCTCAGGCAGCCGGCGCATACGGAGGTGGCCAGGCCGCTGCGACCCAGGGATACGCTGCCTCTGGAGGCGCTCAGGGTGCTAGCTACGGTGGCGCGGCTGGCCTCGGATCTGCAGGCTACGGTGCCGGCGCCGCTGGAGCTGGCGGACTTGGAGTGGCGTACGGAAGCGCTGGCGGCGGCTACGGAGGCGGGTGAGCATTTCTCCGGCGGCCGTTTCTTACGTCAGGCGGCCTCTGCGCTCGTTCAAACCATTTCATTGCTTAACAGCCTCCGCGGTCAGCTCGCCTTTCCTCGGACCCACAACGCCTGGCATCATTTATGGCCAGGCAAAGTCCTATCTGTACTGCCAACAGCTGATATTTGGCTCACTATATATATTATTTACACGGCACATATGTTAAAGACATCTGTAGTTTATCATTTGCTATTAGTGTCATTCTTCCTAGGTGCGAACGAAAACAGAAATTTCTTTGAATTTTTGCCTCGTTGCACGAAAGACACCTAAAATTCATAACACATGGACATTTCCTCCTTCCATACTTTTTAAACACAGGTAGTTTTAGCTTTCACTCGCTGGTTTTGTTCTTTAATTCGAACAGGAGATTGGGCAACATCGTCGGTCAATCCAACACCCAAGTGCAAGGGGCCGCGAGGTGAATCCCCAACTAGGTTTGACCTGACTGGTCAAGGCGAGACCACGTGGCCTGTCAGCTCAGTCAAAGGCGTCTCGGATGATGATGATGATTATGGTTCGGTTAGGGAAAGGAACTTAATTTCACCCCATGTCGGGAGCACGGATAAGCGTCCGTATTCATTTATTTATACAGTACTGCTAGCCTCTAGATGAGGCTGTAGGCAAGAGTGGGTAGAAACTAGCACAAAAGTAAGGTTACACATCATGATATAGAAATCGTGCGGCATGAATAAAAAAATGGCAAGGAAAGAAACAAAAACTCTCCCGAAAAGCGAGATACAAATCATATACGCAACCTTTCAAGCACTGGTACGCGCAAATCATTCCAACATTTTACGTCAAACAACGGGGTTAAAAAAGAGCTTAGACTGCATTCTCGAAGAAGCCCAGTAAGTGCAAGGCAGCTACGTTTAAAAGTATAACGATTGTAAATGATTGTCAAAGCGATTGCAACTGAAGAGCTTGTAGAAAAGAATCAGTAGTTGGGCATTCCACAAGGCTGGCTGGTAGGCGGTTCCATTCGCGAATGGTCTTTGGCAAAATTTTAATCGGTAGCGCTGGCGCCGCTTTTGTAGGCCCATTCTAAACCAGCTTTCTTTACCAAAGCACTCGCAGAAGGGCGCCATATATATGAGAGCGATATACAAACCTAGCCGCTTTCTTTTGGACAGACTAATTTGTTAATGTTGCCGTGTATGGATCCCAAACTATCGATTCATATTCTATTACACGATGTACTAAAGTTTTATACGCTACTAATTTAACCTCGTGTGTAGATTGCCGCAAATGTCTCTTTAAGTTGCCAAGTTTCCGCGGTGCCATCCTCACAACTTCCGATATATGTTCATTCCACCTCACATCCGACGTTATTGTCACCCCAAGACATTTATGTCTGTCTGCAACATCGAGAGAGTTGCCACCTATGCAGTATTAAAAACTTAATGGCTGTCGTTTTCTTGTCGCAGTCATCGCAACTGATTTTTTTAACGTTTATTTTCATTTGCCAGTCTGTGCACGGCATTGCAACCTGTGCTTAAGCACCATTCAGTACAGCCTGATCACTTGGACTTTGATTGTTGTGATATATTATGCAGTCATCAGCATACAGCTTAATTTTAACGGGTACCGTCTGAACTATATCATTAATAAAGATGAAGAAGAATAGGGACCCCAGCACACACCCTTGTGGAGTGCCCGACTTAACAGGCACAGGATCTGACACACTGAGTTCGACCATATAAATAAGCTTCGATCTATGCAGGGGGGAAATCATTATTTGACAATGGTTTTAATTTTGAAAGTAGTTTAGGATGTGAGGCGCGATCAAAGGCTTTTTCAATGTCGAGAAAGGTAATGTCGATTTGGCCTTGTACATCGAGAACTGCTGAGTAATCGTCAATTAGCTCCACAAGCGCCGTAACGGCTGAAAGTCCTTTTCTGAATCTATGTTGCCTGTTGTCGATTATGTTATCATGTTCGAGAAACGTCGAAACGTGTTTGAAAACAATATGCTCAAGGACCTTGGAACATGTACACAGTAATGATATTGGCCTGTAAGCGGAAACTAATTAGGAATCTTCTGCCTTGGGAATCGGTACAATTTTGCTGCATCTCCAATCAGAAGGTAACTCTGCTCTAGATAGTGGCAGGTTGAATATGATGCACAAGTACTTACTGCGCCATCCGGCACACCTGACGAGAAAGACATTGGATATGCCGTCAGTACTTGCAGATTTCTTGGTGTCAACATTGAGCAATAGCGACAAAACGGATGCGACAACATTATTAATTGGCTGGCTTCGGGGTAATGCGTTAAAGTGGGGCATTCTGCCGTCATCATTTGTGAATACGGAAGAAAAAAAAATAGGTTAAAGGCTGTCGCAATTTGTGATTTTGATGTTACTTCGCCATTTACACATAACTCATATGATGTTTCCTTTTTAGGAGTGCCGACAGAACTTTTCCGGCGCCGTGAGAAGGAAGTTGTTCATTGTAACGCTGAAATAATAGTTCCTGCTTTTTTTTTTTAATGCAGTCCTTTACCTGGTGCAAGAATTAATGAAAGCTTGTTTTTGTCAGCAGCTGAAGGGGACACCCTGGTGCGCTTTGTTAACCTTTTTGCTTTACGTTGTAACCGAATAATTTCCTAATAGTCCGTAGGGGAAAGGGACCGAATGAGATATAAAGGAGAGAAAAGCCGTGGCTCCGGAAAATTTGGCGATCTGGGGTTCTTTAACGTGCACTGACAACACATAGGCCTCTTGCATTTTCGCCTCCGTCGAAAATGCGACCGCCGCGGCCGGGATCGAACCCGCGTTTTTTGGGGGGTGGCAGTCGAGTACCGTATACCACCACACCTACGCGGCGGAACGTCTCGGCGGAATCCGTCGATTAGGCGAAGACAGCTTGCGTTGCAGTGATTCGACAGCGTATAACTTTTTGTCGTTTGGTCAGCGAGTTCCTTGCGTCCACTGCGCAGCGCCGGAGGCTACGGAGCGGCGTCCGGTCTGGCTGGAGCTGCCCAGGTGTATGGCGGCGGAGCCGGCGGAGGAGCATTCCATCAGCCGGGCCGTGCCGCCGGTGGATACTGAGCGACACGAGCTGCTGAAGGAAACACAGCGGAACTCGTCGCGGTCTTCTGCTCCCTCAACGTGTCCTGCCGTTTAGCGGGATATTACAGCGCTTGGAGCAGAGCACCGTGATTCGAAACGTTGTCGGACTGCACGCTCACGAAGGCGAGGAATAGCGTCTCGCTTTGTGCTTTACATTTTCGCAGCTCACGGGCGTAGCGGACGTGGTGGAATTCGCGAACACAGCGTGGTTAGGACTGACTAATTTTTCTTTTTTTATTATTATTATTTCTCGCTGCACGCGAAGTGCTGGCATGGACGCACGATATCGAGTTCAATTTCGGGTGTTCGGCTTTATCAAAGCACTTGTCGAATGTACCGAACAATGAGGCGTTCGTCACTGGGTTATCTCGCGCCAATAGCAATAGTTTTACATACTTGTTATTTATTTTGCTGTTGAACTCACTAGATCACGCATCTCTACGGAGACGTGCCTGCGTGACCTATGCAGTTGCTTTGACGCTTTAGTTTCGTCAGTGGAGACTGAGAGAGAAAAAGATGCCCGTAGTTGAGGGCCATTCGTAAAAGACGCTGGCGGCAGATGCGGAATTCCTCTGATCCAAGGAGTAATATCGTTCATGCATGTAGCACCGATGGCACACCGACGCACGGTAAATGTGTGTGAATTTTCCTAACGTAACTATTTGCGCGTTAGGCATGACCGAAGGAATATTCCTAGAAGTAAATAGAATGCAGTACACCAAATCAAGCAGTCCAGTTTTTTGTTTTTTTTTAACACACGTGCCGCATGTCTGAAAATGTTCCTATATTTTTTAAATACAGATTTCACGAAACTGGACATTGGCATTTCGCAAAGGCGCGCAGCCGACAAATGAAGGGCGTGTCGGATGAACTGGAATGTGCAGTCATTCAGCTGGCACATCAGGTTCTGTCTGTGAATCATTACGAAATCGTTTCAATTTACTCCGTGTTGGAACCAACCTGAAGGCGACTCCCGTACAGGGGCGAATTTATTAACGCTTACTTTGCCTTTGTGGCCGTGCCGCCTTCGACATGTTCTCTCTACCATGTACAAACTTTGTATATAGACAGGATAATCCAAAAGTTAACCTGAATACACTGTGATCAGATTCGCCGATGAATTTTTTTTGTACCGCCCGTATGTTCTAATTTATGAGCTGTCCGTGCTGCTTCAAGCGAGCAAGACGAGCTTTGACGCAAGTAGCACAGAGTCGTCGATATTGCTATGTGTGCGTGCCCCTTCCTAGAGAAGCAAAAGATCGTTTGATTTCAACTTGCGTTGAAACAACATTTTATCGTTTTCTAAATTAGTTCATTACGTTGCACGTTGCCTTATTCGAGTCGGGCGTTTGGATGTGGCGGCGCGTATCCTCCTGCTACTCTATAAGCGACGAGGAAAATTGCGTTACGTGCTGTCAATCAGTAAGCGATGCCATTTTCGATTTTTCGTTGCAGGCCCAGGCGCCAACAAGGCGCCGCAGTGATGTGTATTCGGGCATATATACATATTCGGGCTTTCTTGGACCGTATGTACCGAGCTGCCTTAATGCCATTTGTGTTCACTGACCCTCCGGCAATGTTTGTGTGATTGTGTTTCGATTTGAAAGTGACTATGGAGTGTTACTTCTCCAGTTTTATTTAATAAAGATCTCGGAAAAACGTCCACACGTCTAGTTTTTTTCTAAACAATACGTTAATTATCGACCGGTTAACGACGCTACTTGACGCCTGCTAAGAGACGAGAAAGAGCGCGCACACACAAGTTCAGATCGCCCGTGCCCGTGGTACATTTAGGACGCCGCTACAATCGCTATAGCTTCAGATGTTCATGATAGTATATTTACGTTACGTAAGACGCGAGAGCCATGACTATTACTGCGAGTGCAATCGAAGCGCTGCCACGTCCGATTGGAAAGCACAGATTGCAAACGCAGCCATGCCCCATCAGTAACGGGAGACGATAGACACATACTTCCGACTGTTTGTTCTGCTAATGAATGACATCTATAGACGTGTGTATACTCACCAAGGAAGCGACAGGCGCGTCTGCAAGAAGAGTAATCGGGCCTGCTCGTGCAGGGTGCGTTAGCGCGCCGTCCCAAACCTGAGCAAAGGTTTTGTTGGTGACTAGCTGTTGTCGTCGTCGTGGCCTCTGTAATAGACCTTTTTCAAGCTATCCCAGAAGCCACTGCGAGCGCGTAGTGCAGTATGGGAAATGTGTGTACATCGGCGGAGGCAAGCTCGGTTTAAGCAAGCGCCCGACGCAGTGGCAGCTGTGGGATCGAAGCTACGACGCGATAAAAATCGAATACGAGTTTGATGAATGCAGTCTGTCGACGTAGCCTGTTCATCCGCATCGTGAAACGTGCGTAACATTTAGATTTGCGCGTCCGAAAACGATGTACGTACACAAAACAGGCGCACGCTCAACGTGGCTATACTCTGCTTTGCTCTCGAACATCTTCAGAATAACTGATCAACTGCATCGCGTGAGCTGCAGCAATGACATTTGTCACTTACATGACAGCTGTGATCGTAATGTCAACAATCACAAAACTCGACAAATAAACACAAAAACTAAAATTCACACACTCAGTCTCAGTACTGCAATAAAAATGTTCACGCAACAGGATAGTTAACGCATAACATTTCAGAAAAACGAGATCACACACATGTTCACACACACAGCAGCCCGTGTGAACATCTAGGCGCTCGCAAATCTTCTCTTCTTCGTGCAGCAGTTAAGATTACAGAGCATCGAAGGAAAGTGTACGCGATCGCATGTGCACTATTTCACCGACACAGCTGGACATGGCACGTCGGCGGAGCTAGCATACATCAAGGACCACTGTCACCAAAATGTGGTTTTACTAAAGCGAAGTTTTATTCAAAAGGGAATCAAGCGACAGTAGCGAGTAGCGGGAACAGAGCCCAGCGGGACAGAAGAAAAGTACACGCACCAAGCACGAAGGGGTACCAAAATGAGCCGGAATAACCCACGCGGTAAATGGAAAACCATACACGTTTAATTAGAAAACAATGAATTACAGTACCTAGAAAGAGATATCCGCAACAGACTTCGTTCACGCACTGCGCACAGTTCGTTCGTTTAGCACACACTGCCCGTTGGTCTACTTCGTCGTCGCAAACACATCGCTATTTTGCAGCTTGCCTGCGTAGGACCACACTGCAATGCCGACACAAACACGTACACAGCAATACAGCGTCCACACCTCGGTGTTCTCCGCACACGCGCAGTGGAGATACAAGCACATGGTCACTCGCAAACGCACGTATACACTGCCGAGACTCCGGGAAACTACGTTGACGAGACATGCCAGCGCGCACCCCGTACGACCAGTCCGACCCCCGCGAATGACCCCCTCCTTTTTCATTGTCCCGTGCAGCTGTGCGCCTGCTTACAAAAGAAAACACACAAAAAATGCGTTTGGCCTCGCTCCCATGTCACTAACTCGGAGCGAAAGACGCGCTTGGAAAGGCTGGGCTTCGCTCTGCTAGGCGGCTGGATGTACACACATTTCCCAGAAGCACTTGCGCGCCCACGGGTGGCGCTGCGGTGCTTGAAAAAGGTCTATTGGCACATGCCCACGCACACTGGCCCACATTGAACGGGAAAAAAAAAATTAAAAGCCAAGGCTAAATCTACGGGAAGATGGTAAGGAAGAAAGGAGTTTTCAATCAGGAAAAAAAAAATAAAATACATTAAAGTTTACTAAAAGAAAGCTCGGCAACGAAAGCGTCGTCGATAGCGCCAGCAGCGTCATCTTCCGGAGGCTTCGATAAGTTTATGCAAAGCTGACAAAACATCATTACGGCTTGTGACATCCTGAGAGGCACCAAAAAATAAGGGATTTGATTTTGTTAAAGGTAGTTTCAGTTTATCAAATAGTGAATTTAAAAACGTTCGGCGGAGCGATTAAAACCAAAGGCAAGAGAGAAGGAAATGATCAATCGTTTCTGGTTCATTGCATACAAAAGAGCGGTTAGTTCATGAGAAACCACAATTAAGATAGAAATTTAGACTTGGCGCTCTGCATAGGAGACTTAGTACGGTCACTTCGCACTGACGTGAAGGACATTTGTTCGTATTCGATTTGAATTCATAGTGTCGCTAGTCTCCTGAATCTAGAAGAGATGTCTTAGTGCATACACATCACAGCTGAGAGGGGTCGTGAAAACAAAATGCAGATGCCCGGTTTGTAACTGCTTCAATGTGCACTCGACAAGCCGATTTCGAAATATGTCGGCGAAATATTCAGTGCATATTTAATAGCGCCCGTTTGAAATCCCAGCGTTCTGGCGCTCCCGACACGAATATGCGACACTACCGGACGGTATGGTACTATTCGGTGACGTTGCAGTAAGAGATTTTTAAGTTCAAAGGTATAGTGAAGCCGCGTTTGCTCTAAAAAAAATCGATTTACCTGATACCTAGAAAGAAAGAAAATACTTAGAAACCGTGAGGTGCCGCCATTCGGAAGCAAAGCTGCAGCACGGTTTGTTTTCCCGTGGCCCACGAGGGCGCGCCAATCTCGGAGTAAGTGGCTACTAACATGACGTCAACTCCAGAGTTGAGGGGAACGCGCGCAGTGTAACCGAAACCGAGTTTTTTTATCGCTGTAAATCAACGCACACGATGCAACGGAACAATGCATATTGTTGTTTGGAGGGTCAGGATCCCGAATGCGCACTTAGTACAAAATGTTCAGAAAACGTTTCACGACCCCTTTAAACGCTTTCCTATGCTTATATATCAGCATAAGAAAGCGTTTAAACCTCTCAGCTGTGATAAGTGAAAAACCCGGCAGAACACTTAAGACTGCACCACGTAATCATGACGCTGTCAGCGAGTCAGCTGTTTCATTCACAAAAAAAAATCCAATGTGACCAGGGACACAGACCAAGTGAACTTTTGATATGTTAGGCGTTACAAGGGTCGAGGAGATCTTTAGTAAGGGCGACTGCTTTGCAGATGTTAAATGCGAACAGAAAGATAAAGCATGTGTAATAATGATTACTTTAGAATGTATCGGGCTCAATTTTCTAATCATGTTTGTAATCATGTTGAGATGTGATGTTCTTGGGTTCAATCTCATATTTTCCGAGTGTTATGTTCTGAATGCAGATGTGTCATGTCATCTGTAATCTGTATTGCTGATCATGATATTGACAGGTGCGGTTATTTTCGTTTGTTTAAAGAGAACGCCGTTATCACCTTCCTGTGAATCACGCGCTTGCTTTGACTGCGGCGAGCACCGTTATCACTTTCTGTTAAGCGCTACGCAGGCCGCGTTTAGTTTTCATGACACTTCGGGAATCGTGTCGACCATTCTTGAATCTGTTTGCATGACGCGCACATTTGAGTGCCTTCTGGAATTTCAGAGATAATGCGACGGTGAGTATAAAAGCCGACGCATTGCGCCGCTGGTCAGTCTGTCAACCGAGAACTGTTGACGCCGCTAGTGCGGTGCATTGTCGTTGGCTTTGTTCTGCTGGGCACAAGTTCGCCCAATAAGCACTTCGCGTGACATCGTCTTGAGTTCTGCGTGCTTCGCCTTGAGTGCTGCGGGCGTCACGACCACGTGACATTATGTAAAATGTTAATGTTTTGTATACCGCCTGTAATGTATTCTGTCCGTCCGTCCGCCTTCGGTCGTCCTCTCGCCCACGTGTGTGGTGTGGAACACGCTTTCGCCCGCGAAGGCGAAATTAGAGGGCTGAGGGCAAGAGTGGATACGCCTTCTGCACAACGAGATCATCATGACGCAGCCTCGACTTTGAGTAGCTCCGTTGTCAAAGAAGTTCCACGCCTGCGCAATGTGAGTCAGAAGCGCAGCTGGTACGCAAACGCCACCACTGAGTTTTTTTTTTTTCTTGATGCGTCATCTTTCTCTCACCTATATCTGTATGTCTTTCGCTCTTTCTATGTGTCATCTTTCTTTCCTCCTTTCTTTCGTCCTGACCCTCACTTTTCTTTCCCACCACATATGCTCTGCGATGCTAAGAACTGCTTGGCACGTTCTGTTGCGCACAAGCCTTCCTCCTCACTTCTCTTGCTACACTATGCTTTGCATGGCCATGCTATGTCAAGAGCTCTTGGCGCATACCCGCTATCGGTCCCACAAACCCACCTTTATGTAGTTGTGGTCTGAGGGTGTGAGCGCAAGAGACGAAAGATGCGCGCGGCATGGGCATTGCATAGATGCGTGCGCCCACTAACGTCATGATGATGACAGTTCTCGCGAACGCTCCACGGATCTTTGACGAGTTTAACATCGTAGGTCCTTGCCTATGCGGATTTGAACCTAGCTCAGCAGGGGCAGTGCTACATATCCGTAGCTCTCACCACAGGGTTGGGCACTTTGTGTTATCAGCCACGGCTCCGATATGGTAGACAGTGCAGAAAGGAGCCGTACTTGGAATAGTAAGTCTCGGCTATGAACACAGCCTCAGCTTTGAGCAGCTTCGTTGTTGAATAAAACTGCATGCCTGTGTGGATTTGAACCCAGCTGAAAAGGGGGAATGCTACACAGCCCTGACTATTGGTCCTGTCGAGCCTGGGGACCTCAAACAAGCGAATTGGAAATAAAGTGGATTTGATTTGATTTGTTTTCTTCTAACCGTGAGCTGTTCTATGGGCGAGAGAAAGAGAAACTGTGAAGGAGAAAGAGCGTGGACCGGAGGAGGAGAAGATACGAAAGGAGAGAGAGAGAGAAAGAGGTAGGGAAGATAGCGGACTGAGTGAAGGTGACGTAGGCAAAGCAAACACTTGGTCGGCGTTGGTGCTTTATCGATTCTTTATTGGTAACATTGCAACGCTTTGCCTCCGCGGCTCCACCGGTCAATGGTGTTTGCGACAGCAGCAGTCCACCCGTAAATTGTTTGTGATAATTTAATAAACCATTTCAGTCCAGAGTTCGAAGGGGTCTTAAGAACAACACTTAGCCAAAACCGCCATTACAACTCGTGTCCACTCTGTGAAGGACGAGCAGCGAAGCTGTGCTGTGTTTTACCTCACTGGGCGCATTTGTTAATACCGGCACTTTTATCAGTAGTACTAATAGCTGAGCTGTTCAAATCCGAGCAGTAGTGTCCGTTGTTTGCATTTAACAGCGGAGCAAAAGGCAAACGCTTTTGCCCTTGACTTACCACGTACACGTAAGGCCAAGCTAAGCGGTGAGTGCGTGAAATGGGGAGAGGAGGAGAGACAAACAGCGAGAGATAAAACGAGTGAAACTTTCTTTACGAGGCGTCGTTTGATCCCGGGATGCTCACGGTCCGAAGGTGAGCCTCATTAACCACTAGGCTAGGCACCCACGCTTCCAGAACGTGCACTAATGGTACCGTATATGATTGCGTTGTACCGGCGATTTCAAAACAACTTGCTGCGGACGAGAGAAAGAGGAAATGAGAGCATGCAGAGAAATATGGCTAGCGAGAGAAAGATAGTGAAATTGACAGCCTTGCCCCAGCTCAGCTTTTTGAGACGTTAAGTGAGGAAACGTGCTTGCATTTCACCGTTAGTATTAATAAAGCTATAAACACCGGCATCGCTGTTCTCGAGTTCCGTTGGCATCGCAACACAGAATGTGGGAAAACCAGCTTACAAGCTTACAACGATTTTCTTAAACTCGGTTTCAGTTTTAAACACAAATGCATCGCTAGGAAGATGTTTTTCGAGGGGCGTTAAAAGCCGCCGTATCAAATGTAAAGACCGCTGGGACCTTTCCTTGTTCATTACGATCATTACTAATGGAACTTAGCGACGGTGTCCACGCAACGTGTCGACGCACGAAGACCACCGTAGTGTAAGAATGAAAACAACGAAACGACGACACACGATGACTGAGCAAAGCCATCTTGTTTTGCGGAGACACCAAGAGAAGACGCGTACGCGTACAGTGTGAGACGAAAGAAACTTGGCGCATTCAGTTACGTCGCTCTCCCTGGCCAAAAGGCGTGCGGCTGTGCGTGGCCCACGACGAGCCAGCTAGTCTTTTAAGCGCACTGAAGGTCTTCGTCAGTGAGCTCCTGCACATTCCTGCGCCTCAGTGACTCGGGTTCCCAGCAGTCCGCGCTCAGCAACTCGACAGGGAAGGCACGCAGATGCTCCACCGAACAGTTGCACACCAGGGGGTTACCTGCATCAGACATATACAGAGCACGGTCACACCAGAAGCGCGGCCCGTTACAATGTCCGCGCACGACGAATGGGCTGCAGTGGAAGGCTATGACGAAGGCGTGGAAGATTGCCTCATACGAACAGGTGGGCGTACATAGCAAGTAGGATGACCCAGTCGCGGCTCACGTCATTGTTTATCTGGCTGGAGTAGTTCACCTGTGGTTCCACAACCACGAAAGCGACATACCAACATGGGCAATCTTCAAGAAGACCGCCGACTCGCTGTCAGCAAGCTGAATGCCGAACAGCGCTAGCGCGCCCGAGCACGGCAGACCGCAGGAACGTTCACCAGCTACATTGAAGACGTGGACCTCTGCAAACGTGTAAACGTCGCCATGGCCGAAGCTGACAGGATTCGGCACATACAGAAAGGCATTGACGACGGCGCGTTTCGGATGCGCTTGGCCAGGAATCGCGAACGATGTTCAGCGCAAAGCAACAGGAGGACGAAAAGGGAGGACACTACATGTGCGCTAACTTTTAACAAAATGGTTTATTATAACCGAAGCACGAACATATGCAGTGGTAGCGCTGACATGCTGCACCCAGGTGTCATGCACAGAGCGAGCGAGCGAGCGCGGAACTGCTTGTTACCTCGTGGTTCATACTGCTAAAATGCCAACTTGTGCTGCTTTGCGCTAAACATCGTTCATGTCTTGCCGACAAGGTCGAACGAATTTTCCCCCTTGTGAAGTCAGAAATCCGCGCACGGTTTCGAAAACTATATATATATATATATATATATATATATATATATATATATATATATATATATATATATATATATATATTGTAATAAAGAACGAGACGTAGACACAGCGCCTTAGTTACAGGCCGGCTGTTCTATTCGGCTCCTCGTCTTCCTCTGCTTCTCTTACCCTGCGCTCTTCTAGCGCGAGCGTCTTAGGCATGGCGAGCTCTCTGTTTTTATACATTACACTCGGCCACGACTGCGAGTGACAGTAACGGGCGAAACTGTCTTTGGATGGCGGCACTGACTGTGTCGCGCTGGACGATCTCGGCCTCGCCCCGACTTGGGTTTGAGCAACGGAAACCTCTGGTGGCCGGCACTGAGTGTGCCTATGTAGCCGTTACCGGAATTGGTCCCGGTGCGTGGTGGCTTGCCGTGGTCTGTCGTGGTCTGTCTTGCTGTGGTCTGTCCGGGTCTGTCCTGGAGAAGTCCGGGTCTGTCCTGGGTCTGTCCTGGAGAATTCGGAAGGAATCCTCAGGGGGCCTGCACTGGCTGTGTCGCGGTGGTCGTTGCAGGAATTGCCGATGCTGTGATTTGACTCGCGGGGCCACCACGGGCACATTCAGCAGGCGACATTTACTATGCAATGGTGGTCGAAGGTCTTTACCATGCTGCGACTTCCCCTGGCAAGCTGCCAGACGTGTCTCTGGGAGGGAGTGTCGCGCGCAATGTCGCAGCGGGAGTTTTTTTCGCCTGGTGCTTTTCCATCGCAGATCAGTAGACAGAGCAGCGTGCTTTCCGTAGTTGGCCGCCAGGTGTAGCATACCTTGAGCTGCAGTAACTTGGAGCCCTATCGTAGGCTCCCACGACGAACGCTGCCGTTTTGTAGGGCGACGCCACTTGCAGTTCGATGGCGTCGGCTGTGGAGAGTTCTCTATGCATCTCGAATTAACGGGCCTGGCCCGGCCTTGTGAAGCAAACCGTCCTCCGTTTTTCTGTTTAACAACTCCATGAATGGCAGGTTGCACAAGCTTGTCTTGGACGACTGCGGCGATCTTCAGCGAGGTGTTGCTCAGCAAACAAGGAATGTCTGTACAGTCGTTAAGCGAGCGTACTGAAGACAGAGCTGGCTCAGCCTTTTCAGGGGACGTATTGCCAGTACAAACGGACATGTCCTGTTCATCATGGTTCTTGTCGTCAAGATCGTTATCGGTCTCGAGAGATGGTGATAGTTCCTGAAGTCGCGGAATATCCAGCCCTACCGGAGTCGGCACACCCATGCGCCTGGACACTGGCACGCATGATGACCGTATCCCAGGCTGCTCTCTAGTATTTGGAAAACTTGCTCCACCGCCACTCACCGACGCAGAACTCGAGCCGCACACAGAGGGGCAGCTGGCCTCCGTACCAGGGCAGTCCACGATTTTTTCTGCTGAAGAGCTCCTGGGTGCACCAGCAGAGTCGTTGTGTGTTATCTGGTCGTTCGTGGCGGAGAGACGTCTGGCATGGTCGCACACATGGGGAAGCGGGCCGAAAGCAGCTAAGAACTTGGCACACCATTCCTGCCAGGTCTTCTGCCTAATGCCTTGGTAGCGATACCAGGCCACGGCACGTTCTCCAATGTGGCTTAGGGCCACCTGCCATTTTTGTTCGTCCGACCAGGCATAGCGAGTCCCGAGAAAGTTGATGTGATTTATCCAGAGGATTGCGTCGTCCTCGAAAGCATGGAACTCCGGGATCGTACATGCACTCGGCGATGGTGATGCCGCACAAGATAATCCGGGAGTTACAGTGCCGAAGACATTGAGTTGCTCGAAGAGCAACGACATGGCCCGCATGACGTCGGTGAGTTGACCGACCGAGGCATTGGAGTAACCATGGTCGGCGGCCGCGGAAAATATGGCGGGCTCTGTCCTCCCGACGGCGGTGTCCATGTCCGAGGACGCTTGGACAGCGTCCCTGTGCGGCTCATGTGCCGACGTAGGTCCAGGCGAGGGGGTGTTACCACAGGAAGTGTGAGTGCCATTCCGTGGTAACAGGAGGCCCTGCGTGGGCGTGGGTCCCATAGGTGCTTCCGGCGGCAGAAGGGTTTCGGGGTCCGTGGTCGCGTAATCGTGGACAGCGTCCCTGGACTGGAGCACCTTCTGCGCCGATGACCCGCGAGGACGCCCTCAGCGTCTGTCTTTTGTCGACTGCGCCATTGTAATAAAGAACGAGACGTAGACACAGCGCCTTAGCTACAGGCCGGCTGTTCTATTCGGCTCCTCGTCTTCCTCTGCTTCTCTTACCCTGCGCTCTTCTAGCGCGAGCGTCTTAGGCATGGCGAGCTCTCTGTTTTTATACATTACAATATATATATATATATATATATATATATATATATATATATATATATATATATATATATATATATATAACAAAGGCATATCTCCCACTCAAGTGGGAGATATGCCTTTGTTATCTTGACGACGTCGTTATTTTCGGCCGCACTTTTGAAGAGCATAACGAGCGCCTCAGCCTGGTTCTGGAATGCATGGAGAAAGCTGGTTTGATTCTTAACTCCAGAAAGTGTAAGTTCGGGGAACGACAGACATTAGTTCTAGGTCATCTGGTCGACAAAGACGGAGTCAGACCTGACCCCCGCAAGATTGAAGCGGTCAGCGCATTCAAGCCTCCACAGTAGGCTCGAGAGCTCCGTAGTTTCCTGGGCCTTTGCTCTTACTTCAGGCGTTTTGTGCCAAGATTCGCCGATATTGTGCATCCGTTGACGCGTCTGTTGCAGAAGGTTGTACAGTTCCAGTGGACACTAGAATGTGAGTCATCGTTCCGTCAACTCAAGTTTCTACTTACGTCAGACCCCATCCTGCGTCACTTCGATCCTTGTTCCCCTACCGAGATCCATACAGACGCAAGCGGGGTAGGCATCGGAGCAGTGCTCGTACAAAAGCGAGATGGCGCCGAACATGTCGTTGCTTACGCAAGTCGCTGCTTGAGTAATTCTGAGCGAAATTACACTGTCACTGAACAGGAGTGTCTCGCAGCTGTTTTCGCTGTTCAGAAATTTCGCTGTTACATCTACGGCCGCCCATTCAAGATAGTCACCGATCATCATTCATTATGCTGGCTTGTCAGTCTCCGAGATCCTTCTGGTCGTCTCGCACGGTGGGCCTTACGACTTCAGGAGTATGACTTCGTGGTGACATATAGGAGCGGCCGCCGCCATGCTGACGCTGATTGTCTTTCCCGCTTACCACTTCCAACGGCCCATTCTGAGGAGGACACTTTCGACGACTGCCTGGGAGCTATTACACCCGAATTTCCCGATGTGACCATATTCCGACAGGAGCAGCGTAACGACGTCAGTCTGGAACCTCTCTTCGTCGCGGCGCGCAATCCGAAAGCCAGTGGTGGTTTTTCCATATATATATACGTGACGGCTTGTTGTACAAAGCTAACCGCTCTGCAAGTGGCGCTCGCTTTCTTCTTGTTGTCCCGGAGAGCCTCCATACTGCTGTGTTACGTGCGATGCACGACGACCCAACATCCGGTCATCTCGGTTTCGCCCGCACCCTGCAGCGGGTTCAGGAGCGCTTTTACTGGCCTCGCATGCGTCAGACAACAAAGCAATATGTGACCAGTTGCGACCAATGCCAACGTCGCAAAAGACCTTCAACCGCTTCCCCAGGCCTTCTGCAACCGCTCATTCCGCCTCATGCACCTTTCGAACAAGTCGGCGTGGACCTGCTGGGCCCATTCCCACGGTCATCAAATAACAACCGATGGATCATCGTTTGTATGGACCACCTTACACGCTACACAGAGACTGCGGCAGTACCGTCATCTACCGCTGCTTGCGTCGCATCTTTCTTGTTGCGTTATGTCGTCTTACGCCATGGCCCACCTCGCGTGATCATAAGCGACCGTGGTCGTCAGTTCGTGGCGGACACTGTTGAGCAGTTGCTTCGACTATGTGGAACGCAATTTACCATCCGCAGAGCAACGGTCTTGTTGAACGTACAAACCGAACCTTGACGAACATGATATCCACGTACGTGTCATCGGATCACAAGAACTGGGATGATGTGCTACCATTTATAACATACGCCTACAACACTGCGAAGCATGAGACAACAGACTATAGCCCTTTTTATTTGCTCTACGCCAGGCCACCGCGGAGCTTCCTTGACACTATTCTGCCGTTTTCATTAGACAAAGAAGATTCAGTAGCCAAGACACTTTGCCTTGCCGAGGAAGCCCGTCGAATAGCACGCATCCGAACGTTGGCATCTCAAAGCCGCTCGAAGCAACGATATGACAGCACTCAGCAAGAGGTTTCGTTTGAAAAGGGTGACCTAGTGCTGACCCCACAGCGCAGGCGTGGCTTGTGCAGCAAGCTTCTGTCACATTATGTCGGCCCGTTCGTTGTGCTAGATCGCCTGAGTGACCTAACGTATGTGCTTGCACGGCTTTTGTCTAAAGACAGGCGCTCCAGGAAAACGCAACTCGCTCACGTTGCACGTCTCAAACGTTACTTTCCCACCACAGGACAATGACTCACCCGGTGGGCTTCGTCTGCGAAACGGGGATTGTAACGGAAGGAATAGGAGATGGTAGATGAAGAAGAGGACAACAAAGTGGATTGCGCCATTGCACCATCTCCGTGGCTATCTACCTTGGCGATCCCTCATCCCCGCTGACCGTCATTTGTAAATAAACATCCCTCACCCGTAACAATATATATATATATATATATATATATATATATATATATATATATATATATATATATATATATATATATATATTGTAACGAGGTGTAATTAAAGACAAGATGTCAACAGGGCACGCTCACTATATTAGAACCAGCTGAGCTCAGAACAACACAAACGTCAACGTCGTCTTCTTCGCGATGAGTCAGAGCTGCTGCCGGTGTGCTCCACTACAATCACTCCCCGCGCAGAAAGGAGCCAACCTGGCGACTTAGGGAGATGTCACGACAGGAGGGTCGTAGCACGGTTTGAGCCGGTCGGCATGAACTATTTCGCGCCCTCTGCAACGGTGATCGGAGGAAGGGTTGAGTGGCTCGATCACATAATTCACGGGTGAAGTTTGTTGCACGATGCGGTAGGGGCCATGGTAGCGTGACAGCAGCTTCGTCGAAAGACCGGGAGTTGTGGAGGGCACCCACAGCCACACCAGCATTCCAGGGGTATACTCGGGAGCAGATGCGGAGGCATCATGGTGCGATTTTTGGCGCCACTGGTCTTGTGCGGTAAACGACCGAGCGAGTTGGCGGCACTCTTCGGCATGAGCCGCCGCTTCGGATACAGGCGTTGCTTCGGACATGTCCGGCTTGTAAGGGAGAATAGTGTCCATGGAGCAGGATGGTTCGCGTCCGTACAAAAGAAAGAATGGAGAGAAGCCGGTGGTAGTTTGTGGCGCAGAGTTATAGGCAAAGGTGATGAAAGGCAGCACTTGGTCCCAATTGGAGTGGTCGTCGTTAACATACATGGCAAGCATGTCACCCAAGGTGCGATTAAAACGTTCCGTCATCCCGTTTGTTTGGGGGTGGTACACGGAGGTGGTGCGGTGAATAGTGCGACATTCGTGGAGCAGTGCCTCGACTACGTTGGAGAGAAAGACGCGGCCGCGGTCGCTGAGTAATTCGCGTGGTGCACCGTGTCGGAGAATGAGACGACGAAGGATGAAGTTGGCGATATCCTTAGCGGTGGCGGCTGGCAGCGCAGATGTTTCCACATACCGGGTGAGATGGTCAACGGCGACAATAATCCACCGGTTGCCATCAGGTGTGTTGGGCAGGGGACCGTAAAGATCAATTCCAACACGGTCAAATGGTCGTGTTGGGCAGGGCAAAGGCTGTAGCGGAGCAGCGGTGCTATGAGGTGTCTTGCGGCGTTGGCACGCAGAACATGACCGAACGTATTGGCGAACGTATCGGTACATGCCGCGCCAATAGTAGCGTAGGCGAATGCGGGTATACGTCTTGAAAACGCCAGCGTGGCCGCATTGAGGGTCATCGTGGAATGCGGCGCAAATATGCGAGCGCAGGTGACGAGGAATTACAAGCAGCCACCGGCGGCCGTCGGTTAGGTAGCTGCGTCGGTACAATATGCCTTCGCGTACGATGAAGTGTTGCGCTTGACGACGAAGAGAGCGTGGTAGAGGCTCAGAGGAACGTCGGGAGAGAACTTGGAACAGGGACGCGATCCAGGGGTCCTTCAGCTGCTCGGCCGGCATATCACTGATGCTCAGAGATGACGTATCGCAGGTGGTGACAGGTGAGCGAGCAGGGTCAGGAGGTAGGGGAGAGCGTGAGAGGGCATCAGCGTCTGAGTGCTTACGTCCAGAGCGATAAATGACACGTATGTCATATTCTTGAAGACGTAAAGCCCAGCGAGCGAGGCGGCCAATGGGGTCTTTGAGAGAGGAGAGCCAACATAAAGCGTGATGGTCGGTAACGACGTCAAACTGGCGTCCGTAAAGGTATGTGCGGAATTTTCCAATTGCCCAAATAATTGCGAGGCACTCCTTTTCCGTTACGGAATAGTTTGACTCCGCCTTTGTTAGGGTACGACTGGCATAGGCCACAACATATTCGTCACAGCCGTCTTTGCGTTGAGCGAGAACGGCGCCAAGACCAACACCGCTGGCATCCGTGTGGATCTCAACAGGCGCCGCTGGATCGAAGTGACGCAGTATTGGAGGGGATGTAAGGAGCCGGCGGAGCGTCATAAAGGACTCATCGCAATCAGAGTTCCAAGCAGAGAGGGAAGTGCTGCCGGCAAGAAGTCGAGTCAAGGGGGCGATAATTAAGGCGAAGTTGCGGATGAAGCGGCGAAAATATGAGCAGAGACCGATGAAGCTACGTAGCTCTTTGAGGGTAGTGGGCTTGGGGTACTCTGCAACCGCGCGCAGTTTCGCAGGATCTGGCAAAATGCCTTCTTTGGACACGACGTGGCCTAAGATCGTGAGCTGGCGCGCGCCAAAATGGCATTTTTTCAGGTTCATTTGCAAGCCAGCAGCCTTGAGACAGTGAAGGACTTGCTCTAGGCGAGTGAGGTGGCATTCAAAATCTGAAGAAAAGACCACTATGTCGTCCAGGTAGCAAAGGCAGGTGTGCCACTTGAGCCCTCTGAGAACAGTGTCCATCATCCTTTCGAAAGTCGCAGGCGCATTGCAAAGACCGAAAGGCATTACATTAAATTCATATAATCCATCTGGGGTCACAAAAGCTGTTTTGGAACGGTCAGCCTCGGCCATCGGTACCTGCCAGTATCCAGAGCGCAGATCCAGCGAAGAGAAGAACTCGGCCCCTTGAAGGCAATCGAGAGCGTCATCTATTCGTGGTAGGGGATAAACATCCTTGCGTGTGATATTGTTGAGTCGGCGGTAGTCTACGCAAAATCTTATTGAGCCATCCTTTTTCCGCACCAGTACTACCGGGGAAGCCCAAGGGCTTTGTGAGTGCTGAATCACGCCCCGCTGAAGCATGTCATCGACGTGTTCAGTAATGACGTTGCGTTCAGCCGGGGATACTCGGTAGGGACGCTGACGCAGTGGAGCATGGTGACCGGTGTCAATGTGATGTACAACCGTCGACGTGCGCCCCAATGAAGGTTGATCGACGTCGAATGAGGTGCGAAAACGATCAAGCAGATTAATGAGCTGATTCCGCTGTGCTTGCGTGAGCTCCTTATCAACGCAGCGCAAGAAAACGTCGTTGTCAAGTGACGCGGGTTCGTCGACAGAAGCGATAGCATCAATAGTTAGTGGGGTCTCGTCGAAAGGTGCTAACGGGAAGATAGCATCAAACGTGTCGAGATACCCAACGCATTCACCATGTAATATAGCTGCAGGGCAAGGAAACGGATTGCACACGTAAACAGCACCGGAACCATCAACAAGCGTGATAACGGCAAACGGGACGAGAACGTTACGGCGGCGGGCACATTCGTCGGACGGCGAAAACAAGGCAGTCGAACTGAGGGCAGAGTCAGAGCAGATGGACACTGAGGCAACAGAAAAAGGAGAGATGACGACGTCAGCAGCAGCAATCACTTTGGCAGACGGGCGAGGTGTATCGACGATCATGGCACTGAACGGGGACAAGGCGAGTTGTGCACGAGCGCAGTCGATAACTGCACGATGCAAAGAAAGGAAATCCCAACCCAGAATGACTTCATGCGACGCATGCGAAAGAACGACAAGTTCGACTACATAGAGTTCGTCTTGGATCAAAATGCGGGCCGTGCACGTGGCTGAAGGCTTGAGGTGCTGCGAGCTCGCTTTACGTAGTGAAATGTCAAGAAGCGGAGTCGTCACTTTCTTCAGCTTACGACACAGTACGTCACTGATCACACAAACAGCAGCTCCAGTATCTACAAGAGCATTAGTCGGCACGCCATCTACGAACACAAGAATCTCGTTAGCGGGCGGAAAATGAGGGCTTGAAATCTTCGATGGCGACGCAGCTCTTGCCTCGGGAACTGCGGCTGCTAGTTTTCCTCCTGGACACGGTCGGAACGCCGAAGCATAGGCGAAATGGAGCGCCGGCGTGGAGACGGAGATCGACGAGTGTTATAGGTGGCTCGACGTGAGTACGAGTCGGGTGCGTCAGGCGGTGCATGGTGCGCTGGCTGTTGGTTAAAGTAGCCGTAGGTCGGAGCGCTGCCGCCAAAATAGGATGCACGGCGGTTACAGAGGCGCGCCACATGTCCTGGGATGCCGCAAAAGTAGCAAATCGGCCGGTTATCCGTAGTACGCCAGGGCTACTATATATATATATATATATATATATATATATATATATCCTATGCCAAAGCTACGACGGGTTCAGATAACGACGCACTTCGACTCGGCCGCCTGTACAAGCAGCGACTCGTTGGCGACCTCTGACCCGACGGTTCACTCTTCATTCCTCCAGCAGCTCAAGAACTGCTGGAGGAATGAAGAGTGAACCGTGGGGTCAGAGGTCTTCTAACATGCTCCGCAGTTTCATTTTCGAGGAGGCCGCTCAAGATTTCTCTCCTGCGCGTCGCCAAATGCAAGCAGCCGCGAATCTCACGTATGCGCAGGCAATGCAGCCTATGGTCAGGCCTGTCGCGGAGCTGTCACAGCCGGTATAAAGCCTGTGACCGCACCGCGCCTTTGTATGCGCAGGCGGTACGTAGGACCCCACCGCGGCGTTTTTGACTCAGTCCCAACCTGCAACACCGAAACTTCATGCTCCATCTCGGACCGCACCGAGACCTAATCCTTGAATGACACCCAACGCTGCACGTACTCCCCGACACGTCACCCGCATTTGCCGACGTCGGCCTCAAATATTCAGCGACGTTTCTCGACATTTAAAGTAAGGCAGCCAGCCCCTTCTCCAGTACGCCACTTCCTCCTCTCAGTCGTGTGCTCTCGCTGACGTCACAGAATTTCCGTCGAACCGCACGCCATCTCCTCGCCGACGCTCGCTGTCTCCGTCGGCCTGTGCCATCTTACCTGCAGAACTACGCGCCACAGAGGCGAGAACTACGCCCAATTGCTAATGCTAATCTGTTTAAATTTCTCGGAGAAAAAACATGGGGTACAACAGAATGAGTACAACGATGCACTTATGCAGGACGCTCGCCTTTTCGGGTATGTGCGATGCAGCTCAGAGCCTGTGCAAACAAATACTTGCAGAATTAATTTCTGCACATTCGAAAGCGTCCAGGCCTATAGGCACTAAGGATTTGTCTTGGATTACCACGATGCTCGCTCGTCTGCAGCTGAATCAAGTGTGATTGCGAACGGCCACCCAGCCAAGAGCCACATTGTTATGGAAGCGCTCAGAGGACAATACCCCAGTCACACGGGCATACTAAAGCTCCTTTGAGGTAAAGGAGCGTAGCGACTTCGAAGGAACATTAGCTCAAGGGAGCTGAGTCGGTGCTACACGGTTTCCGTCGAAGCTTTTAGCAAAAGCCACAACGTGCTCTTGGCGCTCCTATCGCTCCGAAATGAGAAAAATAATACGGCTCCGATGACCCCATAAATTAGTTGTGCGTGCTTTATTTTGCTTTTTCTTTTTTTTTTTGCACTGATAAAACACCTAAAACTAATGGAAATAATTCGGCAAACACGGATGTAGTGGCAGCAGTGCGCCGCTGTGTACACCGTATTTTGCCGGCTTCTGCAAAATATGCGTGCTTCGATTACGTTTTTGTTGCTGTTCTTAAAGGGTCCCTGAAACGTTTTTTTGACATTGCGTCACTGATTAGGCAACACAATTGCGAAATCATTCACACCATAAATAAAGCGAAGCACAATGCGCTAAGGCAGCTATGGGCTTATTTCTGTCGCCTTCCTCCTTACCACTGCTGTTCCTCCTCAACTCGATCTGCTGCGGAGTGCGCGCTAGCGACGACAGCGCCTACCGCGTCAGCCGCTCTGCCGAGCCTCCCGTAGTGACATAGCGCCCCGATATCCTCACTGAGGTCGCCCGCCTCGGCAGTGCTAGCCCTCTGTAATAGAGCGCCGGCGACTCGTGTGACGCCGCCAGATGCCGCGAATCTTCTTACGAGCCTGGTGGCGCACATGTCACCGCCCCGTTACAAAGGGGAAGCTCATAGCATCCATCCATCCATCCATCCTGAAACGAAGGAGTACGTTGTAGAAGCACGTTGTTCGCAGCTAGGTTTTGAAAATTACGCGCACGTCACTTGGGTCGGGGCCAATCAGCGACCTCCCATTCGATCGCTCGATGGCGGGGGCGTTTGAAAACGCTTTTTGGCGAGCCGCTGGGACCTTTTGCGATACGCGTGTTCAAAACCTTATTGTAAATTACACACTTTACGCACAGCGCTAAAATCTGTCCTGTAATGGTCCTAGTGACCCGCTCTACCGGATCACCATGTTTGCACAAAATCGTCAAAACCGTTTCAGGGTCCCTTTAATTGTTTTTCAATCACAATGTCTCCAAACATGTGCGACGAGACAATCAGCGTGTGAGGATCAAATAATCATCGCAGCGCCCAGTTTAGCGCCATGTGTCGAATCTTCTGAAGGAAAAAATTCTCTCTGGTATCACCTTACGCCGAAAACAACGTTCAGTTGCTTAGCTGACGTTTGCCCAACAGCTAGAAATGCACGGGCACATGACATATGTTCTCGAATTTGCAGTAGAAAAACGTGTCGCCGTTGGTGCGAAAAAGATATGCCGAAGACAACCCGGCCTGCAGCAGACATTTTGACACCCAGGCCCCGCTAGCCACACTACCTCAGCAGCTGACCACAACGTCACCGCTACAGTGCACCTGCCCTCAAGCTGTGTCTATCAGCAGAGATTTTATGGTTTATAACTTCTAAGTTTCCGTGAAAAGTGTTTTTTACTAAATAAAAGCACATGTTTTTCTGCCGTCTGCCACCTGCGAACGAGGGTAGTCATTTAGAGCCTCAAAGGACAAACGCGTACTCCCTCAGCTCGAAGCTCCTTTCAACTAATGCTCCCTCCGTGCGCCCGTGTGACAGCGCGCCCGCTCCTTTCAAATAAAGAAGCTTTAATTCAAAGGACCTTGAAAGTGCCCGTGTGACAGGGGTATAAGGCACCTTGCTCGAGCGCCTGCCCATCATGTGTACGTGGGCCGTCGTTTGTCAGGCAGTTGAGTCCTATCATGTGTGCCTTCCATCAGGTTACACAGCTGCAGCGAAAGTTCCAGTGGTGGCTGGATCAACCACGAGTTCGACTGGCATTGCCAGGGGTACGGATAACTCCAGCGCTCAAGCAGCTTTCTCCTGCTCTTGCTGCACGAGGCATAAAACCAACATAGCCGGCTATATACCGATTCTTCAACAATGGTGAACGGTCGGCAAGGTCGGTGAAATTTCTTGCAAAAGTAATTACCGCAAACATTAGGCTGCCTTACCAGGCTATATCAACTGCTGCAGAACTTGGCACTTGGCGTCATTTCTTATGAACCGCCCAAGAAATGACGTATGCTGAGTGACTGCAAGTCTGCGCTTAATTGTTTTCTTTCTAACTTGTGACGCGGACCCTACGGACATCTACTTCTAGAAGCCAGACTGTTGTTGCAAGGACGCGACGTCACGTTGCAGTGGATTCCAAGCCACTGTGGGCAACCGACACGCCGATGCAGCAGCTCGATCTGCACGTGAGGAGAGCTTTCAGGATTCCACACCGCTGAACAGGCGCAGGCACAAAAATTCGTGTCCTTGGAAATGCAGAAAAATGAACGATGTGGAAGACGCCAAGTTTGAAACACGTACGTCTGCATCGACAGGACCCAACTCCAGGAAACAGCTGCGTCGCTTTTCCAAGATCACTTGCTTTTAAAATCGGCATAGACGACAGCGCTGCT
This sequence comes from Hyalomma asiaticum, assembly GCA_013339685.2. Classification (NCBI taxonomy): domain Eukaryota; kingdom Metazoa; phylum Arthropoda; class Arachnida; order Ixodida; family Ixodidae; genus Hyalomma; species Hyalomma asiaticum. Next base: position 4,848,776 of record CM023485.1, on the reverse strand, counting down.
GGCAGTCACTGGGACCCTGTACTCGCTCCAGCGCGCACAGACAATGACTAGAGGCCGCGTTGACCGTCTTGACAACAGGGCGCTATCGGAAGGCCGACCAAAAACTTTGCCGAAGTGGTAGTCGGTCGCACCTTTGTGGACGTTTCTTCGCGACACTACCCTATCAGAAAAACTGCAATACATCCGTATACCTTTTTCTCCTCCTCCTTCTTTTTCTCTTTGTGTCCGCTCTTCTAGTTCCCTCTTGCAAGTCCCTAGTGCACGGCAGCAAACCGGAAGTTCATTTCTGGTTAACCTCCCTGCCTTTCCTTCGTATCTCTCTATGTATTGCAGTGACGTTGTTACCAATTAGATAAACGAATACGAAGGCCTCACCGCCGAGCTCGACGGCCTCGATGGGCGAGTCAAGAAGGGGCGCCAGGCTCGCTTTGCTCACGGTTGCCAGAGAATTGCTGCCCAAGTCCAGGAACTTCAGAGCCGGATAGTCCTCGCCGAAGTCGTCGGGCAGTGACGTCAAGTTGTTCCCACTGTGGCAAGAGAACGCACCTTAGCGGCCCGCGTGAAAATAAACCAGCACCAAAGTTTGCTCGTCGCCACAGCAATGAGACGTGAAATCTTAGTTTTCGGGAATTGCCACCAATTCACACGAAACCGAATAGTAAAGAAACAGTGGGAAACAAAGTGCGCCAGAAAAAAAATGGAAAAAAAGAAAGCCACTCGCTCGTCCTGTGCTACACGTCTGTGCCATTCCTGCCGTGCCGCTCACGAGTCTCAGACACTGCGTTTCGTAGCATTCTTTCGTTTGAGTGGGTTTGCTTTACACTAGCGCCATTTAGTTATTATAATAGTTTATTAAGGCAGTGTTCCAATTCTGGACAGCATCGTAGACAGCCTACCTTGACAGCTTCAAAGACAGCTTCGCGTCCTTGTCGTCCGAGTAATGGAACGCGCCCGGATGACGATGGATGGATGGATGTTAGGAGCGTCCCCTTCATAACGGGGCGGTAGCCGGGCCACCAAGCTCTAGCTTTATTTCTTTTTCCTTTACAAACATTTATTTTCCCGAATCACACATATTTTCACAACTAATTTTTCTCCTCGCCTATCTATTTTATCTATTATCGTTCCGCTGTGATGTAACATTCTTACCCGAACTACCTTGCGCTTCTCTTTGCTCCATGCCTTTGCGCCACCAATGCTCTGAGCGCCCTTTACTTATCTCTGTCGCCGACACGTTCAGCTTTCCCGTGTTACCACTGAAACCCATGGCCTCCTGTAGGGTAGTGTCCACAGCTACACCTGGGTGGACATCTGCACATTGAATCAAAATATGATCTGTCGTTTCCCTAGCTTTTCCACAGCACGTATGTACATGTATCCCCTTCCTTATTGAATTTCGCTCTGTAAGTTCGGGTTCTCAGGCAACCGGACCTTGCTTCAAACAGTAAAGCGCTTCCCTTTGAATGTCGTAAAGCTTTTTTCTCTTGATTTCATCTTTCCCTTTTCTGTAGTTGTTCAATGCCGGCTTCTTCTCCAGTCCTGCTATCCAATCCGACTTCGCCTCTGCTATCCAATCCGACGTTTACGCGACGAGGCGCCATCTCGCGTCGGCGAAAGAAAGCTGAAGAAAACGCTCACAATCTTCGTTCATTTTGCGTATTTCGTGTTCCAGTCTACGAAAAACTCGATGCAGCTCACATTAAGCGCGTAAGAAAGCGCCTGCTTGCGGGCAGTCGACCACTCCGGCGAGGTCCGTGGATATTGAAGCAATCCTCTCAGCCGCCATCTTGTTTGGACAGCAAAGTAACTTGCATCGTTTTTGTCTTAGCATGGCGTCTTCGCGAAGCTATCTATTTTGCCATCTAAGTGAGAAATGGAATGGGACTTAAAGGGCCCCTAAACCACCCCCGACATTTTTTGAACATTTCAAGTTAACACGCGCATCAAGTTGAAAATGCCGTCACGATGAACGATGTGAAATGCGGCAGCGCTACGCGCCGCGGCCGCGCCACAAACTCGAAAAACAATCCCTTGCGCCTCTCCGGCCAGTTCCGGCATGTCAAAGTTAGCCGTGACGACATTGTGGTTTTTGGTGACGTCAGAAGAGTCCGAGCTCCGCTTATTGGTCGAAGGAGAACGTCGACTTCCGGTTAGTCTGCTAGCAAATGCACGCGCTCCCTGCTTGTTTGTTTTCCTCGTTGTGTGTCGTTCGTGTGGTGTTCCCGTGTGAATTCGCAAATGCGCTACGCTACGCAAGTGAAAGTGAGGTACAGCTGACTATAAGCTTCAGCAACTCTCAGAACAGGACGGATAGCGCTAATAGAGAGCGTTGGCACAGCACCAACGAAACATTTGCGCGAACGCGGGAGACCAGCGGAGGCACGTCAACCGGATGCGCGTCATCGGCGATGTATGGCACGTGACATTCGGAGGAGCACTCGGCGAGGAGGTGGCACCGGCCAGCGGCCGGCTGGCGCAGGAGAGAGCGAAACAGGCAAGCGCCGCGTTTTAATAATCAAACGCGTGTAACTCGGCTATTTCGGCACCGTTTCGAAAAATTCTTGCGGCTACGTGTTCGTTTCGGACACCGGCACAAAAGCAACGCTACAACTAAATTTCGGCCTCTTGGTGGTTTAGGGGCCCTTTAAGATGGCCGCTGCCACGTAGCTGTCTATTTAGCCGTCTACCGTGAGTATTGGAACACACCCTAAAATTCATAACCTATGGTTTGGAATCTAAGTATTCTGTCATATCGCCAGCAGCTACGTCCCTCCCGATGTATTCGACAACTGTCTAATAATCACCTTTGACAACATTGGTCTCATCTATTCTAGGAAAGTAAGAAGCTGGCACTGGGTATCCGTGCCACATTGCGCTCTTTTGTGCTCTCTCCGCGCACGTCTCGTGAACATAGAGATAACAAAGGAACGCGGCGACTGATGGCCTCAAGTTCGGTCGACGACCCTTTGCCTAAATACGGCACCTGGTGGTGGGCTTTTCGTCAGTTTCGTTTTGCAAGGAATTTTGGGTTCGCGAGCGCCTTCATGAGGGCGTCGCTGGAGAGCGGGGGCAAGCCGTGTGTGTGGTGGCAGCTGCTTCGCGTGTGATCCGCCGAAATCTTATCGTCTGTGTTTGCGAACGTGCTTTTCGCGCAATGTGTTCGTGCCCCCCAAGCGGTTCTGCTCTGCAGTGAGTGGTATTTTGTGCCCATTAAAGGGTTGGTCGGGCAGAGTGGCTCGGTCACAGGGCAATGAGAAACCTTGAAGTGTGCGTTCTCGAAATCTGCGGCAGCGTGCACCATCGACACCTGGCACCACCGGGACGAGAATGAGAGCTCGCCGAGTTTTGGCGACATTTACGTCGCGACTTATCAACTTTTCGTGCTTCATAGGAACGAGAAAGGTGAGTCGCTACCGTTCTGCGTGTACGCATAAACATGCTGCCGGGGCTATATGTACGCGGAGAAGTTTGTGTTCGCGCCAGTTGCGGATGCTTTTTCTTTCTCCTGCAGGGAAAACTGATGATGCACCATTCTATTTCGATGGTCGCCGTCCGCGCGCCGCAGCAGCAAAGAAGTATTTTTCAATAAAGTTCATGGAGCATAGTTTGGTTGCTTTTGTTAAATTCGATTTCCCGGGCCCCTCCGAACGGCATGGATCGCTGTCCGACTAGCTTGTTAGCAAAAAAGCCTACAGCACGTCACCAGAGGTAAAAAAGATAAATTGACGTGAGAATTAACATGATGAATAGAGCTCGGCTTAACCTTTTACGAACTCTGCAAGGGATTTGGCGAAAATAACTGCGCAATCCCTTTTCTGACGCAACCGTCAACCTTTCTTGTATGCGCCGATAAATGCTGTCCTGTTATTCACGACACTGTTCATGGCTGGAGTCATCGCCTAAAAAATCCACGCCACCTTATTTTTGTTTTCAGCGTCTGATATTTGCAGCCACCCTTGGCTGCGGCAGCCTTAATGAACCTTCAGGCTCGCGCATCGCAATCCATCGCATGTCGGAGGAAAAAAATAAAGAAAGCTTAGCTTGTGGCAACGAAACTTTCCTATGTTCAGCTCGTTTACGAATGATAGCCCATCGGCAAGCCTGTTTTTACTCATTTATTGTACGGAGGCGTTTGTTTACAACCAGGTTTTTAACACTCGAAACCGCACGAGGCTAGGCATTCGTGCATTTTTGTCGTTCGTAAGGAAAAACTGTCGGCCGCCCTCAGAGGTAATAAAAACATTGTGACGTGTAGAAAGCTTCGGACATTCCGCCCCTTATAATAATAAACCAAACAAGAGTCGCTTCGCATAGTTTGGGCTACAAGAGTTCAGTATGAAGTGCTGTGGCACTTCAAACTGAACAAACACCGGTCGTCTGTGGATATAAACTTGACCAATAGTCTACAGGGTTGTAGGCAAAGGAATCAGTGTACATCTCGTTAATCACAGTTGTCATTGATTGATTTGTGGGGTTTAACGTCCCAAAACCAGTTCTGATTATGAGAGACGCCGTAGTGGAGGTCTCCGGAAATTTCGACCACCTGGGGTTCTTTAACGTGCACTGACATCGCACAGCACACGAGCCTCAACATTTCGCCTCCATCGAAATGCAGCCGCCGCGGCCGGGATTCGATCCCGCGACCTTCGGATCTGCAGCCGAGTGGCATAACCACTAGACCACCGTGGCGGGGCGACAGTTGTCATCAAGGCCATTACGATATAATGAACGTGAATACATGTACCCCTTTCTAACCACGTGTGGTGCGCCACAGCTCTTCTGGCTTCCCATTAAGTTTATAAGCTTTTCAATGTTCTCGTCACGGCACTCTCAACGCTAGCACGTCAGAATGTGGCCCGTTTGGATTACTGTACAACAGGCTCCAACAGTTAAGTGCCCCAAGAACAAACAGGAGCAATTCAGTATTCGGCTGTGCTGAAGTATCATGCACTCATGCGTTGACATTCGCCGACGCTCGCGTCGTCTGCTAGGGTGCCCTCATCATGGCAGCTGGCTGTAGTTCGTGCATTCGGCGCTAGAGGCGCCCTTTTACGAAAAGGGTCTATTCTGGTTTGGTCTGCGCACACATTGAAATGGGAAATAATTAGCGCAGATAACACACGGACAAAATAGTGCAGGCACACAGCACGAGCACTAAACTTCAACAGGAATTTTATGTGACATGAAACACACACCCTGCATTATGTGTATGTCAAACAAAATGTCATGTAATATAAAATGTCAAATAACATGTTTCCTGTCAAATAAAATTTCAGTTGAAGTTTAGCGCTCGTCCGTGTCTTTAGCGCTCGTCCGTGTGTGTCTTTAATCCGTATGCTTTTTTGCGCTATTTCTGTCCCATTCCATTATACGCACCGACTATAGCCCAGATTTCTTTGTTAATATGGCACACGTTGAATTTGAGTCTGGTAATGTAATGAGGTAAATAATAGTGTATCTGGCACAATGGATTAGACACGCCCTTTTCGTCGGTTACTACTGTGCTCGCAATCGGAGTTACTGTATGCGTGTCATTCGATGTTTTATTTCCGTTCGCTTGTCCATCAACGCAGTTTTCCTCCGCAAAAACGTTGTTGGCTGCCCTTCCCCGCTCGCTTCTCTCTCTGGCTTGGATATGACCGTGCATAACAAAAGAAAAAAATGAATTGTCGTAAAACTAAGTGATCGGCATTGAACGAGAACAAGACTGCCTTTTTAGAGCCTTTCTTTCGGTTCGTTGTGCGCAGCGTGGAAGTAGAAACCGAAGGTATACGTAACATTACTTCGTTTGCCTTCATTCAGCGGTCGCGCATCATAGCCCGTTAAAGAATAGGGGTTAAAATGAAATGCCTTCGAAAAAATAAGGGAAGCCTAGTCCCTATGAGAGGCTAGACTATAGGTAGCGTGAGAGGGTCTTACAGCATGGTACGTAAAAGACAGCGTGCAATACCAAGCATGTTCAGGCTAACCGCACGTGTGCAACTTTTGTTGTGTACACAAGTCCACTTGCGTGCCATGAAAAGTACCGTTGGACAAACAGGCCGCTACAGCGGTCGAGTGCGATGCACGCGTCGCGTGATTATTTGCATGCGGCAGGTGATTATCAAAGCGGCACATGCAACAACACTATGAGTATGTCGCTCATGTACGCGTGCTACTTCGTTTGTCCACATGCGCTGAACGTATATCCTCGCTCGTATGGATACCATCACTGTGGCTTTCGCGATAGCTCTGAAGAAAGCCTATAAATCTGAGCAACTAAGCTCCCTTAGCGAACCCGGGCTGGCAAAAAAGGATTACTGCAGTGGGTTCGCGGTACACTATGCCTTGCTCTTGTAGCACTCCTCTAACACGGTCAACGTATAAGGCAGCGTATGACGAGTGAGGGGAATGAATTGCGATGTCAAAACGATTAGCTTACACTAGATCCAAATTCCAGAGGCTTGGCGCCGGTCTAGGCAACATAGAACGCTGGAAATGCTTGAGGTTGCAGTCTCGAACGACTAGTGACTCTAGGCCAGTAACACGTGCAAGCCATTCTTCGTCGATACGCTCTATGCTAGACTGAACGACTTCCACGACGTTCAAACTGCCGGCAAGTTCATTGTAATCTGTCGTCAACTGCAGGGCGGCCATGTTGAAGAACCTCAATACCTTCAGCGTCTTCAAATTCTTGAGCGACGACAAAGACGCGGGAAGACTACTGCGGTCGCGGAGGACAAGCTTTTCCAGCGTTTTCTCGACGCCTGCCACAAGGGGCGCGCTTGTTCCGTCGGATCCGAAGGACTTGACCGTGACGTTGCTGAGTTCCAGTACGTGGACAGGAATGTCGTCGAAGGTCGGTAGCTCTGGGAGCTCGCAGTCCGAAAGAACTAAAGTAAGCGGGTTCTCCGTGAGCAGCGAGCGCTGGACGTGCTCGGCAAGGTGCCGCGTCGAGGTGAAGCCAACGCACGTGTAGCTGGCCTGCATCGGACGACTGGTGTTTTCGCATCTCGGTGCGGCCGTCACGTCCAGCACGAGAAATGAGGCGGCGGCGGCGACGGCAAAAACAGCGCCGCTAACTAACTCCTGCGTTCTCATGCCACAGAAGACCAATGGTGCCGCGTCAAAGCAGACACAACGGTCAAAAGAAGAAGAGACCGCCGCAACTGATGAGACCTCGAGAAACAAACTTCACCTACTGTGTAGTGGCGCAGATGCTGTTACCATTTGCCGTAGCGCCCTTAAACCGTTCAGAAGAAGTCCGCTCTCCGCAGCCGAGTCCGCAACCCACAAGGCGGAAGCGTGTGCGTCGCCACTGTTGCCGAAATGCGACACGCCCCATGCAAGTAGGCGGTAGATATGAGAAATGCTGTGCCAGGAGTCTCGGACAGACAACACGCAGATGCGTAAAGCAGGCTGATAAAAACAAGGCCTTGAGATCCGCGGGAAAGAAGCTGTGCGATCCAGGCGCTAGTGAAAGAAGAGTCTCGTCACGTGCTTGCGGTGTCAATTTTCGAGCGGCCTTATTTGGCACGTCGGGCGATTAAGGAGAGAAAACGCAAGAGTAAAAAAAAAAAAAAAGGAAGATGAAGATAGCGGCGAGCGTTGCGGTTCGTGCGAGAGTTGCCAGGCCGTTAAAGGCGTCGCTCGCGTGTATTCCGTTACGTATTCTTGAAGCTCATACTGTAGTGGTCCGCTACAAGCTGACACGACAAATAAGTACGTAATCAGAGGGAGAGAGAGCACGCGCTTAACTTCGTTATATTAGGCTAATAGAACCTCCTGCCCTAGGTGCAGACATCTATTTCGATTAGTTCTGACAAGACTACTTTATTGAAGATAGCCCGTTTTATGTATACACACTGATGCTTGCCACCTCCCACAGTCGAACTGCAGAGAAACTTACAGCGTCAGCCTTCCTTGTGCTTTACAATTAAGCGCAATAAAAATTAAGTAGAGTAATACGTATGAAAGGTCCATTGTTGTGAAGTCCCTCAGAACAGCACCGCGAGGTATCAAGTCAACGTGTGTGACACCTTGTTTGTTCCGCCCCATACAAGTTTGTAATCTAGACATGCAGATCGCCGTTGTACATTTACCGTGACCTCAATAGTGGTCACACGTACGCAGAAAAAGGGAAGAAAATTCATAGCATATCCACGGAGTGAATGATGATGAGTGGGCGAAGCTCCGGATGTTCATCGTAGATCGTGCCGAGTTCCGGATTAAGTTAGTTAACGCGCACGCTACGAATCCTTATGGTTCAACTATACGCACAAGTGAAATCTCCCACCGGCACTTCATTGCAAGTCAAGGTCCAGTGCCTATATATATATATATATATATATATATATATATATATATATATATATATATATATATATATATATATGGGTGGCCGGTGAACGGTTCCCCAGCGCGAGCAGACGGTATTTATCAATCAAGATTATTGATGATGATTGTGGTTCGGTTAGGAAAGGACGCTAATTTCTGCAGCCCATGTAGGGAGCACGGCTAAGCGTCCGTGGGTGTGGGGGAAAGGGAGTGAAAGAGATAAAGGCCGTAGTGGAGGGCTCCGGAAATCTATAGACCACCTGGGGTTCTTTAACGTGCACTGACAACGCACAGTACACGGGCCTCTGGCATGTTCGCCTCCATCGAAAATGCGACCGCCGCGGCCGGGATCGAACCCGCGTTTTTTGGGTGGCAGCCGAGTACCGTAACCACTACACCACCGCGGCGGACTCAATCAAGAAACTCGTTAGAAGACGCTGCCTGCGTCAAGCTTGTCTCTCGCGGGTGAGGGCGCGTTCTCCTTCTTTGCGAGCTGCTACAGCGTTCATCCGAAGAAAGAGCGTTTCCATATATAGTCAACCCGCGCCTTTCGGAGAGGAGGAGTGCGGAGGGAGGGGAGGGAAAGCCCCCGCCATAAGCTGCTTCGCATCGAAAACTGGGCGTAGCTTGCACTATTGGCGCAAGGCTACACACAGCGGCACCACCTTTTCAGAAAAGGCTCCCTGGGCGCCGCCATAACCTCCGCTGGGCTGTGCAACATGTGCGTGACCCACCAAAAACGCACTGCCGAGGGTTTGTAGTAGCGATTTTGGCGAGTTGGAAGGTCTTTATTATCAATCAGCCCACATAGGCGAAGAAAAACGTATCAGAAAACACGAACCTTTTTACTGCCGTGCACAGCCCAACATGGCGGTGCCTCCTGTGAAAAGGTCTATTATAGGTGGCCCTGGCTTTTTCTCGGTTTCTGCTATGTATTGCGCGGTTATGATAAGCGGTGCTAGCTTAGCGGGGTACACGAGACCGTTTGTCGTGGTGAACTGCTGGCACATTTGCCGGCACGCCCATATTTCGTAGTGGTCCGAGGCTTCAGGAAACGCCTCGCCAAAGACCACGAGGCTCAGCGAACGCTTCCCAACGTTCTCAGGGTAGAGAGGTGCTTGCATCGAACGAGACATTCACAGACGCGGCAAGCGTGGCCAAACTCGAGCGAGGTGCACGTTTCGTCGCGGTCTGTGGCTTCGAGGAACACCTCGCGATGCACTCCGAGGCCCAACGAACGCTCCTCGACAAGTTTCGCTCTGAGCTCCGCGTAGAGAGGTTCGTCAAAACGCGCGCCACCGACCGTGCACAGGCTCGCCGACGAGGAAGAGGAGGAGCTGACGCTCAGCCACGGCCGCTCAATAGAAAAAAGGTGCGGCCTGCCGAATGCGCTTCTTTGCCTGTGAACGCGATAATAGTCGTTTTCTCCGCGACGGCGCTCAACATCGGGAAAGAATACCGGTCCGCACCGGTTTGAACAGGCGGCTAGCCAGCTGTGATCAGGTGCACGTATAACACAATAAAACAAAAACACCCTTTCCTGTACTTTCGTCAGCCGGCATACGGCTAACAGGGCCATCCAAGCCGCAGCGGTCGCATTTTCGATGGAGGCGAAAATGCCAGAGGCCCGTGTACTGTGCGTTGTCAGTGCACGTTAAAGAACCCCAGGTGGTCTAAATTTCCGGAGCCCTCCACTACGGCCTTTCTCTCCTCTCTATCTCTTTCACTCCCTTTCCCCCACGGACGCTTAGCCGTGCTCTCTACATGGGCTGCAGAAATTAGCGTCCTTTCCTAACCGAACCACAATCATCATCATCATCATCATCATCATCCGGAAATTTAGACCACCTGGGGTTCTTTAACGTGCACTGACAACGCACAGTACACGGGCCTCTGGCGCCACGGCACCGGCCGCTTGCCGGTGCCACTTCCTCGTCGAGCGCTCCTCCGAGTGTCACGTGACATACACCCCGTCGATGACTCGCTGCTCAAACTGTCCAGGAGGAGGAGGAAAAAACTTTAATAAGAAAACAAAAATTAAAGGCAGTTCAGGGTGGGGCCCCCAGTCCAGGGCTCCACTGGCTCTTGCGGCTCGCTGAGCTTGGTCCAGGAGGGCCAGTTGGCTCTCCCGGTCCTCGCTTGCGAGCAGTGCCTCCCACTGCCGAATGAAGTCTGCTACCCTCAGAAGGGGTGAGTTGATGTTTTTTGGTCTAGCCGCACATTCCCACGTGATGTGGGCTAGCGTAGGTTTTTCGCCACACCACGGACAGGTGTTTTTGTAACAGGCTGGGTGCATCTTGCAGAGAAGGTTGAGGTGCGGGAATGAATTGGTCTGTATACGACGCCTCAAACTGTCCACATCTGGTTGACGCGCCTGCGCCTGCCTCCGCGCTCGCGCAAGTGTTATGTTGGTGCTGTGCTAATGCTCTGCGCTAGCACTCCCCGTCGTGTTCTGTTCGCTGGTACAGTTGTTGTTAGTTTCTAGTCCACACAAACGACACACGACGAGGAAGGACAGGCAGGGAGCGCTCTAGCAGACTAGCTGGAAGTCAAAATTCTCCTTCGACCAATCAGCGGAGTTCGGCCTCTGATGACGTCACTGAAAACCACGTTGCTCTCCCTTGCCGTCGTCGCGGCTCGCGAATGCCCCGAGAAGCGCACGGGATTGTTTTTCCATTTTGTGGCGCGGCCGAGGAGCGTATCACTGCCGCATTTTGCATCCTTCAACGTGACGGCATTCTCAACTTGATGCGCATGTGAACTTTAAATGTTCAAAAAAAAAAAATGTCTAGGGCAACTCCGGCGATTTTTCAGTGTCCACTGATCTCATTAAAATTTTCAATACATATTCTCCTCGGTACTGTAAGGATATATGCCAAGTCAGGCGGATGTAAGTCATTTAGATTTCCTGTAAATGTATTTTAAAAATCTTTAGTGGATTCTCGCGCTGGCCACCCTGTGTTTTTGACGTCATCACCTGCTTACCCGAACCGGGCCGGTCCTGAAAAGCAAAACGGCGACACTAGAGCACTCAAATCGTCGCTGTCAAGATCGTAAAAGCTGGCATAACTCAATATGTCGTCGGATGACTTCGCCAATTGCATTTATTTCGCGCCAGTTCCATATTTCTGGCGACAGGAAGGTTGTGACGTCACCGCACACGCTCCGTGAAGCATCTACCCGATTCGGTTTCGGTTTGAAGACGACTTTCAGTTGCTTATTTAAAATTATTGGCGCGTTTCTGAGCAAACTGAACCACCCAGACGGTTACAGGACTATCAGCACCATGGGAAAGCATCGATATCAGAACATGGCGAAAAACCTGCCGCAGTTGCCTTTTAAGGCGCTCTGCTCTTAAAGAAAGAATGTGGCTCTGTGATAGGAATTGGTACAGTACGACTTTGCAATGTGTTTTCATGGAAGCGGTTCAACATCGAGATCTGCCGCTACTGCAACGCCATTTTTCTCAATATGGCATTGTCTTCTTCAGTTGACGTCCATGTTTGTGTTTTCGCTCATCCCGTGTGAACGTGTTTTGCGCGCCTTTTCTTTAGATAATGAATTCTCAGGAACTCGCTCAACTTTCTGTCTTTTTTCGCGCTTACATGTTTTGTGCGGATACATAATGAGTGTCAGTATTGTGCGTCTGGTCACGCCAGCCATCCTTCCCAACGGTCGTTTTATGGCATGCATGCGAACCGCAACAACGCGTTTGTCAAGAACGCTATGCCGGGTGTTCCAGAAAATGTGTCCATAAATTTTATAAATACAGAAAAGAAGATATTTGTGCACTCCTTGTGGCATTGCTTTGGTCGTTGTGGAACGCCCTCGCGATATCGGTAGGATTGTCATTTTGAACCGTACTTAACAAAGTTAGACTAACGAACTCTCAAACCAGAACAGATAGATCAAAACACTAGCCGTTTCAAGGGCCTTTTATGTACAAGAAATGGACGTTGCACGGGTGGCCAACTATAGTCGTATACAACTCAAGTCTGCAGTAAAGCCCCTCCCACACCCTTGTAACCGCCAGCCACTCTTCCTCCGCAATGCTGCAAATAGTTCCTACTTCGAACTTTCCGTGCAACCAAAATAAAGCGCTAATGGCAAAAGTAGTAGATGAGTGCGTAAATTTATATGTATCCATTCGTTCATTAGAGTAGAACATAAAAATACCAATTTCTCATTGAGCTGAAATGAAATGCTTGGAATGCAAAAACCAAGCGCGCCACAAGCGCCGCCACTCAGTTTTTCAACACAATTCGGTGAAGATCATGCTTAAAAAGAGCGCGGAAGCGAAATGAACTGCACTGCGGCCTTTGGAAGATTGAAACACTCAGGCCTCACACATTTTTGCCCATGCTTCTTGCACGTCTCGTGGCTTCTACCGAAGGCATAAACACGGCGCCATTTTGAAAAGGTTGCTTGACGACGACTTTGCTTGCTTCTGTGACTGGCTGGCGGAGTAACACCGACTTGCGTGATCCGTCTGCCTGTGTTGCCAAATGCTGTTTTCTTTTTTTTTAATGTTGTATCCTACAATGCAGTAATTGAATCGATACCGAAGTATGCGAAACGCTGCCGGTGGCGACAGCGAATTAGATGGAGTGACCAAATCGGGAAGTTCGCAGGAATAATATGGAACCAGCTAGCACAAGACAAAGCGAATCATATATCAGGTGGGTGCATCCTGCAGTGGACATCGAACAGCCCGGAATGATGTCGATGCTTTAACTGGAGAGTGGCACAGAAAACGCAGAATGTCCGAGTCAGCGAATGTATTTTGTAACCTTGCTGGAGCTTGCAAGGTGTTCAGTAACACATTTTAACGTAACGAATAAGGCTATTCGTTCCCCAGGTACCCACTCTGGCTACGGCAGATGTACCAACTCCCGGCGCACGACAGCATGGAGGGGCAAAGAGAGTCCGCTTTCACCAAGATCAGCTGGCGTCAAAACATTTAAACGCTCAAGTATCGATGGCATCAAAATGCAAACATGTTCGCGCCATATTAAAGGCTAACAAAATAGTTTGAAGTTTTATTTTGCACTCGTTGCAGAACTCCAAAGACACTTCGCCAAATGAAGTGGCCGCGCGTGCAAACTGCGTGTTTCTGTATATCGATCCGCTAACTGAAAAAAAAAAAAAAGAAGCTGCCCCTACCCTGGCAACCACTGTTTCTGTTCCACGTGTCCCGTATTCTCTCGGCGGAGGTCGGCAGCTAGGCACCTTGTCGATTCGTCGGCATACATGAAGTACTGCTGTGACGTCGACATTCCGATAGTGCGGAAGGCGTTCGCCAAGCGGAACTGGACCAGGGTCGAGGTCCATCAAAACTGGAACATCTACTGGTGAGCACGTGTGTCTTTCTTTCTACCACTTCGTCTCTGGCACGTATCATGACGTCGTAATTCTGCAGGGAGTGGCTCACCAGTGTTAGCCAAATGGCACCTGTTCGTGTTAACGGCAAACCGAAGAACGTTTATGCATGTCGATATCTAAGATGGGGTTGTATCCTTGGCTCCCATCTTTAACCGTGATTTGACTGTCGTTATGCGCAGGACGTCCGTCGGCAACGCTCGGTGTCTCTTGGCGCCCGACTCGAACGTGAGACTCTCCGAGAACCAGTGGGTACATTTTATCATTAAAAATAACTCTGGGGTCTCTCTCCGTACCTCGAATGTGATACACTTTGGATCATCCGTCACTTCTGGCATTTGCGTGGACGGCCTCATCTGAGACACATTGTGCGATCGAATATGATGTGCATGATATTGGCCGACTGTAAAAACAGTTAAAATAAGGAAGTAATATGTAATGATGTGCACGCATTTGGACTATGCTTGTCTTGACTAGCGCCTTTTTTAAAGAACAACTCCGGCAATTTTTCCTAGTCCATTGATCTCAACCAAATTTTCAGCATATCTTCTCCTCGGCGCTGCAATAATTTATGCCAAGCCAGGTGGTTGCAAGCCATTTAGCCTTCCTGAAAATTAATTTCAAAATTTTTAGCGGATTCCCACGCGAGCCACCCTGTTTTTTTACGTCATTACCTGCAATGCTGCCTACCGGAGCAGGTCGGCCTTCTAAAACGAAACGGCGACGCTTGAGCGCTCAAATCTTCGCTGTCAAGTTCAGAAGCGCTCAATACAGAAGAGCTCAATACATTTTTCTGGCACCAGCTCCATGTTTCTGATTCCGGGGAGGCTGTGACGTCATCGCATACGCTGCACAGTGTCTATCCGTTTCGGTTTCGGTTTGAACGCACCGTTCATTCGGTTATTTAAAATTCTTGGTGAGTTTCTGAGCAAATTGAATTACCCTGGCTACTTCAGGGCTCTCGGTACTATACTGGAAAACAACGCTATGAGAATATGGTGGAAAAGCCGCCGGAGTTGCCCTTTAATCCCTTGCCAAGGCGCGAACTTGAAAAAGAACGAGAATTATTGGCCTTTGTATACGTATAAATATTGCTCCTATATAAGTGCGAATAAAGTAGAATGGCAGCCGAATTTTGATGAGAAACAGAATCAGCCATCTTCGGGTACGAGCTTCTTTACCGTGTGCTCGTATTTTAAGTTTAAAAGTTGAATTTAGTTCTGTTCACACTGCCACGCAATGTGTTTTAATGCGCACGCGCACCACGGGGGCACTCATCAATGAACGTCGTGGGGTGTGTATCCTGTGTCACAAGTTGGGATACATCCTTCGGCTCCTTGAATGCGTCGGAAACGTTTCAGCTCTGACGTGGGAGGATGTCGTGAGAATTCGATGGGAGCTCATCGCGGGGCCGCGCCGTTGCTCGGGCGTTTTGTTCTCGAGCAGCACAGCCTGTCTTCCTGACCCATGCCAGTCCCTCGTGGGTACATGTACCCCGTGTGATAATGTGCAGGCCTATTAGTTGATTTCATTTATTGATAGTGGCGCCGTTCCATTGGAACATGGGCAGCAAGCCTCTTGCCAGCCTGGCTCCTCGGCATCCTGAGTTGATAAAACGAGGCACCGCAGACGTCACTCAGTGACCCGATCACTGATCCATCCGTGTGTAACTCGTCGAGTGATAGCGCCGTGCTTTCTTTCATTTCATTTTCATTTTATTACCTTAAAGGCTGCCTTTTCAGGGTCTATTACATAAAGGGTGGGATTACAGAAAAAAAAGAACAGCGAGCGACGGTTAACATTGAAGTTATGCATCGCCGGAAAGTAGATGACGAGGCGGTGGCGACGACATTGGCCGTTCCAGTCTACAGCTGCTCGGAGAAATAACGAGGCAGAAAACGTATTCGATGGTGGGCGGGCAACCTTTCTAGGCAAAATGAATGAAGCGTGCACGGCGAAAAAGTTTGCTGCGTGAGCACTATATTAGGCGTTTTACTTGGCCCTCGGCATTAGAAGCAAAGCATTCTCTTAGGATATTAACGCTGCCCCATCGAGAAACTATACGGCATCGATCCAGTGCTGTAACTCTGGGGAGTGATGCAGCGCAAGCACTAAATATAGCTGTTTCCTTCTGCCGTTCCCCCCACATGCGAAGGAAACGGCGTCTTTAAGTTTCTTGTTCCTAAAGTGCCACGCTGGTGCACGGCACGCATCACTGAGCGAGGAAGAGCGTCTAGTAGTCCTCACGCGGGTTTCAGGCGGGTGAACCACTTCTCCACGCACTACGAGTTGACGCGCAAGGACCTGTTGGCCAGGCACATGCAACGTTACCAGCGCCAGCGCAGCAAAGGCCAGCAGCCACCGACACCAGCGATCGTGCCGTCGACGTACGTCCTGCCCCGGGACTACAGCATGTTCGTGGACGAGTACAAGCGAGCCGGAGGCCTCTGGATCCTCAAGCCCTGCGCAAAAGGCACGTATTACTCAGCACTACTGCTGTTGCTTGGCAACCTAAGAAAAGCCAATAAAGCATTCAGCGGATTGTAGTCGAGCGGCAGGGATGTTACGAAGCAACCGCGCACTGCTTGCTCCTGACGCACATGCATGCGGCCCGACTCGCATTACACCGGCCAGGTGACGCCATGTAGCGGATAATACACATTTCAAGGGGGCACTTTTGAAACACACGCCGGGTGTCGATCAGTCACGGAGGCTGCTGCGAACAGATACAATACTGCATTGCAGGCACACGCTTATTCCTTTTTTTTTTTTTTTTAGCTGGAAATCGGCTGCGCTCCTTCCATCATGCACAGCGCCACAAGGAGCACCGTCGCTTGACATTTGCCGTCTTTTTCGTTTACATTTGTTTTTTAAAAAAAACGAATAAGGAAAGCATCGCTGAGCGCGTTTACGCGATCATAAAATCAGCCAACGCTGCCTCAATCGACGTATGGTCGTGTGACGTGGCTTGTTGACAGAGGAGCGGGCGATTTGTTGCTGCACTTGAGACCAAATTGCAAATTCTGTGATGTGTGCATTGCAATGACACTCAGTCACTGACATGTTCATAGGAGCCTCCACGACCTATGCTCAGCAAGATGACCTATACGTGAATCACCGGTTCATTTCTAAACATTTGTCGACGTGTTTTGTTATTTTCTCTTTGTGTGTGTGTGTGTGTGTGTGTGTGTGTGTGTGTGTGTGTTCACGCGCGTGTGTGCATATCATGAAGCATCACACTTTTACCGTGCGTATTTAAATTAGTTAATCGCGTAGTGTACCTTTCGTTTCCAACACATTATTTCGTGATCGCTGTCCTATATCACGGCAAAGAGTGTCGTTTTATGCAAAATTCGGCTAAAAAGTATTGTTCTTCTGCTCACCGACAATTGCCATTTTGCTTCCCATAGCCTCGACCATGATCCTACAGGAGACACGCTCTCGCTTGGAACATTCTCATGCTTTGTCCCATCGAGGTCGTGCCATGAAAAGACTGAGGGCGTGCACAGCGCCGCACATTCAGGTTTATTCGTGAACAACATAATCGGCGTGCCAGTGTGACAATAATGAAGACACTTCCTAGGCCGAAACAACTGCAAAATATATGGCCGGATATGCAATGGATTAAAGGGGCCCTGTGACTCCGTATCATTTATCCAGAAAACGGTGCCGATCGATCGTGGATGCACCTGCGTGAGCCAAGTGTGCTGCGCACAACAATGCCATTCGCTTGGAAAGCGCCCGCTCTTATCACGTCGCCAACGACCTTTCTTTCGTTAATTGATCTCCTTAAGAGAAATTTGCGCATTTTTGTTTACTGTTGAATTCAGAACGAACAGAAACAGCGCAGCGCGTCATCTTCCCGCGATCATGAAACCATTCAATGCTACTTCCGCCACAAACGACTTAGTCGGCGCCTCACACAGCGTCATATGTTAAAAAATAAAGACCGGGCGCTTTCCGGCTGTGCTTGAAACCAAATTGCGAATCACCTGATGCGTGTAGTGCAATAATATTTGTCCCGGATGTTCACTGATCGGCACCGTTTTCTGACTTTGTTTAACAAGTCTTGCGGTACCCCTTTAATGCTCTATACTTCGACGAAACAAAAATAGGTGAGCGTAAATATCTCGTGTCGCCAGATTACGGGTTAGTAAAAGGAGACCACAGGTGCAGTGTATTAATCATTACTGTCATCAGACTTGTCCACTGCAGGGTCTTACGCTGATCCCGGTGTATACGTTGTGCCGCGCGAGGACCTCCCACTTCATTCCTGCAGTATTTCTTTTTATTGAATTTCGCTACATACACAACCCTTCTGCAGTCCTCGGCCGTACTTTCCGTCTCTTGGTGTCCATTACCACGGCCGCTGGATGAAAGCGCACAGGTGCGGCCTGCTGCGTGGAGCCGCCGCGCATTTTCCAGGGAGGGAGAGTGGCGTTGACAGTTTCGGCCGCAACTTTCGCCGAGGGCGCTAGTAGTAGGTGATACTCCGAAGTCCGCGCGCTGTGGTGAGCGCGCTTTTTTTTGCGTTGCGCGGAGTGCTAGTAGTTCCGAATTCCGTGTGTTCTCCCTCCTGACAACACAAACATAGACTGAATAGGTTGTTAGAGCAGCAGTACGCCTAAGAACTGCTGCGTTACACTGTGCGCGTCGAACGCGAAGAAAAATCCCGGCTTGCGATACCATGAATTTCCCTCCAATGCTGAACGCTGATAAGCCTGGCTCACCAACATCGCCAGGCAAGGATATGGAGGAAAAGGGTGCCCAGCGACCGTTCTCTTTGCTCGCTGCACTTCACTGAAAATGATTGCAAGACGACTCCAAGGACAAGGAAGCGGCCTCGACGGGAAGTAGGAGATGACGCTTCTTTAGCTTCAGCGAACAACAACGCACCAAGTGGCTCATGAGAGTCTGCATGAAGATCTCGATCCTGGTATCGGAGATCAAGAACAGGTCGCTGCACCAGGCGAATATTCCGAGGCAACGTCGAATTGTGGGTTGCCTGTTGCCAGTATGCGCCACGGATAGATGAAATGTCTGAAACAGACGTTGATGTTAAGCGGGTAATAGAGGATTCGAAGAGAAGAAATAACCGCCTACAGAAGAAAATATCTCGTCTCAAGCAATCATTACAGACATTGCAAAGCAAGTATGATACAGCGCGTGAACGGCTGACACCTTTCGAAAGCAGCAAAGAAATAGCGTCTTTCTTTTTTAATTTGCTGAAATCAGCCGACGCAGGCAATAAATCCGGCCAGTTTGGCAAGAACTAAGTGTCAAATTTTTGTTTCAAAGAAGCCAGAGTACAGTGAATCAATTCTGAGGGAGTACGCGCTTCGGAAAGCTTGCTCCAACAAAGGTTACGAGCACGTGAGGACGAGAGGCCTGCTTAAGTTGCCTTGTCGTGCCACAATTCAGAAGTATGTCGGGCACACAACAGGTGAAATAGGCGTCGCATCACTAATAACAGGAAGTCGGGAGGTACTACAGACCAATTACGTCTCTTCAAGTAGTGCATGGTGTTGCAGTAATTGTGTTACAGGAAGTTGAGTTGATAAAGTGCAGGTCGCTGTGCTGACTGAAGGCGATACGCCTAATATAGATTTTTCAATACACACGCTAAGGAGGTATGCGCCTCCCTGCTTTCCATGAGCCGCTTCTTAGTTGATAAACATTTCTTTGCTGGGACTCGACTTGAATTTTTTTTTTACTAGAGCCAGAAGATGTACGCTGCTTGTAATTATCGAATGGGTAATCACTGCGTGTAGCAGCCTAGATCATTACAACAGAACACATTATATGTAGCCGGCATGCTCTTCAGTACAATACAATAATAATTACGAAGCTCTTCCCCGCATAATAACTGCAATTTTTCACAATATTTGTCATAAGATTCGGAGTCAAAAACGCTACTTGTTCTAAACAACGACATCGGCGAAGAAAAAAATAATTTATCATAATTACCACTTTAGCTCTTTTAGGGAATTTAGACGTTGAATTTGTTTGTCTGAGCGATGTAAGCCATTGAAATATCCTGCACACTCCTGTTACATAGCACTTTTGATTCATATTTTGCTTTGGCTCGATTTTATTATTTGCAGTTGACCTGTCATGCTTGCAAGGTTCTCCTGCAAGACCCAAATTCTTGCGGTGGCATTTACGAGTTCACAGCAAAAAATTTATAAAGGAAAAATTCTATATGGACGAGATCGTACAAATTTGCAAGCGACACGAAATTTTGTCAGTGAGGTGATGAAGCACGCAGAAGTTCGCGAAGAAGTGGAAACCTCTGCAAACTTCCTCATTCAGCCCTCCTCTCACGTTCTGTAACCTGTCCAGCATTACGGTGCGGTTCAACACCCTTGAGCACACAAGCCACCTCTGCGATTTTTTTTTGAAGAAGATGTTGCGAGCGTTGCTGGCTAACTGGACGGGAAATATAAATGCAACTGTGCAACGCCTAGTGAGGCTGTCACACTAGCCCCTCTTCCGAAAAGTTCTTCGCCTTCGAGGGTGATGAACGCAAACACCTCTGATATTTGTTTACTGCACCAGTAAATACGTACTGGTAAAGAGCTTCGCTCAAGAAGAGTACTATTGATTTTGAGGCACACCTAGTATTTTCATTTCTGTATGCGCAGACATGACCACAAATTTTTCTCATTACCTTTCGAACAGAATTCACGCAAGACATTTTATTATGTAACAATAACTGCAAAATAAACTAGAATTAACTAAAACATCAAGTATTCACTGCCCTTCTAGTAGAGAAACGCAAAATCAAGTCACGGTAGCCATTCAAGCATGTTTTTAACGAGAAGCAAAAAAAAAAAGAATCCCCCGAAAGCATGTGCCAGTACATTTGTGAAAGAACATAACAAAGGTGTAATAATAAAACTGATCCTACAAAAGGGAAAACCTTGTCATAAATGCTTTAAGTACAAGTGCAGAATTGTCTGTCACAGAGACGGGCATGCTTAGTCAAAGCAACTTTGACTCGTGCAGGAAAGGAAAACCATTTGCCATTATGAGAAAAATGAACTGCCGTAGCGTAGAACGATGCGCTGAGGGGGTATCGAATTCGGCATGTGCGTATGCAGTACCGCGAGCGCCGCTGAAACATCATACGATTTCGCGCATACACCGCTGTGCAGGCGCTCTCACTATCCTTGACTGGTGGCGTTGCGGCGGCCGACGAACGAACTACTCCTCTCCCGCCGTCTCCGGCGCACGCAGCTGGCCGTACCTGTGCGCTTTCATCCAGCGGCCGTGCCATTACGTTGCCCGCAACTGACCATCCCTTACGAAAATCGATTTAGAGTTCCTTTAGAACTCCTAATGAGTTCCTATAGGGTCTAAAGGAACTCAAAAGGAACTCGCCATCTATAGAATGTTTTCCATAGGATGACTATAGAAAGTCTAAAAATACCTTCTATAGAAACACGTCATTTCACGCACAATAGAAAGCGTATTGACGTCATATGTACTGAATTCTATAAAGTAACTTTTATAGAGCGTCTTTAAAACTTTTAACGCTTTCTTTCTATAGACTGCTTCACCACACGCGCTCTATAAGGGATGTATCTACTAAATTCTATAAAGTAACCTTTATAGAGTACCTTTAGAACTCTTAACGCTACCTGTCTATAGACTGCATTTCTATACGTCCTCTATAAGGGATCTATAGACGGTGTATTAATACATATAACATTCTTATGAAAAAGATGTTTCATCAGGGACCTATTTACGCCCACTGCAGGGCAAAAATCTCTTCCATATTTTTCTCCAATTAACATGGTCATGTCGTAACTGCGGCTATGTTATCGTCATAAACATTTTAATCTAATCCAACCAGCTAGCGTCCTGCCGCCTCCCGCCCCGCCCCGCCCCGCTTTTTGCTTCCCGTGGAATCCAATCTGTCGCCATTAATGACCATTGGTTACCTCCCCTTCGCACTACACTTCCTTCCCATATGCTAATTTCATGACCTTGACTTCAACTAGCATATGACTAAAATTTGCGCATGGAAAATCAAACGCGGCGCAGTGGTAGAGTATCGGCGTCCAGTGCGAGAGGTACCAAGTTCGAATCCCACTGCCGGACCTAGGACCATCGGTTTTTCTTAAAAAAAGCAGAGCGCCCGACCTCGCCTTCTGCTGAGTACAGTACCCTCTCGAGAGGACACCCCGCATAAACAGCATTTTTTTTTCGAAAAATTTTTGCGAAAGATTTCTCTTGCCATCCTAAAGAAACATCATGGAACATCTCTATAGAAATTTGTCTTTACAGTCTCAAAAAGAACTCGGTAGAAATTCTCTATTGAAATGTTTCTGTACGATCTTAAAAGAAACTCGATAGACAAGCTCTATAGGAAACCATCTATAAAGTTTCTATAAGAATGCGGTGGCCAAATCACTTTTGGAACTCCATAGAAAAATTCTATAGGCTGTCAAAATAAACACCATAAGATTCTATCGAGCAAGTTCAAAAGGCTTTCTAAAAAAACGCATTAAAAATTTTCGTAAGGGATCGGTTATGTGCCCTTCTCAGTGCAGACAGGGATAGCTGATTTCCTATTTGGCACTAGAAGAAAAAAAATGGACCATACTATTAATAAAGTGCAGTAATATGCCGAACGAATGAAGTGAAATTCCATTTTTTTCCTTGAAGCTACCACTGTGTGGTATCCTCTTCCATCTAACATAATCATTAACGGAGAGTCGCGATTCTTTCGCCGCGATGCTACCTAAATGTTTAATTGACGTACTACTGCTTTTTTCAACAGAAAGCTGCGTTTTTCAACAGAAGTACGTACAAACGTTCGTCTAAATTGTATTTCTTCCTCTATTCTACATTTGTTACAGCGTAAGCTGTTATGAGGTCACAACAACGGCCGTTTTTGGCGCCGTAGTTGTCCATAACCACTATCGCGCTAATTTCAGAAAAAAATAACCAGGACCGAGGAGGATTCGAAACCACGTCCCTCTGCGTTCCAGTCGAGCATGGTTGCTGGGCTTTGAACCCAAGTTGGGATTCAACCCCAGCCTGGGTTACCAAACGAGCACGCAGCTTTTGTTGGTGATAATACTCCCGTAACCTAGCATCACCGCTTGTGAACTTTGTGTTCTCGGCCATAGTTGTGGTGCTAGCAGGTAGTATTTCAGGACATTATGGGGTTGTAATTGTGGCTGTCGTATCATCGATGAAGACGAACAGAACATTGAGTAACTTTCATGGCACTTGGGCAGGTTGTGCTCTCGGCCATGGCTCTGGTAGAAGATGGTGCTTCAGCACATTTTGTGGTTCTAATCGTGGCTCTGATTTTATCCGCGAAGATGAGACTGTAGAGGTTTGGGCAACCAATAATCGAGGGGGTATTGTGGTGCCTCATTATACATGTCGCTATGTATTCAACCAGAACAAGATTTCCTGTTTCAAGCAACAAACTTTTCTTCGGCACAAAATATTTCAAGATATATGTTTTATAGTCACCGGCTCTGGTTTCATCCACGATGGCAAGAAAGTGAGAGGAGGAGGAGGAGGCTACGGGAAAACAAGAAGTTTGAAAGAGAAGAATGAAGGAGCACGCAACAAAGTCGAGCTTCACTGTGACTGCGCTGTGTACTCTGCACAGCCCTGGCAATTTTTTAGCGTTCTTTCTTTTTTTAACACGAAAGTGTTTTATGCCGGGGTCCACCACGACCCCACACGTCACTACTGTAACGGAAATGATGCAGTAAACATGTAAGAACAATGAAGAAAAACAATCAGAATAAACTTCCGTTGATGCGCTGGGAACCGAACTAGGAGACGACCGCGCCACGATGAGAGGTGCCCGATGCGCTCCCACTGCGCTAACGCCGCACATGCTCGATGCCGTACGAAAGTGCCTTCTTGTCTCGTCCGGCTCACCACGCGCGGATCCCGGCGCCCGTTGACTGTAATGGTGCCGCCATCCAGGAGAAGCAAAGTGAGTCACTGCAGCATCGTCTCCCCAGAACGGCGGCACCATTCCAGGCGCGTCCCAAAGTCCGCCTCGATGAACGCGTGCAGAGCCGCGCGCATAGCCGCATTCGTGCAGCTTCGAGCGTATGTGCACAGATAGCGCAGTGCTAGAGCACCGGTCACCTTTCTTCGCGGGTGGCCGACCGTTCTTCGAGCGTGATGGGAACAGGAAAACTGCTGCGTTATGGGCGAGAGCACGGCAACGACACTGACGGGTCAATGTGGAGCAAGTAAATATGACTGATACCTTTGTCGCGCGGCATTTTTTTATAGACTGTGCCCATTTCTTACGTAAGCTACTTCAGTATGCACAAAGGGTTGGCCCTTGATGTTATGGAGGTAATGCGTGAACGTGCGTTCATCCACGTCAAACGGTGCCGTACCAGCGAAACACCGATAGCAATAGGCAATTTACCTCGATGTCACAACAAACATTCAATCGCTTACGCGAAGAGATATTTCACTTTCGTGCTATACCGATTCCTTTGACAGAGGGATCAGCCACATCTTTTTTCAGTAACAACATCAGGCGTTGATCACACGTTGTGTGTCATCGCATACACCTTAAACCTGTGTTCGCAGTTTTGGGTCCGCGTGTCCGTTGCTTTTCTTTCAGTTCCTCGGTGTGATGCTCCGACGCAGTCAGGTATACCGCAAATAAACAAAATGAATTAACGCAGTTGTTGTTGCCCCTGCTCGCTGTGGACAAAAGCTTTTCACATTCTTGCATCTCCGCCCTCTCGACGAGAAGCCGCACTTCTTTGGCGGCTTTGGCGGCCTTCACGAAGGCATAAATTGGAGCGACCGACAGCGTAGCATGCGAAGTCTGCGACACCGACGAAACCCTCGACCGTTTGCTATGCAACTGCCCACGATTTGACCCCGAAGGAAAAGCAGTTGACACTGGACGATCCGCTGCTTTCAGTGCAGGTGCTGCTTGGACACCGTCCTCATCGCTGGTCGGCCCACAGGGCACTGGAAACTCTTTTGTTAGAGGTAAAGGTCACTGACCAGTGTCAAAAATACAAAATGACCTTTCGGGGTCCGTACGGATCCCTTGTTCACAATGGAATGAAGGCAGAGTACCAGGTTCTTGAGTAGCGTTGAGCGCATGACGCAAAGTCCGGGAGTACACGTGGTTTAGGGTGCCAGATGATCTATTGATTGTGCTTCTTGTTGTCTGAATTATCAGTGATTCGAGATTGAGCCTTGTTGACCAATTCCTCTCCGTGGCGATGATGTGCGCATTGTCCCAGTTTATCTCGTGGCCCGTCTTCTCGGAATGCTCTGCAAGTGCATTGGTCACTGTGTGGCCTTTGGCGACGTCATTCTTGTGCTGCTTTAAACGCTTGCAAAAATTTCCGCTTTCACCAATATGTACAGATTCACAGTCGGCGCACGGGATTTTGTATACCACACCAGGGAAACGTTGCCGGGGGAGAGGATCCTTCACATTTAGCAAGTCACCCTTGAGCTTGCTTGTTGGCACATGCGCAATCTGAACACCGCGTTTTCTAAATGCGCGAGCTAGGGCCTCGCTTATACCTTGAATGTACGGAATCGATGCGCGCTTGTGTGCTGACGCAACGCCATCAATGGTTTGACTGTTTTGCTGCTGGTTATGCATGATGAACTTTGTTGTCTTCTTAATAAAATGTTTGGGATATCCATTCCTGATGAGGTCATCTTCAATGGTCTTGGGCTCTTCCTGCAGGTTCACAAAAGCGGGACGCCTCTCAGGCCCATAGTAGATTTCACAAGGTCACCACTGTATAACCTCTCAAGGTATCTTCATGGCATCTTGGCTCCCCTGGCAGGCAAGACTGAAACTCATCTTCGGAACACTAATGACTTCATAAACAAGATGAAAAGCATCACTGTGGACACAGACGAAGTACTGGTTTCTTGTGACGTCTGCTCCCTCTTCACAAGTGTGCCCGTCGACCTTGCTGTGGAAACTTCCAGACAGTTACTTCACAAGGACACGACATTGGCAGACCGCACACCATTCGACGTCACTGAGCTCTGCAACTTGTTACGATTCTGCCTGTCCAACACTTACTTCTCGTACAAGGGCGAATTCTACAGGGAAGTTTTCGGTACGGCTATGTGAGCATCCATTTCAGTCACGACTGCAAATGTAACAATGGAAGCAATTGAAAACAAGGCATTGGAGTCATTTCAGCCGAAACCCAAGGTTTTTCTGAGATACGTCGACGACTGCTTTTGCGTCATAAAGAAGGACGTGCAACCTTTCCTTGACTGCCTAAATGGCATCGAGCCTTCCATCAAGTTCACTGTGGAAGAAGAAAAAGATGGATGCCTTCCGTTCTTGGACGCAATTGTGAAACGTACGCGAACAGGCCTCGCCTTCGCCGTGTACAGCAAGCCAACTCACTCCGGTAGATACCTTGACTACGAGTCAGTCCATCCGGTAGCCCACAAACGCTCAGTGGTCCGTTCTTTAGTGCAACGAGCCATTCGCACCTGTTCTGATACAAGAAACCTGCAGGAAGAACTCAAGACAATTGAAGATGACCTCATCAGGAATGGATATCCCAAACATTTTATTAAGAAGACAACAAAGTTCATCATGCGTAACCAGCAGCAAAACAGTCAAACCATTGATGGCGTTGCGTCAGCACGCCATCAATGGCGTGATGACGCAACGGCCCTAGCTCGCGCATTTAGAAAACGCGGTGTTCAGATTGCGCATGTGCCAACAAGCAAGCTCAAGGGTGACTTGCTAAATGTGAAGGATCCTCTCTCCCGGAAACGTTTCCCTGGTGTGGTATACAAAATCCCGTGCGCCGACTGTGAATCTGTATATATTGGTGAAAGCGGAAATTTTTGCAAGCATTCAAAGCAGCACAAGAATGACGTCGCCAAAGGCCACACAGTGACCAATGCACTTGCAGAGCATTCCGAGAAGACGGGCCACGAGATAAACTGGGACAATGCGCACATCATCGCCACGGAGAGGAATTGGTCAACAAGGCTCAATCTCGAATCACTGATAATTCAGACAACAAGAAGCACAATCAATAGATCATCTGGCACCCTAAACCACGTGTACTCCCGGACTTAGCGTCATGCGCTCAAC
Source organism: Hyalomma asiaticum (assembly GCA_013339685.2). Taxonomy (NCBI): domain Eukaryota; kingdom Metazoa; phylum Arthropoda; class Arachnida; order Ixodida; family Ixodidae; genus Hyalomma; species Hyalomma asiaticum. Next base: position 4,821,970 of record CM023485.1, on the reverse strand, counting down.
GCCACTTAAGAACCTGGTGCTCTGCCTTCATTCCATTGTGAACAAGGGATCCGTACGGACCCCGAAACGTCATTTTGTATTTTTGACACTGCTTAGTGACCTTTACCTCTACAATGCCTTTACCTGACCAGACGGTATTCCGTCGAACTCTTGACTACGTTGGAAACTCTTTTGTGCTTCTTGAGCACGACGCGCTTGAGCGAACGACAATGACCGATGGCGCCATCTTGTATGTTCTTCCTCCTTCACCATTAGCCCAGCGTAGCGTACAGTTAACCTGACGGCTTTCCTGCTAACCTCCGTGCCTTTCTGTTCCCTTCTTTTCCTACCCCTTAACCAGCACACTTTCTTATGGCGGGGCAGCGCTCGCCAATCACTACACGACCGAAGCAGCGTTGAGTTCATCAGAGGCAGTCCTCTAATTGAGACAAAGCGAGGCTTGCTCGGTCTCCCGCAATAGCTGCATTTAATGTTCTCTTTTCATCAGCGCAGGGCATTGGGATCAAGCTAGTGGACAGGCCATCGCAAGTGAAATCACTAATCAACAGGTACGTACGCTATGGGCTTATGTGCAGAATTCTGAAGGAAAATGCATCGCGCAAATCGACACAAGGATACACAAGTATAGGTGGCCAGTCCCGTGTCTATATTGCGTCGATTTGCGCAGGTTTTCTTTTCTTTTTTCCTTCAGAAGTCATGAACCAACTAGCCCAGCAACACGTTTTTTTAGGCTAGATGCAGAGCCTGGCGTAGTTGCTGTGTATGAGAGGAAGTGCGACCGATGATTACTATACGAGAGCAACCACGCAGCGTAGACTGCGTCCAAGAGAGTAAATCGATAAGGCAGCAGGTTGGCCGGCATTGAACGCTAGAATTATTGCCTTGAGTGAATGAATGAACGAATGTCATATGAAACGTGGCGGAAGTAGCGCGATGACGTTTACGACGTTTTTCGTAAACTTATTTAGGCCATATATGCATGAGCAGTATTGTACTTCTTGATTTCGTTAAACAATGCTTCGTTCGCCAAAAATCGGAAGCACGTTATTGTAGGAGGAAGTTCTTTGTCCCTTGATTTCCTCGGCCATTGCGTCCGTTATAGGCCGTCCATTCTGGCAGCTGCGGCGTTGTCATTGCCGCAGAGAAGTTATACTATCAGTTGTTATATTGTAAACGCTTTCCAGACGTGCTTCTTGGCTTGCGAGTGGTCTCTTCTGGTATCTCATTCACGGCAACGTGACTGACTGTGAGCCATAACCGCACCAGCGCTATTTCCATCGCCATCGGTTGCTTAGGGCGTGATCTTTAGAAGCGTCCTTTTCTTCTCTTGCAATCAGCTGGGAGAGTCAGGGCAACCGGGAGCCGCACGTGCTGTGCCGCTACGTGGACCCTCCCCTGCTGGTTGGAGGCCGCAAGTTTGACCTGCGCCTCTACGTGCTCGTCACTTTATTCCAGCCTCTGCACGCATACCTGTAAGGGGCCCCTCTGTACACGTTCGTAAGGCTTGAGGAGGGATACTGCTGCATTCCAGTTATGACCCGAGTTGCCGTTGTCTCTTGTTCGCACAACCATTGACTTCGACCACGAGCTCAATTATGTCGTCTTCGAGTATTCGTAGCCCAATAATAAGTGATTAAGTTCAAACCACGGCATGATTACCAGCCACGCACCGCGGTGGAGCGCTCCTTAACGTGCAACAAACTCTACAAGTATAGTATTGGCATTCTCTGCATTACGCCCCCATCCGGGGTTTGGCCCCGCGACCTTGAGCTGGGTAAGCCTAGCCGCTTAGCTTCCACTGCAGCTACAGCGGAACTGAGAGCATATACTATAGGTTCAGTGAGATAATATATGACGAGCAGTTAAAGCTGAGCGCTATCTATACTTCCGCTTCTTGAGACGGATATGGCAGCACCGCAGCATGGGGTAGTTAAGCAGACATCCTTTATCCCTTCGTAGTTTTTGGCACGTTTTAGCACCGCTTTTTCCGTTTTCTACGAGCGACTCGTATATACGGTTATCGTTAAGAACGCGGTCGGGGATATGCTCTTAGCCTGGAAAGGAACCTGTGTCAAGCAGTACTAAACGACAAGCAGTAAACATAGGACATGCCAACATCTAGTTGTCCTATGTTTACTGCCTGTCGTTCAGTCACAACGCATGAATCAATGTTATTTACCGTCGACGCGATGATTGTCAAGTTGCGACGAGAGTAATGAGTCTTTCTTGTCCGCGCCCAGGTACCGGAAAGGCTTCTGCCGCTTCTGCCAACTGCACTACCGAACAAGGGGGCTCGACAACCCGTTCGTGCACCTCACCAACGTGTCCGTCCAGAGGCATGGGGTACGCTTCATTCTGTCAGCCAAGGTATACTTGGAAGATGCACACACACCGCATGTTGCGGAAAAAATTCGTCGACCACCACAGTAACGTGCTACGGCGAGAGCCGTTGTGCAGTGAAACTCGTTTGAACACGCAGGCTCGGTGGCTCGACCCAACGGGCAAACTCCTTCTTTGGAGTTCGCTTTAACTGCAGCTGCGCCGTTTCATTCTTAACAGCTTTAAAATTAGTGACATGAGTAACATATGTACATGGTCCAGTTTTTGCCTATGCAGGAGGGTCGGCGCAGCGAACACGACTTTACAAAGCTCCCCTAGAGATCTGCTGTTCGTACATTACCACCAAGAAAGAAAGTGAGCAAGTACTTTATATATTTTCTGAATTTCACACACCATTTCAAGGGAACATGGAGGCTTGAAGCGATGAATGGGTCACTGAAAACGAGAAAAATCTCTAGCGACATTACCTGATATCACTGTTATTAACGATCTGTTCAGCTCTTCAATTACTGATGCTCGGCTTGAAATACGGCGCTGCTCGCTATGTCGATCAAGCACTGAAATGATTTTCCTCGGCAAATCTAGACAAGTTTTACTGTCCGAACTAGAGAATGATTGTCACCCTCTCACGTTTGACATCGACAAAGATTTAGCAGATACCTTGCTTCTTCAAAAGAAGAAAATGAAGTGCAGTCGAGCAGAAAGAGGCTAGGCGACAAGTGTGGCCGATCCCCCTCGTGGGACGATTATAGGGGCCAAAACAACAACTAGATGTGAAATCGAGAATTGGACGAAATCTCGTCTGGTCGGGATGTAATGGCATAGTAGAAACAAAAAGACAGGACGCCGACCAAGAAGGTGTCAAAAATATAATAAAATGACAAAATGACGTTTCGGCTTCCACACGGAAGCCTTGTTCACCGGTGTACTAAGGTGAACAAGGCTTCCGTGTGGAAGCCGAAACGTCATTTTGTCATTTTATTATATTTATGACACCTTCTTGGTCGGCGTCCTGTCTTTTTGTTTCTACTATGCCAACAACTAGATGTATTAGCTCTGCGGTGTTCGCTGCACGCTGAAAAGAAGTACTCGAACCATCCGATACGGAGCAAAATATCAACGTTGAATATCGAGCCCTGTAAGGTATGCCGATGACATTGTGCTCGTCAGATACGACGCGACTATCTGCGACGCATGCCTGAGGATCGTTCGAGTGTTAAATAGCGCTGAAAACAAAATACTAAGACAACGCTGAATAGCATGGGGAGAAAGCAAGGATTCATGGCTGGCAACGATGCAGACCAGAGTATGTATATCTGCTGATGTAAAGAAGCTCACCGAAAAGTAAGGATAGTCTGGAACATACACGACAGGTATCCCCATATCACGACAGGAAACATAATGCTGTTCCTAGAGCGGACAATCACACAATTCGGTGAATATTAATAACTTGAGAGGTTTTACGTCCCATAGCCAGGACACGATTACGCGAGACGCCGTAGTGGAGAGCTCTGGAAATTTCGGCTACCTGGGGAACGTGCACTGACATCGCACAAAACACGGGCCTCAACATTTCGAACCCATCGACATGCAGCGGCCACGGCCGGCATTCGATCCCGCGACCTTCGGATTGGCAGCCGAGTGCCATAGCCACTAGGCCACCGCGGCGGGGCATTCATCAGTGCTAACACATGGTGCAGAAACCTGGAGACAGACAGACAGACGAAGAACTTTTAATTAGGTCCTGAGAAGCGCCGCCCTTAGAGCAAGCACTGCGGGCCGCTCCCACGTGGGGACACGGAGGCCTAGCCTCACCGCCGCATCTTGGGCTCTCTGGACAGCCCAGAGTTGTGGAGAGAGAGAGAGAGAGAGATGATGGGCGGAAGGCAGGGAGGTTAACCGGAAGGAGAAAAACCAGTTTGCAATCCTGCACTGGTGAAGGGGTGAAGGGAGACAGAAAGGGATGGAAGAAAAGCATAAAGAGAGAAAGAGAGGTTGACTCGCGCACACACACAAGCACGGCAGTGTCAGAGACGGTTCACGAGGCCCGTTGCGCGCAAAACTTTGAGCACAGCCTCCGTGGCTTTCTGCTGCGAGACTCTATCGTTCCGGCATTCCAGCATGGTTTGCTCAGTTAGCGGTCGACCGTCAAGGCGTGACAATTCTGTGGCGAGAGACTGTCGCTGGGAGCAGTACGCAGGGCAATCGCAGAGGACGTGCACAATCGTTTCCTCGCTGCCGCCGGAGTTGTGGAACAAGCTCGGTACTCTTGATGGCAGAATTCCACTCCTCCTCGGCGGCTTGATTGGGCCCATGTAACGAGGGGCACCGCCAGAGCATGTGTTCTAAGTTGCTAACCGTCCCACAGTCCGGGCAGGTATACTCAAAGGCGATCGGAGCAATAATGTTGAGTAGAGCTAAACTGGGATATGACCTAGTTTGCAGCATTCGGAGTGTGATTGCCTGAGGCCTGGAAAGCTTACCGTGCGGGGGCGGAAAAGTCCGCCTGCCCATTTGATAGTGTTTCGTGACTTCATTAAACGTGAATAAAATGTCTTTAAATTCGCCCCTCCCCTCCTGAAGACATGCGTCTATCCCAGCGCGGAAGGTTAGAGCGCACGCCTGAGAACGAGCCGTTTCATTGAGGTTGGTGAGGGAATCTAGCTGTGAATGCAGATGTGCCGGATACGAAGTAATGGTGCGCGGGGAGGTAGTCTTTTCGCCGAGAATTTTAGAGGCTTCCACGGAAATGGCGCCGGAAACAAAGGCCCTAAAAGCCATCTAGATGTATATTTCTGGTTTACTATCATCCAAGAGGGCAAGAGCTATGGCCGCCTGCTCGGCCTTCGAGGGAGTAGAATCTTTGAAAGGTGCGGAATTGAGGATCAAACCCTTCTGATCGATGACTACGGCAACGAACCTGGCCGAACGACCATACTGGGCCGCGTCTACAAAGCAAGCTGAGTGAGGTTCGTTCCTAACGTGTCTAAACAGCGCGACGGCCCGGGCCCTGCGCCTACCGAACTTGGAGAATAACAAAGAAACTCGAGAGGAAGTAAAACTTTCTTGCAGGCTAGTTGGTTCATGTCGAGCGGGTGATATACTGCACGAGCAGAGAGGAAGCAAGGAACTGCGCTCTTTCCTGTCTCTGTTCCTTGCTTCCTTTGTACTCGCGCAGTAGACTACCCGTTCGAGAGGAAGGCCACGCAGCGTGCGATGGAACACAAGATGGTCCGCGTGACGTTAGAAAAATAGCAGACACACCCCAGAGTGCTATGGCCGGCATTGTAGTTGACTGCCATAGAAAAAATTAACGACGATTGCGGTGCCTCCTAATGCAAAAACGTGAGCACAGCTGTGCGCATGTGTGGCGATATCTGAGTGAAAGAACTTGAGAGAGACATGCATGTTCTCGCTCACTTATCTCGGTGAGCCGCGCTGACTAAGGAGCACTCAGTGTTCAGAAGGGGCCGATGCGCTTAATTTGTTTCGGCGACAGTTTAGTTCTAACTGGCTCATATAACGTTGCCCATGGGCACCCTCGCGAAGCCGCGCGAAGCACGCAACGCGTTGAACAGGAAACGATATGAGCACGGGAAATGCAGCCGATGTCGGAAAAGGATTAGGTGGCGTTGTGAAATTTTAGGAAACTATTTGCGGGGATAAAATGGAATCTGCCACGCAAGGCAAGCCAAAGTGGAGATCACTAGGAGAGGTCCCGCAGTGGTTATAAAACAAGCGGCGGCGGCTACAGCTGCTGCTCATAAGTTTACAAGTCATAATTGGGCTTCGCGACCTTGCTTGCCTCATTCCCTTATAACGAGCAAGGCAAGCAAGAGCAGAACGTCACCCTAAGATGGCTCTACAGGGCACCTCGTGATTTCGTTCCTTCTTCGAGCGTGGAGAGGAGTTTCTCCGCTCGCAGGGTCGCTACAACCAGTCCCACGGTGGCAAGTGGAGCCTGTCTAGCCTAGAGATGTTCGTGCGGGGCACGAGGGGCTCAGCGTCCGCTGCTCGGCTGCGCAAGGACCTCAGGGACCTGGTGGCACACTCGTTAACCGCCGTCGCGGTACGCTCCCACTTGGGTCTAATGCTTTCAAGCATTGCAAACATGACAGGTGAGCGTTACCCGTGCACGGTAAGCGTCTTTGTCACGGCGAAGACTGCGAGAAGGTAAGGCACGTACGCGAGCGAAGAAAGTATAGGCAACGCGACCACCACATGGTTCCAGAAGGCTGGATTGGCACAGAAAAAGGACTCGGGAGTAGTGAAGCTTACGACCGAAAGCACAGTTAAGGGTTCGCGGTGCAAAAGGTAAGGCCTTACCTCTTTTGCATTATGAATCCTTCCCAACTACTAAACAGCCCAGCTTTATGTCGCTCCGAGGACTGCGAGTGAGGCTAGGCATCGCATACATTCGTGTGCAGGTTTTTCCTTACAATATAAAGTGGACACCCTTAATGCTGGATGAATCTCTAAGCGCTTTTCATAGTGCAAAATGAAGATTTAGTATTGTCACTTGCACAACACCTACACAGCGAATCTAACGAGGACATTTGTCTGTTGACGTTGCTATACCGCGCGCTTGGTGCACGCACGCAGCGAATAATTCTGCGAACTAACCACTCGGAGGTGTTGAGGTGGTCTATAGGTTCGACATCCCGCCACGCGTTGATTATGATGAAATTCAGGAGTACGTGAATAAACTCAGGCGACCTAAATTAACTTGAAGCCCGTCATCTCTTGGCTGGTTTCGGGAATCCCGCAACTTCCTCGTAATTTACATGTCCACGAGGATTTTGTGATCATTACAGTTTGCCTTGACGATCCTAATGTTTTTGCAACAGTGAGCCTGCTGTAAAGAAACTTTCTCTACATTTATCCTGATATGTAGGTCAAAGTATTTTTTTTTCTCTGACGAGTATATATTTCAGAGAAGCGGTAACACATTTAACAGTACCGACATATAAACGTAAAGCTTAATTTTTTGGGGTAAGGGAGTCTACCTTCGCTGGTATACGCAAAGTGGGACACGTCGTGTGGCACCATATAATGCTACTATAGTGCGCGACGAGCTCTTGCGTAACGCAACGTGTGGTCGATGTCGCAGTTATGCACTCGAATATGCTTGCCCACACGAAAGGTTATCACTGCAAGGAAACGTTTGCGAGCGGTGTCATGTGCTGTTCGAGGGTGACTTTTGCGTTTTCTTTTGCTCGCAGCCGTCCATGTTGTCCGACAGGCACTGCTTCGAGCTTTACGGGTGAGCACTCTTGCGCAGCGCTTCTGTGAATTGCGAAATGTTGAGGCCCGTGTGCTGTGCGATGTCAGTGCACGTAAAAGAACCCCAGGTGGTCAAAATTTCCGGAGCCCTCCACTACGGCGTCTCTCATAATCAGAACTGGTTTTGGGACGTTAAACCCCACATAACAACAACTTCTGTGAATTGCACTGGGTCAAACCGCAGGCGTTCTAAAGGTAATGCGCTCTGGTGTCGTTGCTTCTGAGCGCGTGTCATTTATAGCCAGATACAACCTGAATCTAGAGCGAGGCCACGCCCTAATAACATCCAACCACCGTTTCTCCGCGACGCTGCTTTCCACTTAAACAAAATAAAGCCATAGTGGCAAAAATAAAAGATAACTACACAAATTTGTGTGTCTTTATTCGTTTATTAGAGTGGAATACGGAAAGGTCAATTTTTTACTTGAAACGCTTGCAATGCAGCGACTCGGCGCACCCCAAGCGCCGCCACCCGAGATTCTCAGCTCAGTTGGCAGTGAGGTTTCTTGCGTTACGTGGGCTCTGCTTCGGTCTCATTAAAGAACTCTGCTGCGGTCTCATTAAGAACGAAGCGTTCTGACATCCATGCATTACTCTCCCTGTCTCTTGTACACGTCATTGCATATATCGGTGAAAAGACTCCAGAACAGTAGACGTCGAGAAGGTACCGAAGACATGAAAGACGCCGCCATTATGAGGACGTCGCACGACGACGATTCTGCTTGCGATTCAGCTGGCTTCTGTGATTGGCTACCGAAGTAACACCGACTCGAGCGGTCAGTCTGCCCTTGTTGCCCATAATGCGACTTCTTTGGGTTGTATGCTTACTCGCCTTCATTACTTGCCTTCCAAACTGCGCTTGGAAGGCCCGGCACGATGAAATGAACCATGCGAGTATGCGAAACAGTTTTCCGGGAACGTCGAAGCTTGTCAACTGTGGTGATTGCTGTGCGACGACACAAGCGGTGGTCCGATGGAGTGAACATTTCATAAGTCACGACCAAATTCTCACTTGTTTGTTTTGGCTTCCTCCCTTACGTTAAAGAAATCTGCCATCACTTCATCTACAAAAGAGTGACCCATCCTCATCTCCCGTATTATTCTTTGTTGTGGCCTCCGTGATGCCTATGCTCTCAGAGTCTGAAACACAGTGCCGGATATAGGATTGTTCCGAGGGTGCGTCAGCTTATGGGAAGTCTGATACCAATTGTACGAATTAGCCACAGCAGTACTAGGATGACTCATGCGGCCTCTGGAGTGCACCACGTTACAACTCCTGCCCTATTGCTGAACTTTATAAGTGATTTGACTACCAACATTCGCGCGACGTTAGAGTTTTTGCTGGCGACTGTATGCTCCATACGAAGTGGCAATCGAGTTCTGAGGAAGCCCGCAAAACTCATTTGCAGAACTCAAGCCCGCAGCCTCCTGCCGAATTTTTCGGCAACTAATAGGCTGTGATTTCTGAGAAATCCGTATGGATTTTCTTGTAGCTTTGTGCTACGTATACCCGTGCTTGTGCCGTGTTCAGAGGCGTAGTAGCCAAGGGAAGAGGGAGTGGTTGGGAGGTTGAAACCCCGTTCTCCCACTCTTACCCGCTAGTGCAACTGGGCGGCTGAATGTGTGTCGATGCCAACACGAAGGCGGTGGAGTTCCGGACATTCAGGACGTTAGGCTAACCGCATTTACATGACATTATGTACATGATTTTTCCTTCTCTCTCGTGAGCCCAGTCGGCGTCTCTCTGGTTCACCTCCGTGGCCCCTCACGAAAACGTGCATCCCCTGCCATTGGTGATGATACCTTTACAAAAATGCCATATATTGTGATATCAGGAATTGGGCAGATGTGGCTATGTATGGCACGTGTCCGTATTTGGCAGTATTTGCCCAATACGCGTCAGAATCTTACATGGCATTCCTCGAGTTGGTCTTTCATTGTCATATATCTTTCTATCGCGATTTGGGCAAATACAGCCACATACGGGCACGTGCCATATATAGCCACATATGCCAATTCCTGATATCGCCATATATGGCATTTTTGTAAGGGTAGGCAGGGAAGAAGGCCCGCGGTCGGGTGACGCCTGTGTCCAAACTACACTGCCACGCAGGCACGTGCTTTCCCACGTCGGGTTTGGTCGCCTCCGTTTCCGCGGCACTGGCAACAGCGGACGGCAGTCCGGGGCGCCACAGCCCAGGGAAACAAAGGTCGGCGTGCACTTTGAACCACAGGCGCCAGCAAGTGCAACTCCGTGCCTGACAGCGGTCGCTTCCGCGTTCCGTCGGCTGCATCAGCCGAGGGGAGCTCCTCTGCGGAATCACTATCACAAAAGCCCGTCCACCGCCAGGGCTCGCACGGGTTGCAGCTCATCGGTGCCCCATGAAGAGGCCCGGCAGCCCAGTATGGTCTTCTGATGAGTCTCTCTGTGCCCCGAAGCGTGATGACCAGTCTGCAGGTCGAAGGCTGGGAACTGGCATCGAACCCGCACAGCACCCGAGCAGCGACAAAGCAAGCACGCAACCTCTCCCGAGATATGCCAGGTTATAAAATTCTCTCCCATCTCTGTTGCTAAACTTGAACTCCGTGGGGCTGCAACTTGGGCTTGTTGGTGAATCATGATGAACTGAAGCGTTGCGCACAAGAACGAGGACACAAGAAGGAACACAAAATGACAAACGAAGCGCAAAGCAACAACACTTTATTTGCGGGGAATGTGACCTCATTTATTCCACAGCTGAACACTTATCGCGCATTACAAGGCAAAACAAGATCCTACATCAGACCCAGATATGCTATTTCTTTAGGTGATAATGAGATGGAAGGCATGCTGACGCATTTGTCTTTAAGAGGGCTCACCAGCTCCAAAGCAACGCAGATTTGAACTTTTTGTGTCCATAGATGGCAGCACTTACACACCGCCAAAAGTAGGGAAGTTAGAGTACACTCTAGGTGTGTAAATCTCACCAGGACGTTAAATCATGTGAAAAGGTCATTCCGCGCGCGAAAAGTAGTGCTGTTTGAAACTTGCCCGGGAATACTTCAAAACATGGTGAAGCCGTAGCAAATGCGACGGAGGGGCTTCCACTTTGTCCTCCCCGTACCGTGGGGTGTAAGCCATTCCCTCCAACTTCGTATCGCCACACCGCCCCCGTAGTAACCCACACGTTGGGTGGACAGACAGCTGTTTCCACAGCTGCGTGCCGCTTATTGTCAGATGTTATCGAATATTTTCAGCAGCTGGCTTGGAAAATGTGCAAAAGGGCGCTGTTCACTGCTTTCAGCTATGAGTGCGAAACCCACCGCCTTCAGGTGTTGCCCACAGAATACGCTGTCTGTTTCTAACGCACTTCGCGACGAGCATACCAATTATTCACGCACGTCTCCACCTGCTGCACGAAGCCAACACTGTCTCAACTATTCCGCGAAACAAGATTTTTAGGGGAGCGCTAAGGGGTGTCACCACGTGGTCTTAGCCTCACAGTAGAAGAGAGAGCGGCTATGGAGCCCCGAAAACACGAAGTAGCTTAGACTTGTTTGGGCACAAGCTTGCGTAACTATTGTAACTATTGACAATAGTAACTATTGGTATCAAGTGCAAGGTCAGATGATATCTCGTCTTCAGAAATGTCTATTCGTGGTGTGGACAAAAAAAGGCATAAGCATTCAGGCAATATCAAGAGATGAAGCCTTTTGGAAGAACGAGATGTCCCCCGGCTCAAAACATTTTACATGCACTGCATGCTACCAGAGCTCGTGGACCCAAGGAGGAGCCGTGGCCTTCCGATTCGCGAGCCTGATCATATCACGGAGGCGCAAAAGAACCGTTTACTCAAGCAGACTTTGAAGAAGACGTCTGGAAATGGAGACGGCCAATAAGTCGCCGAGCAATCCTGTTCTGACAATCGATGTACGTCAGGAGTCGTACGTGTTTCCTCACACCAACGCTGTTGTTTATGCTCAGAGTTGCCAATCCCGCTTATTATAAATGGATTTGGGCTTCTTTTTTCGCTGAGCCACTTGTAAAATTTTTTAGTCGCTGGCCGCGTTTTTTTTTTCTTGGGGGGGGGGGGGGGGGATTATTTGCATTTTTCCAGCAAATACAGTTAGTTTAGCGATCATCACCGTCACCAGTGCGTGTTTGCGGTTCACTAATAGCGTGCTTGTCGATGACTTTGTGTAGTTGAGTGTTGAAGTCAAACATATGTTGGTGAATCAACAACATTAATCATGCGCTGGCAAACGTTCCTTCAAGCGAATGGAGACTACCCTGGAGACTTTTAAAAAGTAAATATGCGCTTTGGTTCATCGTTGCACATATTTTTGCTGTACAAAGTAATTAGGTGATTTATTAAACTCCCCTTTGTAATTGAGTGACATGTTTTATTATAATAAAAATATTTCCAAGAATGGGAAATTTTATTATGTTTCCGCTTCTTTTGGGCTTCTTTTGCGATGAGTATTTGCTTGTTTGCTCGGTAGCATTTGGCAACACTGTTTGTGCTGATGCACAGGCGCACTGAGGTGATAATTTGAATAAATTTTCCACTGTGTGTGGAAGTTACTCGCCGCCACTGATCCCAGCGAATCTTTCTCGCTTTATTCTTTCCCTGCACGAGATTGGGCTTACCTGAAAGCCCGAGCACTCGAAAGCCACTGCGCACACTGCGATGGAGAGCGGGTACAGCAACGTTGGAATAGGGCGTAATATGCGTGTTTTCATTAAACTTCCTGAATGAAATGTAATTTAATGGTATTTACAAAGTACTACATTTATTTTACACAGAACTGTCTCATCGTCATTCACAACTGAGTATTCCGTAGAAAGCAACCTTCGTAAAAAAAAATAATTTTTTTTCTGGGCACGGCTCACGTTGTTTTATCTCTGAGACACTTTGATCTGCTTATTTGCCATCTAGACAGCAGGTGATTAGATGGAATGGCTACTTTGAGAACATTATATTCCTAAGCAAATTCAAAAGATTTGTACTCTTCTGCCTGTTTTATTATATTTGTTATATTGTGCGCTTCTCCCTGTTTTATATATTACATACAGCATGCTTGCTAGGCTAGCGTTTAGAAATTTAAGATGGCAAACGAAAAGAAAAATTTCTCCTCGCTGCATACAAGCGATTATAATGTTTGCCACGGGAACAAAATGAAGTATAGTGTTTAAAAATTACATCGAAGGTGGTCGAACGCGAAGACGGGGTCAGTTCCTGGGGAATGTCCCTGCACTATCACCCCGTTGCTACGTTATGAAAACAGTTCGTGTCGAGTCATATACACTTGCCAGCGACCGCTCAACTTCAGAAATGTTTTCTTTCCAAAAAACAAGGCTTCTTCTGATCTGCGCATGTGCACATGGCGCCGGGACAAACCTGTTCGTGGTAGCCGATCGCGCTTTTATATCTATTTGCCTGCTTCTTTAAAATTTTCTAAACAGCCGCGATGCCGTGCTTGCCCATCTTCCTGATCCCCAGAACGCAGGAAAAGCACTCAAATCTCTCCTGCAGGTGTCGCCGCTGTTCCTTTTGCCACTACATCAAATTCTTACGGGCGCCGATTAGCACGATTAGCTACGGGTAGGGAACAATCACTGAACACCGAGGATCTCTCGACAATCTGCCTAGAGGGCGAGCTGGTAGCCAGGACGCAGTCGAGACGCCGTCGAAACACTGCTTTGTGTTTGGGCGGCACACCTGCATTAGCCACGCATTCCACTACGTTGTCGCGTGGAACACGCACGAGAGATGGCATGAAAGCGCAAAAAGGAGAACAAAAGCAGCAGTACAGCACCCCCTAGGAGGATATTGCTCCCACAAGCACACAAATCGGGAAAGAAAAGAAAAAAGGCTCGTTCAAGCTCACTAAAGGTCTATTCGATTCAGCCAAGGTTCCCTGCACCTTCTGCACCTTTTCGCGGTGCGCTACACCATCGTCCTCGATTCCTCGCGGTACAGCGGCGCCCGCTGCACCTCCGTCCTCGATTGTGGCGGGGTGCAGCCAAGGTGCCGCCGCGGTGCCGTGCACCTTTGCACCTCCCAGATTGTGGGTGCAGCGTTTTGGTGCAGCCTCGCTAGCCCGTCAGGCGACGCGTGCAGACGACGGCGTCGGCCAGTCTATGTGGAGGTGGTTAGGACGTACGCCGCGACGAAATCACAGGAAGTAATCCTGTGAAAGTGATAAATGTTTGACATTTTTCTCTGAACACGTGCACGGTGACGGCTTGTTTTCACGTTCACTTTTTTTCTTCTCACAAATGGTAGGATGCAGATTGTAACCGTCGTTCGTGTCGGCAAATGCGTGGATGCGCATAATATAAGTATCACGTCTTGTTTCGCGCGCCCGAACGCAGGTTTTGTTGTAGCATATCACCATCCATAGTTGTAGCGAGCACAAGCAGGCTGCTTGAAACAATAACTCCTCGAGCTGGCCCTGCAGCAGACGACAGGCCGCACCTCAACGTTCGATTCACACATTTGGGCGGCGGGGACGGTGCTCCATCTGCACCGCGAAAACGGGTGCTGGGAACTGCTGCACCGTGTGTCGACACCATCTGTACCTTTTTGTGCGTGGTTCCGTGCACCTTTTCTGAATCGAACAGACCTTAAAGGGCAACTCCGGCGGTTTTTTCACCATGTTCTGATATCGATGTTTTCGAATAGTACTGATAATCCTGTAGCAGCCAGGGTGGTTCAGTTTGTTCAGAAACGCACCAATAATCTTAAATAACCGACCGAAAAGCGTGTTCAAACCGAAACCGAAACGGGTAGCCGCTTCTTGCAGCGTATGCGATGACGTCATAGCCTCCCCGCTAACAGAAGTATGGAGAAAAGTGACAGTGGCGAGGCCATCCGATGATCTATTGAGTTATGCCAGCTTTTCTGAACTTGACAGTGACGATTTGAACGCTGAAGTACCGCCGTTTTGCTTTTGAAGTCCCGCATGCCCGGGTAGGCATCGTTGAAGGCGATGACGTCATAAACACAGGGTGGCCCGCAGGGCAATCCGCTAAAAATTTTAAAATTCGTTTCCAGGAAAACTAAATAACTTGCAACCGCCTGGTTTGGCATATATTATTACAGTGCCGAGGAGAATACATAGTAAAAATTTCATTGAGATCTGTGGACACTGAAAAATCGCCGGAGTTGCCCTTTAAGTGCATCCCTTTTCGCCGGTGCGCACGAATACGGTCATGTGAGAGGTTGGTGGTGGAGCGTAGGATCGCCGAACGTAGGCGGCACCAGGTGGAGCCACATCGCGCCTGTTGGTCTGGGGCCCACGGACGCAACCTCGTGATGAATGCGGCAGGGCTAAACGACGTCCTCAACAAAGAATCGTCAGGATTAGCGACGACCTTGGCAAAAGGCGTCGACGACATGCGCGCCATCTCCCCCCAGGTGCAGATAGTAGTGTGCACGGTACCGGAAATACCAGTGCGTGACGGCAACCTCCAAAGAGCGGTTGTCGATGCGAACAAAGAGATATGGCGTACGAGTCGAGAGAAGGGTTTCGAAGTAGTGGAAATAAACAGGGAAGTGCATAGGTGGGGGGGTTTCCAAAGAGACAGAATTCACTTCGATAGGAGGCTTGGTCATGAGGTGGGTTGGCGGATTGCAGGACGTGCAGTAGCTTTTTTGGGGGGCACGCGGGTCCTTCGGAGTCCGGGGTAGCAAGGAACAAAGGAAACAAGCAGGGGGATTTTCGGGCAGGTAGCACTGAGAAATGCAAGAAAGGAGGTAAAAGGAAGAAAAGAGCGAAGGCGCGTGTAGCAATTAGTTACATAAACATGCAGGGTGGCAGAAAAAAGGCAAAATGGTTAGAGATTGAGGAACAGTTAAACAAAGAAAAGATAGGTGTTTATGCGGTTACAGAAACACACCTTAGAGACCTGGAAGAGCCACCACATATTGACAGTTATGTTTGGGAAGGGTGCAACAGGATCATATCAGAAAGAAAAGGTGGGGGTGTTGGAATGCTTATTCATAGCGGAGCAAAATGGGAGAGAGTAAAACAAACGTGTTCAGAGCACCTCTGGGTTTCGAGCACGGTAGGTGGAAAGAAAACGTGGCTAGGTGTAGCTTACATGTGGACGGGAAATAACTGTAAGGAAAAGAATCTGGAGATAAAGCATTGCATAAACACCGATATTAAAGAATTTGGTCACGGGGCCGAAATCATCCTCCTAGAGGATATGAATGCCCACATCCACGACCTTGACGGATATACAGACACCAATGGGAGGTTATTGCTCGATCTTTGCGAGCACCATAGTCTTGTGATAGTTAACACAGGGCCCAAGTGCGATGGACAGATCACGTGGGAGGTCAGAAACAGACAATCGAACATTGATTATTGTCTTATGACAGAAGGAATCTATGAAAAACTGAGAGAAATGAGAATAGACGAGGACGGGATTAACAGCTTGGGTAGTGATCATAAACGCGTAACGTTACAACTGGGATATAAAACTGAAAATAATAACGTAGAGTCGAAGTTTGGCAGCTCGTATTTAAATGACAAACAAATAAAAAATATAGCCGCAAGAGTAGAGGAAGAAGTAGGCAAAATACGAGGCAAGGACTTGGGTATAATGAGCTAGTTCATACAATGACGAAAGAAATAAGTAAAGAGAAGAAAACTGTTTGCTGGAAAGGAAAGAGAACGCCAAAAAGATGGTGGAACAAGGAAATCCGGGAAGCGATCGAAAAGCGACGTAAAGCATCAAGGGAGCACAGGCAGGCAAAAAGAGAGAAGCGGCCGCAAGTCGAAGTCACGGAAAGATGAGATATATATTTAGAGAAAAAATCTATTGTGCAGAAATTGGTCGAGGCAAAAATTAAAGGTGAAAGCGAACGCTGGGTGACAGAAATTCATGACAAAAGGAAGGCCGCGCCTAGGATATTTTGGAACCACATAAAAGCGCTAGGTAAAAAGTCTGCCACATTGCAACAGCATATTGTTGATGAAAGAGGAAATCAATTGGAAGGGTACGAAGCATTGGGTTACATCCAGAAAGTAACAGCCGGTTCGTTTAAAAAGATCGTCCAAGAGATTCCCCCAGTGGATAAAACCATGACGGATAACGAAACTAAGGAAGAGCTAGAACTTGAGAGTTTCAACTGGAAAAAGGCCGAAGGAAAAATTCCAAAGCGCACTGCCCTGGGTTTAGATGGGGTCCCCGTTAGCCTCATTAACGAATTAGGACAGAACACTAAAGAAGCACTATTGAAAGCCGTAGAAAAATGCTTACAGAAGAGGCAAATACCGGACAGTTGGCGAAAAAGCAGAATGAACTTAATCTATAAAGGCAAGGGGGAAAAGAACAACATTCGCTCGTACAGACCGCTAACCATTACATCGGTACTATACAGGATGGCTATGCAAGCAGTAAAATTAAAAATAGAAGCCTGGGCAGAACGTAACAATATTTTGGGAGAACTTCAGAATGGATTTCGAGTAGACAGGCGTTTAGATGATAACCTATTTGTTCTTACTCAGTGTATAGAAATATCTAAAATAGAAAGGAGGCCGTTGTATGTGGCTTTTCTAGAAATCACTGGGGCGTATGACAATGTTAATCAGGAAATATTGTGGGAAATTTTGGAAGGAATGGGCATAGGCGACGATTGTGTACAGCTTTTGAGGGAAATATATCGAGAAAATACAGTTTGCATAGAATGGGAAGGAATCAGTAGCAGAAAGAACGTTGATATTAGCAAGGGGCTGAGACAGGGATGTCCTTTGTCGCCGCTGTTATTCATGCTGTACATGGTTAGAATGGAAAAAGCGCTAGGAGATAGCAACATTGGTTTTAATCTGTCACACAAACAGGGCGGCGTGATGATTGAGCAGATGCTTCCGGGTTTATTTTATGCTTATGATATTGTCTTATTCGCGGACAGTCGAGATGATATACAACGGCTGGTGAATATATGCGGGAAGGAAGGCGAGGCTCTAGGACTAGGATTTAGTGTAACAAAATGCGGATTGATGGTATTCAATGATCCCAACGACCAGGCGGTATCCATACAGGGCCAAGAAATACCGAGAGTAAGCGAATACAAGTACCTTGGCGTATGGGTAAATGAGGGTGATATATACATGAAGGTACGCGAAAAAACCTTGGCAGCAACGGGAAAAAGGAACGCAGCAATAATGAAGCACAGAGCGTTATGGGGACACAATAGGTACGAGGTGCTTAGGGGTCTGTGGAAAGGGGTAATGGTACCGGGGCTTACATTTGGGAACTCAGTGGTGTGCATGAGGCCAGAGATACAATCGGGAATGGATGTGAATCAAAGAACTGTGGGACGCCTCGCGTTGGGTGCTCACGGGAAAACGACAAACGAGGCTGTAAAGGGCGATATGGGGTGGGCGAGTTTTGAGGCAAGGGAAGCGCAGAGCAAAATAAGGTTTGAAGAAAGGCTAAGGAATATGAAAGAGAGTAGGTGGGCAGTGAAGGTGTTCCGCTATTTATATAGAAAGAGCGTTGACACGCAGTGGAGAAAGAGAACTAGGAGGCTCACCAGTAAATATACGGCTCTAAGAGAACTGACAACAAAGAGCGTAAAGGGAAAAGTCAGAGAGGCGGAGAAGATTTACTGGAGGGCAGCGATGGAAAAAAAGCCGACTCTGAATAACTACCGAGAGGGCAAAAACGAAATAAAGAGGGAGGCATTTTATGATAATTCAAGAGGAAGCGCTTTATTGTTTGAAGCGAGATCGGGCTGCCTTAGAACGCGTATTTATAAAGCGAAATTCAGTAAAGAAGAAGAAAAATGCACATGCTGTGAGGAAGATAGGGAAACGACGGAGCATGTTCTGATTGAGTGCGGAAATATCCGCCCAGGTGTACGTTTGGGCACCACCCTACAGGAAGCCTTGGGTTTAGGGCGAACAACGGGAAGCTGAACATAGCCGCGACTGAAATAAGTAAGAGACGGTTAGAATACTGGTGGCAGAAAACTAGAGAGAACGGACAAAAATAATTATAGAGAAAAAATAAGGACCTTCTGCCATAAGGGGCAGGGAACTGGGCTATGAATTTCCGTTTTTTCTATAGTATGATCGATTTGATTGAAGTAAATTTAAAAGGCATGAGGAAAATTTAAAGAGAGAGAGGAAAAAAAAGTGCTTAAATCTTCTTACGAGCCTGGTGGCGCACATGTCACCGCCCCGCTACAAAGGGGACGCTCATAGCATCCATCCATCCATCCTAAACTTCGCGCGAATTTTAAATCCACGTTGAAAGTACAGACGACGCTTTTGGAGCCTGTGAAATGCGAACCAGATGGTTGATATCCATGACAGTTATAGCAATAAGGAAAGAAAAAGGGAGGGTGGGTGAAATTTAGAGAATTAGGCTATTTTATTTGGGAGACAACAAGAAACAGCGAGAAGTTAAAAAGTACAATTTTTCGGCATATTTGCCACTGGTTTGTAAAAAAATCAAAGCTTGTGTAAAATATCTATCCTCAACATTTCCCACATATACTAAAGACGAATACAGTACCGAAAACCCCGTGTAAATCTGACTAAATTTGGGCGCGCTAGAGCTTCTCAAAGTGCGCCTGTATTCTCTATAGGCGCAGATCTTGTGGGCTTCAATGATTAGGCGCGTTGTGTCATTCCTGTTTTTTGCAATTGCAGTGGTACGTTTCTATTCAGGTTTGCACCCACATTCCTCGCAGTGAATGGCCAGCCACCCCCTGTATTGCTTTTCACGTTGTACGCATGTTTTATTTAAATTTTTATTTATACAATACTGCGGACTCGTGGTCCATGCAGGGTTGTCTGTAAAAATACAGTCATACAAAGAAACAGCAATGTACAACAAAAATACAGACTAGGGTAGCTTTATATGACAGAATGATCACTTGTTTTGGTAAGGCAGTTCCAATCATTGATTGTTCTTGGGAAATAAGAAAACTTAAATAGGTTTGTGCGAGCAAAGTATGGGGTGAGAGCGTTGTCATTGTGGTGTCGGGTGGGCCTGCTAGTTAAGGGCGATAGATATGTCGATGAATCTAGTTTTCCAAGAGTTGGGAAAGAAACTGTAATCTAAATTTTTGCCTTCGTTCCTGTAATAGGGAAATTCCGTGTGCTTGCATTAAATCGGAAGGCGAGTCTAACCGAGAAAACTTGTTAAAGATGAATCGTACGGCCTTTCTCTGAATACGCTCCAGACTATGAGTGTTGCGCTTAGAATGAGGGTCCCATACAATGCACGCATATTCTAGTTTTGGCCGTACAATAGCAGTGTAGCAGAGGAGCTTAACATTAGTGGGAGCAGTTCTAAGTTTATGTTGAAGGAGGCAAAGCTTGCGAAAGGCAGATGAACAGACGTTATCGATATGAATATTCCACGACAGATTTCAAGCGAGTGTTACACCGAGATTTTTGTAGTGACTTATTTGTTGTAATGCCGAAGACCCTAATATGTAGGTGTAAGATGGCGGATATTTTTTTGCGAGTTACTGGAAGGAGGGGATCGTTGATATAGCGAGCTGTCTGACCGATGTACACGCGGTCACATGTCAGCGGAGAACAATACACAACCCATTTGAAACATTGTACATAATTATATTGATATTGATAATTGTTCTTACAGGAGTTCTTTTCTTCGCAGTTTGTTTCAGTCAATTTGCACATTGAAGCAAGTTTGGCTGGCGCGGACAACAAAACCCTCACATCAGCCCGTTGCGCAACCTTCTTGATGTTATGCGATAATTTATGAATGTACGGTATCGCAACACATTTTCTTTTATCAATGTTATGAGGTGCGGGGGGCAGGTTCGAAGGAGACGCTTTGGAATTCCTAAGCAACTTCTCGGCTACGGAGACAACCAGTTCATCAGGGTAACCTGCCTGTGATAATCGTGTTGCTTGCTCACAAAAGCGTTGGTTCATTTGGTGAGGGCAGGACTTTTCCAGGGCATTCTTTAGACACAGATTGGCAATTCCCCTTTTCACTAACTCCGTATCGGCAAGAGAGCAGCCACATCATAGAGCGCTGCAAGAACGACCCTAAACAAAATTGAAGTGGTGGCACATCTCACGTTTTGATCGATTTCGATTTCAGCTTGCCTCAACGAATCACCTCGGCTCTGTGCAAAACAGCGGTGCAAAACGACAGGACGCAAGTTAGCGGCCGCGTTCTTACTTCGCCCGAAGAACGCTCCGTCACGAGGACGCCACGCGCCTAACTTCTGTGGCGGTCGAGGCCTACCGAAACGCTGACTACCAGCGTGAATAAGAACGACAATCTGCTTCGTTCTACCCATCGTTCCTAGATGGCTGTACCTAAGTGATCCAAGAGTGCAGTATAAGGGAGGTGATCTTAATTAAAGAGTAATTTTGCTTGTTAAACACTAACTGTAAAGGATTAAGGACGCTCGTCACGATGTCTGGTGAGTTTGGACGAGAAAGGATTCAAGCGAACGTGTGAGAGGGAAGGGGAACAAAATTTATGTTTCACACTACAGAGGAGAGTAAAGAGAAAGAGGGAAGTAAACTATAAACACAGCGCTACTCGACAATCTTAATGCTACATACGCTGGAGTTCACCCTGAACAAAATAATGTCCAGCATCTGGCTACACTAACATACAGCGTTCTGTACGCGAAGCGGTCTCGTATAAAGACCATCTCCCCGAAGGGAACCCTGATGGGATGCGAAGCAGCAGCGGTGCGCACTGCGTTGACCCGGTTGAAACGGGCGTCGACGCGGGTGCTGGAAGAACGGTTTGAAGCGAAACTCTGTGTACCGTTTACTCCAGTAAACGTTTGTTTGAAACGCAAAGACACGGTAGGCGGGACGCGTTGAAGTCGCTTGCGCTCGGCTTCCTTGGCTCCCGTCTCGTCGGTGTTACCCGCGCGCCGTCTCTATTCTCGAACGCGATCGGCGTTCTTGACTCGCACCTCGTCGGTGTCGTTGGTCTTCCACTGCCGACGCTTGCGTTCGGCTTCTCTGGCTCGCGCCTCGTCAGTTTTGCAGGCGCGACGTCGCCATTCGCGAACGCGATCTGCTTCGCTAACCCTCGCAACGCCGGCGACGGCCGGGTTAGGCCAAATCGCTTCGGCGCATGTTTCGGCGGGCGATGGAGCGTCGTCTTCCGGCGTCCTCTCCATCGCAGATAAACGAGCCGAAAGAGTGTTCACTCGATGTGCGCTCGAGCGTAGCGAGCGGTGGAGAGGGCGAAGCGAGAGAGAGGTGACACGCGGCGAGCGCGCGGCAGGCGAGGGAGAGAGTGACGTCACCGCGCACTGCGAGGGGGGCGTGACCTACTTGGCACCGCTCCAATACCTGCGGCGAGGGGAGCGGCACGGAGACACGGACGGACAGCGTTACACAGGCTAGTCAAAGAGCTGCTTCGCATCTAAAGAAAGCGAAACAATGCCTCACACTTGTGCTTCGATGTCCTCCCGGCATGATACGCTGGTCGGAGCAAGCGAGGGCAGTGGTGGCACGGTTGGTCGTCGGGCAGTGGAGCGGCCGTCGGCACGCGGATGTGCTACCGTGTGCGGCGCCGTTGGGCAACACGTCGCGGCCTACGAGTGGTCGCAACTCTCAGGGTCCACGGCCAGTCTCAAACCACATACTGTACACAGCACCGGTTAGGCCTCGTTCCCGAACCAGCCCCGGCAAACTACATCCTGGCAGGAGCCGCTTCGAAGGCCTCGTCCTAGAACCTGGAACAGGCCACCGGAGCCGGAACTGGCAGGCGCGTCCTGGTACAACGCCCGCCTCAGGGACGACGACCGGAGCTCTTCCCCTCGAGCGGAACACGGCTTCGCCTGTCTGCCGCCTTCCCTGCTCGAGCTCCCTGCACCGTTCCTTGTGCGTGAAATGAATTTTGTTTCCGGGCGCGATATGAAAAAAACAGTGTGCAAAAAAAAAAGGTGCATAAGGACAACGTGGTGCCCAAAAATAAATCATTTGTTGGAAGTGTAGCGCTGTGTCTGTGTGCCTCCGCGTTCTTCTTGTGTCCCGTTACCTTGTGCTACCATAGTTATTCAAAATGCCATACCAATAAGCCCGCCTTGCAGCTTTACTCGAATATGTAGATTTAATGAACGAATCAACTATAAAGCCTATAGGCTTTATAGTTCCCTATGCTTCCCCTATGCTTTCCTATAGGAAAGCATAGAGGAAGCTTTTGGGGTTCTTAATTGTATTATAATTGTGGAGTAGAAAGGAATTAAAGTGGTCGAAAATAGAAGCCTGTCTTCGGTGGGAACTCACGACCTTCGAATAACGCGTCCGATACTCTACCGCTGAGATACGAAGGCGAACGTCCCCCCTCCCCGTCCACTTTACTGAGTATATATGCACATACAATCAAACACTGCCAGGATTGTATGATTGTATGTACATATCTATGTACATATATACGAAGGCCAGTGAGCTCCGGTGCCCAGCGAAGAAAAGCAAGACAAGAAAGAAGTCAGAATAGAACAGCCAGCCTGCGGAAAAGGCACTGTGTGTATGTCTCTCTCCTTTTCAATACATAGTGGTGTTCTGACCGTCTCCGCAGACGACTTGATGCCCCTGCTGATTGATGCTACCACCGCCGCAATAATATGTCACTCGTGAACGTTATACTACACATTACTCATTCGTAGTTTATTTTGGATGCATTCCATACTAAGCGTGTAGAAATCTAGTGACACACATGCTTCACACTTCGAGGGTGAGAATATTGCTCGAGGCGTGCTTACGTGCTCACTGCGCACTCAGTATGGAAGGGACCGTGCAACACTTTTTGAACACACCGAGCAAACGGTGCCAATCAGTCGTTGAGTCTTCTGTGAACGTGCGAGCCAAATATTATTGTGCTGAAAGCTGGCCCATGCCCGCGCGCGCGAACTCACCCACCGCGCCGGGGAAATGCCGCTCACGGGCGCGGATGCGGACGCGGGGCTCCACAAGGACTCGTTGCACACATTCAATGAAATCACCAAGCACTATCAGCTCGGCAGGAGAGTCTATCCCCTGCCCCACACCAAGCTCTCCAGACCTCAGTCTTCCACATTCCGAATGTTGCAGAGCGGGTCCTATCCTAGCCTAGCCAGCGTCAGCAGGTACGCGGACTCATTCAAGCCCGATTGTCCGGAGTGCGGAGATCCCTTCTGCACGTTAGCACACATGCTCTGGCGGTGCCCTTCGTTACAGGACGACGAACACGTCACCACTGAAGAAGAGTGGGAAAAGACGCTTAAGGGCACCGAACTCACCGCGCAGCTATGGGCCGTCCAGAGGGCCCACGACGCGGCGGTCAGGCACGGCCTGCCCGTCCCGACGTGGGAGCGGCCCGCGGTGGCTCCTCCCCTGTAAGGGACTTTCAGAGTCGCTCCTCAGGACCACATTAAAGTTCGATGTCTGTCTGTCTGCAAGCTCCAGTGGATTTGCAGTTTTATTTTAAATACATCATGCAATCGCCTGCTCTCGTTTCAACAAGTGACGTCACCAGCAGCACCGACCCGCGAGTAGGTAGCGGGGTAGCAGGAAAGTGTCAAACGTACCGCAGAAAACTCTTGAATAGCACCGTGGCTTTGATTTTAAGATAACGCTAAAAAATAAGCAGCCGTCGTACACGCACGCACGCAAGCCCACTGTAGGCGCCTGAGTGGCGAGAGCAGGCATGCAGCGCTAGATCCCGGCACCAGACAAGCTGGCGGCGACCGGCAACATATAATAAAAAATAAACAAAATACATCAAAACGTGCATGTGTAGGTCCTCGTAACACACCGCTCACCCATAGCCCGACGTATTAATTTAGTTCGCTGTTCGCCTCCTTATCATCTCTGTCCTGCACTACCATCAGCCCAGCAACGTGATTGAAGTCTTCACTCGCCAGTCCGTACCATGTGAAACATTGGACAGCTTATGGCATGCCATAAATCTACTGTGCACAACAGCGTCCCTGTAACAATACTATGGAACGAGATTACAGGTCGTGCAATTGTTTTGGTATTCGCGGTCTGCAAGAATGACGAACACCGAAATGCAGGAAACCGCAACAGCGTGGACAATGAGAAATAATAACGAACATTCGCAAGAAAGTCACATGCCTCGGACAAAGTTTAAATGTGATCGCGAACACGCACAACGACACTCATGCTCATATGAATCCTGAGCTGCGTGGAGTCATACCGTCACCACAAGACGTCATGATTGCCTGCTGCAGTTCTGCTGACATGCAGCAACAAATAGTGCGCAATTGCTCTAGCATGCACGTAAATTTCACAGCACTGAACTGAAATCTCGTGACTGCGATGCCACAGGGTTGCCCTACAACACGCGATATCACATGCATGTATTCATCTGTGTAAGACACGAGTGAATTACTACTACTATTCCACACAGTTCTACAGGCGCTGTACTCACTCCCTGTAACGGCCAAATGACAGAATGGTGGGAACGAAGCCAATGCACTCCTTACCCTCTAATCGGGCTAAACACGCACATAGACCTAACGAAGTTTCAGAATGCATTCATACAAGGTGATCTCAATAATAGAACCACAGTTGGGTTGCTTGGTGTTTAAGTTGATGCGTCAACTATCTTAGAGCTTACCTAGCATTAATGCTCATTGTATCTGTTACAGACGGGTTTGCCCTATCCGCGGAACACATGAGTCATCTCACAGGCTAAGTCATTCAAATGTGGTACTTACATTTATTTTCGGCGAGACGTAGACATTGATGCTACAGGATCCAGTCACAGAAGCGCCGGGATTGAACCAGGGCTAACGCAAGGAGGAAAGTAGAAAGAACAAAATGCCACCACACAAACACACGCAGCAGTTGCAGCACGGTAATGGAATTTTCTCCAGAAACAAAGGAAAAGCCAGCTGCCAACAACTTAACTACACTTCCACTGCCAACCACCCAAACGAGCTTCGCTGGCTTTGCTTCGCGTCTGCGCCTGCCTGCGCCAGCCTCCGCAGGTGAAAGAATGGGAAATTTACACCAAAATGCAAGATAAGTGTGTGGTACAGTGGCGCACCGACGGGGGGGGGGGGGGTTCGGGTGTTGTAACCCCCCTGAGGCCGACCTAACCCCATCCCACTCCGTAGCTGCTCCTATGTCCTAGAAGAATGTGGCGCTAATGTCTCTGCAAAATGCCGAAAAAATAAAAATGATCATCATCATTGATGTTACTATTATTTGGCATTTTATTAACTTTTTTTTTACACACGCAACAACTGTGTAATGGCATGCCCGGCCCTTCGTGAAAAATTGAACCCTACCCCTTGTAGAGATCCTGGGTGCGCTACTGGTAGAGCATTCCTCTACTTATTGCGCGCCTTCCTGAATAAAAATACGGTCTCTCAAAATCTTGCCCAAAATGCCAAAAAAGGTAAGACTATAGTATTGGGTATTTTGTGAAATTCTGACTCGATCAGAAGTCGCACAAAATGCGTTTTCCCGCATCGTAGAGCATTCCTCTACTTATTGCGCGCCTTCCTGAATAAAAATACGGTCTCTCAAAATCTTGCCCAAAATGCCAAAAAAGGTAAGACTATAGTATTGGGTTTTTGTGAAATTTGACTCGATCAGAAGTCGCACAAAATGCGTTTGTCCGCATCATAGAGCATTCCTCTACTTATTGCGCGCCTTCCTGAATAAAAATACGGTCTCTCAAATCTTACCCAAAATGCCAAAAAAGGTAAGACTATAGTATGGGTTTTTGTGAAATTTTGACTCGATCAGAAGTCGCATCTAAATAGCGTTTGCCCGCATCGTAGAGCATTCCTCTACTTATTGCGCGCCTTCCTGAATAAAAAGTACGGTCTCTCAAATCTTGCCCAAATGCCAAAAAAGGTAAGACTATAGTATTGGGTTTTTTGTGAAATTTTGACTCGATCAGAAGTCGCACAAAATGCGTTTTTCCGCATCGTAGAGCATTCGTCTACTTATTGCGCGCCTTCTGAATAAAAATACGGTCTCTCAAAATTTGCCCAAAATGCCAAAAAAGGTAAGACTATAGTATTGGGTTTTTTGTGAAATTTTGACTCGATCAGAAGTCGCACAAAATGCGTTTTTCCGCATCGTAGAGCATTCGTCTACTTATTGCGCGCCTTTCTGAATAAAAATACGGTCTCTCAAAATTTTGCCCAAGATGCCAAAAAAGGTAAGACTATAGTATTGGGTTTTTTGTGAAATTTTCACTCCGATCAGAAGTCGCTCTAAATACGTTTGGCCGCATCATAGAGCATTCCTCTACTTATTGCGCGCCTTCCTGAAAAAAAGTACGGTCTCTCAAAATTTTGCCCAATATGCCAAAAAAGGTAAGACTATACTATTGGGTTTTTTGTAAAATTTTGACTCGATCAGAAGTCGCACAAAATGCGTTTTCCCGCATCTTAGAGCATTCCTCTACTTATTGCGCGCCTTCCTGATTAAAAATACGGTCTCTCAATATTTTGCCCAAAATGCCAAAAAAGGTAGGAATAGTATTGGGTTTTTTCTGAAATTTTGACTCGATCAGAAGTCGCACAAAGTGCGTTTTACCGCATCGTAGAGCGTTCCTCTACTTATTGCGCGCCTTCCTGAATAAAAATACGGTCTCTGAAAATCTTACCCAAAATGAAAAAAAAAGGTGACTATAGTCTTGGGTTTTTTGTGAAATTTTGACTCGATCAGAAGTCGCACAAACTGCTTTTACCGCATCGTAGAGCATTCCTCTACTTATTGCGCGCCTTCCTGAATAAAAATACGGTCTCTCAAAATCTTCCCCAAAATGCCAAAAAAAGGTAAGACTCTAGTATTGGGTTTTTTGTGAAATTTTGACTCGGTCAGAAGTCGCTCTAAATACGTTTGGCCGCATCACAGAGCATTCCTCTACTTATTGCGCGCCTTCCTGAATAAAAATACGGTCTCTCAAAATCTTGCCCAAAATGCCAAAAAAGGAAAGACTATAGTCTTGGGTTCTTTGTGAAATTTTGACTCGATCAGAAGTCGCACAAAATGCATTTTCCCGCATCGTAGAGCATTCCTCTACTTATAGCGCGCCTTCCTGAATAAAAATACGGTCACTCAAAATTTTGCCCAATATGCCAAAAAAGGTAAGACTATAGTATTGGGTTTTTTGTGAAATTTTGACTCGATCAGAAGTCGCATAAAATGCATTTTCCCGCATCCTAGAGCATTCCTCTACTTATTGCGCGCCTTTCTGAATAAAAATACGGTGCTCTCGAAAATCTTACCCGAAAATGCCAAAAAAAGGTAACACTATAGTATTGGGTTTCTTTGTGAAATTTTGACTGATCAGAAGTCGCTCTAAATACGTTGGCCGCATCATAGAGCATTCCTCTACTTCTTGCGCGCCTTCCTGAATAAAAATACGGTCTCTC